>BSBK01003000.1:2850000-3540161 GCA_027943335.1 Chamaecyparis obtusa
CTAATTAAAATACTATAAAAATTATATGATGACAATCTTGACTCTGTGCTCTAAAAAAGGGTATTTTTATATTTGTAAAAAAATATCATTAAAAAGAGTAAGAGTTATTGAAACATCATTTTTTCTGAAATAATTTTATTTCTTTAGTAATTGTTATAAAACATGCATTTAATAGATATTTCCAATTGGAAAAGGTGAAGAACTTATCTAACTTAGCTAGAATGAATCTAGCTAGACCATATGTTTGACAAAAAATAATTTTAGTTAGAAATACTCAAATTCAGCTATGCTGATAAGTTGTCCTGAAATGTGACACAACTTTGTGCTTTTACCCCCAACACATAAATCAATCAAACATGTACTCGGTTAGCTTACAATGGCTAGTAAAACAGTCGATAAGGTGTTACTTTGAACTTTGAATTTTGAAAGATAAGTTTATATTTATGACTTTAAAAGTGACTTGGGTCATGTGTATGACTAGATATATATTCTATTGTGATTAAAAGAAAAAAATTAGTATCAAGAATGAATTTTGATGGATTAGTGATAAAAGGGGTTGGAGTGTTTGATGCCATCAACCAAATTCGCCAATGAATATGCATCTTATATGTTAATAATTGAATTTAGGATCCACTTGCTTCACGAACTTTAGATATAAAATAGAATAGTTGTACTATGAATCTAAATGATCTTAGAGTTAACGTTTCACCTTCTCTTATTGAGTATGTTAAAACAAAAGTACATATATAAAAAATAATTCAGATTCACCATATTATACTATTAAAGTTCTCCATCAAAGGCTCCAAAAGAATACTAAATTATTTACCCTTTTATTAAAGAAAAAAAAGGAAAGCTATGTTTGGATATCAAGAATAGTAGCTATACTATCCATATCAATGGTCTCTGAGTTTAATTTTCCCCTTCCCATCTTTAAAATGTTTATAAAAAATTGGCATGTATGAAATAATTCAAATTCACCGTATTCTTTTTGCAGATGCCTTGCATTTTTCAAAGTGTTCTTGTTTGTGTTTTTTTAGATGTGGTTGTTCCCCTTCTTTCATCCACTTTGGCATTGTGTGTGACTTGTATTTTTAATCAACAAAGAGCTCCTCACCTCCTTGAATATTTCTTTTTGCATAAATACCCATTCTATGGTCACCACAAACCATCATTGCCTGCCAAATGAATCGACCATATGTCAAATTATCTATCTACACCAAATATGGCATGATCTATTTCACATATTTTTAAGTAGATACCTACATTTGCATAGCAATTAGGTGGTCATCATGACAGATAATCTTGATTGTACAATGGAGAATATTTCTTCCAAGAAGTCTTGAATTCTTGATAAAATGATAGATCTTGGATATTTTTCTTTAAATCTTGAATCCACTTGATTGCTTGAATGCTTGATGATAACTTGATATCTTAATTTCTTGAATGCATTATACTTGATGTCAAAATGTAGAGAAGTAGGGTGTTTATACACCTCTCCAATATTTCAGTATTAAAATTAATCCAAATGACCACATGACCTAATTTCCCACCAAAAATCTGCAATGGGGCCACAAACCAAATTTAGGCTGAAACATAGGGGAACACAACTAGGCTAATGTGTACCTAGGAAAAAACACCTAGATTTAAATGTAAAGTCAAGAAGATAGAGGATATGATATAATAAGTGGAGATATGTGGCTAGGATCAAGCATAATGGACATGAAATCTCAAAATCACTAAAATGGGAACTAACGAAGCATTTAATTATGGGTGTTATCTTTTTAGGATGGTACAATTTCATATACTCTTATAATAACCATTTATAATTAAGCCAAGAAAACTTAATATTATACCTATAAATTAACTAAAATTTCTTAATTCAAGTAATAAAGCATTATTTTGCTAAGAGACATTAAACAAGAATCATCTAAGAATGTTCAATCCTATAACACTTAGTTCAAGAGATTAATGTCTAAGATATGATAGAAATTACACCATGTACAATGGTTGAATTTAGAACTATTAGCCTAATTTTGAAGGCCGTTTCTAAAAATAATTATACTAGCTAATGTAAGGCATTATAATTTAAGAGATTTTACATAGGAGTGAGCCAATTTTTGGAGGCCTAGATTGCAATAGTAACATAAAAATTACCAAAATTTTCCACTAATAATGTGTAGGGTCATGATATATTTTCTATGAAAGGCTCTTGTGATCACTAAAAATTAGGGAGTCTTGGTCTTAATGATGTGGGACTCTTTAATAAAGGTGTAGGATCATGAGATATGTTTTAAGAAAGGATCTTCTTATCACTACAAATTAGGGATTCTTGGTGTTAATGATGTGAGACTTTTTCACAAAGCTTTTTTGTCAAATTGGTTTGGTATTTTTTAACTTCTCTTTGATTTTCTTGGATTCGGCTTCTATAGAATAAAGATTTGATGATGGTTCTTCTTTCTTTTATAGTTTTATTTTTTAGAATTTGGGAAGGGATGAAAATTATTTATTTTTTAAATAGAAATATAATATAATAAATTGAACAATAAAATTATCATACCTTATTTAAAATAAATAATAATTCTCTAATAATTCTAGCCAAAACATGACTTTTTCATTTAGTTTTGGGTTCATTTTAAGAGAAAGGAGTACTACAATTACATGTTCAAAAATATCACAATCTAATGGAAAGTTGAGCTCATTCCCAGATCCTTCACTTTTTACCTTCTACATGTTCTCATGTATTTTGGCCTTATCTCATATATTTTTATATATTATCCCATACATTTCACATGTATTGCACTCCATATATCCATTCTCTACATTAGATTTACCATTCCTTTTCTTGATTCATTCTTGCAAGTGAATAACAAATTCCATGTTAAGAAAAATAACCCCAATATTCACAAATTGAAATTCAAAATTTATGAGCTAACTTGGTACATGTATCATATGAATTATATCTATGTAGTGATAATTTAAACCCATGTAATGGTGGATTCATTCATCATCAAATAGAAAGAAAAAAATATCCAGACATCCAAGAAACACTCACTAGATAAGAATATTATGATTTACAGCACAAAAAGGGACTTCAATTGACATCGTCATTCAAGGATAGTAACATGATATTGAATATTTTCTTGTTTACTCATTTTTAAGGTTGTTAATCAAGGAAAATTTAGAAGAACATGATCATAGTGATCCAATTTATCTCTTTAAGACTTTTTTTTTGATAGGTGAATTATAATCGTAGGGGTTGCTCCTATTTATTTTATACATAAATTTGTTTTACACATTTTTTAACCCTTAATATGGTAAGCCTCATTTAAATTCAAGAGAAGAAATAAAATCCCTATCATAGTTTCCACAAACTAAAACATGAAAAATTGCACATTATATTTGAATATTAAAATCAATAACCAATCACTATAATAGACTCAATTAATCTATCACTTCCTTCAATATTTTTGTAATTAAATTGTTGGACCACCAAGTTCACTCTAATGCGAAATTCCCCATTACTTGTTTCATAAAATCCACCACTCCAATCACCTCATTAACCTTTACACTAAAAACATGTTGATACTAATGAACATGTTCCACTACACATTAAATCTTCCATTCCCATTATCCTTCATATATTTAGGAGAAGACACTGCAATTCTATTTATGATAATTATAATTGTTTGCAATAGCCCATTAAGAGACTAAAATTATAAGAGAGGAAGTAATAACCATTTGAATAAATACACCAAAAACATGATTATATATTAAATAGTATCCATAAAAAAATATTAAAGTTCTAGAATAATACATGAAAATTCATATATTTTATCAAGATGAATAATGAAATCAACAACTAGCACTATAATATAATCCAATAATATATCCATTTCTCTAAGATTTTTTAAATCAAAATATTGAGCCATGATATCCCCTTCAATGTAACAATCATTATTTCTTTTTCCATAAAATATACATCTCTAGTTAGCTTTTTGCACCATTGTGAATTGTTCTATAAAATGATTGGTGTTTATTAGGGGTAATCATTGTATATTGTGCAAGGAAGTTATGTAGTAGAATGACTTCCATTGTATATTGTGTAAGAAAGTTATGTAGTAAAACAGCTTTCATTATATATTGTGTAAGGAAGTTATGTAGTTGAACAACTTCCTACGCTAACCTTAAGGGGAGGGTAATGTAAAAACAAATCTCAAATATTTACAATAGTTAGAAAAAATTAATATAAATAACATAAATAACAAGCATACCAAAACATAGTGATTTATGTGGGGAAACTGTTTTTAGAAAAAAAAAAAAAGTGTATACCACAAAAGCCACCAGATATAATATTCACAAATCAATAACATATTACAATATACTTGCATCAAACTTATTATTATTTTTTGAATTTTATAAAAACATCATTGATATCCAAAATGCCCCCGCAAATCCATTTCTATGATCATATTACTCTCATCTTTCTTTAGAGAGGCATTATCTTCAACATTTTGATCTTGTGATTCTCCATAGAAATTCTTTTCTATGTTATCATCATTAAAAATGCATGTCTAACATATTGAGCATTTTATCAACCTATATCTCCTTATTTAATACAATACACAACAACCACATAAATATTAATTTTCTCCCTTTATTAATTTTTCCTATTTTTTAATTTTGATACAATATCCTCATCTGACATTTCATATTATTATTTTAAAAACTAGACATACTCTTCTTATGATAGTGCATTTTGGATCTGGATCATACCACACTTCATATGCATCTTTTCCCTTTGCCAAATTTATAATTTCTCTCAACTGAGTAACAATTAGACATTAACACCAGTAGATGGAAAGTATTTAATGTCATATGAGTAGAAAATTTCACTAATATACTTTGGTGTATTACATTCAATCATCTCCTTACCAATTTTTCTATTCAAAAGATTCTTTTGTAAGGTGACACTCCAACATGTGAATACTTGCAAATATTTTGTACGGAAGGATATTATTATGAGGAACAACTTTTAGCCTATCTTAAAACTTTCCAATTTCTCCCCCATTGAATTATTGGTAACATGTAGCTAAGATTCCAATTTTCTTAACCAATTTTATATTTATAAACATTTTTAAACTCTTTATTTTTTATTTTTAGTGAATAAAGTTTATGTGATTCAATCCATGCAAGATCCATTACATCCTCACCAAAAATGAATTGAAAAATATTTCCAAGTGAATTTGTGATAGTACTAGCATACTTAATCATGATGTCGCCTATATCTTACACGTGACACCATTGCATGTCCCATATTTATTATGTTTTCTATGTAGTATCTATCAAACCTTCATGTCTTCCAATACAGATGATAATTCTCCATAGCTCCTCAAGTTTAAAGACACATATCATAATTTTGTAAAATGTGGTAAGGGTCTTTCATCAAATCCATATGTAATTTTCTTCCCTTCTATATTTTTCTATCCCACACAAGTAGTTTTTTGGGGATATGTTAATAAAAATTACTTATAACCTAGTAGTAATAATAGTCTTCAAAATGTTATTCTCATATAAACCCTTCCTTTTAGTGTACAAATTGTGGCATAATTACAAACCTTATTTGACACCCCTTGGCTTTATTTTCAAAATACTTCTTTAATGTTTGACTAGATTCTATCTCTAATTGCTTATCTTGAGAAGCCTTAAAGTGTTGTTTGACTTCAACATATAAATGTATGAAAGTATCCATAGAAACCTAAAATACTAAGATGAAGCCCTCATATTATCTATCATGTTGAAAACTATCCAACATCCAAACAAATAGGAGGTACTTAAAATATACAATATAATGTTCCCCTTAGACCATGCTTTCTAATAATTTTTAGAGAAAACATTTGCACCACCATGGGGTATAAACACATATCTTTTGCATCTTCTCCCTTTTCCCATTAAAAAACATTTTTATTAAACAAAATATTTTCCTTTTACATGTGGGGAATTTTGTTCCTATTGTTCAAACTCTCACACTCTTAGGTCATTGGATATAGTTTTATAGTTAACCACATGTCTTCCCTAACTCCCCACTCATGACCTTATTTCTCAAATGAAGGATCCTATATTTACTTCAATCATGAAGTTGTTAGGATTAGGAAGATCCATAGAAAAAGTAAGAGTAAAAAGTTATATGCAAATTAAGTATAAAAGATGAAGAAGTAAAACATAATACAGATAACACAAAGATTTAACCTGGTTCGCCCAACATGGGTTACATCCACCATACACAGTAGTCCAAATTTTCTATTATCTAGTGAAAACAATACATCAACATTACATTTCCTTATGCATCCCAACCACTTATATAATGTGAAATTAGGGCAACATACAAAGTCAACCTTTTTAGGGCTTTTACAATGTCGATTTTATTCTAACAAAAAACATCCAAAAACAAAAAACATCCAAAAAATATGTACATCAAACTCTAGTGAGGATACGTACAGAGTGTACAGTACCTAGCATGATTAGTTTCCACATATCAACAATATCCCACTTGGAGACTGATCAGGATCCACACCAAATAATCTCCCACTTGGAGACTAAATCTAGACAACACTACCATATAGGCAACCTCCACTAGATAAAGATGCGTGGACCTGGCTATGTATTAACTCCATGAAAATTAGTCAAGAAGCCCAATAGAAGCTGAGTAGGAAATAAAACTCTCCTTATGGACTACCTTCATGAACATGTATGTAGGATTATCATTGGTGTGACTCTTTTTAATACGTAACTAGCCATCCTCCAAAATAGACCTTATGGAATAGTACCTAAGCTAAATGTGCTTTGTTCTCAAATGAATAGCAGAGTTCTTGGAAATATGAATGGCACTCTAGCTATCAGTATACAATGGGCTATCCTTTTGCATCTGATCCAATTCCTATAGAAAACATTGCAACCAAATCATCTCCTTACTAACTTCTATAGTAGCTACATACTCAACTTCAGTCGTTGAAAGTGCAACAACCTTTTGCAGTCTATAAATCCAACTAACTCTAGTTGCCCCTATAGTAAAAACATACCCCATAGTACATACTCCTCCTTGTATCAACATCACCTATGAAATTAGAGTCAACAAATCCACTCAAAGAATAATTGGATCCTTTGAAACATAATGCCTTGGTAGTAGTACCTCTCAAATATCAAAGAATTCATTTGACAACATTCCAATGTTCCAATGTTGCATGGGAAATATTTATCCATGTGCATACCATTGCATACATCAGACTGCCAACAACTGATGAATACAGGATGTTAGATATTTTATTTACCTCTTCATGTGCTTGTGAGCACATATCCTTAGTCAATTTGAAGTGAATAGCCAAAGGTGTACTAACTTCTTTTGCATCCTTCATTTTAAATCATTTCAACACCTTATTTATATGCTCACTTTGGGACCAAAAAAACATCTTTTTTTCTTCTCACGTGTAATCCCCATACCAATAATTTTCTTAGCTACACCCAAATCCTTCATAGAAAATGACCATGCTAATTTTCGTTTAAGTTCATTTATCTGTTGCATGTTAGACCCAGCAACAAGCATGTCATCAACATAAAGTAATAGGATAATATAGATACCATTATCCAATCTCTTAAAGTATACACAGTGATCAGAATGACATCTATGGTAACCTTGTTCAGCCATGAAACTATCAAATTTCAAATACCATTGTCAGGGTTCTTTCTTTAGGCCATACAAACTCTTCTTCAACCTGCACACCAAATTCTCCTTACCTTTGACCTCATATCCCTGTGGTTGCTACATGTAAATTTCCTCCTCCAAATCTCCATGGAGAAAATCTATTTTGACATCTAGTTGTTCAAGATGCATGTCATCAGAAGCTACAAGACTTAGTACAGTTCTAATTGAAGTCATTTTTACAACAGGAGAGAATATTTCATCAAAATCTATACCCTTTTTATATGCAAAATCTTTTACCACAAGTCTGGGCTTATATCTTTTCTCTCCTCCATCCTCCTCCTTCAGCCTATAAACCCATTTGTTTAGCAAGACTCTTTTTCTTGTAGGTAAAGGGATTAAGTCCCAAGTCTTATTTTTCATCAAGGAGTCCATCTCCTCTTTCATGCCTAGCTCTCACTGTTATTTGGCATCCACTTGCATTGCTTCTTCATATCCTTCTGGCTCACTAGACTCGGTCAATAAAATAGAATACAAAGAAGGATAAAATATTTCAAGAGGTCTACTTGACCTTGTAGAACATCTAACACTTGTAAGAGTTTGTGGGATAATTTTTTATTGTTGAGCATCAAGTACCAGTGGCATTTCATTATCTGGGATCTCATCCAACACCACATATTCTTGTTTGACCTATTCATGCTTCTTTTCCTACATTTGATCTTTATAAATGACCTTCTCATTTAATATAACATCTCTACTTCTAATTATTTTCTTATTTTCAAATCCCATAACCGATAACCATATTCATCCATTCCATATCCAATGAAGGTACATTTTTTAGATTTAGCATCAAGCTTGGTTTTGTTTTCTTTATCAATATGGACAAAATCTTCACAGCCAAAGGTTTTTAGAAAAGAATAATTTACCTTTTTACCAGTCCATGCCTCCTTTGGAATACCACCATCTAAAGGGGTTGAAGGTCCTCTATTTATCAAATAGACAAAAATATTTATAGCATCTCCCCAGAAATATAGGGGCGGTCTAGCATGCAGTCTCATGCTCCTTACACGTTCCATGATAGTCCTATTCATTCTTTCTAACACGCTATTTTCTTGTGGGGTTCCTAGAACAGTCTTCTACTTTCAAATTCCATTGAAAGAGCAGTAATCTTCAAAGGGTTTTCTGCAATACTCACCTCCATTATCGGATTTGAGATACTTTAACTTTTTTCCTGTCTCATTCTCAACCAAAGCTTTCCATTTTTTAAATGTTTCAAAAAAATCTGATTTTGGTTTTAGTAAATATACCCATTTTTTCCTGGTTGAACCATCAATAAAGATAACATAATAACAAGAGCCACCAAGAGATGATACCTAAACCAGTTCCCATACATCTGAATGCACAAGCTCTAACTTCTCACTCATTTTTTTCCCAACTTTTAGAAATTTAATTCTTTTCTGTTTACCATATACACAATTTTCACAAAGCTCTAAATCAATCTTCTTCAATCCTGGTAAAAAAATTTAGAGTGAAGGGTTTTCATCCCTTTCTCACTCATGTTTACAAGCCTATGGTGCCACATTTTTTAATATGTTCTTACAACATCTATTGTAGTTGTCCATTCAGCAACTTTATCTATAGCAGCTAAGGAAGAGTAAGTATTACCAGTACATAGATATAATGTGCCTACCTTTGAACCTTTATCTACTACTAATGAACCTTTAGTGACCTTCCAGACATTGTCTATAAAGGTGACTATGCAGCCATCACTACTTAGTTGTCCTACAGAAATTAAATTTCTTCTTAAATTTGGAACATTCCTTACCTCTTGCAATAGCTAGTCATTTCCATTTTGCAACTTGATCTTTATCTTTCCTTTTCTAATAATTACATAGGGCTCATCATCACCCAAATATACCTATCCAAAATCACCTTGAACATAATCTTTAAAATATTTTATATGGGGTGTAGTGTGAAATGAAGCCTCAGAATCTATTACCCAGGACTCATTAACATTATCCAAATATATGATTAAATCATCTTGTAAATCATTACTTGAAATATGAGCTTCCTTACTGTCATCTTCATTTCCATATCCTTAGCTTCTTTTCTTCCCTTTTCCATGCCACCAACCTAATCTTACATGTATATTATCCCTTATATGGCTTGATTATGGTCCTTTCTTAATAATTAGAGCCTGTTCTCAACTCCTTGGGAATATTCTTTTGTTATACTCCTTTTCTAACCTTTTCCTAGTTTGTACACATGTTTATCACCAAAATCCAATGGATTCATTTTCTCAACCCTTTATTAATTGTCTACTTTCTTTTTTGGGAAAAGGTTGTCATTGATGTCAAAGGTGCTAGATATTTGTGTCATTAATGTCAATATATATAGAAGAGTGCAATTATTATAATGTTTATGTTTGTATTTGGGTTTTGAAAAGGGTATGACAAGCTATGGATATTATCTCTCATTATGTTTCTGGATTTTTAGTTTCTGATTGTCTATTACATGTGTTGGTGAATGGAAGCATTTTTGGTATGTTTCTAATGTTTTTCAATTATAAATAGTATGTGAACTCAACTACATTTTCATGATGTTTAGTTCCAAATTATAGCATAATTGAGAATTATTGTTTTTGGTTTGGAAGTGAAATAAACCTACATACGAAGTATCATAATATAGAGTTTCAAAGGTTTATATTTAGTAGAAGGAAAGTTAGAGATGACAAAGCATGAACAAAGTGGTAGGTGATTGATATTCTATATTATTGCACTGGAGGTTTGTAATGTGCACTGACTAGAGGTATCGTGTTGTTGTTGCATTCATGACTGTGATTGTCATTGATGTCAACACAGTGATCTACTGAAGATTAGCAAAGAAGAAGATATTGTTTGTATTAGCGCACGTGGTATATTGAAGATCAAGCTATGCAGAGTTGAGGACTTAATCTATGATGTTTCTTGAAATTGTGGTTAAGAGCATAGAAGGAAATTCAATTATTCATGACAGTTATGTGTAATTCAGTGGAAGCAGTATTCAGGTAGTGTTCCTGAGAAGCAGCTTGTGGAAATTGGATGATATATCCTAATCGGGATAGAATCTGAGCATGCGAGGTTGTACAGATGATGAAGACATGATGATAGCAATGTGCACATGACAGCAAGGTTAGAGGTCGCACGAGTGAAGAATTATCTTTTTTGGAAGCCGACAGTTTTATGTAATTGTGAAATATTGTGTAACGTGTGGAAAATTATTTTGTAACTTGTATGCCGACTCATTTGTAATTATTTGAGTGTGGTATAAAGGAAGGATTATTTTACTTATTTTAATGTAGTAATTGTAATATGTACATGAGAGATAGTATGAAAGTGAATTGCAGAATTGTGCAATATTTGTTGTAAGAGGATATGCAAAGTACAGAGATCTGGTATTGAGATTTGATGAAGCAGTCGGTGCGGTTTGGCATGGTCAGAGGAGAAGTGATAAGTTATTGAGATCAGAAATCTTTTGTTATTATCCTGTTGAGTAATATAGAGATCAATTGGACAGTGAGTTCAATGATCTTTTCCTTGAAGTTGTTTGGACAGTGGGTCCTTCTGTCTTCCATAACTCCTAACAGGGTTAGAATATTTTAACGGGGATTCAAAGTTTCCTAATAGAGATTCATATGTGCTAAATGTAATTCATAAGACTCCTAACAAAGTCCATCCTCTAACAAGGAATTTTCATATTAGTGCATCTTTTGTGGGCATCATTCCCACCGGGGTTTACTCTTTGATCAAGAGGTTCCCTAGTCAACATATATTGTGTCATTGTGTTATTATGTATGTATATCTTTCTATGGTTGTTGCTTACATTTCTTACATGGCTAAAATCTATTAAAGGTGATAAAAGTTGTATTTATTTGATAACTGATTCAACCCCCCCCCCCCCGCCCTCTCAGTTATCTTGGTGGACTTTACTTTCTAACAATTGGTATCAGAGCAGCAGGTCCTTGAAGAAAAAGTTTAACAACTTAAGGAGATCCATGGTGAATCATTTTAGGAAAGAAAGCCCTAAGTTTGATGGAGTGAACTTTGACAGTTAGAAACAAAAGATGAAGACACATTTTCTTTGTTTAGGACCAAGATACTGGTTAATCACAAAGAACAAGAAGACTATCATTGAAGAAGACAAAATTGAAGAATGTACTAATGAGGAGAGAGACCTATTCATGTGTAACATACTTGCTAGAGAAGCACTCTTGTCAGCCCTTTCGGAAAATGTGTACAATCAGGTAAAATATCTAAAAACATCTCATGAAATTTGGTTAGCTTTACAGTCTACTGTTGAAGGTGATCAACATGCAAAGAGAGTCAGATTACATAATTGGATATGTGCATTTGAAGATATAAGAATGATGGAAGATGAATCTGTTAGAAGCTATATTGGTAGAATGTCAGAAATTGTTGCAGGTATAAAATCCTGTGAAGGAATCAAGATAGAGAATGAAGTGATATGGAAAATTCTAAGGACATTAACTCATGCATTTAAGAAGACAACACAGATGATTGAGAAAGTTATACCTTGTACTGAGAACATCACCAGAGAAACCCTTCTTGGAAGACTAGAAGCAGGAGAGATGAACTTGAGACAGTCAGGAGATCTACCTAGAATGGAGACAGCATTCAACGCACTTAATATTCCTCCTACTTTGTCAAGAAGCATTAGTGTAAGAAGAGATTATGCTAGTGGCAGTAGATCTAAGAATGAAGAAGATGGGAAGATTGAGGAAGGAATTGCCTTGCTTGTGAAAAGAGAACCAAACAATACGAATTTTTTTTAATGTTGGACTTGTCAAGAATATGGTCATTTTGTATCTAAATATCCTAAGAGAGTAAAGAAGTATAGAAAGAACTTTAAACCTAGAAGACCTAAAGAATGTTACTATGCTAATGATGAAGAACTAGAGGCTATTGGGTAGAAAATCCTAAGTGAAAGTGATGATGAGAATGATGATATAGTATTTGTAGCAATAAAAGAAGAAAACAATGAAACAAAAGTTAAAGAAGAAAAATCTTTAGTTTCTCAAGTAGAAAAGAGATCTAATTGGATTATAGATAGTGGTTTTTCACATCATATGATTGGAGACATGAAGAAATTCATAAAGTTTAACAATTATGATGGAGGAATTGTGAGAGTTGGAAACAATGCACCTTGTTTGATAAAAGGAATGGGATCTATTACTCTTGATGGAAAGACTAACACTGATGATGTTTACTTTGTGGAAGGATTGAAACATAATCTTTTGAGTGTTGGACAACTAGTTGATAAGGGGTATCAAGTTTGGTAAATTGAGAAGACTTTTGTAATCACAGACAAGGATGGCAATTTTATTGGAACTGGATCAAGAACCAGAGGTAATGTATTCCAGTTGAATCCTACTGAGATGGCATGCTTGATTACTAAGATTGATGATAGTTGGTTATGGCACAAAAGATTTTGCCATATAAAATTTGATAACATTGTGAAAGTTAGTACTACACTTGTAGTAAGATATTTGCCTAAAATTATGAAACCTACTAACATGATTTGCAAGGAATGTGTTATGGCTAAATAGAAGAGAAGCACATTTCCTAGCAAGAAGTTTACAACAGTAGAGAAGTTGGAAGTTTTTCATACAGATTTGAGTGGTCCCACAAGGACTAGAGGATTCTATAGTGAAAGGTATTTTATGATTCTTATTGATGATTTTACAAGAATGATGTGGATTGCATTTCTTAAAGAAAAGTATGAGGCATTTGATAAGTTTAGATTAATTAAGAAAAAAATTGAGAATGAATATGGAATGAAGATTAAATGTTTGAGATCAGATAGAGGTGGAGAATTTACTTCAAAATAATTTAACACTTTTTGTGAAGTGAACAACATTAAGAGACAGTTTTCAGCCCCTAGAACACCTGAACAAAATGGTATTGTAGAAAGAAGAAACAAGTCAGTGACTGAAGCAGTAAGAGCCATGCTATTTGAAAATTACTTGGCAAAGATATTCTGGAGAGAAGCAGTGAATACAACAGTATATACAATGAATAGAGTACAGATCAGAGCAAACACAGATAAGACACCTTATGAACTATGGTTTGGACATGCACCATTAATTAAGTATTTCATAATTTTTGGAAGTAAATGTTATATTAAGAGAGATGATGATATTGGAAAGTTTGACCCTAGAAGTGATGAAGGTATATTTCTTGGTTATTCATTGAAAATTAAAGCTTATAGATGTTTCAATAAAAGAACTAGAACTATTGTTAAAGTTGATGAAAAGTTCAAAATTCAGGAAAGAATGCTTGATTATGAATCAAATCAAGGAACTCATCCTAGAATTGATCAAGAAAATGGAATTATTCTATGAAACTGACAGTGATTTGTAGAATGAAAGCTACATTGAGGAAATCATAGAAGAACCTACAGTTGAAGCAAGAACTAAGGTAGTGACACCTAACAAGAATCTAACAATAAATCATCATGTTGAATAGACTATTGGGAGCATAGACAGAGGAGTTCTGACATGAAGTAAGGGTACAAGAGCAATTGTGTTTAATTTCTCAAATTGAACCTAAATCTACTACTGAAGCCTATGAAGATGAATATTGGATTAAAGAAATGAAGGAAGAACTAGATCAAATTGAAAAGAACAAGACTTGGGAGTTGGTCCCTAGACCTAAAGATAAGAATGTTATAGGAACTAAATGGGTATTCAGGAACAAGATGAATGAACAAGGAGAAGTTGTAAGGAATAAAGTAAGATTGGTAATGTAAAGGATACTTAGAGCAAGAAGGAATCAACTATGAAGAAAATTTTGCACCTGTAGCAAGAATTGAAGCAATAATAATGTTTTTGTCTTATGCAGCCTATAAGAAATTTAAAGTATATCAAATGGATGTGAAGTCAACATTTTTGAATGGAGAATTAGAAGAAGAAGTTTACATTGAGCAACCTAAAGGTTTTCCCTTAACTCATGAAGGAGACATGGTATGTAAACTGAACAAAGCTTTATATGGACTTAAACAAGCACCTAGAACTTAGTATGCAAGACTAGATAAGTATTTGATAAAATTAGGATTTACTAAAGGCACAGTAGACAATAACTTGTATATGAAAGAAATTGAAAATGGTTTGTTGGTTGTAGTTATTTTTGTTGATGATATTATCTTTGGAGGAGAAGATGAAGCCAGTGATAAATTTGCAGATAAAATGAAGACAAAATTTGAAATGAGTATGATTGGTGAGATGAAATATTTTTTAGGATTGCAAATAATACAAATCATTGATGGTATCTTCTTATGTCAAACAAAGTACTTGAATGACCTATTGAAGAGATTTGGAATGGATAATTGTAATTCGGTTGGCACACCTATGGTAAGCTAGACACAAGTTATCTAGCACAGATGAGAGCTCCTACAGTTGAACAAAAGAGGTACTGATATATGATTGGAGGATTGCAATATTTAACTCACAAGACTAGACATATCCCATGTGGTTGGAATCAATGGAAGATTTCAAGTTGATGCTAAAGAATCACATTATGCAGCAGGTAAAAAGGATACTGAGGTACTTGAAAGGCACAATTGAATATGAATTGTGGTATGAAAATTTTGATGACTTTACCCTATGTGCATATACATGATGCAGATTGGGGAGGTAGTGTTGATGACAAAAAGAGTACAAGTGTTTGAGAATTTCTTGGAGGAAGATTGGTTTCTTGGCTAAGCAAGAAAACAAAATTGTATTTCACAGAGCATAGCAGAAGTAGAATATGTAGCAGCATCAAACAATTGTAACCAATATAATATGGATGAAACAAATGTTGAAGGATATTGGAATAAAATTTGATGAGCCTGTTGTTATATACACTGTAATAACACCAGTATAGTAAGTATGTCTAAGAATCATGTACTACATTCTACGATAAAACATATAGAAATAAAGTATCATGTAGTAAGAGAGAAAGTTGTAGAGAAAGAATTCATACTTGAGTATATAAAGTACAAAAGAGTAGTTTCAAATATATTTACAAAGCCTTAGCCTAAGGATACATTTGAGTATCTGAGAGGTATGCTTGGGGTTATGCCCCAGCCAACTTTTGAGAAGTGATGCAAATTGTCTGCATCTGTCCCAGTGGTATATGAGCCTTATCTTTTTTTGGACTGGATGTGTTTCTGAGCTGAGTCGTGAGGACTCTAGTGAATGTATTTTCTAAAAAGTGTCTTTTGACATTGAAGTTGTTGTTGACATAGTGATGCATTATCTGTCATTCATGTCAATGGGGGAGAATAATACATGAAAAAGCATCTATTGAAGAGAATCTGAGGGAGAAGGATACAAGCAATATAAAATTGAAAACTAAAAGAATCAAGAAGGAAAATGAAGAAAGATTTGATTGATGAAGAGGATGTGATAACATTTCAAAGCAGTAGTGTTGCAGTATTGGTATTCATGAAACCTGGATATTTTTTTCATCTATGTTGCCATCAATGCCAATGGGGGAGATTTTTTAGGAATGAATGTTGAATATATCCTATGGGGGAGTATCCCGCAGCTATTCTATAGTAGTTTTTGTTGCATTCATGACTATGATTGTCATTGATGTCAACATAGTGATCTACTGAAGATTAGTAGAGAAGCAGACAATGTTTGGATTAGCGCACGTGGGATATTGAAAGAGAAGCAGACAATGTTTGGATTAGCGCACGTGGGATATTGAAGATCAAGATATGCGGAGTTGACGACTTAATCTATGATGTTTTCCTAAGATCGTGGTTAAGAGCATAGAAGGAAATTTAATTATTCATGATAATTATGTGTAATTCAGTGGAAGCAGTATTCAGGAAGTGTTCCTGAGAAGCGGCTTGTAGAAATTGGATGATATCTCCTAATCGGGATAGAATCTGAGCATGCGAGGTTGTATAGATGATTAAGACATGATGATAGTGATGTGGACATGATAGCAAGGTCAGAGGTCACACGAGTGAATAATTATCTTGTTTGCAAGCCGACAGTTTTATGTAATTGTGAAATATTGTGTAACATGTGGAAAATTATTTTGTAATTTGTATGTCGACTCATTTGTAATTATTTGAGTATGGTATAAAGGAAGGATTATGTTCCTTATTGTAATGTAGTAATTTTAATATGTACATGAGAGATAGTATGAAAGTGAATTGCAGAATTGTACAATATTTGCTATAAGAGGATATGCGAAGTACAGAGATCTAGTATTGAGATCTAATGAAGCAGTTGGTGCAGTTTGGCACAGTTAGAGGAGAAGTGATAAGTTGTTGAGATCAATAATCTTTTGGGTATTATTCTATTGATTAATACAAAGATCAGTTGGACAGTGAGTTCAGTGATCTTTCCCTTGAAGTTGTTTGGATAGTAGGTCCTTTTGTCTTCCATAACTCCTAACAGGGTTAGAATCTTTTAACAGGGATTCAAAGTCTCCTAACAGAGATTCATATGTACTAAATGTAATTCATAAAACTCCTAATAGATTCCATCCTCTCAAAAGGAATTTTCATATTAGTACATCTTTTGTGGGCATCATTCCCACGGGGTTTACTCTTTGATCAAGAGGTTCCCTAGTCAACATATCTTGTGTCATTGTGTTATTATGTATGTATATCTTTCTATGGTTGTTGCTTACATGGTTAAAATCTGTTAAAGGTGATAAAATTTGTATTTATCTAATAACTGATTCAACCCCCCTCCTCTCAGTTATCTTGGTGGACTTTACTTTCTAACATATACATACATATATACATATATATATGTATATATATGTGTGTGTGTATAATTTATACATATCCACACACACATATATATACATACATATATATATATGTGTGTGTGTGTGTGTGTGTGTGTGTGTATGTATGTATGTATATATGTATATATGTATATATATATATAAGTATATTTATATGTATATATATGTGTGTGTGCATATATATATATATATATTATATATATATATATATATATATATATATATATATATATATATATATATATATATATATATATATATATAAATGTATATATATATTTATATATATATGTATATATATATACATATATATATATATATATATGTAGATATACTATACATATATATATATATATATATATATATATATATATATATATATATATATAAATTATATATATATATATATGTATATGTATATATACATATATATGTATATGTATATACATATATATATATATGTATATATCTATATATATATATATGTATATATGTATGTATGTATGTATGTATGTATGTATATGTGTGTGTATACACACACACACACACACACACACACACACATATATATATATATGTATGTATATGTAATGTATGTACACGCACACACTCATATATATGTGTGTTTGTGTGTGTGTGGGGGGGGGGTGGCTAGTTCATTCCTATGGTATTTGGTGAGTGTATTAAAGATGTCAATGTTTGAGGATATGGATGATGCAATATGAGAAGAATCTCAATCATCATGTACAATTTTGAATGAAGAATCATAAGCACTATATTATGATTATCTAAAGATGGATAGGTCAAAAAGGAGGTGAGTATTCATCCTTGAAGTACTTAATTTCATATATTCTTATATTTTAGTGACAATGGTGCAATTGAGTTGGTTCTTAAATCTTATATTAGGGAATTGGTGTCTCTTGGAGTGGTTTGATAAGTTTATTTATTAGTAAGGAAATATTTCATAAATTTTTCCATGATGAATTGGATCTATACTTGTTAAAGATATTACTAACAAGTACTATTTAATCAAGTAGAAATTTACATGTACTCATTCAACTTCCCCTCTTAGTATATCTATGTGCTCAACATGCTTACCTACATTTTCTATCTTATCTTGAAAAACCCCAATATATTTCTTCACAACTCTGTAATTGTTTTGTCCTGTTGGTTGTGCTCTAGTACAAATCTCTCTTTTTCATTATTTTCTCAAGTACTCATGTTTTCTCCTTAACATCAAGTCACAATTATTCTTGCAATATTTTTGTACCAAGTTATTTTATCTACCTTAACTCTCACATGATTTTATATAACTCTATGTAATTTACATGCCTCCTCAAACCTTCTGATTTCATTGCACCATTTTTATCCCACACAAACTCCTAGGATATTAAACTAACCTACATGATATTATTTTTTGAGCACTAAAACAATCTTACATTAATATTGTTTATGCACCCAAATTTGGTCCATATCATTCACACTCATTCTTTTATGCACATTAGGCCCTTGCCAATATTGATAAATTATATAAAATGTTCATGAAATATTCACTTCAATTGTTCATATAAATGTTTTAGCTACTTACCATCTTTGTACAATTAATGTAGGGGTTTCATACATCTTCATTTTCTTTAACACTTGCTACTTGATGTAGGTATTAAATAGTAATCTCTCATTATGTGTGATATGTCCTTGCAATCAATCACTTGGTCTAGGAAATTTATATTAACCTTTCATTCTACGTTGTCATTCACTATGCTACAAAAACCTTCGCAACAAAAATTTTCTACTTTTCTCATGCCTATAATGATTTTATTTACTCTAATTTGACCTTCTTTATTACCCAGACATATCCTTGCACTCATTGTTTGTCACCCAATACTATCTACCATGTTGACCCTTCAACTTTCTCATTTCCATTCATATTGCTTATGACATATTTTCTACTTATCATGCCTTTTATTCCACTACTATTTTGTTAAATTCATCTATCTTCATGTAGCCTTTTTGGTTTTTCTATCTTTAGCACCATCATACATATCCATGAGTTGCAACCAACTCCATGGCTTTTTGTCCATGCAATAATTTTACAACAACTATAAACTTAAGAGTTGGTACCATGCAAATTCTATCACCATCTACTGAAATCTTAATACCTCCTTTCATTTTTTTGCCACTCTTCTACACCATTCATGTAACCATTTTACACTCCACTTGTATGTCATTAATCATCATTATTTATTTGCAACCCTTCTAACTTAACATGTGAACACTTTGGCAATGCTCATTTTCTAAACTTACATCTAAAACACTAATAACTCCCCTTTGAGACTCCTTGTCATATAAAAGGTTGTCCTTGATGCTACCCTCAAGCCTTGATAAGATCTTTCTTTAGTCTGCACATACCAAAGAGTTCCATGAGAAAACCCCTAGTTGTGAGCATAAATTTCTTCTATTGTGGCTCCCTTATTTGTTTCAAGTCAATTACTCACTCATTATTTTCCATAAGTCTTAAAATGGGTATGAATGGAAACCTCCTTTATTTTGAGTGATTTCAACACTATGGTGACCAATTTCCCAATGACTAGTAGTGCACAAACACCTCCTAATGATTGGTTCAATGCATATTGTTGATGCCATCTACTAAGACCCAAGATGCTATTAGACCATGCATTGTTAGAATTATATCAATTTTTATTTTTAAATGTGTAAGGAATGTCTTTGCATTATTTTAATTGAAGTGTCAAGTTCTCTTGACTCAAACCATTAACAAAATATCTTTATTGCTCAAAACAAACATGATAATAGGAAATTATGCGATGGACATAGGATTTTGAGATCTAATGTAATCCTTTGACAATTTTACTATCTACATCTCATAGATATTTGTGACAAGTTATAGCACAAACCATAGATTATGTCCAACATTATTTAAAATAATTGAATGAATGTCTTTGGTATAAAAATCCAACAAATAAATCAATCAAACATGTAATGGGTTAGCTTACAATAGCTAGTGAAATAGTCAATAAGGTGTTAATTTGAACTTTGAATTTTGAAAGATAAGTTTATATTTATGATTTGAAAAGTGACTTGGGTTATGTGTATGACTAGAGACGTAATCTATTGTGATTAAAAGAAAAAAATTTGTATCAAGAATGAATTTTGAGGGATTAGCGATAAAAGGGGTTGGAGTGTTTGATGCCATCAACCAAATTCACCAAGGAATATGCATCTTATATGTTAATAATTGAATTTAGGATTTACTTGATTCAAAATTAAACAAAAATATCATAAAAATATAGATATACAATTTTGATGATTACAAAATTAATAAAATAAAAAATAAAAATATAAGAGTATATTTTTCCTTAAAATTAGTAAAAAGACATTTCTCAATTATTTATCATTATCTTATTAAACATATACTAATTTATAATAAATTATATAAATAATAACTCTATAAATTAACTTACATCATTACCCAACTTATCTTAGATTTAAAAACCTAAATATTCCACAATTTCAAACATCTTTCTCAACCCCTCTAAAGAACTAAAAAATACTACCAAAAATCTTTGTCGAAGACTCCATTAGTCTAATAAATTGTACAATTGAAACTTTTTTTCCCTTTTATTCATTGAAAAACAAAAAAGCTACATTTAGGTATCAAATGAAGTATTTATAATATGCATTAGAATGATTTATAAGTTCAAGTTTCCCCTTCCCTTCTTCAATACATTTATAATAAAAAAATGCATATAGGAAATAATTCAAATTCATTATATACTACTACAAAATATCTCCATCAAAAGTTCTAAAAGACTAATAAATTGTATGAATAAAACTTGTTTTTCCTTTTATTTAAAGAAATCAAAGAAAACTAATTTTAGATATAAAATAGAATAGTTGTAGTATCAATCTAAATGATCTTTGAGTTAAAGTTTCACCTTCTCTTCTTGAGTATGTTTAAAACAAAAGCACATAAAAAACAATTCAGATTCACCATATTATACTATTAAAGTTTGTCGTCAAAGGCTCCAAAAGACTACTAAATTGTTTTTATTTATTGTTTTTTATTAAATAAAAACAAGGAAAGCTATGTTTGGATATCAAGAATAGTAGTTATAGAATCCTTATCAATGGTCTTTGAGTTTAACTTTCCCCTTCCCTTCTTCAAAATATTTTTAAAAATTGGCATGTATGAAATAATTCAAATTCATCGTATTCTTTTTGCAGATGCCTTGCACTTTTCAAAGAGTTCTTGTTTGTGTTTTATTGGATGTGGTTGTTCCTCTTCTTTCATCCACTTTGGCATTGTGTGAGACTTGTATTTGTAATCAAAAAAGAGCTCCTCACCTGCTTGAATATTTCTCTTTGCATAAATACCCATTCTATGGTCACCACAAACCATCATTGCCTGCCAAATGAATCAACCATATATCAAATTATCTATATACACCAAATATGGCATGATCTATTTCATGTATTTGTAAGTAGATACCTACCTTTGCATAGCAATTAGGTGTACTTGAATGATTTAAGAACTTCATTTTGCTACCCATCCAACGCGCATCAAGTACATTCTGTTATTTCCAAATATCAACAATTATCAATTATAGCCAAAATTTAGATTCCAAATGTACAATAGAGTAATTAGTTCATTAGGAATTTGAATGGGTGTGGGTTACCTCTAAATTCAAGTCAAAGAGAAATGAAGAATTTTCTTCATCATAATTTGTTCCTCTCTTTTCAGCTTCTTCATGTGAAATCAATTCACCTGTATACTCGCCAATGTACTCATCTTTTTTCACATTTTTCTGAAAAACCCCATTCAAAGTTAATGACCTAAAAATAAAATTGGCACCCATTGTACATTAAGTAAATTAAAACTAAAATCACCTTGGAGAAAATCCCCCATCCAGAGACATCAGACCTCCCAAGCAACACCTTCACACCATATAAAATATTGTCAATAGTCTAATCAAAATATCACTTCAGACATAGATAACATCTAGCTAGATGTCTTCATTCAAAGCTTGAATTACAAAAATGGATGTTAGCATTATTATTCTTATGGGTAAAGTCTAGTAAAGTTAAGGCATATAATTTTGTTTGAATTGAAGGAATCATAGCAATCTTATGAAAAATGAAATGAAAAAGTATCAACAATTTAAATTTTCATTTCAAATGTTAGAATTGATAAAAATAATTCGAAATGAAGGAGTTTCATTTCGAATTGAGTCTTATCATTAAAATTCTAGTAAACCATTTAAAAGTAATTTCTATAGTCGTCTCTATGAGAAATGACAAAAAAAATACATGACATGTCAACTCACAAGGGGTTCACGGATGGGGCAATACCATATCACACGAGTTTATATTGGAACGTTTAAAATTGACAAAAAATAGGACTATATATTACATATATTGGGGGGATGGGTCTGGGGGTTGGGTTTATATAGGAAAAGGGGTGTGTGGGGTATTGAAAGGGGTTAGAAAAAAGTAGTTTGAGGCAATATTTTTTGATTTATAGGCTATTCTTTAGTATGTCATGAACATGCATGATATGAGTTGGGTTCACTAAGTGAAGCCTCTATGTGTCTATTACAATTAATTAAAATAATTTTCATAATATTATTAAGAACATTGTTACTATATCATAGTCTTTTCATTTTGAAAGGACTTTTCATCTTTGAAAAGGAATGACATTTAAATATTATTAAAGATAATAAAATGTAAAATTGTCAATACATTAAGTATTGGGTCCAATATTTTATAATTGAATATGTTACGTGGGGCTTGGTATTATAATAGAGACATAATAATATTATTGCATGATATAACACACATATAAAAGCCAAAAATACATTGTTTAACTTTAAGACTATTATCAAAATCCTATAAAGATACAATCTCCTACAACACTACTTCATATTGACAAGACAATACATGGAAAAATTATTGGGCCACAAAATCTTCATGGTCATGTTCAACACAATTTAAGTAGACAAAAAACTAAAATACGATAGAGTATAATAACATGATAAATTACTATTGAATTTCAAATAACGAAATAAATTAAAAAGATTTAATATAATAAGAAAAGATTCTTACTCTTCCCTTGTTCATCAGTAGAAGCCTCATATTTTCACATTCATAAGAGCCACCTTCACCTAAATAATCATTTAATGACCCATCTCCACAACTGGAAAAAAAATTTTGAAAAAAGTGTAAGAAAAAATTAATGATAATAAAAAATGTGATAAATCAAAATTTTATCAATTATGTCAAGAGATATCATATAGTGGTATCAAGAAGTCTCATTTCATGACCATGAAAAAATAAATAAAAACTTTTTAATTTAAGCTTGAAAGTATTTATTGTTAAGAGTTTTACCTATTTGATTATTGCTAATATACAAAATTGTATCTACTCAAATAAATATAAACAAATAATTATGAAAAGTGACCAATAAATCTAAAAGAGTGTGTGAAATTCAACTACCTAAATAAGTAAGAATATCACATGTAATTGATGAATTATGTCATATACTCTTATAATAACTATTTATAAATGACCTAAGAAACTTAATAGTATGTAAGAGACATCGCATGAAAAAGTAAGGGTTCCCGCGTGGAGGCATGTCCATGTCACGAAGGGACATGACTCCACGGGAGTGAAGTCGCATCCATCCGTGGACATGTCTCCTAGGTGGACACTCATTAATGTATATATATTAAAATTGTTACAATACAGAACGTCAATATAGAAAATGACAAAACCGAAAACTTGCTTATAACAGTGGCAGTCAATTCATATGTAATATATTAATATTTGGTGGAGTCACCTTAATTAATATATTATAATTTGTGTAGAAAATTTCATTGATATTTATATATTGGATAGATATATTATTGTATGATAATTTGAGAAGTCATATATATAAATAAGAATATTTTGAAAGAATTAAAACGATCACATAATCTACTCAAATTTAACAGAAATGTACCCCTTATTACAACGAGCCTAAATAGAATGATGAAAAAAATCAATATTCCTATCCCCTTCCTGAAGCTAATCAATCTAAGTCTTATATTTCCATTAAATCTCATCTTGAAGCTCTAATTCCTCCACATTTCTCACAACCTGAGATTAGGCTTTTCCAAGAGCATCTAGAAATTCATTATCCTAAATATGGCAAGTAATTACTGCAAAATGTTCAAGAGCATCCCTATTCCTAGACCAAATATTACCAAAATAGAATGTATTTCATCTCTTAAGGTGGTATTTGACATATTGAAGTTTCTTAACAAATAAATACATAGTTGTGCCACAAGAAGGGTCTCCCTCTCTCTGCCACTTAGCCACTAAATCATGTAGTGAATATTCCCAAAGCCACATAAGGTAAAATTTAAAAGGAGGATTCTCTGGATCAAAAAAAGAAGCAGAGAATTTAACTGGTTAGTGATCATAACCTCTCCAATCAATAATTTTAGAACTAGTAACCCAAAAATAAGGGACTAGAAACCTATTCAACCATTCAAAGATCATCTCCTCTCCACTCCTATTATTCCAAGTGAAAGTACCATTAGAGAGATTGACATCAAGTAAAGCAAGAGAATCCACCTGAGCTCAAAAAAAATTAGAAGTTATACCTAGCTTAGGAAACCCTCTTCTTTTCTCATCCAAACTCAACATAGATCTAAAAGAACCTCCCAAGATCCAAGGAAGATAAGGAGAACATGAAAAAACATACCTTATATGTGTCCAATGGATATTTCCATAGATTTCAATAGGGGTAAAAACATTCATAATTAGACTAGTCTCGCCAGAATCCAAAGAAGAAGCCACCATGGAGATAGAAGAATATTGACTAGAGACCCACCAAAGGGGAGAAATCTTGTGTGGATCCCAAAAAAGAGCCAAACCTCCATAATTACCCTATGCTCTAGTGAACTGGTACTGACCAAAATACCAAATACAAAAAGCATACTGAAGCATAACATCAACAAAAACCTTAGTCTCCTGAAGATAGAAGATGTTCGACAAATAAAATGCAACCAAATCATGAATATCCTTTTGATGTGAGGTGTTATTCAACCCCCTTACATTCCAGGAGAGAATAACCATGAAGGGATTTGATAAAAGTGAACATAAATGGGCTTAGTAGACCCTGATTCCACCAATAAATCTCTAGTAATCTTGATCTTTTCTAGGTCCATCTTACACCCTTTTGAGGAGTTTTCACAAGGACCTTTCTTAAGGAGGTGTTATTACACTCTTAAGCCTTGAGAAGAACCCTTACCCTTATTAGAAGATAAAACCTCTCTAGCCAAATCTTCTAAAACAACATGTCCTCTTGCATAGGATCATTCAAAGTCACATGTTGATCTTGCACTCCATGTAGATCATGGCCTAATTGTGGAACTGATACAACCTCCATACCCACACCAGTAGTTGTAGAAGTAATATCTGGTGGAATCCCTTCCTCCAAAGAAAAAGTATTTAACACTTCAAATAAGTTAAATCCCTCA
This sequence comes from Chamaecyparis obtusa, assembly GCA_027943335.1. Classification (NCBI taxonomy): domain Eukaryota; kingdom Viridiplantae; phylum Streptophyta; class Pinopsida; order Cupressales; family Cupressaceae; genus Chamaecyparis; species Chamaecyparis obtusa. The sequence goes on from BSBK01003000.1 coordinate 2,876,049, forward strand.
TCAGTCTATCGATCCTTCAAGGTCCTCATTGGCCTCCTCCCTTAGCCCTTGTTTTAACTAGCACAAAACCATCCTTATCCCTACCCGATTCACCCTCCTTCATGGGAGATTTCCCGTTGTCCTCTTTACCCAAAGATGAAGACATTGATGAAGGGGGATTAGTAGAATAAGATTATTTATGAACTTTAGGGCATTGCCACTAACGATGACCAAACTCATGGTAGAACCAACACCTGGAAGGTAGAGATTCAAAATTTGGTAGTTGAACCCAAGATGAAGATCCAATACAAATTTCCTTCGAATCCAGTTGGGGATTATTCAGATCGATCTCTACAGAAATGTAAACAAAATAAATCACCTTCTTATCAAGGTTTTGTGTGGAAAACTATAGTGGGCTTCCCCATCAGAAAAATAATTCCTTATAGAATATCTTCTTTCTAAAACTCTAGGTGGAGCCGAGGCAAACAAACCCAATTATAAGGCAGCTCTTTAGCCAAATTAAAACCCATATGCCAAGGTTTTATAAATATCCCAACATGATTGTAAAAATATGGGACTCCTTCAAAAACTAGATTTCGATCCATCACCACCATAAAATAGTTGTTAGCAACAACCATAATGTCCATATCTCCTTCAATCTACCATGATCACCGAATCCAAGCTTCCAAGGCAGACAAAGGAATACGAATTCCAATAAAATTAGAAAATGAGAGCATGTAAGCACCAATATGAAATATCTTCAAAAATGAACTTAGGATAAATGACCAACACCAATCGATCTTGGCTTCTAGGAAAACACCCATTTGTGTTCTTTATTTTTGAGCCCTTTCTAGCATAGAACACCTATGTTCGTTGTGCATGCATGCCCGATGAAGACCCATTATGATTCTTATCACCTTCAACAACCACCAAACTCGAGGACATCGAAATCCCCACCATGCAACAACCAACCCAAAAAAAGATTAATCCTAAACCACACTCCAACCACCAAACAATGATCTCCCCTAACCAGAACCATTGTAAACCTCAAACACCCCATGATCGGCAGAAAAACCCCATCCCAAGTGCAACAACCACTGAATACAGAAAATATACCCCACCCTAGACACATAAATCACCCACCCTTTGTGTAAACAAAATATACACATGATCTAAGGAGAAGCCCTAGCTCACGTTAGCAGTCAGACACCATCACCAAACATCTACCAAGACCAATTACAAATAGAAGCTTCAATGAAAAGAAAAAAAATAATATTAATAGAGCTATGAGAAAAAATAACAACATTCCTATATTTCCATAAGGCTGAAAGTAAAAATAATAAGTGATCAATGCCCAAAAAGAGTCATATATCATAAAAAGGCTCTAACCACAATGGCCAAAAAGAAGTCATGAATCCAACTCGGCACAAATGTTGAGCATGGCAAAAAAATCAAAAAACATGTTTGAAGGACTTTGACTAGCTACAAAATGGACTTTGAAGGTCCGTAATATCCATATGCTGAAGTAAGAATCCATAGGAAAAGAATACACTAGACAAACTAGGCAAGTACAGGCTCAACAACAGCCAATTAAATGTTGCATAATCAGCGTTGCCACACATATAAAGGAGACTCCAAATGCCTCTACAAATTTAGAGTACGTACTATAGGATGGTGCAGAGAGAAGCAACAATACCCTAAACGTGGCTTGTAGTTGCAGAAAGTGGTGTTGGGAGACCAATGCCAATCGTTCCACCAAGTTTTGACTATGTCTATGTCAATTTTGTGTAGCATATTCAGAAATGAAACCAACACAATAATAGTGAATATCTTTTGACTATATTTTCAAGTCTTCCCAGAATGAAGAGCCATAGAAGCTCTGAAAAAAATTTGTGGAGTGTGAATGCCTTTTTTTTGTGGAACCAAAGCATGGACCCAAGGAACATGAACCAAGGGAAGCCCTTGAATGTGAATAAGTGGAGACCGCCAATGGTTGTGTTGGTCAAAAGATAACCCATTTCAAAAGCTAGAGCCAGCCCATCAAAGCCAAGACTTGATGGTTTCCTAAGCACAGTAGATACTTTTGGCAACAAAAGTGCCCTCGGTATGAACTGCATCTTTCATGGGTTTGGAGACCGATCTCCTTCTAAGAAGGCTTATTGGCTGGGAAATCAGAGGATATTCACTATTGCAGAATACTTTTCCAAGTCTCACTTATAAAAATAGCATACACAATCCATTTAACAAAAAGAGGCTGCAAGAAGCCCAAGGCCACCTAAGTTTCACAGTAGACAACAAAAATCCTAGACAATATGGTGAAAACATACCTTTTTAATTTTACACTTTTGTGACATTTAAATTGGGTGGACAATAAGAGATAAAGATGTTGAGGCTTTGAAAAAAGCATTCATTCTGGAACATCATCAAGGTGAAAAACGAATGGATGTATTACATTGGAGATGTAAATTGTTAGTGAGAAATGAGTATTATCACAAGAGGCTAATCAGAACATTTCCAAATCAGACACAAAAAAAAAAATATCCCAGTGAAGATGTAATCAGACAATCGCTAAAAGGACAGACAAATGAGGGAGAAATGAATATTTTCCACTAAATATTAATCAGAGAAACATTGTATAAAATGGAAAGAAAAACACATAAGCAAACAACAACTTACCCGATCCAACAATTTTGACAAATGTCTGGATCACATTCACGATCAGCTGCAAAGCATGGACAATATCTAGTCAAACATTGGTTTTTCACACAATGACATCCTCTGAATCGATTTTTGCAATTTTTTGAGCACCTGCAAATCCAACATTACGAACATGTAAGACAAAGGAATGCCCACTATTTTACTTTTAGAAAAAAAAACCCTACACATAATTTGAACAGTAGATCCTGCAACAAAATTAACCGAAAAAAACATAATTAAATTCATCTTACCCACAATACTTTTCACAGTATGTTCCTTTTTGTAAACAAGAACATCCATTTTCACAAGCAGATTGACAATTGCAAGGAGTATATTGCGGCATTAGGTCATTTTCATCTGTATTTCTAACGATTTCTTTTATTTTTACAGACTGGCAAGGCCTGAGTTTTTTTCTTCTGCGCCCACGCTTTTTTCTTGTCTGAACCTCAATTTCCTAAAACATATTCAGATATAATTACTTTTCTTCTATAACAGCTCACTGATAATGAATAGAAAAGGCTATAAAACTCATCGGACGAGTACAGACCATGGTATCCCTAGGATCAATGGATGCATCATTACATTGCATGTACTCTGCTATCTCTGCACATGTCTTGAGACCACTCAGCAAGTTCACTGCTATAAGACAACTGAACCAGGAAATAATACGTTAATCATAAACATGAAAGGCTAATCTATTCTAAACCCCTAAACTAAAATATGTAGATGGTGGGGAAATAGCTTAAATAGCCTTGAGTTATATTTTCAATTTTGTTTCAAGCAAAATCAAAAGAAGTAGAATAGCTTTATGTTGGTTTGAAAAACACAGGTCAATGGGTTCATTAAGGAAACAAGGGCCAAATCCACCTCCCTTTTCTATATAGTATGGGAAAGCCGGAGAATTTCAACTCCATAAACAAGTTGAGCATTCTAATATTCCCAAGGTTGTTCGGTAGGATTCATTCTATTTTTTAGATCAAATTAGTTAATCTATATTTCATGGGTTGTACTTCATGTAAAATCTGATGACTTAATATTTATTACATTTAAATAATGTTTATAAGGATGAAGTTTGAGAGTTTGATCACTCATTCTAATATAATTCTGATTTAAAGAGTCTTAATTATGTAGTTTCCTTCAAGATCAAACCCACTTAAGATACTTATTTGCAAAATCTTCACCAACATAAAAAAATCTTATTATCTATTTCATTGTAAGATTGGAAAATTTAAAAGAAATAATATTGAACATAAATCTGAAATAATATTGAACATAAATCTATCTTCCTTTACTATATATCATAGGGACAGCCACATAAATAAGTTGAGCATTCTTATTTTCCTAAGAAGATGGTTGTTTTGTAGGATTCATTGTGCAGTTTTGGGGTCAAATTAGTTGATCCATATTTCATAAGTAGTAGTTTACATGAACCAATTTCTCATGAGAATGAACGGTACTATATCTCATAGGACAACCACATGAACATGTTGACCATTCTTATTTTATGAAGAAGATGGTTGTTTTGTAGGACTCGTTGTATGGTACTATATATTGAATGGGACAGACAGCATAAACAAGTTGAATATTCTTATTTTCTAAATAAAATGACTGTTTAGTAGGAATTATTGTGTAGTTTTGGGTCAAATTAGTTTGCATAAACAAGTTGAACATTCTTATTTTCTAAATAAAATGACTGTTTAGTAGGATTTGTTGTATAGTTTTGGGTCAAATTAGTTGATCCATATTTCATTAGTAGTAGTTCACATGAACCACTTTCTCATGAGAATGAGTGGTACACTTAACATTCATTGCATTTAGATAATGTTCACAAGGATGAAGCATTAGGACTCAGACATCCATCTTGATACGACTCTAACTCAAACTCAATAAAGATTCCTCATTTACAAAATCTTTACCAGCTTAAAAAAAATACTTTTATCTACTCATTATAAGATTATATGAAAAATTTAAAAGAAACGATATTGAACATAAACCCACCTTCCTTTTCTATATATTATGGGACAACCAGATAATTTCAGATGCATAACAAGTTGAGCACTCTTATATTCTAATGAAGATAGTTATTTAGGAAGATTTGATGTATAATTTTTGGTTAAATTAGTTGATTCATATTCATAAATAGTTTACACAGATCTATAGTCTAGACAAATCTATTTTTTTTATAATGAATGATACATTTTACATTTATTACATTCAGATAATAATCATAAGAACAAAGTAGTCATCCATCTGAACTCAAATATATTTAACCATTAAAATTTCTTTCAAGACCACATAATGTAGTAGAAATATTACCTATTACGACCAAAGATTTGTACACCTTTCGCATATAAATCCTTCTCAAGTGTGCTCCAGCCACCATCATCTGAGCCACGTAGGAAGTTAACCTGGCTATAATTTTTGGGATCCATGCCTTCTTTTTTCATTTTAGTTTTGATGGTTGGTTTCCTTGATGTTCCAGGGTCATTCTCAGTCTGGATGGTTGCAGATTCATTCTCAGCCACTGGCTTGTCACATGAAGGACTCCAGTCGATCAACATGTTATTTCCATCTATGCTTTCAGGAGCATCAGAGCCCAAATTTAGAGCATTTAAGTCATCAACTATCGCTGTTTTCTGACAATTAACACATTTATCAGAATTTTATTCAAAATATATACTAGATTTTAGACATCCACAATACTTTCATAGCCGTTGGACCATAATCAATCATGTGCACTGTGAAAGAAGAGACAAAGAAAACTTCATCAAAACAAGAAAGAAGATTTGGGATGTAAAGAAATCACCAGTCTATGGCAGTGAATACCACATGGGATGTTACAATCTTCTTCAGAAGGCATCATTGGTGGTTGTTTTTCACTCTAGGGAAACACATCAAAACAAAACAACGATGATGATAAAAGGTGATAAGATCAAGAAAACAAGGTTAAGAAAAGGATAAATTTATCTTACAGGCAAAACAAGGCCTTGAGAATCATGATTATGCAACTGACAGTCAAAGACCTGCAAAGATGACAGCTAGAATTTATAAACATAACAATTAAGAAGAATATAGAATTTCACTACATATTGGGAACTAGATATAAAGAAATGGAATGACCCAACCAAACTAATAATGATATGTGTTGAAATAATACCAGGCATTGGCGGCAAAACAAAACATCAAAGCTATCCATAGCTACTTCAAGTTTATTATCAAAATCTGGATTAAGAGAATCATATCTTGCCTGCAAACAAATTCTGCTCTGATCAGACTTGATGTATATGCACCAAAGTAAAGAAACTAAGATTTCAATTTTTTCTCCAAAAAAAAAGCAAGAATTAGCTAAGAAATATTTCAAAATGGATTAAAGACACAGATTATAACCTTAGTTTCACTAGGTGTGGCTTCGAGGTCTTCACTATGACAAGCACGAGTTGTTTCTGACAACCCATGATGCACAATTTTGTTCCTACAAAAGATCAAGCAAAGACATATAATTATCAAAAAATGTGTTAATATTATATGGCTTGCTAAAATATCTCTTCAATTAACAACGCTGAAGGTTGGGTTGGCAGATGCAAGAATGTGGAAGAATAAGTTTAGAGTTATAGCCTTCATTAAACATTCTCTGTGAATTTTCTTTCAAGAAAAATTTAATGACTTATTGTCACTAATTTAACTACCTCAACATACAAACCCTTATCCAAAACAAAAGGAAAAGTTTATCTTTAGACAATCTTGGAAGCTATCGATAAAAATTTATTGGCTTAGACAACATGCATGCATTCTGTAAACTAGTTATAAACACTGGGACACCATTGAAAACCAATTGGGACATGCTGAACTTGAAATTGTGTACTTCAGCTATCACTTCTAGTTTTAATTTCTCTTGATCAGCAGGTGGGTTATATTTTAGATTTGTTTTAAATTTAAGTATTGACTATTCTTGGAATTACATCCTTCCTTAGATTATTCTTATATCATTATTTTCATCGTTTAAGGTTTTACTTAGTTTATTCCCTCTAACCTAGCCTTGATTGTGCATAATGGATGCATCTTCAATTATGTAATCATTATCTATGTTACATTTGGATACGTTTCTAGGCTTTGTAGCATAGGATCCTTCTATCTTCATGCTTTCATTTTCTACTGAAGTTTTATTTCATAAATATATGATTTTTACTCTTTTGCTTCTCCTTTCCTCTTACATGTTTCTTATAGCTTGGAGATACTAATGAAAATGAGAATAGATATAGTTAACCTTTGCACATTTTTATTTCCACCATTTGACTCATGTCAGCTGCAACATCTCACCTCAGATCTCCTCCATATGCCCACTTGATCTATTCTTCCATAAAGAGTCTAGAAAACCACCTGACTAATAGATATGCTTGTTTCACTTCATCTGTATGTATGATGTAACTTCTTCCATGCTTACTGATATATATCCATTGATTTGAGATTGCTTATTCTAATGAAGACTTTTATGATGTTTCTTTTTCACACTTAGTCATGTGCTTTTTCATGATGCAGTTTATTTATTTGTGTAAGTTTTAATCGAGCAGATAAACTTAATAAATATATTTAAGACAGCAATAGAAAAATAGAACAAAATGTATAACACAGCAAATTACAGTGATTTTGCAGATTTGCCTACGTCTACTCTTAAAGTAGGAAATTCTCTTATTAATATTTAACCAATACCACCTGTCCATGGTATGCACACATATATTTATAAAAATGCATTTATCCATCAAACAAAGATTCTAGAAGGTGAATGATCAAGTAACTGTTGGACTTCATATCCCAACAATTTGCACCTCTACTTGAGGTTATTACTTACCATTTAGTTCATGATAGCCATTCTTTGTACTGTAAGGCTTATGGTCTATTGATGATATGTTTAATGATAAGCATAATGATGAATATTTAACTTCTTAGAATGAGACCGAGATGACAATCTGTTTCATGATCATTCACATTCGTTGAACAAACTTATATAAGATTAATTCGTATGATTTTTGATCTAAACGTGGACATTATTGGTTTACTTATATTTGAAAAAATATTACTATTAAAGTTTTACATTGATTAACTAAATTTTGGATTAAAAGCTAAATAAAATAAATTAGTTAGTATGTAATTTGTGAGAAGTTATATTCTGTAAGTTAGTTTAATGGAAAATAATGGCCTTACAAAGAGTCAATGTAAGAACAAACAGAAAGCAATCAAAACATTTTTTTCTATATTTTGCAATCTGATAATAATAGTGCAATTTTCTCTAACATTTTTAGCATAGCATCAGAATATTCATGATACTAGACTTGTAAAGCAGCAAAGAAGAATCACAGACAGAGTAGAACCATGATATCATTTTCGTTTCTCAGCAACATTAAAATGAAAAGAGAAATTAAGGGAAAAGAATAGAACATAACTAAGAAACAATTTGGAGAAGCAATCAGTGATCTGCGAGCAGTTTAAAACAAAAGCTCGATGTGAATTAATGTTTGCTCCCTACAGTATAAAACATTTGGAGGATCTCTTTTGAATTTTTTTTATTTTCAGTATACTTTGTGTCTGGCATATCAAGATCAAGAATGATTCATGTGTGCCGGTGATTGCTGAATATGTTATCCCTTAATATCCTTTTGACAACAATTAGTAAATAAGATTTCTGTGCCTTCAAAACTTCTGTTATCCTATAATCAAAAATACTTTTTCTCTTTAAGTTCATTCTCAAAGGATGCATAACTAAACTACATTAATGCTGAGCAACTCATCACTAACCCTCAAAATTTAAAACTTCAAATTCAAATCTAAACTTTGCTACCCACTTATAGTAAGTGTCATGAGTTGACCTAAATCTTGTTTCATTATGTAGTTAAGCATGTGTGGTGGATTAACAACAGAGAATGGGGATAAATAATATTAAAATATTTATTTATTTATTTTCTGAATTCAAGCTTATTAAAAGAATCAAATCAATATCATGATGCTAGTTATTTGTATATTTATGAATAACATCTTAATATGATTTGTTAAGATTATTAGAATTGTTAATTTGATTTGTTTAGGAGTTTGACCTAGACTAACATGTTTAGTTATTCATCCCATGAGATCTTTTCAGTTTAGTGTATTATAAACTATCTTAAAAAAATCATATTACATCATTTAGAGTGTGCATTTCTGGATTCAACTGTGTCAATTTTATTTGCATCACATTTTGGATGGATCATTGATTATGATCTGAAACATTGATGAAAATAAATTTGACATGATTGAATCTAGAAATGCACACTCTCATTGCTATGGATTGTGGAGATCTAATGTCTCCCATATCATATCATTTTATGTGACAATTTAGACTTTCAAATATCTATCATGAATTGAGGCAATTAATTTTTTTGATGAAAATTTGATTTTGATTGGTATAAATTCAACAATGCATTTTCTATCTGATCATGAATGGGACCTCTTTGGAGGGATCCGTACTCACTTAGATCCTGGTTTTGAAAACTTGTATGTTTATATTTCATGGACTATTCTACAAATGGATACAAATGATCTCCCTAAATCTAAATTTCTTAATCTCATACTATAGCCAAACGTGTGAAACTAAATAGGGTTGGGCCTAACATTGTCTAATGTGGCAACTTGGTTGCAATTGTATTGAACTTTGTTTCATTTCAATGGGTTATATGGTTTTTCCCATATCATATGGTACTTATTCTAGTTGTTTTGTTGGCTATTTTAGGAGGGTTTGGTCAAGTTTCCAAAACCCACTTTTAGCAATTTCAATAATAATTAATCATTATTGATCCTAGAGGTTAGTATACCTAATCTACTCATTAATTTCAGTATTTTATCTAAATCTTATCTATATTAATGGGATTTGTTAATTAGCCTAGATAATCTATGTAAAGCATTTAAAGTAATTTTATTTTCTTCATGTTATTTTCTAAAGCTAATTATTTTTAATATGATCTAGTATTTTAAATCTATTTGTTTCATTTTATTTTCATTTTCTTAATTCTTGTAAGTTATTGCTTGTCCTTTATTGATCTTATTCTATCTTACCAATCCTTTCTTTGAACTTTCTAAGGTTATTATATTCTGAATCTGACTATTTTTATTATTTATATCATTCTTTTTATCTTTTTGAATTTTTATTCTTTTTTCTTCACTTATCCATCAGCCATTCTTTTTATCTTTTTTGAATTTTCATTCTCTTTTCTTCACTTATCCATGAGCCTCATGTTTCTTCAAATTTTCTTATGTCTAGTAAGACTAATATACACGAGAATAAAAATATCTTTTGTACACCTTATATTCTCATTTTTTAGTTCATAATCATGATCTATATATCCTTAATATCTCACAGTAGGTATCCTCCATATACCCCTCTTATCGATATATCCTTCCATGAGGATCCTACTAAACCGCATGCTTGATAAATATGTTCATTTACCTTCACTTACATGAATGATAATAGTGCACTCCCATGCCTATGACATATCCTTGATTTGGGATTAGTTATTTATGATTATTATGCTAATGACAAGTTCTATGATTATTGCATTTCTTCCATCACTAGTAATGTGTCTTTGCATTACTCACTTTGTTTATTTTCACCTATAAGTGAGGTTGTTTCCTAAGCTTCATCATAGTTACCCATGATGTAGCTTGTAATGTAGTCATTATTTTGTAGCTATGGCTTGTGGTGTGCTAATTATATACTATTAATTGAACATAATTTAGTCAAAGTGCATGTGTTGCATCATACTAGTAGACCCATGGAAAAGTGTTGGTGCATTATGACCTATGTGAGTTCATATTTGGGAAATATGATTTCTCCAACTAATGTGTCAATATTAAACACATGCTATAAAAGTTGAGAGACTATTAAGTTCTGATTTGGTAGTAAGTGCAATATTAAAGCCATAAGAGGAGCTATACATTATTTTCTTATTCAAATGGTGAAATAATACAAAACTAGGCATGCATCTTTACTCTAGATGCATTTTTCATACATAGATTAATCATTGATGAGTTTCACAATGTTGGTTGTAGTTTTAAAACGTAAGTTTGATACCTTTTGGTAGACATGTGGCATATGAAGTGTTCTCTTAGTAGTACATTAATGTTTACACAAACAAATCACGTGGGTTGAAATTAAATAAATTAGTGGTTTTCTATTTATGTTGCTTGTGGTAGGTATGGTGGAGCCAAATAGCTTCTATTTATAGTATTTATGTTTATTCTCTTCATAAAGGCATATTCATATGAATTGTATAATGTGTATTTGGATGTCCACATAATTCTATAGAGGTAAGGGTAGTCGTAGGTGGTTAGTTCAAGGTCGATGGTTTGTTTTGGATTAAGGAAAAAATAGGTTTTAATGGGTAAGATACATTACTGGCCGGAAAATACAACCATCGAACCAACACCCAGAACTAGACAAAAAACCAGCAAAGCAGAAAGAAGCAAAACACCAGACAAGAAACACAAGTAGGAGGGAAACAATTAAGCAAGCTCCTTCAAAGCTTTAGCAATCTAGTTCCCAGTAACCTCTTGCATGGTATTATCAAGATGTTGGATGACATTAGAAGAGGCTGCAGCTTTTTTGTTCAGTCTACAATGGTTTGTTATTATGTATAACAAGTGATGGATTCTAATGGTGTACTTAGCATAAATGTATATTTTCTTTTCTTCAAATTGACATGGAAGCAAATGCCATGTCAAATTATCAAAGGAATAGTAGAATAGCTAAATCATTAAGGCTTTCCTTTTTGTTTTTTCATTTATTGCAATAATAGAAAAGGTTTTTTATGGTATACGAGTACCATGCACTAAAATTTTAATGTGTATTTGGATGTCCACATAATTCTATAGAGGTAAGGGTAGTCGTAGGTGGTTAGTTCAAGGTCAATGGTTTGTTTTGGATTAAGGAAAAAATAGGTTTAACCAGAACTAGACCAAAACCAGCAAAGCAGAAAGAAGCAAAACACCAGACAAGAAACACAAGCAGAAGGGAAACAATTAAGCAAGCTCCTTCAAAGCTTTAGCAGTCTAGTTCCTAGTAAACTCTTTCCTGGTATTAGCAAGATGCTGGATGACATTAGAAGAGGCTGCAGCTTTTTTGTTCAGTCTACAATGGTTTGTTATTATGTATAACAAGTGATGGATTCTAATGGTCTACTTAGCATAAATGTATATTTTATTTTCTTCAAATTGACGTGGAAGCAAATGCCATGTCAAATTATCAAAGGAATAGTAGAATAGCTAAATCATTAAGGCTTTTTTGTTTTGTTTTTTCATTTATTGCAATAATAGAAAAGGTTTTTGATGGTATATAGTAACATGCACTAAAATTTTAGTCAATCAAACATGAAGACATTAAAACTAATTTTCTTATGATCATATGTCCACCAAATTATGACTTTAAAAGCCAATCAGCAAGCATGTAACTTTGGGTTCATATGTAACTATTAAAAGGGATGCTTCAACTTTGCTACCATAGTTTACATCAATTATAAATGCTTGTTCTTTTACAATCTTTTTCAGTTATCATTTCTTAATGTGTCCATTAAGAACAATAGTTTCATTCCTTTTTCTCAGTTATCATTTATCAATGTGATCATTCTTACAATAATAGTTACATTCATTTTTCTTACATTCTTTACTCTATGTGTAGTAACCTTTCAGACTACAAAATCACAACTAAACAATAAAAAAAGATTACAAAATCTCTTAATTTGTCTGTGAGAAGTTCAAACATTCATTTTATTTAATGCAAGTTAAACAAACATAACTATGTAATTTTGGAAGTCTGTGTAGCATATACAATCATCATGAGGAGACAATAATTTACAAATTAGCAAAAGATGATCTTCTTTACTGAAATTGGATTCCTTTTGTAAGGAAATGCCATCTTCTACTCTTCTGTTCTTGCACCTCAGTTCCTAATTTTAATAAGACTTGAAACTACAGATAATATGTCAAAGAAGCTGTAATGTCAAATATAAATTAAAAGAATTATTTCAATGAATTAAAAAAGCTTTCATCCATTTGTAGGAAAACAGACATTAATATCATTATAAGAACTGTTAATTATTTTAAAATAAAAAATCAGAATTTAAAGTTGAAATGAATCTAAGTTAAACCAGACAGTACCATCCTGAAACAAAGATATTAAGAGTAACTTTAAACAGTATTTGAAAAAGTGCTTGAAAATGACTTCCTTAGGCAGATTGAAGTCAGTTGTAAAGGGAGTAGCTACTTGGCTTACCTAGCCAGAAAAACCCATGTTGTAAATTTGGGGAGTTTCTGCACTTGAGGAAGTGTGATAAGCGGATCATCATCCATGTCTTCAGCTGCACTTTACAAAGAATGAGTAATTCAATAAATCATTGGAGACATTTTCTGAATAATTTAGAGACAGTAATTTATCAACTGTAGCTAAATCATGACTATCATACAAAGTTACAAATGCTTTTCCTGACATTCTTACCTGTTTTAGCTCATGATATATCAGAGTATTATAAAAACATTGATGTTAATCAAAATCAATACAATTGTTTTGGAAAATAGTTATATTTTTGGAGGGTCTTTTATTTTGTTGGTCAGTTTAATTGGTTCTAATTCTGTGTTGTTGTTGACTTTCTGCTATTCATTGGATCTTTTGAAAACGTTTTTCCAATTCAGAACTATAAAAAAATGTTTATCATACAAACTATAGTTTGTATCACATTATTTATGTGGTACCATTTATTTAGTGGGTTAATGAAAGATAGAAAGCAGATCACTTTTCAATCATAAACAGATAGTAACTTCCCACCATTTACAATGCAGGGAAAAATAATGTAATAGAAATATTTGACAATGTTGATTCAATTCAGTCAACTGTTATAAAGAACAATCATAGACCGATGTGCAAAAATATAACTGTTTCTAATATCTTTTGAATAAGCTATTTTCTTTTATGGTTTCTTTATTACAGCCGAAAAAAAGAATAATTTTTTACATTATATGAAATGAATTTGGTAGAATGGATATTCTTTAGTTCTTAGCGAAGAGCTATAAGGTTCGTGCCTTCTATGAGATAGCAATTGTGTATATGAAAAATCCTTCATTTTTTAAAGGAAATATATATATCAAATTAACAAGAAAACCGTAACTTTTTCCCACTATAAAAATCAGATAGAGAAAAACCCCAACTAAAAAGGTAAGAATGTAAAGTTAAGTTTTAAAGAAGCACATATGTGAGATGTATAATGATTTTATGGTTTATATCTCAGTTACCCATTTGCAGCATCTTGCCCTGGATTCTGATGCAGATGCGGATTCTGGTGCCCTGTGGATGTGCGCAGGAAGCGCATCCTGGGCACCCGGATGCTCTGTGGATGCATCCGGGTGCTCAGGATGCGCTTCCTGCGCGCATCCACAGGGCACCCAGATGCTCTGTGGATTTGTAACAGAGCATCCACAGAGCATCCGGGTGCCCAGGATGCGCTTCCTGTGCACATCCACAAGGCACCCATGAGCTTCCACAAGCATCCACGGGCCTAGAATCAAAACTGACACTTTTTTTTTATAAAAAAACAATTAAAGCACATTAAAACATGTGCTTAATAACATTTTTAATCTATTTTTTTGCTCCTAAACAAAAAACATGTGCTTAATAACCATTAATCTTTTTTTTAATATTCTGATTCGGATTCCAGGGAGCTATTACATGGAGCTTGTTTCCTTTATACTTAGCTGTCAAGTGAACTTATCAGTTTAATATATTTTTGTCTTTGTGATAACAGTAACTTTGTGAATCCACATCCAAATCCATATCCGAATCCGAATCCGAATCCACATCCGAATCTGCACCCGGTAACTTAGGTTTATATTAGTAAAATTAAGAATGTTTTTAGATATAATTGCATGAGAAGCTTTTGTGTCAATATTTCAGATCGTATTTTACAATCTCTCATCCCAATGAAGAGAAGAAATAAAATAGATTATAGAATACATGATTCTGAATATATTGAATAAATCACAAAATTATATTAAAAGTTATTATTGATTCTACACACAAATTATCAGATCTAATTCAACAGTTCAATTAAGTGAATTAGGAGAGGGTTCTAACCCTATTACATAATAGCCAACTAGACAAAAAAGAGGGATCTCACAAGTTGTGAGACTATAAAAGAAACCAAAAATAAAGCGAAGACAACACCTTTGACTACAACTTAGAACCGATAAAAAAAAACCAAGAATTAAAAAGATCCAAAAATAAATAAATAAAATAATTGAACAATGAAAATCGTCGTATTAAGAAAATCGTAGTATGAAAATACTTGTAACCAAAATACATCTTAACGGTAAAAACTTCCCATGTATTCTGAATGGTAAAAAAGGTACCTTTCCTGTCACAACCTTTTGTTGAATATCTTCACCGTCCGCCTTCGGGGAAGTTATTTATCTAAGCTTCAGATTTTTTACGCTTTATTATGTATAAAAAGTTTAATGCTAGGGTAAAAGTTATGTGTCGGCCATAAATTTGTCTAATTAAAGTCAAACGGAGAGTCGGTGGGTCCCTTGAAAGACATGAACGCTTTTGCCGCCCAGTATTTTATTTTGAAAACTTTTTATTCAATTGGTTATTCTTTATTCTATTTTCTTTTAAGCCCATAGTATATATATATATTCTTTTGTTAAATTATTTTTAAAAAAAATAAAATAAGATTAAGATTTTATATAAAGATAAAGAAAATAATTATTAATAGAACTTAAATGTACAACTTAATCGTGATTAAATGACAATTAAAAGGTGATTTTCTATTTTGTCTTATTCTCCAATCAAGCTTAACTAATCAAATCTCTTGGATTCTTTCACAAGGATTGATCTCTCTCTCCACTCATCTCTACCTAACATCTTCTACCTCTTAATCTCCACCCTCCATTCTTGAAGCACTTTCTTTAAAAGGAAGCTCTTCATTGGCTCAAGAGTCCACTTCTTGGGTATCTTGGAGTCCAATCTTTATCCACCTTTGTGCATTCTAGAGTTACTATATATACTATTTTTGAGTTCTTAGCTCTTAGTTGCTTTCATCATATTCTCATAGCTCTCTTGCATTATTAGCTTAGCTCTTCTCCTAGAGTAACTTGCATCATTAAAGTACTTGCATTCTAGTTTACTTTGACAGTAGCATTGTTAATCTTGCATCATAACTTCATTCTAGCTTTGCAGTGCATCTTGGTCAAATATTAGAGCAGTGAATGCAAGTATTGCATCTCCTCCACATTTGAAAATTTTTGTTTTGGAGTAGTCAAGTCACTAATCCTTCATGTCAATCTTAAAGGATTAAACTAACTTCAACTAGGAAATGTAATAAGCCACTTTTGAGGGTTTAGTTGTTCATTTGATTTGAACTCTTATAGCTAAATTCTTGAGTTAATGGTTTATTGAGTGTTGGTTGTGTTTCAGTTGGATATCAATTTTATACCACGCATTCTTTGGTGCCCACCGTGGGGCTTGAATCAAAAATTTGCCCCTTTGCTTGCAGGTTGTTTTTATTTATTTTCTGAAACTGTGACAAATATTGTACCTTTGTACTCTAGATTATTGTACGACACGTTTTTCATCACATACAATTGCTAGTTTTATCGTACAACAATATGGCATAAGGTGGTTCATCGCATGTAGTTTTGGGTTTTATTATACGACACAATAACTCTGGCTTTTATCGCATGACTCTTTGAGTTTCATCGTATGATAATATGGTGTTGTCTATGTTTTATCGCACCAAAAATAATGAGTGTTTTTTAGGGTCCAGTCGCTTGAATTTTTGGATTTTTGTGCTTGAATTGGTCTTGTCTTGGCCTTAACATTCTATTTTGTAGGAAATAATTAATTTTTGTAGGTCATTTGAGAGGAGATTCGCTTGTCAAAGTCATCTACATTGTCTTATTTTGAGACTACTAACACTTTGTGGTTGTAGGACGCTTGTCAAAGCCATATCTTGAGACTACTTAAGCCATTTGTTTTGTGGGTTGCCTTGGAGATTCAATAAAACATTGTGTCTTCCTTAATTTGATCTTTCTAGGCACCTAGCTTAATTAGGAATGCTTATTTTCTCATGACTAGTTGGGTAGTAGGAGAATATGCTCTTCACCTCATAGAGGTTGAATCAAAAATCTTGACCTACTTAATTTTTCACTTGCAAAAGAATCTTGGGTGAATGCATATTTGCTTGATGTCTCTTGGATAAGCTATGGAGTAGGAGAGTATTCTCTTTTCCCTTGTGGAGAATTACAAATCTAGACCTCCATTAGCCCATCCACTTTTCTTTTTTATTTACCTTTAGAGAGCCTGTCATTGAGGTAAAAATCTCATGCAGGGAACAACCCAAGTGGGACAAAGAAAATTCATCTCTTCCAACCCACTATAAAATATTTTCCTTGGAGGTTAAAGCCTCAAGAACATAGCTATTAACTGTGTTGAATCATTCACTTGACTATAAGGACATACGCGAGAGTAATGTGTAGAGTCAAGAGGTCTTAATCTTACTTGCAAAACTACTTTACTTGAAGAACTTGTAGGGCTATAGGCCTCAATTCTGCTAAATGGAACTACAAGGGATGGTTGTGAACGGATGCTCTTACTAGACACTCTTGGTTAGAAGCTACATGATTTACCTCCAAAAATATCATAATTTATTTGTGCAAGGATTAATCCAAGTGGACTTACCCAGATCACCTCAAGAGTACTCACCATATGTATTCCCTTGGATGTTATAAAGCATGAATGTGGCATTTGGAGAACCATTATGATGCGAGCATTAAGTCTCTCTTTTTTATCCACAGTGTGCCTAGCCCTTGAAAATGCCAATATCACTTTGTGTAAGGTAAGGGCTCATTTGGTAGCGGGAATTAGGAAATGATGGATTTGATCAAATGCTAGAAATGGTCAAATCATGGATTTGATAATCCAGTTTTTCATTTCTGGATTATGTTTGGACCGTTTGGTTCCACTTTTTGAAACTGGAATTGGAATTTGAGTATGATTTTTTTGAATTGTTTTAATGTTTTTAAATTTAATAATTCATTTTTATTAATGGAATTGAATTTAAAATGGAATCGCAGACCATTTTAGGTAGCCAAAGTTGGTGGCAGGCAACCAAGTTACAATCACTACAACCAAAATTCGAAAAAAATTCGACAAAAAATTTGGAAAATAAATTTGAGAAAAAATTCAAAAAAATAAAAAATTAATTTTTTTTATAAAAAAATTGAAAAAAAATTCGACAAAAATTTTGAATTTTTTTCAAAAAAATTCGAATAAATAACAAAGTTACAAACCACTCAGACAAATAAAAAATAAATTAAATCCCTCCCCACAAATAAAAAATTAAAAAATTAAGTGTAGACATGAAAAATTTAAAAATTTGCTTTCCCCCCATTCAAATTCCAATTCCACCTTTTCAGATGGAAGATGTAAATGCTCATTTTTGGCAAAATGAGCATTTACATATTCCTATTCTATTTTCATATTTCACTCCCAAACTGAGGATTCAACGAAACCGGAAATAACAAATGCCAATTCCAAGCTAATTCTCACTACCAAACGGGCCCTAAAGGAATACCAAGTTATGGGCAAAGATTTTGATGTTAGCCAAATTCCTTAGGTAGTTTTCTGCTTGATGTATTTTTGAATGTGTTGAGACCCGTGGAAATTATTGTGAAACATACAGTTGACTCTTTTTGACACATTGCAATACCCTTTAGACTTCACAAGTGTTTGTATCCCCAAAGTTGTTTTGTCCTTTGGTGGATTGTTTCGAGAATTTTTCTTGGTCACATTATTGCTTGCTTGCAAACACTCAGACCTGATCTAGGAACACTCATATTTGTCATGCATATCTAAAGTTGAAATAGTTCAAATTGGTCAAACTATTCACCAACAATGGAAAATTGTCCTTTTCCTGCATTCTATCATTTTGCCCAGCATCTCATTTTATGACACGAGTGTTTCATCACACCCAATTTTGTGCTTTATCGTAGGACATAATTCCTTCTCACCATATTATCGCATGTAATTTAGAGTATCATCGCACTCAGTTCTAGAGTTTGTCGTATGATTATGTACCTAACTAGTTATTAGGCTTGCATTGAGTCCTCAAAATATTGACATCTCTCTTTGTCTAGTCCTCTCTTAGCTTCTCTGGCATTCAGATCAGTAAATTGCATAGTTGAAACTAGTATTTTCCAACTGATTGATTATTTTCTAGTAACTTCATTCACTTTTGCTCATGTTTTAAGATCCTGAGAATGCTCTAGCTCTTGTCTCAAATATCTTATCTTACTTGAATTCAACATTTTCTCAACTTTGTCACAAGTGCCACTCAATAGTCATCCATGCCTCATTCTCGATACCTTGTACAGTTCTCCTAGCTGCATCAACTCAGTCACAAGTGTCACCTAGCAAGAATTCAGGCCTCATTCTCGATACCTTGCACCTTGTTTCAGCATTATCTTTTTCTACCTATCCTTGAGACAGAGCTATCATTATCTAGAACTTTTAACACTAGCTCAGTAACCTTTACACTATCAGATTTTCAGTCTCATCTTCCATTCCATTTCTAACTCATAGCCACTACCAAAAGGCTATCATTGATCCCAAAGGGAAATCTCTTGACGAGATCTCTGGACCATCCTTTCACGAGGAACCTTTTCCTCAAACACATGTCTACCAATCAATACCATTTATCTACACTAAGTATCACGATCAAACCAACATGTTGGCATACAATTGGAGTAACTATAACAAACATGATTCTGAGTCCTCTTCAAAAGATGTACCTATAGAGGAAGAAATTAGAAAATTACAAGAAGATAAAAATTTCCATAAGGTGATGCAAGACATTATCAATCAGGACAAAGATAGATACTTTCTACATCTTGCCCCGATGGGTGTAAAACTTCCTCCCCACTTTGACGTGGAGCACTTGATACACAAAGTGGAGGAGTCAAATATCACAATCCTCAACAAACAACTCCAAGACTTGCGTTGTGAGTTCTCACAACTCAAAAAGGAAAAGGATCAATACTTGAACAAGTATTCACTTGAAGCCATATGTCCTTTCCCCTTTGACAAAGGCCTCTATATTCCACCCTTCCCACCAAAGGTGGATATTCCTAAATATGATGGCAATAGAGATCCCCAAAATCATGTGAGAGAATTTTTCACACTTATCATGGAGTTTATGCATGAACATAGCTATCTCATGCGACTCTTTCCTCATAGTCTCGATGGTCAAGCTATGAGTTGGTTCACTTCTCTTGCCCCTGGCATCAAAACCTTTGATGAGTTTGTTCATAAATTCATACAGTAGTACTCTTACAATATTTCTCACACAGTCACCATACTTGATCTATATAATATAAACCAACGTGTTGGAGAACCCTTTGTTAATGTCATTCAAAGATGGTGAAGGATGTTTTCTAGGTATCCTCGATAAATTTGTAAGACTAAAAAAATTGATATATTTATAAATACTCTGGTTCCATAAATGAACTATGCTTTGCAAATGTAAACACATACCTCATTTGACAAATTGGTTTAGGCTTCTAAATCTAAATGAGTAGTTTTTGTAATCACCTAAAATTTGTCTAGTAGAACCTAAGTCCCTAATTCGATCAATTTTCCTTAAAGCAAAATTCTAAATCTTAAAGGTATAATTTACTAGACATAATTATGTAAGCAATCTAAATAATCCTCCTATCACAAATAAATCATCTCTAAATGAAAGGCTTGAAAATCATTTAATTGTCAAAAATATTTCTATTAATATAAAGTCTTAACAATTTTATGAAAAGAGAATATTTCTCACATAAATATGCAACTTAATTGTGATTAAATGACAATTAAAAGGTGATTTTCTATTTTGTCTTACTCTCCAATCAAGCTTAACTGATCAAATCTCTTGGATTCTTTCACAAGGATTGATTTCTCTCTCCACTCATCTCTACCTAACATCTTCTGCCTCTTAATCTCCACCCTCCATTCTTGAGGCACTTTCTTTAAAAGGAAGCTCTTCATTGGCTCAAGAGTCCACTTCTTGGGTATCTTGGAGTCCAATCTTTATCCACCTTTGTGCATTATAGAGTTACTATATATACTACTTTTGAGTTCTTATCTCTTAGTTGCTTTCATCATATTCTCATAGCTCTCTTGCATTATTAGCTTAGCTCTTCTCCTAGAGTAACTTGCATCATTAGAGTACTTGAATTCTAGTTTACTTTGATAATAGCATTGTTAATATTACATCATAACTTCATTCTAGCTTTGCATTGCATCTTGGTCAAATCTTAGAGTGGTGAATGCAAGTATTGCATCTCCTCCACATTTGAAAATTTTTATTTTGGAGTAGTCAAGTCACTAATCCTTCATGTCAATCTGATGAGCATTGTATAAAGGATTAAACTAACTTCAACTAGGAAATGTAATAAGCCACTTTTGAGGGTTTAGTTGTTCATTTGATTTGAAATCTTGTAGCTAAATTCTAGAATTAATGGTTTATTGAGTGTTGGTTGTGTTTCAATTGGATATCAATTTTATACCACACATTCTTTGGCGCCCACTGTGGGGATTGAATCAAAAATTTGCCGCTTTGCTTGCAGGTTATTTTTATTTATTTTCTGAAACTGTGACAAATATTGTACCTATGTACTCTAGATTATTGTACGACACCTTTTTCATCACATACAATTGCTAGTTTTATCATACAACAATATGGCATAAGGTGGTTCATCACACGTAGTTTTGGGTTTTATCATACGACACAATAACTCTGGCTTTTATCACATGACTCTTTGAGTTTCATCGTATGATAACATGGTGTTGTCTATGTTTTATCGCACCAAAAATAACGAGTGTTTTTTAGGATCCATTCGCTTGAATTTTTGGATTTTTGTGCTTGATTTGGTCTTGTCTTGGCCTTAACATTCTATTTTGTAGGAAATAATTAATTTTTTTAGGTCATTTGAGAGGAGATTCCCTTGTCAAAGTCATCTACATTGTCTTATTTTGAAACTACTAACACTTTGTGGTTGTAGGACGCTTGTCAAAGCCATATCTTGAGACTACTAAAGCCATTTGTTTTGTGGGTTTCCTTGGAGATTCAAGAAAACATTGTGTCTTCCTTAATTTGATCTTTCTAGGCACCTAGCTTAATTAGGAAGGCTTATTTTCTTGTGACTAGTTGGGTAGTAGGAGAATATGCTCTTCACCTCATAGAGGTTGAATCAAAAATCTTGACCCTCTTAATTTTTCACTTGCAAAAGAATCTTGGGTGAATGAATATGTGCTTGATGTGTCTTGGATAAGCTATGGATTAGGAGAGTATTCTCTTTTCCCTTGTGGAGAATCAGAAATCTAAACCTACATTAGCACATCCACTTTTCTTTTTCATTTACCTTTAGAGGGCATGTTGTTGAGGTAAAAATCTCATGGGAACGACCCAAGTGGGACAAAGAAAATCCATCTCTTCCAACCCACTATAAAATATTTTCCTTTGAGGTTAAAGCCTCAAGAACATAGCTATTAACTATGTTGATTCATTCACTTGACTACAAGGACACACGCAAGAGTAATGTGTAGAGCTGAGAGGTCTTAATCTTACTTGCAAAACTACTTTATTTAAAGAACTTGTAGGGCTATAGGCCTCAATTCTACTAAATGGAACTACAAGGGATGGTTGTGAACGGATGCTCTTACTAGACACTCTTGGTTAGAAGCTACATGATTTACCTCCAAAAGTGTCATAATTTATTTGTGCAAGGATTGATCCAAGTGGACTTACCCAGATCACCTCAAGATTACTCACCATATGTATTCTCTTGAATGTTATAAAGCATGAATGTGGCATTTGGAGAACCATTATGATGCGAGCATTAAGTCTCTCTTTTTTATCCACAACGTGCCTAGCCCTTGAAAATGCCAATATCATTTTGTGTAAGGTAAAGGAATACCAAGTTATGGGAAAATATTTTGATGCTAGCCAAATTCCTTAGGTAGTTTTCTGCTCAAGATGTATTTTTGAATATGTTGAGACCCGTGGAAATTATTGTGAAACATATAATTGACTCTTTTTGACACATTGCAATACCCTTTAGACTTCACAAGTGTTTGTATCCCCAAAGTTGCTTTGTCCTTCGGTGGATTGTTTAGAGAATTTTCTTGGTCACATTATTGCTTGCTTGCAAACACTCAGACCTGATCTAGGAACACTCATATTTTTCATGCATATCTAAAGTTGAAATAGTTTAGATTGGTCAGACTATTCACCAACAATGGAAAATTGTCCTTTTCCTGCATTCTATCATTTTGCCCAACATCTCATTTTATGACACGAGTGTTTCATCACACCCAATTTTGTGCTTTATCGTAGGACATAATTCCTTCTCACCATATTATCGCATGTAATTTGGAGTATCATCACACTCAGTTCTAGATTTTATCGTATGATTATGTACCTAACTAGTTATTAGGCTTGCATTGAGTCCTCAAAATATTGACATCTCTCTTTGTCTAGTCCTCTCTTAGCTTCTCTGGCATTTAGATCAGTAAGTTTCATAGTTGAAACTGGTATTTTCCAACTGATTGATTCTTTTCTAGTAACTTGATTCACTTTTTCTCCTATTTTAAGATCCTAAGAATGCTCTAGCTCTTGTCTCAAATATCTTATCTTACTTGAATTCAACATTTTCTCAACTTTGTCACAAGTGCCACTCAACAGTCATTCATGCCTCATTCTCAGTACCTTGTACAATTCTCCTAGCTGCATCAATTCAGTCACAAGTGTCACCTAGCAAGAATTCAGGCCTCGTTCTCGATACCTTGCACCTTGTTTCAGCATTATCTTTTTCTACCTATCCTTGAGACAGAGCTATCATTATCTAGATTTTTTAACACTAGCTCAGTAACCTTGATACTATCATATTTTCAATCTCATCTTCCATTCCATTTCTAACTCATAGCCACTACCAAAAGGCTATCGTTGATCCCAAAGGGAAAGCTCTTGATGAGATCTTTGGACCATCCTTTCACGAGGAACCTTTTCTTCAAACACATGTCTACCAATCAATACCATTTATCTACGCTAAGTATCACGATCAAACCAACATGTTGGCATACAATTGGAGTAACTGTAAAAAGCATGATTCTGATTCCTCTTCAAAAGATGTACCTATAGAGGAAGAAATTAGAAAATTACAAGAAGATAAAAATTTCCATAAGGTGATGCTAGACATTATCAATCAGGACAAAGATAGATACTTTCTACATCTTGCCCCAATGGGTGTAAAAATTCCTCCCCACTTTGACGTGGAGCACTTGATACAAAAAGAGGAGTCACATATCACAATCCTCAACAAACAATTCCAAGATGTGCATTGTGAGCTCTCAAAACTCAGAAAGGAAAAGGATCAATCCTTGAACAAGTATTCACTTGAAGCCATCTGTCCTTTCCCCTTTGACAAAGGCCTCTATATTCCACCCTTCCCACCAAAGGTGGAGATTCCTAAATATGATAAATATGATGGCAATAGAGATCCCCAAAATCATGTGAGAGAATTTTTCACACTTATCATGGAGTTTATGCATGAACATAGCTATCTCATGCGACTCTTTCCTCATAGTCTCGATGGTCAAGCTATGAGTTGGTTACTTCTCTTGCCCCTGGCATCAAAACCTTTGATGAGTTTGTTCATAAATTCATACAGTAGTACTCTTACAATATTTCTCACACAGTCACCATACTTGATCTATATAATATAAACCAATGTGTTGGAGAACCCTTTGTTAATGTCATTCAAAGATGGTGAAGGATGTTTTCTAGGTATCCTCGATAAATTCGTAAGACTAAAAAAATTGATATATTTATAAATACTCTGGTTCCATAAATGAACTATGCTTTGCAAATGTAAACACATACCTCATTTGACAAATTGGTTTAGGCTTCTATTAGCATACAATATGTCCTTGTTCGGAAGAGATAAATCACCTTGCAACATAAAGAACATAAATATTCCTCTAACAATTAGCATAACAAGGATAAGAATAAATTTTGAACTAAGAACAAAGATGGTTTCAATGATGGAATTGTGGGTACAACTTCAACGTCCACTTCTATAAAACCTAAATAACCAACATTCAACCTCTCCATTGGTATTCAAGAAGAAAAAGATAACAAGAGCACTCAACCAAGCTCTACACCTGAAGGTATAATGGATATACCATGGATCCCTAGACCTAAGAAATATTTCACTATCCTTGGAGAGTCCCCTGAGAATGATCTAAAGACACTTTTGGCCGATAAGATCATCACATTATCTGACAACTCCAAGCTTTACAATCTTGATATTAATCCTAAATGGTGGAATGATAACCACTATTGTGAATATCGTCACCAAAAAGGCCACAAGACCAATGACTGCATGAAGCTCAAGCATCTAATCCAGGATTTGGTTGACAATGAAACTATTGTGATTGATCCTCCTCAAATGAACATTGATTTTAAGGCCTTCAAAGAGCCTTTTACTAAATATGAAAAGAGGAAGTCTTCTAAGCCAAAAGACAATAAGGTGGTCTATACCTACTCTGACAATGACAATGTGATCGTACATGCTTGAGTTCTTTGACCACACTATTAGTGTCATCAAGATCAAGAATAAGACTCAGACCAAATCTTCTAATGCAGTAACTCGATCCCAAGGTAAGGTCACTTTATGAGGAGTGGGTTCTTCCTCCTCTTCTTCTAAACAACTAGCAACCCAATTGTCTAAAACAAAAACCTCATCTTCAACACATAACTACAATTTGGTTGATTAGCTTCAACGCATGTTAGCTCAAATATCAATTTTTGAACTTCTTAAAATATCTCCTTCACATCGATAGATTCTTGATCAAGTCCTCTTAGAGGCTAATGTTCCTAAGGACCTAGACATAAACAAGTTCTAGTCCATGGTCGGTCATCTTACTTCCCCACACTACTTTACCTTTTCAGAAGAAGATGAATAAGCTATCAATCATCCTCACAACCAACCTCTCCATATCGAATTCCTTATTCATATGAACAATATAAAACATGTTTTGATAGATGGAGGCACAAGTTTGAATATTTGCACGTTCAACTTGGTTAAGGCTCTTGGTTTCTCAAAGAATTTCATTGATCCTAGAAGAAAAATCATAATCAAAGCATATGATGAAGAGGAATGCTCTTCTAAAGGCATGGTGGTCTTGCCCATCTGAGTGGGTCCCATTCAATAGGATGTTATTTGTCAATTCTTGGATCTTCCACTCATATACAATATACTTCTTGGTTGATCATGGATTCATGAAATGTAGGTAGTTCCGTCAACATACCATCAATGTATCAAGTTCCCCTATAATGGCATTGAGGTCACAATTCTTTCCGACTCATCATATACCTACAGCAATGTCAAGCAAACCAAAAGCATGGTTCCACCTAATAAAGAATCCCTAAGGAATCAGGAAGCTGAGAAATCAAAACAAACTATACTTAATGACATCATAAAGAAGCTAAGAATAACATGCAATGGAATGGGAGAATACAAGTTAGATGCATCATGTTCCATGATCAACCTCCCTATTTCACCTCGATCTTATGGGAGATTATCTTCATCTTTCCAACCTGCTAGCACCTTCTTCCCTATTATTCGTGATGTCATAGGTATGGTAAACGTGAGAGTTCCTCTTGAGTAATAAAATGAAGAGAAAGCATTCTTACAGTGGCTTTATAGAGGTGAAGAATCTAAGAGGGAAATTAAAATGTGTTGAAATTTCTCCTAAGAAGTATGGTGTTGGCTACTAGCTCATGTATAAAATGTGATACAATGGGAAAGTCCTCTTAGGACAAAATAGGGGTAGGATACTACGAGAACAAGTTTAATCCATCCTCTACAAATGGCCTTGTATTTGACAAACTTAGTGACTCTAACAATGAGGATGAAGACATTGTCCATCTGACTTATGAAAGACTGTTGCATATACCTATAGAACAAGAAACTATACCTAAGGGACAACTTAATAAACATGAGTCAATCACATCACAAGAAGCTAGACAAAACCAAGAAGATTTTATGTAGGAATGACACCCTAACTAAGGGCAACTTGTTGGTGTTACACGTGTCTTAGACTTACCTCAATTCATGGTGCCATCTAATGAGATAATATGACCTAGGTCACCCTACATACCTATGTTGAATTATGGGTAAAAATCTCAAGCTATGGACACCCAAACACATAATCAAGCAGCAGGTAGTCAATCTGACAAAACTAACCTCAATCTAGAAGAAATCGAAACACAAGTTTTGAATCAAGAAAACAATAATGAAGAAGCTCCTATGACTCTAGCTCAATATTTGGGACAATATTCTAGTATTCAAACTGACTCCCATGAGTATGAATGAGACCATCTGTCTGAAGCTACGATAGATATAAAGGTTGATGTAATTCACAAGTATGCTCCTACTTCCACTTTCAAGGTTGGCGAAAGCTCTAACACACAACATGATCCAGAGGATCATCTAGATCACCCAGTTATAAAACCTATTGTCATACCTCCTACTCAATTTGCATCCAAAGAAGAAGATTCTCCAACAAATAGTCTTCCTACAGTTCTTCCTCAAAATACCAATTGGAAATTTGCTTCAAGATCTATGATTATGATGGTCCCTCTCCAGATATTTCTCCACCAGAGAGAGGAGGTGGAACAAGACCTCAATATTCATTTTAAAAATAGGTCAAGATGGTTAGGTTTGCACAATACATATTATGACTCCCCTAAAAAATCCTTTGACAAGTCATGCTCAAAAAAATTCTAGATAAGATAACTTTCTCAATTTGTCATCGGCAACCATGAACAATGATGATGATACCAGGGTCTTTTCACTTCAGCTTTTTGGTTCCTTACCCCTTGTTTACCCTAAACTAATTAACTAGACCAAATTTGAGCTTGTAAATTTATCGTCCTTCTCCAATGTGTTGGTTCTTCAAAATAGACTTTATGCTCATGACAGCAACCAATACATCCACAGACAGATTTTACGGAAGGGTTAATTTAAATATGAATATCTAGGATGACTGAACCAACTATAGGGACAAGACTTCCCTCTGCACTTCTGGCTCTGCAAAACCAAGGAGGGTACTCCTAATCCAGTAAAATAATCCTCACTTCTACAACTTCAGATTGGATTCAATATAACAGATAAATGGTAAGAAAATACTAAATGGTAACCAATCACTTATTGATTCTACATTACCACTTGATAAAATATAAATTTTAGGTCACAATACCTCATAGATCTTTGAAAATTTTATATCAATAATGGAAATACAACCAAACTTTATTAAGCATTTGTTATTGCAAAATGATCTCATTCATGGCCAGTGCCTTATCCATTGGGCTCTAATTTGTTGCAAAGTAAGAAATACAGAAACTAACCAAAGTTATTGATCTAGGATCCCTTTAACACCACCACCTTATGATGATATTGATCAAAATATCTCTAGATTTACACTGCTTATAGAAATCCTTATCCAAACCAAAAATAATCTATGTTATATCCAAAGTTATTTAATTTGATCCTAGATCAAAGCAGAGCATAACAATATATACACAGAAGAACTCTATGCAATGAATTTGAAAAATCATAACTCAAAGAAGTAATACACAAAGGAGAGATGTAAACCCTGGATTTTGTATTCAAATGTACTGAACCATGTTTCATGTATACACTGTGCCTTTTAAATCATAAACCGCTTCAATAATTAATGTAGTCAAGGTGGGTGGATCCAATTAAGGACTGACCGACCTTGTAGCCAAACCAATATGCATTGAAAATACACAGTAACAATAACATGTCTGCAATGAAACAAAAGTCTTTATTCATGAAAACACTGATTACATGCAATGTGTCAAGCTGTAAGGCCTTCCTGGTTACAACCAATTACAATGCAAATAACAATCTACAAGATCTCACAGAATCTAAATCTTTTCCCCAACATCAGCATTCAGGTAGTCCAAGTCTTCCACCGGTAGCACACTAGTAGGCACCCAGGAAAGATCTAAACTTGTACTCAAGCTTCCAAGCAATCTTCCTTATCCTAAGCTCGTAGGCTACTAACCTTCCTTGCCACCATCTGATGCCTAAACATCTACCCAAGCATCCTATAAATACTGATTCCTAGCCACAAGTCGGCTGATGAAACAATTAAATCTTACAAACAAATATTAAATGCTAAAACATCCGTCAGCTCTCACATAGCCTTACAAAATAAATAAACTCTTCAAAAGATGGCCCCAATGGTCACCAAATCCACAACAAAGAATGCAACACACTAGATCTAGGTCCCCACACGTCCAATGGTCAATCCATAACTCGAGGAATACGACCCAAAGTAAATGCACCAGTCGGCCAGGCCGATCTATCCAAACAATCCAGTTAGTAAGTAAGAATACCGAGCAACAGAGGAAATAACTGAGCACCAGTCAACCGACCACGCCAAGCATGACCGAGCAACATAGTTATTATTGAGCGCCAATGAACTGATGCCTTCAGTCACTGAGCATTCTTCAAAGACCGAGCACCCTGGTAACCACACAAACTGAGAAACTAGTCTCCCAAACTGAGCTAGAACTCCACCAAACTAAGTTCAAAACCAATAATCTACCATCAAAGACAAACATATTTTTGGTTGATACAGGATTGCCAATAATCCTAGTTTGCTCCTGCATCAGACACCCCAGGTAAGAAAGATTTTCTCATAAGGAAATCAGGAACGCCTCAAGGGAATCAAAACAGGTATGCCAAATCTGTTCTTCACCCACATCTCTTATTGTCCTTCATTCCAAGTAGTCTTCACTTCATTCAATGTCTGATACAGAAAGTCCTATTTTCCACTTTTTTTATCCCTTCAGTCGGCAACTGATAACAATCGATTTGGACCACTACCGATCACCTCAGTGCCTCGGTTAGGTTCATCCTTCCTAGACTCAACCAAATCAGTATCATCTGCATCTCTCTGTGTCATAAATGTCACCATCTATTGAACCATCACTGCCAACAAGACCATCTGCTTCTTAATCTCAACAAACTCTTATGATATCTCTTTCTCCTTCTCATTCAAACTAGACTCAATAGGAATAGGTTCTTCCACCTTGTGCTCCAGAGGTTTGTCATGAGGACAACACCTGATAACTCCACATCTTTTAACCCATGTCTCCTGTAAAGGTATTAGCTTATGCCGAGCTCCTTCATGGCTAACCACATAGGTATTAGCATGACCATCAAACAACACATTTCTATCAAATTGCCAAGGTCTTCCGAGCAATAGATGACAGACATCCATAGGCAACAAATCACATAATATCTCATCATGGTAAGATCCAATCTGGAAATTAACCAAGCATTGTTCTTCAACTCTAGCCTTAGAAACATATTGTATCCAACTAATCTCATAAGGATTAGGATGTTTCGTTCTTTCCAAATTCAATTTACTAACCATTTCATCTGAAACAAAGTTCTCAAAACTGTCGCCATCAACTAGAACATTACATACCTTATCTATGCACTTGCATCTAGTTCTGATAAAATTCCTCCTTTGCACTAGTTCAGAGACACATGCAGCCAATCTTCTAGTGACAAGACATTCACCTTTATCTAGAACATTCTCAATGTCTTCTTCAGCAACTAATGCAACTCATTTCTTAGGACACTGCCAACTTCTATGACTAGCTTCACCATAGTTATAACAAGTGTCGGTAAACTCATTCTTCCACTTTCCTCTTTGTCTAGCATTCTTAGTAACTTGACCATTACTAGATCCAACATCAGGCTTAGAATTCTCTGTCACATTACTTTCAGCAACTATCTCACCAGTCTTACCACCTTGGTTCCTAGTATTTTGTCTACCTTCAAACTTCTTATTCAGCTTCTCTTCAATCTTCAATGCCATTTGATAAGCATCATCGATTGTTGTCATCTGCATAGTAAGTAACTCTTCTTGAATACTAGGTCTCAAACCATAGACATACCTAGCAACCTTCTCTTTATCAGCTTTAGAATGACCAGTTCTAATCAGAAGTCTGTAAAACTCCTCGGTATACTCTTGAACCGATTTGTTAGTTTGCTTCAAAGCTTACATCTTCTTGAACATGTCCAATTCATAATCCACCGGAATGAATTTCTTCTTCAACTTGTCAACCATTCGGTTCCACTTAGTGATCTTTTCTTTTCCTCTTCTACCTCTTTCCAACTAAACTTCTCTCCACCAGATATTTGCATGACCTTTCAATTTAGTCTTTGCAAATCTAACCCTATCAGGATCTTCTATTTCTTCATACTCAAAGTATTCATCAATCTCATTGATCCAATCAATCAATTCTTTTGGCCTAAGGCTTCCAGCAAATGCAGAAACTTCAATCTTAGGTCTCTTCCCAATTTTAGACATAGCTTTTAGAATTCGATTCTCCTCAAAATCTCTAGCTTCTTCGATAGCTTCTTCAAAATGATCTTCCTCAGATTCATCATCACTATCCTCTTTCAAGGTAGGATTCTTCTTTCTCAACTCCTCTTGTAGGTCATGCACTTGTTTTTGCAAAGCCCTAAAATCATCAAGAAAGAATTCACTAGTAGTTTCTTCTTCTTTAGAGATCTCATGATTTCTCCTCAGAGGCATCTTCAAATCAAGATCTAGATACACAAGATCCACTCTGCTCCAACAGGAACAGACTCTGCACAAACAGGAACAAACTTGGCTCTGATACCACCTAACGCAGTTAAGGTGGGTGGATCCAATTAAGGACTGACCGACCTTGTAGCCAAACCAATATGCAGCAGAAATACACAGTAACAACAATAGGTCTGCAATGAAACAAAAGTCTTTATTCATGAAAACATCGATTACATGCAATGTGTCAAGTTGTAAGGCCTTCTTGGTTATGGCCAATTACAATGCAAATAACAGTCTACAAGATCTCGTAGGATCTAAATCTTTTCCCCAACAGCAGCATTCAATGTTAGCTTGTGGTGACTAATCAGGAAAGTACTATCCAGGAAAAAAAATTTGAGGCCGACTACTTTTCGGTTATTTGGGCCGACTACTTATAACTCATTCTAACCCTAAAGCGGGAAAAATATTGTATAATATGGCTTAGGGTTAGGGATTTTCATGATGTATGATTTTTTTTAGTACTTGCAGCAAAATTGGGCCGTAAGGGATTACGGATTGTAATCAGGTTGTAATCACTGGATAATAATAATATTGGACTCGCTGTTGGTGGACGTAGCCCAGGGATTGGGTGAACCACGTTAAATCTGTGTGTCTTGTGTTCTATTCTGTGTGGTTTATTATTTTTTGATATTAGTTATATTTGCACATAATTGTTATTTCTGCCTTGTTAATCCTAACATTCAAGTAGTCCAGGTCTGCCACCAGCAACACACTGGTAGGTACCCAGGAAAGATCTAAACTTGTACTCAAGCTTCCAAGAAATCTTCCTGCTTCTAAGCTCACAGGCTACTAACCTTCCTTGCCACCCTCTGATGCCTAAACATTTACCCAAGCATCCTATAAATACTGATTCCCAGCCACAAGTCGGATGATGAAATAATTAAATCTTACAAACAAATATTAAATGCTAAAACATCAGTCGGCTCTCACATAGCCTTACAAAATAAATAAACTCTTCAAAAGATGGCCCCAACGGTCACCAAATCCGCAATGAAGAATGCAACATGCTAGATCTAGGTCCCCACACGTCCAACAGTCAATCCATAACTCGAGGAGTGCGACCCAGATTAAATGCACCAATCGCCTAGGCCGATCTATCCAAACAATCCATTCGGTAAGTAAGAATACTGAGCAACAGAGGAAATAACCCAGCGCCAGTCAACCAACCATGCCAAGCATGACCAAGCAACATAGTTATTATTGAGCGCCAATGAACCGATGCCTTCAGTCACTGAGTGTTCTTCAGAGATTGAGCACCCCAGTAACCACCCAAACCGAGCAAGAACTCCACCAAACTAAGCTCAAAACCAATAATCACCATCAAAGACAAACATATTTTTGGTTGATATAGGATTGCCAAGAATCCTAGGATGCTCCTGCATCAATAATGGCTAAAAACCAGAGAACTTTCTATTTCACATAACAACATAACCCAATACAAATCTGCTATACCCTAGACTCAGAACTTGCAAGCAAAAAGTATTCAAGTTTCAGTCCTTCTAAATGATCCTGGAAATCCTTTTATAGAAAATAAGGATTGCAAACAAGCTACATATCATTTAGGAAAAGACAAAAAATTATATCATATGAGACAAAAGTTAGTAAGTACAAAATAGTTGTTCTTTTGCACTTTGCAAAATTGTCCACTGATTTGTGTGCCAAGCCTTTGTAACAGTTTCCAAAAATAGTTCCATCTTTGCCAAGTGTTTCCTTTTTACTTACTCTCTCATACAAAATTCTCCTTGTAGTTTGCTTTGTTTAAGGAGCCGAGGAGGTGCCACATGTTGTAGTCTTAATGGGTGTCTGTTTTGTCTTTGTTTCTTCTAAAGACTATGTATCTTCCCAAGACTTGTATATTTCTTCACTAGTCCAAGGAAAGCAACCACCTCATCTCTCTTCTCTACCAAGACATCCCAATCAACCTTTACCTGTTGAAATTATTTATTAAGGGACCCAAAGTGTACCCTAGCATTTTCCAAAACTTCAATTGTTTGGACAAAAAGGATATTGTTGTCTACATTTAGAATTCTACTTATTATGATTGACAACTCATCATCTATTTGTCCTAGCCATACCTTTTTGTCTTTTATATCTCCATTCTTTTTGAAAAGACCGGGAAACATTTGAAAAAAATCTTGATAATATCTTCCCCTTAATACTGATGTCTTTCTTTTCACATTTTCCCTCTTGACTGCAAACTCAAACAAGCTTTTAACTAGCTTGTGAGTGTTTTTTATTTTTTCATCAGCAACCTGTTGAGCCTTATTTAAAGAATAAAATAATTTCATTCTATCCTTTCTATCAACCCACCTATCCAAAATTGGGTCCACAATGGCAACCTCCTCTCTAAAAGAATTCAAAATTTGTATTAATTCCTCTCCATTCTGGTAAATCCCCTTTGGATCAACACCCTGGGAAAATTGAAAAATTGTATCGCTTACTTTGTCCTCATATTTCATATGGACTTCTAACTTTCCTTCACTTTTTTTATTTTACCCTTTTCAACAAGGGCCCTTCTTGCATCTTCTAGCTTTTCTTTTTTTGTTAGCAATTTCTCATGAATGAATGGAGGTAGCGGTGAAGGAGGGTATTCAATGATGGGACTAGATGAAGGAGGTATGGTAGGGGAGGAAGCAATTTTTAATTGTGCAGGCACCTGAATTTGACCTTGTTCTCCCAACTGCCTCCTTAATTCAGCTATTATTTTATCCCTCTCACTGATCTCCTTTCTCATTTCACCATATGCTTTTAAAATTGTCTCAAGTTTTAATGTTAGGTCCTCCTTCTCTTTAGCTTCCCTTTCTTCTACCTTCATGCTAATTTTAGTAGTTTTTAGGGCCATTCCTAAAGCTTCAACTCCTGAAGTTTCACTGACTCTTGTCACTAGGAGACTGCCAGAGAGATCACTTATGACAATTTGTTTCCCCTTGTTTCCTTCATCTTTTCTCAGGGACCACATGACCAAAGCTTGGTGGTCATCACTGAAAATGACACCTTTAATAGCATGTTGTGCTTCTTATTTGGTCTTGTGTACTATTGTGACCTTCTTCCTAACAACATCTAAGACAATTGCATCAGCAATATCCCGTTCAGGGAGGATGAGCACCCATGCATTTCTTACCAGCTCTCTCCCTTGTTCTGGAGTAACTTTTTCAAATATTTCCATCATTTATTTCCTTACTTCATCCTCAATGGTTGTAAGGTCCTTTTTTGGAATCTCCTCCTACCTCTTCTCACATGTTTCCTTGAATTGACTTATATGTGTTCTCCACAAAAATTGCATAAAATCGCTAGCCTTAACAAAGGCATCATCCACAAGGAACTCATCACAAGCTTTCTTAGTTATGGGGTCTAGTTCCTTCCCAGCCAACTCCCCTACATTTAAGTCCAATTTTGCATCCTTGGGAGGCTCAGGTACTCCTTCATTTATTTCCTCATAGGTCATGAAAATTTGACCTAGACTACCCATTCTTTGCAGCTACTCTTCCACCTCTTGTTGATCAACAAGGTTAAGTGGTGATTGGGTGGGAGAATAAGCTTCCTCACTATGTTGTGGTCTCTCTTCCATCCTCTACCTCTTTTGGGGAGGTGGGGAATTAGATTCAATGTCTATGGGCTTATTCTCCAGTGATATAGGAGAATCCCTTGTTTGTTCTTGCATTTCTACTCCTCTAGAAGAGGAAGGGATATCTTCTACCGTTTGATTCCTTTGTTGCATACTTGGTCTTGGCACTACCACATTGTATCCAGTTCTTTTTTGTAAAATTATATCTTCCAGGGGCACATTCTAGCAAATGTTCGCTTGCTAAGGACAAATTTATCCCTCTCTGGATCTAGCTGCAACACCATGTCCTTATTTTCATTCAAGGTTTACATTAGACCCTCAAAGTGGCTCATAAGAGCTTCCACCTTCTTCTCATATGATTTAAAATATTTTAAGTGATCATAATCCCTGACAAAGTGTTGGACAAAATCTAGTGTTTTCTTATACACTGGCCACTTCTCTTTCCTTTTTTCTTGTTTCTGTAAATCAAAAATATTTCTTATGATGTCCTTAGGGAAATTTAAAACATGGTCCATGGAAGCACATATGGTCCTCTTTTTTAACATATCATTGTAAAAACCCTCCGGGTCTGCAGGCCTAGCTACTGAAGTAGCCATATGATATGGTTCCAAAACTTTATCCATGTGTGACCAACCACCCTTTGTAATCACAAATTGGTGGGCTATAGTGACTGTTGAAAAGATAGTTCCTCTTCCTCTTCCTATGAGGGAAACATCTTGTAGTCCTCCAATTTATCTCAAAATATCTTCTATTCCAATCTTTATAGGAACCTAATATGGTAGGATAAAAGGAGTCCCCCTGAAGCCATACACTCTAAAAATAGTAGATACGAGGTATAAGATAATAGCACCCCAATTGTGCACAATCTTGATATTAGTAGCATATTTCTTTGGTCTAAGAAAATCTAGGAGGATCCTTGGGACTCTAGGGTTCTCTGAAAAATAATAAGGCCCCAAGCCTTGATGTAAAACATCTATCAAAAGCTACAAAACTAGTGTCATTCCTATGCCAAGTCATGTTTAAGTTCCATAATTGGACCGACATTTCTTAACCATCCTTCTCCTTCATTAAGTCCATCTCCTTTTCAAAGTAGTATGCACCCTTGTATAGAAACATGTACATCATTAGGGAATACCAACCAAAAGTTCTATCAACTTTGGCTCTCTAAATTCCTATCAATCCTTCATGTATCAATTCAGCCAAATATGGAGCAAAGTCAAAAGTGACTGCTAGGTAAGGGTGCAAGATCTGTGCCATCATAAACATGTAATGAACTAGCATCTCCTCCTTAGAATCTTCACCAAAAATCTAACATAATGACCAGTACATACCCTTTTCTTTCATATTAAAATAATCTAATTTTAAGGGCTCTTGTGTATTAGGTCCTACTACAATTAAACCTCCAACCTTGTTGAAAAACTCCCTCAAAGGACCATTCCTGAGATAATCCCTCTGGGCATTATAGACCTATTTTAACTCATCAAATTTTATCTTTTCTAGGTCATTGGTTGGCTCACTTAATCTGAACACCTCTCTTTTTCTTCAGCTAAAATACTGAACAGAGGGTTTCCATTTATATCCCTAATAACCCTTTCTACATGATCATAATTCTATGCAACTTGGACTAGAATATTGGCATCCATGAAAACATTTGGAACAACAAGTTTTCCAATGTTGAATTGACATACATTACTACTGGGAGAAAAGGCATGTCTCATTCCAAAACCAACTCTAAAAAACACCAGACCAAAGACCTCAATATTAGCATCTCTCATATAATTTCCCTTGTCATATAGAGCATCTGCAACATTGAGCCTAGGGTTTTTGGGAACAATCTCTTTTACCCTGGATGCATCATTAGTTGAGTGGTCGAGTTGTTGCAGGAGGTCATCATGCACAACCCTCTCATGATATTCTACCTTTCCTTTAAATTCTCTCCTTGGTGCCATTATTTGAAACTAGAGTTTTATCAAGAAAGTCTTAAAACAAGAATACACTGAAAAATTCTTCCAAACCCTTACGATAAAATTTTCAGGAAAACAATGGAAGAGACACAATAGTTCACAGAAGCACTCGTCAATTATCAAAATCTCAAAAAATATAAGTCGCTATGTAATTTTCTCTCTGGCAAATTAGTTTTCAAATTCTGTATCTTTACTTCTAAAATTGAAACACTTGAGAGATATACTATGTATGTAAAAATCATTAATTCTTGACAACCATGCCACTCGTTCTTGCCATAACTCTTTGAAATTTTGAAATTTTGCAATCCAACAAGCAGGAAATATTTCGCACCAAATAGAGAAAGTTTAAAATAGAACCGTCGATCTTCACTAAAAACAAATTGGATGATTATCGTGATCCCGCAATCACTATTTATCGATCAACTTTCTATTGCGGCTTCACGCCTTTCCTCCGATCAAAATAGATCTAACAGTTATCAAAGTTGCATCCTTTCGGACCCATTTAGCATTTAGATTTCACGATCACTGTTGATCAAGATCATCCAATGGTCATCCTTTTTTCACTATGAGTTGACCCCATCGGCTTGCTTTGTGTTATCCTAGATGATCGGACAACAAGCGTGATCCCACGATCACTAATCTTTCCTCACCTTTTCATTAAGGCATTGCGACAATCATCTAATGAAAAGAGACAAGTCAAAAACTTTGTGAAGCTTTATTTCTCAGTCCCACTGATGTCATCCTCTGCTGACTGGAAGATCAAATGGATGTCACAATCTCACGATCACTAACCATTTGTTATCTTTTCATTGCGGGATTACACTGATCATAAGATCAAAATAAATCTTAAGGTACTTTAATTTCTTTATAACGGGCCCCAGTAAATACACACCATTGGATTTTCTTGATTGATCAGTAAATATAAAACCCTAAAGGCTGGTCCCACTTGCTTTGATCCTTTCCCTACTGAAGCATCTAACAACTATTGTGATCTCACGATTGGTAAACTTCAATCACTTCTTTATTGTGGGATTACACCGACCGTTAGATCAAGGAAGGTTTTAACAATTTTAATAAATTGTCAGGACTTAGGAAAAATGATCTAAGAGACCTTAGGAAAAATTAAGAACTTTCAGGGTTTAAGACTTATGAAAAATTAAAAGGCTCACTAGGAAAATCAATTTTTAGAGAGACTTTGGCCCCACCCGATGATGAAATAAGACACATGCTTTAATGAGGAACTTAAGTGGCTGAAAAAGTAATGATCGATTAGAAAATTTATCAACGACCTAGGGTTTTTCTTCAAACCAAAGGCTTAATCTTATTTTAACAAGGCTCTTCCTAGGGTTTTAGGAACATAAAATTTAATTCCTTTTCAAACTAAGGATATGGAATAAAATTTAAAAGACTTATCATAACCAGACAACAAACTCCTTTGCCAATTTATCAAAATTTAAAATGCAAAGTTTATTTGCTGAAAAATTTAAGAGTGCTAACACAATGATCATGACCTTTCATGTTATTTCCATGTTTTTGAGCCTCTTCCCTCTTCCACCATTTTAATGAGCGGAAGCATGTTAGCGGAAGATATCAAGTATCTTGGTCATAAAAATAAAAATAAAAATAACAGGTGATCTGGTAGTGAAAACCACTCTGTGGCAGTGTCAGATCCAAAAATAGTAAAATAAACAACGTATCCAATAGTGAAAATCTCTCTGAGGTGCTTGCAAATGGGGTACTTGTTATCCTCCCTGAACATTTTCAAGAGCGGTTGCCAGTGCTTATAGAGCTACATAACATGTAAACTTGGGTGCAACAGAAAATCTAGAAATCATCCATCTTGTACAATCTTTGTCCCAAGATAAAAATCACCAATTTGTTTAGTTCTTTAAAGAGAAGAAGAATAATTTTTCATGGTCTTATTCTGACATGCTTGGATTGCAGACAAATCTCATTATGCACCACTTATCTATTGCACCAAGAATAAAACCAATGAAACAAAATCTAAGAAAAATGCATCCTTATATAGCCCTACTAGTTAAAGCAGAGCTCAAAAAGTTATTCAAAGATACATTTATATGATCCATAGACTATACTAAATGGATCTCCAACATTGTACCTATTTCAAAACTTGAAAAATCAATACAAGTATGTACAGACTTCAAAGATATGAATAAAGCTTTTCCTAAAGATGACTTTTTGTTGCCTAATATAGACATGATTGTGGATCTTATTGTTGGTTTTCAGATGTATTCCCTGATGGACATATTTTCTAGTTATAATTAAATACGCATTGCACTTGAAGACCAGTAAAAGACAACATTCACTTGTGTGTGGGATAATTTTTTTCTAGAATGGCATGCCCTTCGAACTAAAAAATGCTGGTGCAATATATCAATGAGCCATGATGACTATCTTTCATGATATGATGCACAGGAGCATGGAAGAATATGTGGATGGCACGTTAGCTAAATCTTCTACATGAGACATACATCTTGATAACTTGGATGAAATCTTCATGAGAATGGAACAATTCAAGGTATGACTCAATCCAAAGAAGTGCGCTTTTGGGGTTACCTCAGGAAAGCTTTTAGGATACATTATTTCAGCACAAGGTGTTGAGGTAGATCTTGCTAAGGTGAAATCTATACTAAAAATGAAACCACCTTGAAACATCAGTGAAATGAGGACATTGCAAGGTAACTACAATATATCTAGTGATTTATCTCATAGCTAGCTGATAAGGTGCAACCCTTTACTAAGACTTTGCATAAGGGTGTAACTTTAAAATGGAATGAGGATTGTAAAAATAACTTCCAACAAATCAAAGAGTGTCTAGAGAATCCTCTTGTGCTAATGGATCCTATTCTTGGTAAGTATTTTCTATTCTACATATTAGCTACCACTTCTTCGTTGGGAGCACTGCTCATGCAACATGATACTCAAGGTTGTGAAAGAGCGATCTACTATATAAGTAGAACATTGGTTTCTTATGAGTTGAACTATATAGTTATCGAGAAGGCTTTCCTGGTAGTGGTGTTTTCTTCACAAAAATTTAGACACTATATGCTATCACACTCTACATGGCTAGTTGTAAAGATTGATCTTCTCAAGTACTTGTTAAGTAAAGTGACACTAACCAGACAGTTGAAAAAATGGGTGATGATTCTTAGCAAGTTTGATATTACATACATCCAGAAAGCAATAAAAGGACAAGTATTGGTGGATCAACTGGAAGATTCACCTTTGAAAGATACACAACCTCTTGTTTCTAAATTTCCTGATGAGTCCATTCTGCACTTAACACAACATCCTTGGAAGATGTACTTTAATGGCTCATTTACACAATAAGGTGTGGGTGTTGGTGTTTCCTTTGTCTCTCCCCAAGGTTATACGCTTCTAAAGGCTTATAAAACGATCTTTCCATGTACCAACAATGTCATGGAATATGAAGCATTGGCTAATGGGATAAAAATGGCTATTGAATATAAAATTGAAGAAATTCATGTCTATGGTGACTCTTAGCTTGTGATCAATCAAATCAATGACAAATACCAAACTAAGGATGAAAAAATCCTTCTCTATAAGCCTATGATCGATGACTTAAATAAGTACTTTGTATTTTTCACCTTTCAACAGATACCACATGTAGAGAATAGAGACGTAGATGCTATGGCTACTTTAGCCTCAATGATAAAATTGGAAGAACATAAGTCTTGCTATGACTTCCTGGTGGAAGAACTTCCTTTCCCTACATATGACAGGCCTGAATCCCAAATTATCTAACCACCCTCTCCCATGACACTTCCTACTACAGCCAAATTTATGTCTACCTCAAAGACCAAACTATCTTTGACTCCCTTTCCCATAATTAAAAATGCAATTTCATTTGGAATTCCTCTCAGTATCTCATCATCGCTAATGACTTTTTTAGGGGAGGTCTTGACGGTACACTTCTTAGGTGTCTCAAGTGTGAAGAGTCTGGAAGAGAGCTTAGGGAAGTTCATGATGGTATATGTGGATCGCACTCAAACAGTCTATCCTTAGAGAAGAAGATTCTCAGAGCTAGCTACTATTGGTTTACCATGAAGAAAGATTGTGTTCAATATGTTAAGACATGTAACAAATTCCAGTTTCATGGAAATCTAATCCATGCTTCTGCAAGGGAATTTTTTCTCTTTATCACTCAAAGGTCATTTCAACAATGGGATTTTGATCTTGTGGGTCATATATATCCTTCGTCCTCCAATGGAAACAAGTTCATTATCACAGCCACTAAATACTTTACTAAGTGGGTTGAAGTTTTACCTCTTATTTAGGCAACAGGGGAACAAGTGGCCATGTTCATACTTAACTACATAATTTTCCAATACAGAATCCCCTCCTCAATTGTCACAAATAATGAGGGATAGTTCAAGAACAAAGATATCGATGAGATGTTTGCTAAATTTCACATCATGCATCATTCATCTTCTATATACTACCCTCGGGAGAATGGACAGGAAGAAGCTTCAAATAAAACAATATTTAATATATTGCACAGAACAGTTAATAAATCTAGAAAGGATTGACACTTATAGTTGAATCCAGCTTTATGAGCTCATCGAACAAGCATTAGAACACCTACAAGGGCTACACCATTCTCATTGATCTATGGTTTTGAATCAATTTTATCAATTGAAGTCAAAATATCATCACTTAGGGTATCATTACATGAACTTATTGTTAATAAATAGAGTCCACACACAACTAAGAGGGGGGTGAATCAGTTGTGACCAAATCAAATTAAATCCAAAACTTATAATCCTTATTATCAACAATAGTAACAAGAATAAACCAAACAAGTAATTATGCACCATAACACAAAGATTTTTTCTTGAGGAAACCCTTGATCAAAGGGAAAACCCCGGTGGGGATGGAATCCACAAGATAGTGTACTAATATATAAATTCCTTGTGAAAGGATGTGACCTTGTTAGGATTCAAATGAAGTTCATTTAGTATAAAAATCTCTATTAAAGGATAGATCCTTGTTAGGAGACCTTGAACCCTTGTTATAATTTTCTAACCCCATTAAAGTTTGAAAGGAAGAAAGTAGACCCACTACTGAAATGCTCCAACAAAGATGATAGATTGATCTTTCAGGATAACATATCCAAAAGGGTGAACTAACTGAACCTGCAACTCAATTTACCATAAAATTTCCTTTTAAGTCCACAACTCA
This sequence comes from Chamaecyparis obtusa, assembly GCA_027943335.1. Classification (NCBI taxonomy): domain Eukaryota; kingdom Viridiplantae; phylum Streptophyta; class Pinopsida; order Cupressales; family Cupressaceae; genus Chamaecyparis; species Chamaecyparis obtusa. The sequence continues at coordinate 2,918,290 of BSBK01003000.1, forward strand.
ATTTAGTAATGCTCTATTCTACTCTGCTCTATCTTGCATATCCATTCATGCCTTATCCTTCCATACATATAGAATAAGGGAAATAACTTTCCTTTATACCCAATACAAAATACTAATTAGGTCAGATTGTTAGAGCTTCTCTAATGATCATTTAATTACATAGGTCCATGCTAAGGCATGCATGCCTTCTTAAGCATTATTAAAAATGTTACATTATGGTTAACACATGTTACAATGCATATATTACATTTTATAATGAAAAATAACATGCTTCCTCAACATAGTCAGCTACCAGTAAAATATGTTGTACATTACACAAAAACAACTATTCTAGAATAATCCAAATGCCTTTCTATAATGAACATATCTACAATAAAAAGTCTTCTACCATGGTCCAAGCTCACAGATTCTGATTAAACTTCACCATTAAGATATAACATATATGCCACAGACTATCACTGTTAACCATTTGTGTACATTGGTTTGCTACTAGTCTTCACCAAATGAGTCATAACTTATCCAAAATGGAATATAATATCCTAAGAACATATATAAGATATCTATACTAATCCATAAGTACAAAAATAAGCTCGCATACCAAAATACATGAACCTGTGACTTTGTTATACTGATAACTACCTGCGATGTACAAAATCTTTGTCTTTCATGAACACATAAGCATATGTTATCATCAATGAAAAAACCTACCACTAATACAACATAATATTAATACATCCAAGTGCCAAAAAAACTATGTTTCCAAAAATCTTCCCCTTTGAAATTGATGGTAACATATGGAGAAAAACCATCAACCCAAAAGTAGACATTTCCTCAACATATACAGTCTTCAACTCTTCTACCAGATTACAAACTCTTCTCTCCTTAAGAGAGTTTTTTCACAACTTTATCTCCCCCTTTGACATCAATACAAAAGTATCCAATATGCCAAACATTAGATCACTCCCCCAATGATAAATACATCAAAGTTCCTGCATTGAATCAAACTAGCCTGCAATCTCAAAATAATGTGAAGTGCTAAAAAATATTGTTAGAATCAAAATCGTTACATAAGAGCTCTTGGATAGCTCTTCTCAATGTGACCACTCCCCCTAAGGAGCAGTACCCATCATCACATCCAGATGAATAAATATGCTTTGAATACACTGGAGTGATGTATTTCTACATCTTCTATTCTTCACAAGGAGGGGCCATCACCCCAAGCATACCTTTGAGATACTCAAAGGTGTCTTTAGCTAATGGCATAGTGAATATATCTTCTACCTACCCTTTAGTGCTCACATATTCCAGTCTAATCTCTTTCTTAGTGACTTTCTCTCTCAAAAAGTGATCCTTAATAGCAATGTGTTTAGTCTTTGAATGTAAAATTGGATTCTTTGACATGTTAATTGTACTTGTATTATCATAGTGAATAATAATAGGTTCAGAAAAATTTATACCAATATCTTTCATCATTTTCTTCATCCACATTATCTGATTATAGTTATTTGTTGTTGCAACATATTCTACCTCTATAGTAGACTGAGATGTGCAATCTTGCTTCTTACTCAACCATGAAACTAGTATTCCTCCAAGGAAAAAGGCTCCTCCACTTGTGCTTTTTCTATCATCAACATTTCCTACCCAATCGCCATTAGTATATGCATATAATGTAAAATCATTTGATCTATCATACCATAATCCAAATTCCAATGTTCCCTTCAAATATCTAAAGATTCTTTTTATTGTTTCAAGATGTGATTCTTTAGGATCTGTCTACTATCTTGCCACAATACCAACTGCATTAGCAACATATGGTATAGTATGAGTCAAGTATTTTAAACCACCAATCATAGATCTAATATAATGTATCATCTTAAAATGGAAGCACTTCTATGATAAGAGTGTTTAGCCCTCCCAGTAAGTGGTCTGGGGTCATGTTAAGCACCTTGATCAGGTCTTTGCATGTATTTGGCTTTCCCCCTGCTTTCCACTTCTTTTTTGCTTCGTTATAGGTAAAATTAGGGTTAGGATCTTGAGGATTCTCCTTAATTTCCCTCTTCCATGGCTCTATTTTCTAGGTAGGACTTAGAAATAGGTCCTCCTATCCTTCATCATAGTCATTATAGGATTTTATGCCTATCCCTGGCATTCTGTCCTTTTCTGGTATCATTTCTAGGTCTCCGGGCATCCCCGGGACCTCCTATCCTGATTCTGACTGGATCTGGGCCCATAGGGTCAAATTCAAGGTTGATCCTAACTAGTTCAAGATCGAGCTCGAACCTGACTAGGTTAGTCCCAACCTTGATTTTTCCCCCCTCTTTCAAATTTCCAAATTCCTTGATTTTCGGGTGTCGGGTTTCGGGGATATTTGTTTTCCCGCCTCCGAGTTGTCCATTTCGGGTTTCAGAATGGTAAATCCTCTAATTGCATTTAATATAGGTATATTTTCTAAAGGTTAGGACCTAATTGGGATTTAATTATCCAAGGTGGCCCCTCTAGAGGATTGTGCCCTAGTTCACTATAAAAGGAGGCCTTCCTCTCTCATTTTCACATCTCATTCTCATCAAGCAATCTCTCAAGCTCTCAAGTGCAAGAAATAATTCAAGAATTCAAGAAAGTCTTCAAGAATTCAAGTGTTCAAGCATTCATCCATCAATGAGATCCATTGTTAGCCATTGAAGGATTCAATCTCTTTGGAGCCCCCTTGAAGATCCATCCTTCTACATTCATCCAAGCCTCCTCATATGCAAAGATCTATTCAAGATTGGTGTTGAAAATCAAATGCCATTGATTTGAGACATCCTACATCCATTGAAGCATTCCTACTTGTGGATTTCAGGATTCGAATCCTCTACAAGGACTTCAACATAAGCGAGGTGATTTGTTTCAATTACTTTGTTTATGGACACTACGTTTCAATTCAATTTCAAGGTTAATTCCTAAATTGGGGTTTGACTAAGGCAAACCCCCCATACAAACAAAACCCCCATTTTCTTGTAGGTACAAGTGCGGGATTTCAGATTTGAGAGCAGATTTGGATACCCTTTTCGGAAAACTTCTGAGATCTGCGAACAAAGTCAGAATCAACCTTCAAATAAAGAATCTAGCCTTTGACCTTTTATGAGGGTCAAAGTCGACCCGAGCTCATCTTGGAAAAAGATTTATGGGTTTTCTTAGTCTCGGCATTTCCAATCCAAAACAAGTTGTAGATTTTCCTGAAAGTACATACAGACATCAGAAATTGGCATTTTCCAGATCTGCCCTAATTTGAGGTTAGTACTTGTATTTCAATTATTTCAAATTCCAAACACTTCAATTCAACCATAGGGAAATATAGGGTTTCTCTCTCTCTTTCATATTCTTCATAGATTGATTTGATTGTGCATTAGCCTTTTACTTGATCAAATTAGATCTCTCCTTTGAGAATTTGGATCTAGGAGTGGATCTCATATTTCCCCCACACACATACAACATACACATTTGAATAGGTGTGATGTCATTTTACCCCTATTCATATACCTTGTCTATATTGTACCCAGTGAATCATCATTGTTAGTCAACTTACAACATGTAACCAGAGGTGTCCCAACTGATTTACAATTTTCAAATCCATATCTTGTCAATAAGTCTTTAAGATAATTGGTTTGAGATATGAAAATTCCATCATCAATTTGTGTAATTTGTAATCCCAAAAATTATTTCATCTCACCTATCATGGACATTTCAAATTCTCCTTTCATCTCATTAGAAAATTTGTTACTTACCTCATGATTTCCTCCAAAGATGATGTCATCAACAAAAACTTCAATTATTAATAGTCCATTTGAATTTATTCTTAAGTACAAATTTCTATCTGCATTTCCTTTCTTGAATCCCAAACATAACAAATGTGTATCCAACCTCACATACCATGCTCTAGGTTCTTGCTTCAATCCATATAGTTCCTTCTTCAATGTACATACCATGTCTTCTTTGTTAAAGGAAATCCATCTAGTTGTTCAATGTATACCTCTTCTTCTAATTCACCACTCAAGAATGTTGATTTGACATCCATCTGATAAAATTTAACTTTCTCGTTAGTTGCATATGCGAAAAATAATCTTATTGCTTCTAATATTTCTACAAGGGAAAAGGTTTCTTCAAAATCAATACCTTCTTGCTGTGAATATTCTTTACATACCATTCTTGCCTTGTTCCTTGCCACTTCTCTGTGTTCATTCATTTTATTCCTGAATACCCACTTACTTCCTATAATATTCTTATCTTTAGGCCTTGGAACCAATTCCCATGTATTGTTCTTTTCAATCTACTCTAGCTCTTCCTTCATAGCTTTTATCCATGATTCATATTTACATGCTTCATCAATATTCTTAGACTCAAATTGTGAAATCATACATATTTTATTTTTCAGTCTATTCCTTGTCATAACTCTATCATACATATTTCTAATAATCTGATCATCAAGATGATTTAAAGTAATATACCTTGGTGTTTTGTTCTCTTCTCTTGGTTCTTCAAACTAAACATGAATCAAATTGTCAATCTCAAAGGATTGTTCTTGTTTTGTACTCTGATTTTGTGTAGTTCCTTGATCTTTTCTCGTATGATTTGTATTTCCATCTGAATTATAATCAAAAGTTTTCTTGTGTACCTGAAATATCTCATCAATTCTCACATTTTTATTTTCAACAATCTTTCTCAATCTCTGATTATAACATCTATATGCTTTTCTCTTAGTAGAATAGCCAAGAAATATTCATTCATCACTTCTAGGATCAAGTTTACCTATTTCATCATCTCTCTTGGTATAGCATTTATTCCCAAAGATTTTGAAATACTTAACTGTTGGTGTGTGATCGAACCAAAGCTCATAATGTGTCTTGTTGGATCCTTGTCTCATCTGAACTTTGTTCAAGGTGTAAAATTTTGTATTAACTTATTCTCTCCAATGTACATGTGAACCTTACCTTTAAGAAATTCTCAACCTCTATCAGACCTTAGATATTTAATCTTAAATCTTGATTCATTCTCAACTTTTTCCTTAAAGATTTTGAACTTATCAAATGCTTTTGATTTTTCTCTAAGAAAAGTGACCCACATCATTCATGTGAAATCATCATTGAAAAGAATAAAATACATCTCACCATAAAATGACTTTGCCTTATCTAGTCCACATAAATCTGTATGCACAATCTCCAATATCTCTGATGTAGAAAATGCTTTTCTCTTAAATGAACTTTTTGTTTGCTTTTCCATGACACATTCCTTACATAACATGTTAGAGGGCTTCACAATCTTAGGTAAGTCTATGACTACATTTAAATTGTTGACCTTCACTATGTTATCAAATTTTATGTGACAAAATTTTCTATGTCATAACCAACTATCATAAAAAAATTTAATAAAATAACTTACTCTACAAGGATTTAATTAAAATACATTACCTCTAGTTAAAGTACTAGTTGCAATCTCATTTCATTCCTTGTCTTTGATTGAACACATCTTATTAAAAACTTGTAAGTGATATCCCTTATCAACAAGTTGTCCAAGACTCAACAAGTTATGTTTCACTCCATCAACAAATAGTACATCATTAGTATTAGTCTTACCATCAAGTGTGATTTCTCCTTTTCCCTTTATCATGTAAGGATTATTGTTGCCAAACCTAAAAACACCACCATCATACCTTTTCAGTTCAACAAAACTATCTTTATCACCTGTCATATGATGTGAACATCCATTGTCTATGATCCAATCTGCCTTCTTCTTTTCAACATGTGAAACAAGTGATTTCTCTTCCGTAGTAGGATTTTCATCTTTGATAGCAACAAATCCAATTTCATCTTCATTATCATTGTATTTTAGGTCAATATCCTTAAGCTCAATTTCATCATCATCATTAACATAGAAACATTCTTTAGGTAATTTTGACTTGTCATCAGTAACTTGTCTTTAAAATCTCTCTTCCCTATGTGCTCTCTTTTTACAATCAAAGCTTCAAGCTCATCCAACTTATTTTCTTCTTCCTCAATTTCTGCCCAATCACTTGCATACTCTCCCAATTTTCTATTGCTTGTACTCACACTTCTAGTTAGTACCTTTTTATCCTTTTGTGCACTAGATCTAATTGTTGCCTCAACTCTAGCTAAGCTAAAGTATCTTTTAATTTTATAGATTCAAAATCTTGTAACTTACCAATCAACATTTCCCTGTTAAATCTAGTCATGAGTGGAATGACTACTTCAATAGTATTTTCCTTGTTCTCATAAGCTGGTGTAAGAGATCTGAGAATCTTTCCAACAATTTCATCTTTAAGCATAATACCTCATGTGCTCCTTATCCCTGTGAAAATATCAGTGATTCTTTGAACATATGACCTGATGGTTTCATCTTCTTGCATTTTAGCTTCTTAAAATATTTTTTTCCAATTCTGTAACTTAGCCCTTTTTGTATATTCACTACCTTCATATAAATTTTCTAATTTAACCCAAATATCATGTGCAAGATCAAGTTCTTTTTCCTCAATGAATTCAACTTCAAATAGGGCACTTATCAGTGTTTCCCTTGCAATCATGTTGTGTTGTAATAACTTATTCTCATCATCAGTGCATGTGCCTAGATCACTCTTAGCTTTGACTTAAGTTTGTGTCTTTGTAATCAGCCAATAGTCTATTTACATGTAGATTGGGTGTGTTCTCATCTTGTTCTTCCAACCGTCATAGTTATCTCCATCAAACTTAGAACTCTCCTTTTTGTAGGCCATTGAAGATCTCCTCAAGCTGTTAAGCTTCCTTCTCAAAGAGGACCTGATGCTCTGATGCCAATTGTTAGGAAGTAGAGTCCACATATAACTGGGAGGGGGGGTGAATCAGTTGTGACCAAATCAAATTAAATAAAAAATTTATCATCCTGATTATCAACAAAAATAACAAGAATAAACCAAACAAGTAATTATGCACGATAACATTAAGATTTATTCTCGAGGAAACCCTTGATCAAACATGTACTGGGTTAGCTTACAATGGCTAGTGAAACGAACGATAAGGTGTTAATTTGAACTTTGAATTTTGAAAGATAAGTTTATATTTATGACTTTAAAAGAGACTTGGGTCATGTGTATGACTAGAGATGTATTCTATTGTGATCAAAAGAAAAAAATTGGTATCAAGAATGAATTTTGAGGGATTAGTGATCAAAGGAGTTACAGTGTTTGATGCCATCAACCAAATTTGCCAAGGAATATGCAGATCTGATATGTTAATAATTGAATTTAGGATCCACTTGATTCAAAATAAACCAAAAATATCATAAAAATATGGACATACAATTTTGATGATTACAAAATTAATAAAATAAAAAATAAAAATATAATACTATATTTTTCCTTAAAATTAATAAAAAGACATTTCTCAATTATTTATCATTATCTTATTAAACATATACTAATTTATAATAAATTATATAAATAATAACTCTATAAATTAACTTACATCATTACCCAACTTATCTTAGATTTAAAAATCTAAATATTCCACAATTTCAAACATCTTTCTCAACCCTTCTAAAGAACTAAAAATACTACCAAAAATCTATGTCGAAGACTCCAAAAGTCTAATAAATTGTATAATTGAAACTTATTTTCCCTTTTATTCATTGAAAAATAAAGGAAACTACATTTAGATATCAAATGAATTATTTATAGTATGCATTAGAATGGTTTATAAGTTCAAGTTTTCCCTTCCTTTCTTCAATACATTTTTTAAAAAAATGCATATAGGAAATAATTCAAATTCATTATATACTACTACAAAATATCTCCATCAAAAACCCTAAAAGACTAACAAATTGTATGAATAAAACTTATTTTTCCTTTTATTTAAAGAAAAAAAAAGAAAGCTAATTTTAGATATAAAATAGAAAAGTTGTAGTATGAAGCTAAATGATCTTAGAGTTAAAGTTTCACCTTCTCTTCTTGAGTATGTTTAAAACAAAAGTACATAGAAAAAATAATTCAGATTCACCATATTATACTATTAAAGTTCTCCATCAAAGGCTCCAAAACACTACTAAATTGTTTACCCTTTTATTAAAGAAAAACAAGGAAATCTATGTTTGGATATCAAGCATAGTAGTTATAGTATCCTCATCAATGGTCTCTGAGTTTAAGTTTCCCCTTCCCCTCTTCAAAATCTTTTATAAAATTGGCATGTATGAAATAATTCAAATTCATCGTATTCTTTTTGCAGATGCCTTGCACTTTTCAAAGAGTTCTTATTTGTGTTTTATTAGATGTGGTTGTTCCCCTTCTTTCATCCACTTTGGCATTGTGTGAGACTTGTATTTGTAATCAAAAAAGAGCTCCTCACCTACTTGAATGTTTCGCTTTGCATAAATACCCATTCTGTGGTCACCACAAACCATCATTGCCTGCCAAATGAATTGACCATATGTCAAATTATCTATCTACACCAAATATGGCATGATCTATTTCACGTATTTGTAAGTAGATACATACCTTTGCATAGCAATTAGGTGTGCTTGAATGATTTAAGAACTTCATTTTGCTACCCATCCAACGTGCATCAAGCACACTCTGTAATTTCTAAATACCAACAATTGTCAATTATAGCCAAAATTTAGATTCCAAAATACAATAGAGTAATTAGTTCATTAGGAATTTGAATGGGTGTGTTACCTCTAAATTCAAGTCAAAGAGAAATGAAGAATTTTCTTCATCATAATTTGTTCCTCTCTTTTCAGCTTCTTCATGTGAAATCAATTCACCTGTATACTCGCCAATGTACTCATCTTTTTTCACATTTTTCTGAAAAACCCATTCAAGGTTAATGGCCTAAAAATAAAATTGGCACACATTGTACATTAAGTAAATTAAAACTAATATCACCTTGGAGAAAATCCCCCATCTAGAGACATCAGAAATCCCAAGGAGCACCTTCACACCATATAAAACATTGTCAGTAGTGTAATCACAATATCACTCCAGGCATAAATAACATCTAGCTAGATGTCTTCATTCAAAGCTTGAATTACAAAAATGGATGTTAGCATTATTATTCTTATGGGTAAAGTCTAGTAAAGTTAAGGCATCTAATTTTGTTTGAATTGAGGGAATCATAGCAATCTTATGAAAAATGAAATGAAAAAGTATCAATAATTTAAATTTTCATTTCAAATGTTAGAATTGATAAAAATAATATGCAATGAAGGAGTTTCATTTCAACTGTAGAGATTTATCGAATTGAGTCTTATCATTAAAATTCTAGTAAACCATTTAAAAGTAATTTCTACAGTCGTCTCTATGAGAAATGACAAAAAAAATACATGACATGTCTACTCACAAGGGGTTCAATGATGGGGCAATACCATATCACACAAGTTCATATTGGAAGGTTTAAAATTGACAAAAAATAGGACTATATATTGTATATATTGGGGGGATGGGTCTGGGGGATTGGGTTTATATAGGAAAAGGGGTGTGGGGTATTGAAAGGGGTGAGAAAAAAGTAGATTGAGGCAATATTTTTTGATTTATAGGCTATTCTTTAGTATGTCATGAACATTAATGATATGAGTTGGGTTCACTAAGTGAAGCCTCTGTGTGTCTATTACAATTAGTTAAAATAATTTTCATAATATTATTAAGAACATTGTTACTATATCATAGACTTTTCATTTTTTAAAGGACTTTTCATCTTTGAAAAGGAATGACATTTAAATATTATTAAAGATAATAAAATGTGAAATTGTCAATACTTTAAGTATTGGGTCCAATATTTTATAATTGAATATGTTACGTGGGGCTTGGTATTATAATAGAGACATAATAATATTATTGCAGGATATAAAAGCCAAAAATACATTGTTTAACTTTAAGACTATTATCAAAATCCTATAAAGATACAATCTCCTACAACACTACTTCATATTGACAAGACATTACATGGAAAAATTATTGGGCCACAAAATCTTCATAGTCATGTTCAACACAATTTAAGTAGACAAAAAACTAAAATACGATAGAGTATAATAACATGATAAATTACTATTGAATTTCAAATAATGAAATAAATTTTTAAAAAATTAATATAATAAGAAAAGATTATTACTCTTCGCTTGTTAATCAGCAGAATCCTCATATTTTCACATTCGTAAGAGCCACCTTCATCTGAATAATCATTTAATGACCCATCTCCACAACTGCAAAAAAAAATTTGAAAAAAGTGTAAGAAAAAATTAATGATAATAAAAAATGTGATAAATCAAAATTTTATCAATTATGTCAAGAGATATCGTAGAGTGGTATCAAGAAGTCTCATTTCATGACCATGAAAAAATAAATAAAAACTTTTTAATTTAAGCTTGAAAGCATTTATTCTTAAGAGTTTTACCTATTTGATTATTACTAATATACAAAATTGTATCTACTCAAATAAATATAAACAAATAATTATGAAAAGTGACCAATAAATCTAAAAGAGTGTGTGAAATTCATCTACCTAAATAAGTAAGAATATCACATGTAATTGATGAATTATGTCATATACTCTTATAATAACTATTTATAATTGACCTAAGAAACTTAATATTATATGGAATCATGTAAGAGTGTTCGATCCTATAACAATTAGTTCAAGAGATTAGTGTCTAAGATGGGTTTGAAATTATAGCATGGACAATGATGGGGGACTCTTTAATGAAGTTTTTGTTAAACTGGTTTTGAGAATTTTTAAGAAGATTCTTTTTTCTTTAATATTTTTAAAATTTTGAAGGGATGATATTTTTAATTTTTTAATAAAAATATAATATTTTGAATATTCAAAGTGGATTTGATTTTTATATTGATTGTCTAATTTCTTATTAGTAAATTTTTTTTTATAAGAGTTTTGTTAGACATTTATTGCGAAGCAAGTGATAATAAAACTACATAGTAGAAAAGTTTAACTAAAATTATTGGATTACAAGATGTACCTATTTTAATATTTCTAATTTGTTTCATTGTCTTCATTTTTGGCTCATGAAATTGTCAAGCCATGAAAGGGAGTCACTTATAGGAGTCTAGTCAACCACCACCAACACTGGCTAAGGGCAAACCATTTCCACCATAGTCGATGACCCCATGTCGTTCAAGGCTTGCCCAAAGACAAAACATCCAAGTGGAAGTGAGGAAAAGCACCACTGGGCTGAGACACCCTTGCCACCAGAGTGGCTACAAGTGACCTGTGATTTGGGTGACTAAGAGCATTGAGCTGAAAAATTTGATCATGCCAATTTACACGAGGGGGAAACTGATTGTGGAAGTCAAACTATCTAGGGGGATCCTATTCATAGTGCAAGGGGTATTAACACCACCTTGTTTTCTTTAACTTGAATTTGGAGCATAAATTATTATAAATAGAGGCTTGTGAAATAAAAGAGGGGTTAAAATTTATTTAAGGAAGAAGAACAATAGAGCACAAGAATCAAACAACCCTGTCACGATCCACTAAATGATCTAACTATTGGGACAAACCCAAAGGTAATCGACCCTTATCCACAATATTCTAGTTTTGCATTTGACCAAAAGCTCATTTGGCCAAATAGTCTACTACTCCATTCCACTCCTTAGGGATATGAGTAAAAGTAACAGAGTCCAAAGAAGCACACAACTAACCTATGATTTGGGTGACTAAGAGCATTGAGCTAAAAAAATATGGCCATGCCAATTTCCATGAGGGGAAGATTGATTGTGGAAGTCAAACTATCTAGGGGGATCCTAGTCATACAGAAAGGGGTATTGACCACCTTGTTTTCTTTAACTTGAATTTGGAACATAAACTATTACAAGTAGAGGCTTGTGAAATAAAAGAGGTGTTAAGATTTATTTAAGCAAGAAGAAATATAGAGCACAAGCATCAAACAACCCTATCAAGATCCACTAAATGATCTAACTATTGGGAAAAACCCAGAGGTAATCGACCCTTATCCACAACATTCGAGTTTTGTATTTGACCAAAAGCCCATTTGGCCAAATAGTCTATTACTCCATTCCACTCCTTAGGGATATGAGTTAAAGTAACATAGTCCAAAGAAGCACACAAGTGACCTATGATTTGGGTGACTAAGAGCATTGAGCTGAAAAAATATGGCCATGCCCATTTTCACGAAGGGGAGATTGACTGTGGAAGTCAAACTCTCTAGGGATATCCTAGTCATAGAGAAAGGGGTAATGGCACCACCTTATTTTCTTTAACTTGAACTTGGAACATAAATTATTACAAATAGAGGCTTGTTAAATAAAAGAGGGGTTAAAATTTATTTAAGAAAGAATAAATACAGAGCACAAGCATCAAACAACCCTATCAAGATCCACTAAATTATATAACTATTGGGACAAACCTAGAGGTAATTGACCCTTATCCACAATATTCTAGTTTTGCATTTGACCAGAAGCCCATTTGTCCAAATAGTCTACTACTCCATTCCATTCATTAGGGATATGAATGAAAGCAACAGAGTCCAAAGAAGCACACAAGTGACCTATGAATTGGGTGACTAAGACCATTGAGGTAAAAGAATATGGCCATGTCAATTTCCCCAAGGGGGAGGATGACTTCAAAAATCAAACTATCTAGGGGGATCCTAGTCATAGTGCAAGGGGTATTGACACCACCTTGTTTTCTTTAACTTGAATTTGGAGCATAAATTATTACAAATAGAGGCTTGTGAAATAAAATAGGGGTTAAAATTTATTTAATCAAGAAGAAATACATAGTACAAGCATCAACAACCCTATCATGATCCACTAAATGATCTAACTATTGGGACAAACTTAGAGGTAATTGACCCTTATCCACAATATTCCAATTTTGCATTTGAATAGAAGCCCATTTGGCCAAATAGTCTACTACTCCATTCCACTCCTTAGGGATATGAGTGAAAGTAACAGTTTCCAAAGAAGCACACAAATTAAGAATCTAGATAAACCCAAAAGTAAATGCCAACTAACATCCTTAGATTTTTTTCGAGTCAACAAATGCACAACCACCTGTGAGTCTAATTCACAAATAAACTTGCTCCATCCAAGAATAGAATCCTGCTCCATAACATACAAAATAGCCATAGCCTCCATCAAGTTGCTAGTATGATGACCTTTACAAACATAAAACATAAAAAATCCCCAATTTGTCCCTACCAACTCCCCCAAAACATAAACTAAACAATCCCCAAGTTGTCCCGATCAAATCCCCCAATACCTGTAGGACCTAGGTTTCCCCGAGAAGACCCATCCATATTGATTTTTAGAATTCCCTGTGGATGAATCCACCTCCCCGCCCTATTTATCTTCTGAATAAGGTGTCTGCATCTATTTCTCATGAGATGGTATTGTAGAGGAGGAAGATGGATATGACTATAGAAAATAACATCACTGGGATCCACAGCCTTTGTCAGATCACATTTTGCCAAAATAATTTCTCCCAAACAATGGAGAATTTTTCACCACAAGTGGTGAGCCCCAAACAACACATCTTGAAAGATCCAATAATTCCTATCCAACTAGATATGCTAAATAATAAAATAAGGGCCAAGAGTCCAAGCCACTTGAAGAAAATAAGTTTTGATAGGGGCCTTGCCCCATCAAACAAAAAACTCAACCAAGGAAGAGAATGCCAACAAGATTGATTCCACACATCCCACCAAAGGTACCAAATATGTCTAGTGAAGGGCCACATGAAAGGGGATGGGAAACACTTTCTTCACTATTACGACACAATACACATATTGAGAGGCCCTGAAAACCATTCTTACATAAATTATTTGAGGTAAGAAACTAATTTTGGACCACCAACCATATGAAAAAATTACACTTGAGCCATGATAATTTGTACCAACCATGTTTCCACCAAGGAACCTAAATGTCCCCAAAAGTATTCCGCACCATCTCAACATAGCCTACAAAAACATAAAACTTCCCAGATAAATCACTACTTTCCCAAGCCAAATCATCATTCCCACTCAAGGTAGTGCACTCTCGAGACTCAAGAATCTGAGCCAACTCCTACCTATCTTCCTTAGATCCTCCTGGAGGTCATTCAAAAGGATTTTTCTAGCGAAAATGAACTACCAACCCAAAATTATGGGCAATCTTATAATGATCAATAGTGTCCCAACCAGCAACAGTAAAGGAGTCATAAACGGGATGGATGTGGAGATGAGTGGAAAGGATGGAAGGATAACCATCCCAAGAATCCAGCCAAAAAGGAGCTTGAGACCTTGTATGTCAGATCCAAAAGAGACCATTCTTTACCAACTGAGCCTCCAACTTCAAAGTATTCCAGATCATAGAACCTCTTCCTGCCAAAGGAAAGAAGGGCAAATCAAGCACATTAGCATCATGAAGATACTTATGGGTGAGAATACAAGCCCAAATCTGATTCTGGCTAGTACACCAGCGCCAATATAACTTAGCAGTCAAAACTTGCCCATTTAAAATAGAAGAATGTAAGCCAAGACTTCCTTCATTCTTAGGTATGCACATAGTTTCCCACTTAAGAAGGCTCCATTTAGAAGTCAAAAAATTACCAATCCAAAAAAATTTATGAGAGAGGGCATCAAATTCCCAAAAAAATACATGGGAGCAGACTAAAAAAATCACATGTATATAGGAAGAACTTGAATGACCAACTTTAGAAGAGTCAAGAGAGTAGTAGTTGTTAACCATCAGTGAATCCAATGATTAACCTTTTGGCACAACTTGTCAAGAATAATCTACCAAGAGGCTCATGGATATCTACCAATAGTAAGAGGAATGCCCAAACTAACTAGGGGAAGAAACCCAATCTGAAACTACAAAATGTCAGCAATATGTCTTTGAATGGCCTAAGGAGTATTAAAAAATAAAATGGATGATTTGTGGTCATTGGATTTTTTATCTAAAGTTGCAAGGTAGATATCCAAGGCATGCCTAAAAGATTCTACTTCTCGAAGATGAGCCAATCCCATAAGAGTAGTATTATCCACTAATTGAAGATGTGAGAGTTGTGGCAAACCATTGCCCCATTGCCACCCATGAATCAAGCCCTAAGAAGATTGAAACTTTAGAAAATGGTGCAGGCCTTCAACCAAAATAATAAAAAGGTAAGGTGATAGAGGATACCCTTGTTAAAGGCCTCTAGAAGCACCAAAAGGCTCTAAAGGTTCTCCATTAACAATAACTAAGAAAGATGAAAAAGTAACATAACTCATAGTCTAAATCACTCATTCTGGACTAAAAAAAAGGCTAAGAGAATTTTTTGAAGAAAACTCCATTTGAATCTGTTGTAAGCCTTGGTTATATCGAATTTAATGAACATAGATCTCTTCTTTGAAGTTTCCATAGAGTTAATCACATCAAAAGCCACCACTACCCCATCCAGAATTTGTTTACCAGTTGCAAAACCCCTTGATGGTCATAAATCACCATAGGAAGACAAGTTTTGAGCCTCTTTGCAATCACTTTGGTTATAATTTTATTGATGCGGGGGCATCCCAGGTTAAGGCAAGGGCACTCTTTGTCCTCAGTGAAACTGCATTGGGTGTTGGTATTTTAGTCGGTGTTACTCGGTTGCAGCCTTGACCGACGGTCTCGATCATTGAAAGAAGCTTGGTCACTGAAGGAGCTTGGTAGTTCTAGCTTACCGAATGGAGTTCTGTGTGATTTGTTGACCCGACTTGGTGAATTTATTGTTGGTAGCTATTGTTATGGGCTGACATGCTGCATTAAATGTTTGTATACATTTGTAAGCCGACTAGTATGACATTTAATTATTATTTTTGGGGAGTTAAGGGTTTCATCCAACCGACTTGTGGCTGATGACTAGTATTTATAGGATGTTTGGGTAGATGTTTAGGGAGATGAAGGGACGAGCAGAGAAGTTCATGACTTGAAGACTTAGTAAGTCAAATTTGAGGTTCTGAAACTGAAGTTGGCAAAGTTGTGGAAAATTTCTTGTATGATCTTGCAGATCAGATTGATATCTGATAGTTGTTTGTAGCAGAGCTAGGGGTTTGCATACTTGGGAACAAGGAGATTTCTTGGAGGCTTGCGAGCTCAAGTTTAGATCTGCCTTAGGGTTTCCATTAGCTTCTAATTATCTTCAGAGCTGAACTAGCTAAGTTTGTATTGGATCTGGTTGTGGATCTTGCAGAATTGTTTCATTTTGTAATTGGCCCTAACTCGGAAGGCCCTACAGTCGGGCATGTTAATGCAAATTACTTGAAACACTTGTGGTGTTATCTATTATGTTGAGTATTCTACTGTATAATTATGTTGTCTGCAAGGTTTGGACTGCCCTTAATTGGATCTACCATCCTTGACTGCATCATTTATACACCACATTACAAAGAGCAATAGGTCAGAAAAATTGAAGCTTATCAGCACCTTCCTTTTTGGGAATGAGAACCAATAAGGTAGAAGTCAAGGCTTGAAGCATCTGCTTGCTACGAAGAGATTCTCTAACAACCTCCAATAGATCTAAATGAATAATACCCCATTGCTCCTAAAAAAATTCAACAGGGAAACTATATGGGCTTGGAGCTTTACCTTTGTTCATCCCAAAAATAACCTCCTCTAACTCAAATAGTGAAATCAAGTGAATGAGAGAATCATTCATCGCATTGGTAACAAGAGAGGGAATGCAGGAGAGAATCAAATCCTCCTCCATAGTAGTAGGAGGGGAATCTTCAGCAGAAAGAGAAGAGTAAAACTGACAAGCCTCACTAGAGATAGCCAATAAAGAATAAATCTAAATCCCTTTAGAGGTAACAAGAGAGGAAATTGTTAATGACTTATAGCTTCAGTCGGATAACTACTATTAAGAATAATAAATAATTATAATTATTTATTAATTATTAATTATTGGTTAATTATGAAATATAAATGTTTTATATAATATTTATATTTATGAAATATAAATTTATTTTATTGATTATTGATTCCTTGTTGACAGTGTAATTAAAGTATGTAAGAGACATCGCATGAAAAAGTAAGGGTTCCTACATGGAGGCACGTCCACGAAGGGACATGACTCCACGAGAGTGAAGTCACCTCCATCCGTGGATGTGACTCCTCGGTGGGCACTCATTAATGTATATATATTAAAACTGTTACAATACATAACGTCAATATAGAAAATGACAAAACAGAAAACTTGCTTATAACAATGGCAGTCAATTCATATTTAATATATTAATATTTGGTGCAGTCACCTTAATTAATATATTATAATTTGTGCAGAAAATTTCATTGATATTTATATATTGCATAGATATATTATTGTATGATAATTTGAGAATTCATATATATAAATAAGAATATTTTGAAAGAATTAAAACAATCACATAATCTACTCAAATTTAACAGAAATGTACCTCTTATTATAACGAGCCTAAATAGAATGATGAAAAAAATCAATATTCCTATCCCCTTCCTGAAGCTAATCAATCT
Source organism: Chamaecyparis obtusa (assembly GCA_027943335.1). Lineage (NCBI taxonomy): Eukaryota > Viridiplantae > Streptophyta > Pinopsida > Cupressales > Cupressaceae > Chamaecyparis > Chamaecyparis obtusa. The sequence continues at coordinate 2,935,772 of BSBK01003000.1, forward strand.
AAGTCTTCTATTTCCAATAAATCTCCTCTTGAAGCTCTAATTCCTCCACATTTCTCACAACATGAGATTAGGCTTTTCCAAGAGCCTCCGGAAATTCATTATCCTAAATATGGCAAGTAATTACTGCAAGATGTTCAAGAGCATCCCTCTTCCTAGACCAAATATTACCAAAATAGAATGTATTTCATCTCTTAAGGTGGTATTTGACATATTGAAGTTTCTTAACAAATAAATACATAGTTGTGCCATAAGAATGGTCTCCCTCTCTCCGCCACTTAGCCACTAAATCATGTAGTGAATAGTCCCAAAGCCACATAAGGTAAAATTTAAAAGGAGGATTCTTTGGATCAAAAAAAGAAGCAGAGAATTTAATTGGTCAGTGATCATAACCTCTCCAATCAATAATTTTAGAACTAGTAACGAAGCCAGTGCCAACCCAAAAATAAGGGACTAGAAACCTATTCAACCATTCAAATATCATCTCCTCTCCACTCCTATTATTCCAAGTGAAAGTACCATTAGAGAGATTGACATCAACTAAAGCAAGAGAATCCACCTGAGCTCAAAAAAAATTAGAAGTTATACCTAGCTTAGGCAACCCTCTTCTTTTCTCATCCAAACTCAACATAGATCTAAAAGAACCTCCCAAGATCCAAGGAAGATAAGGAGAACATGAACACACATACCTTATATGTGTCCAATGGATTTTTCCATAAATGTCAATAGGGGTAAAAACATTCATAATTAGACTAGTCTCACTAGAATCCAAAGAAGAAGCCACCATGGAGATAGAAGAATATTGACTAGAGACCCACCAAAGGGGAGAAATCTTGTGTGGATCCCAAAAAAGAGCCAAATCTCCATAATTACCCTATGCTCTAGTGAACTGGTACTGACCAAAATACCAAATACAAAAAGCATACTGAAGCATAACATCAACAGAAACCTTAGTCTCCTGAAGATAGAAGATGTTCGACAAATGAAATGCAACCAAATCATGAATAGCCTTTTGACGTGAGGTGTTATTCATCCCCCTTACATTCCAAGAGAGAATAACCATGAAGGGATTTGATAAAAGTGAACATAATTGGGCTTAATAAACCCTGATTCCACCAATAAATCTCTAGTAATCTTGATATTTTCTAGGTCCATCTTACACCCTTTTGAGGATTTTTCATAAGGACCTTTCTTAAGGAGGTGTTATTACACTCTTAAGCCTTGAGAAGAACCCTTACCCTTATTAGAAGATAAAACCTCTCTAGCCAAATCTTCTAAAACAACATGTCCTCTTTCATAGGATCATTCAAAGTCGCATGTTGATCTTGCACTCCATGTAGATCATGGCCTAATTGTGGAATTGATACAACCTCCATACCCACACCAGTAGTTGTAGAAGTAATATCTGGTGGAATCCCTTCCTCCAAAGAAAAAGTATTTAACACTTCAAATAAGTTAAATCCCTCATTAGTCTATCGATCCTTCAAGGTCCTCATTGACCTCCTCCTTTAGCCCTTGTTTTAACTAGCACAAAACCATCCTTATCCCTACTCGATTCACCCTCCTTCATGGGAGATTTCCCCTTGTCCTCTTTACCCAAAGACGAAGACACTGATGAAGAGGGATTAGTAGAGTAAGATTATTTATGAACTTTAGGGCATTGCCACTGACGATGACCAAACTCATGGTAGAACCAACACCTGGAAGGTAGAGATTCATAATCTAGTGGTTGAACCCAAGATGAAGATCCAATACAAATTTCCTTCAAATCTAGTAGGGGATTATTCAGATCGATCTCTACAGAAATGTAAACAAAATAAATCACCTTCTTATCAAGGGTTTGTGTGGAAAACTATAGCAGGCTTCCCCATCAAAGAAATAATTCCTTATAGAATATCTTCTTTCTAAAACTCTAGGTGGAGCCGAGGCAAACAAACCCAAATATAAGGTAGCTCTTTAGCCGAATTAAAACCCATATGCCAAGGTTTTATAAATATCCCAACATGATTGTAAAAATATGGGACTCCTTCAAAAACTAGATTTCGATCCATCATATTGGAGAAAACCACTATAAAATAGTTGTTAGCAGCAAGCATAATGTCCATATGTCCTTCAATCTACCATGATCACCGAATCCAAGCTTCCAAGGCAGACAAAGGAATACGAATTCCAATAAAATTAGAAAATGAGAGCATGTAAGCTCCAATATGAAATATCTTCAAAAATGAACTTAGGATAAATGACCAACACCAATCGATCTTGGCTTCTAGGAAAACACCCATTTGCGTTCTTTATTTTTGAGCCCTTTCTCGCATAGAACACCTATGTCCATTGTGCATGCATGCCCGATGAAGACCCATTATGATTCTTATCACCTTCAACAACCACCAAACTCGAGGACATCGAAATCCCCACCATGCAATAACCAACCCAAAAAAAGATTAGTCCCAAACCACACTCCAACCACCAAACCATGATCTCCCCTAACCAGAACCATTGTAAACCTCAAACACCCCATGATCGGCAGAAAAACCCCATCCCAAGTGCAACAACCACTGAACACAGGAAATAAAACCCACCCTAGACACATAAATCACCCACCCTTTGTGTAAACAGAATATACACATGATCTAGGGAGAAGCCCTAGCTCACGTTAGCAATTAGACACCATCACCAAACATCTGCCAAGACCAATTACAAATAGAAGCTTCAATGAAAAGAAAAAAAATAATATTAATAGAGCTATGAGATAAAATAACAACATTCCTATATTTCCATAAGGAAAAAAAAATTCTACCCTGAAAGTAAAAATAATGAGTGGTCAATGCCCAAAAAGAGTCATATATCAGAAAAAGGCTCTAACCACAATGGCCAAAAAAAGTCATGAATCCAACTCCGCACAAATGTTGAGCATGGCAAAAAAATCAAAAAACATGTTTGAAGGACTTTGACTAGCTACAAAATGGACTTTGAAGGTCCGTAATATCCATGTGCTGAAGTGAGAATCCATAGGAAAAGAATACACTAGACAAACTAGGCAAGTACAGGCTCAACAACAGCCAATTAAATGTTGCCTAATCAGCATTGCCACACATATAAAGGAGACTACAAATGCCTCTACAAATTTAGAGTACGTACTATAGGATGGTGCAAAGAGAAGCAACAATACCCTAAACGTGGCTTGTAGTTGCAGAAAGTGGTGTTGGAAGACCAATGCCAATCGTTCCACCAAGTTTTGACTATGTCTATGTCAATTTTGTGTAGCATATTCAGGAATGAAACCAACATAATAATAGTGAATATCTTTTGACTATATTTTCAAGTCTTCCCAGAATGAAGAGCCATAGAAGCTCTGAAAAAAATTTGTGGAGAGTGTGAATGCCTTTTTTTGTGAAACCAAAGCATGAACCAAGGGAAGCTCTTGAATGTGAATAAGTGGAGACCGCCAATGGTTGTGTTGGTCAAAAGATAACCCATTTCAAAAGCTAGAGCCAGCCCATCAAAGCCAAGACTTGATGGTTTCCTAAGCACAGTAGATACTTTTGGCAACAAAAGTGCCCTCGGTATGAACTGCATCTTTCATGGGTTTGGAGACCACTCTCCTTCTAAGAGGGCTTATTGGCTTGGAAATCAGAGGATATTCACTATTGCAGAATAATTTTCCAAGTCTCACTTATAAAAATAGCATACACAATTCATTTAACACAAAGAGGCTGCAAGAAGCCCAAGGCCACCTAAGTTTCATAGTAGACAACAAAACTCCTAGACAACATGGTGAAAACATACCTTTTTAACTTCACACTTTTGTGACATTTAAATTGGGTGGACAATGAGAGATAAAGATGTTGAGGCTTTGAAAAAAAACATTCATTCTGGAACATCATCAAGGTGAAAAACGAATGGATGTAATACATTGGAGATGTAAATTGTTAGTGAGCAATGAGTATTATCACAAGAGACTAATCAGAACATTTCCAAATCAGACAAAAAATAAAAAATATCCCAGTGAAGATGTAACCAGACAATTGCTAAAAGGACAGACAGATGAGGGAGAAATGAATATTTTTCACTAAAGATTAATCAGAGAAACCTTGTATAAAATGGAAAGAAAAACACATAAGGAAACAACAAATTACCCGATCCAACAATTTTGACAAATGTCTGGATCACATTCACGATCAGCTGCAAAGCATGGACAATATCTGGTCAAACATTGATTTTTCACACAATGACATCCTTTGAATCGATTTTTGCAAACTTTTGAGCAACTGCAAATCCAACATTACGAACATGTAAGACAAAGGAAGACAACAAACTTTAAAAAAAAACCCCTGCACATAATTTGAACATTGGATCCTGCAACAAAATTAACCAAAAAAACATAATTAAATTCATCTTACCCACAATACTTTTCACAGTATGTTCCTTTTTGTAAACAAGAACATCCATTCTCACAAGCAGATTGACAATTGCAAGGAGTATATTGCGGCATTAGGTCATTTCCATCTGTATTTCTAGCGATTTCTTTTATTTTTGCAGATTGGCAAGGCCTGAGGTTTTTTCTTCTGCGCCCACGCTTTTTTCTTGTCTGAACCTCAATTTCCTACAACATATTCAGATATAGTTACTTTTCCTTTATAACAGTTCACTGATAATGAATAGAAAAGTCTAGAAAACTCATTGGACGAGTACAGACCATGGTATCCCTAGGATTAGTGGGTGCATCATTACATTGCATGTACTCTGCTATCTCTGCACATGTCTTGAGACCACTCAGCAAGTTCACTGCTATAAGACAACTGAACCAAGAAAACATACAAAACATACATACCCAAGTTTAGAAATACATTAATCATAAACAGGAAAGGCTAATCTATTCTAAACCCCTAAACTAAAACATGTAAATGGTGGGGAAATAGCTTAAATAACCTTGAGTTGTATTTTCAATTTTGATTCAAGCAAAATCAAAAGAAGTAGAATAGCTTTATGTTGGTTTGAAAAACAGAGGTCAATGGGTTCATTAAGGAAACCAGGGCCAAATCCACCTCCCTTTTCTATATAGTATGGGAAGCCGGAGAATTTCAACTGCATAAACAAGTTGAGCATTCTAATATTCTTAAGGTTGTTCAGTAGGATTCATTCTATACTTTTTAGATCAAATTAGTTAATCTATATTTCATGGGTTGTAGTTCATGTAAAATATCATGACTTAATATTTATTAAATTTAAATGATGTTTATAAGGATGAAGTTTGAGAGTTTGATCACTCATTCTAATATGATTCTGATTTAAATAGTTTTAATTATGTAGTTTCCTTCAAGATCAAATTCACTTAAGATACCTACTTGCAAAATCTTCACCAACATAAAAAAATTCTTATTATCTATTTCATTGTAAGATTGGAAAATTTAAAAGAAATAATATTGAACATAAACCTATCTTCCTTTACTATATATCATAGGGACAGCCACATATATAAGTTGAGCATTCTTATTTTCCTAAGAAGATGGTTGTTTTGTAGGATTCATTGTGCAGTTTTGGGGTCAAATTAGTTGATCCATATTTCATAAGTAGTAGTTTACATGAACTAATTTCTCATGAGAATGAACGGTACTATATCTCATAGGACAACCACATGAACATGTTGACCATTCTTATTTTCTGAAGAAGATGGTTGTTTTGTAGGACTCGTTGTATGGTACTATATATTGAATGGGACAGACAGCATAAACAAGTTGAACATTCTTATTTTCTAAATAAAATGACTGTTTAGTAGGAATTATTGTGTAGTTTTGGGTCAAATTAGTTTGCATAAACAAGTTCAACATTCTTATTTTCAAAATAAAATTACTGTTTAGTAGGATTTGTTGTATAGTTTTGGGTCAAATTAGTTGATCCATATTTCATTAGTGTTCACATGAACCACTTTCTCATGAGAATGAGTGGTACACTTAACATTCATTGCACTTAGATAATGTTCACAAGGATGAAGCATTAGGACTCAGACATCCATCTTGATACGACTCTAACTCAAACTCAATAAAGATTCCTCATTTACAAAATCTTCACCAGCTTAAAAAAATACTTTTATCTACTCATTATAAGATTATATGAAAAATTTAAAAGAAACGATATTGAACATAAACCCACCTTCCTTTTCTATATATTATGGGAAACCAGATAATTTCAGATGCATAACAAGTTGAGCACTCTTATATTCTAATGGAGATAGTTATTTAGGAAAATTTGATATATAATTTTCGGTTAAATTAGTTGATTTATATTCATAAATAATAGTTTACACAAATCTATTTTTTTTAATAATGAATGATACATTTTACATTTATTACATTCAGATAATAATCATAAGAACAAAGTAGTCATCCATCTGAACTCAAATATATTTAACCATTAAAATTTCTTTCAAGACCACATAATGTAGTAGAAATATTACCTATTACGACCAAAGATTTGTACACCTTTCGCATATAAATCCTTCTCAAGTGTGCTCCAGCCACCATCATCTAAGCCACGTAGGAAGTTAACCTGGCTATAATTTTTGGGCTCCATGCCTTCTTTTTTCATTTCATGAGTTTTGATGGTTGGTTTCCTTGATGTTCCAGGGTCATTCTCAATTTGGATGGTTGCAGATTCATTCTCAGCCACTGGCTTGTCACATGAAGGACTCCAGTCGATCAACATGTTATTTCCATCTATGCTTTCAGGAGCATCAGAGCCCAAATTTAGAGCATTTAAGTCATCAACTATCGCTGTTTTCTGACAATTAACACACTTATCAGAATTTTATTCAAAATATATACTAGATTTTAGATCTCCACATTACTTTAATAGCCGTTGGAACATAATCAATCATGTGCACTGTGAAAGAAGAGACAAAGAAAACTTCATCGAAACAAGAAAGAAGATTTGGGATGTAAAGAAATCACCAGTCTATGGCAGTGAATACCACATGGGATGTTACAATCATCTTCAGAAGGCATCATTGGTGGTTGTTTTTCACTCTAGGGAAACACATCAAAACAAAACAACGATGATGATAAAAGGTGATAAGATCAAGAAAACAAGGTTAAGAAAAGGATAAATTTATCTTACAGGCAAAACAAGGCCTTGAGAACCATAATGCAACTGACAGTCAAAGACCTGCAAAGATGACAGCTAGAATTTATAAACTTAACAATTAAGAAGAATATAGAATTTCACTACATATTGGGAACTAGATATAAAGAAATGGAATGACCCAACCAAACTAATTTATTGATATGTGTTGAAATAATACCAGGCATTGGCGACAAAACAAAACATCAAAGCTATCCATAGCTACTTCAAGTTTATTATCAAAATCTGCATTAAGAGAATCATATCTTGCCTGCAAACAAATTCTACTCTGATCAGACTTGATGTATATGCACCAAAGTAAAGAAACTAAGATTTCAATTTTTACTCAAAAAAGTAAGAATTAGCTAAGAACTATTTCAAAATGAATTAAAGAGCCAGATTATAACCTTAATTTCACTAGGTGTGGCTTCGAGGTCTTCACTAAAACAATCAAGAGTTGTTTCTGTCAACCCATGATGCACAATTTTGTTCCTACAAAAGATCAAGCAAAGACATATAATTATCAAACAATGTGTTAATATTACATGGCTTACTAAAATGTCTCTTCAATTAAAACGCTGAATGTTGGGTTGGCAGATGCAAGAGTGTGGAAGAATAATAAAATGAGTTATAGCCTTCATTAAACATTCTCTATGAATTTTCTTTCAAGAAAAATTTACTAACTTCTTGTCACTAATTTAACTGCCTCAACATACAAACCCTTATCCAAAACAAAAGGAAAAGTTTATCTTTAGACAATCTTGCAAGCTATCGATAAAAATTTATTGGCTTCAGACAACATGCATGCATTCAGTAAACTAGCTATAAACACTGGGACACCATTGAAAACCAATTGGGACATGCTGAACTTGAAATTGTGTACTTCAGCTATCACTTCTAGTTTTTATATCTCTTGATCAGCAGGTGGGTTATATTTTAGATTTGTTTTAAATTTAAGTATTGACTATTCTTGGAATTACATCCTTCCTTAGATTATTCTTATATCATTATTTTCATCGTTTAAGGTTTTACTTAGTTTATTCCCTCTAACCTAGCCTTGATTGTGCATTATGGATGCATCTTCAATCATGTAATCATTATCTATGTTACATTTGGATACATTTCTAGGCTTTGTAGCATCGGATCCTTCTATCTCCATGCTTTCATGTTTCTACTGAAGTTTTATTTCATAAATATATGATTTTTACTCTTTTGCTTCTCCTTTCCTCTTACATGTTTCTTATAGCTTGGTGATACTAATGAAAATGAGAATAGATATAGTTAACCTTTGCACATCTTTTATTTCCACCATTTGACTCGTGTTAGCTGCAACATCTCACCTCAGATCTCCTCCATATGCCCACTTGATCTATTTTTCCATAAAGAGTCTAGAAAACCACCTGCCTAATAGATATGCTCGTTTCCCTCCATTTGTATGTATGATGGTGATGTACCTTCTTCTATGCTTACTGATATATATCCATTGATTTGAGATTGCTTATTCTAATGATGAGTTTTATGATGTTTCTTCTTTCACATTTAGTCATGTGTCTTTTCATGATTCAGTTTATCTATTTGTGTAAGTTTTAATTGAGCAGATAAACTTAATAAACATATTTAAGACAGTAATAGAAAAATAGAACAAAACGCATAACACAAAAAATTATAGTGGTTCGACAAATTTGCCTACACCCACTCTTAAAGCAAGGAATTCTCTCATTAATGTTTAACCAATACCACCTGTCCATGGTATGTACACATATATTTATACAAATGCATTTAGCCATCAAGCAAAGAGTATGGAAGGTGAATGGTCAAGTGACCATTGAACTTCATATCCCAACAACCTTTACTTGAGATTATTACTTACCATTTAGTTCATGATGGCCATTCTTTGTACTCTATGGCTTATGATCTATTGATGATATGTTTAATGATGAGCATAAAGATGAATATTTAACTTCTTAGAATGAAACTGAGATGACAATCTGTTTCATGATAATTCACATTCGTTTAACAAACTTATATAAGATTAATTAGTATGTTTTTTTTATCTAAACGTGGGCATTATTAGTTCACTTATCTTTGAAAAAATATTACTTTTAAAGTTTTACATTGATTAACTTAATTTTGGGTTAAAAGTTAAATAAAATAAATTAGTTAGTATGTAATTTGTGAGAAGTTATATTCTGTAAGTTAGTTTTATGGGAAATAATAGCTTTACAAAGAGTCAATGTAAGAACAGTCAATGTAAGAACAAACAGAAAGCAATCAAACCATTTTTTTCTATATTTTGCAAATCTGATAATAATAGTGCAATTTTCTCTACCCTTTTTAGCATAGTATCAGAATATTCATGATACTAGACTTGTAAAGCAGCAATGAAGAATTCTTTACAAGAAGTATAGTATGATGTATATTGTTATTTTTTAAATAATATTTTGGTACATCACTTATACACAGACAGAGTAGAACTATGATAACATTTTCGTTTCTCAGCGACATTAAAATGAAAAGAGAAACTAAGAAACAGTTTGGTGAAGCAATCAGTGTTCTGCGAGCAGTTTAAACAAAAGGTCGATGTGAATTAATGTTTGTTCCCTACAGTATGAAACACTTGGAGGATCTCTCTTGAATTTTATTTATTTTCAGTATACTTTGTCTGGCATATGAAGATCAAGAATGATTCATGTTTTGAATTTTACTTATTTTCTGTATACTTTGTCTGGCTTATGAAGATCAAGAATGATTCATGTGTGTCGGTGATTGTTGAATATGTTATTCCTTAAACAACAATTAGTAAATAAGATTTCTGTGCCTTCAAAACTTCTGTTATTCTATAATCAAAAATACTTTTTCTCTTTAAGTTCATTCTAAAAGGATGCATAACTAAACTACATTAATGCTGGGCAACTCATCAATAACCTTCAAAATTTAAAACTTCAAATTCAAATCTGAACTTTTCTAACCACTTATAGTAAGTGTTATGAGTTGACCTAACTCTTGTTTCATGCAATATGTTACTTTGTAATGACATTTAAACAGATTCATTATGTAGTTAAGAATGTGTGGTAGATTAACAAGAGAATGGGATAAATAATATTCACTCTGTAATTTTTAAGAATGGGATAATTTTCATTTCCTTAATTCTTGTAAGTTATTGTTTGTCCTTTATTGATCTTATTCCATCCTACTAATCGTTTCCTTGAATTTTCTATAAGTTATTGTTTTTCCTTTATTGATCTTATTCTACCATACCAATCTCTTCCTTGAATTTTCTAGGGTTATTATATTTTGAATCTGACTATTTTTGTTATTTATATCATTCTTTAGGTCATTCTTTTTATCTTTTTGAGTTTTTATTCTTTCTTCACTTATCCATGAACCTCATGTTTCTTCAAATTTTCTTATGTCTAGTGATACTAATATACACGAGAATAAAAATATATTTTGTACACCTTATATTCTCATTTTTTAGTTCATAATCATGATAGTATATCCTTAATATCTCATGGTAGGTATCCTCCATATAACCCTCTTATCAATATATCCTTCCATGAGGATCCTACTAAACCAAGTGCTTGATAAATATGCTCATTCACCTTCACTTACATGTATGATAATAGTGCACCTTCATGTGTGCCGGTGATTGTTGAATATCAAGAATGAAGATCAAGAATGATTCATGTGTGCCGGTGATTGTTGAATATGTTATCCCTTAATATCCTTTTGACAACATTTAGTTAATAAGATTTCTGTGCCTTCAGAAATTCTGTTATCTTATAATCAAAAATACTTTTTCTCTTTAAGTTCATTCTCAAAGGATGCATAACTAAACTACATTAATGCTGAGCAACTCATCAATAACCCTCAAAATTTAAAACTTCAAATTCAAATCTAAACTTTTCTACCCACTTATAGTAAGTGTTATGAGTTGACCTAACTCTTGTTTCATGCAATGTGTTACTATGTAATGGCATTTAAACACATTCATTATGTACTTAAGCATGTGTGGTAGATTAACAAGAGAGAATAGGATAAATAATATTTACTCCATAATTTTTAAGAATGGGATAATTTTCATTTCCTTAATTCATGTAAATTATTGTTCGTCTTTTATTGATTCTATTCTATCCTACCAATCTTTTCTTTGAACTTTCTAGGGTTATTATATTTTGAATCTGACTATTTTTGTTATTTATATCATTCTTTAAGTCATTCTTTTTATCTTTTTGAGCCTCATATTTCTTCAAATTTTATTATGTCTAGTGATACTAATATACACGAGAATAAAAATATCTTTTGTACACCTTATATTCCTATCTTTTAGTTCATAATCATGATACTATATCCCTAATATCTCATGGTAGGTATCCTCCATATACCCCTCTTATCAATATATCCTTCCATGAGGATCCTACTAAGCTGCATGCTTGATAAATATGCTCATTTACCTTCACTTACATTTATGATAATAGTGCACCTTCTCCCATACCTATGACATATCCTTGATTTGGGATTAGTTATTTATGAATCTATTATGCTAATGACAAGTTATGTGATGATTGCACTTCTTCCATCACTAGTAATGTGTCTTTGCATGACTCACTTTGTTTATTTTCACCTCTAAGTGAGGTTGTTGCCCATCATGTAGCTCATGTTAGTCGTCCATGTAGCTTGTAATGTAGTCATTATTTTGTATCTATGGTTTGTGGTGTGCTAATTATATACTTTTAACTTAACATAATTTAGTCAAAGTGCATGTGTTGTATCATGTACTAGTAGGCCCATGGAAAAGTGTTGGTGCATTATGACCTATGTGAGTTCATATTTGGGCAATATGATTTCCCCAACTAATGTGTCAATATTAAACGCATGCTAGAAAAGTTGAGACTATTAAGTTCTTATTTGGTAGTAAGTGCAATATAAAAGCCACAAGAGGAGCTATATAGTATTTTCTTATTCAAATGGTGAAATAATATAGAAATGGGCATGCATCTTTACTCTATATGCATTTATCTTAGATAGTAGATCCTTTGTATTTTATATACATACATTAATCTTTTATGAGTTTCACAATGTTGGTTGTAGTGCTAAACGGTAGGTTTGATACTTTTGGTAGACATGTGGCATATGAAGTGTTTTCTTAGTAGTCTACGAATGTTTACACAAACAAATCATGTGGGTTGAAACTAAATAAATTAGTGGTTTTCTACCATGTTGCTTGTCGTAGGTATGGTGGAGCCAAATAGCCTTTATTTATATTTTTGTTTATTTGGATGTTCACATAATGATTGACTCTATAGAGGCAAGGGTAGTGGTAGGTGGTTAGTTCAAGGCCAATAGTTTGTTACAATGTATAACAAGTGATGGATTCTAATGGTGTACTTAGCATAAATGCATATTTTATTTTCTTCAAATTGACGTGGAAGCAAATGCCATGTCAAATTATCAAAGGAATAGTAGAATAGCTAAATCATTAAGGCTTTTCTTTTTGTTTTTTCATTTATTGCAATAATAGAAAAGGTTTTGGTGGTATATGAGTAAATGCACTAAAATTTTAGTCAATCAAACATGAAGACACATGCAAATGAGGCAACAACACATGGGTCGAGATGGAAGATTTATAATTGGCCATATATGTGATTGTTTGGCAAAGAGTCTATGCATTTTTCAAACTACTAATATAAAGTACAAACCATACTATGTGCTCACTTCTAAGTGAAATGACAAAACCATGATACAAAGGACGGACAACTTCATTTGAAACTAATTTTCTTATGATCATATGTCCACCACACAATGACTTTAAAAGCCAATCAGCAAGCATGTAACTTTGGGTTCATATGTAACTATTAAAAGGGATGCTTCAACTTTGCCACCATAGTTTACAACAATTATAAATGCTTGTTCTTTTACAATTTTTTCAGTTATCATTTCTAAATTTGTCCATTAAGAACAATAGTTTCATTCCTTTTTCTCAGTTATCATTTTTCAATGTGATCATTCTTACAATAATAGTTACATTCCTTTTTCTTACATTCTTTACTCTGTGTAGTAACCTTTCAGACTACAAAATCACAACTAAACAATAAAAAAAGATTACAAAATCTCTTAATTTGTCTGTGGGAAGTTCAAACATTCATTTTATTTAATGCAAGTTAAACAAACATAACTATGTAATTTTGGAAGTCTGTCTAGCATATACAATCATTATGAGGAGACAATAATTTACAAATTAGCAAAAGATGATCTTCTTTACTGAAATTGGATTCCTTTTGTAAGGAAATGCCATCTTCTACTCTTCTGTTCTTGCACCTCAGTTCCTAATTTCAATAAGACTTGAAACTACAGATAATATGCCAAAGAAGCTGTAATGTCAAATATAAATTAAAAGAATTATTTCAATGAATTAAAAAGCTTTCATCCATTTGCACGAAAACAGACATTAATATCATTATAAAAACTGTTCAAATGAATCTAAGTTAAACCAGACAGTACCATCCTGAAACAAAGATATTAAGAGCAACTTTAAACAGTATTTAAAAAAGTACTTGAAAATGACTTCCTTAGGCAGATTGACGTCTTGTACAAATCAGTTGTAAAGGGAGTGGCTACTTGGCTTACCTAGCCAAAAAAACCCATGTTGTAAATTTGGGGAGTTTCTGCACTTGAGGAAGTGTGATAAGAGGAGCATCATCCATGTCTTCAGCTGCACTTTACAAAGAATGAGTAATTCAATAAATCATTGGAGACATTTTCTGAATAATTTAGAGAGTAATTTATCAACTGTAGCTAAATCATGACTAACATACAAAGCTACAAATGTTTTTCCTGACATTCTTACCTGTTTTAGCTCATGATATATCAGAGTATTATAAAAACATTGATGTTAATCAAAATCAATACATTTGTTTTTTAAAATAGTTATATTTTTGGAGGGGCTTTTATTTTGTTGGTCAGTTTAATTGGTTCTAATTTTGTGTTGTTGTTGACTTCCTGCTATTCATTGGATCTTTTGAAAACACTTTTCCAATTCAGAACTATAAAAAAATGTTTATCATACAAACTATAGTTTGTATCACATTATTTATGTGGTACCATTTATTTTGTGGGTTAATGAAAGATAGAAGGCAGATCATTTTTCAATCATAAGCAGATAGTAACTTCTCACCATTTACAATGCAGGGAAAATAATGTAATAGAAATATTTGACAATGTTGATTCAATTCAGTTAACTCTTATAAAGAACAATCATAGACCGAAGTGCAAAAATATAACTGTTTCTAATATCTTTTGAATAAGCTATTTTCTTTTATGGTTTCTTTATTATAGCCGAAAAAAAGAATAATTTTTTACATTATATGAAATGAATTTGGTAAAATGGATATTCTTTAGTTCTTAGTGAAGAGCTATAAGGTCTGTGCCTCCTATGAGATAGCAATTGTGTATATGAAAAATCCTTCATTTTTTTTAAGGAATATATATATCAAATTAACAAGAAAATCGTAACTTTTTCCCACTATAAAAATTAGATAGAGAAAAACCCCAACTAGAAAGGTAAGAATGTAGAGTTAAGTTTTAAAGAAGAAGCACATATGTGAGATGTATAATGATTTTATGGTTTATATCTCAGTTACCGATTTGCAACATCCTGCCCTGGATTCTGATGCGATGCGGATTCTGGTGCCCTGTGGATGCGCGCAGGAAGTGCATTCTGGGCACCCGGATGTTCTGTGGATGCTCTGTTACAAATCCACAGAGCATCCGGGTGCCCTGTGGATGCTCGCAGGCGCACATCCACAGGGCACCCATGAGCTTCCACAAACATCCACAGGCCCAGAATCAAAACTGACACTTTTTTTTGATAAAAAAACAATTAAAGCACATTAAAACATGTGCTTAATAACATTTTAATCTGTTCTTTTGCTCCTAAACAAAAAACATGTGCTTAATAACCATTAATCTTTTTTTAGTCGCACCCTGTAACTTAGGTTTATATAGGTAAAATTAAGAATGTTTTTAGATATAATTGCATGGGAAGCTTTTGTGTCAATATTTCAGATCATATTTTACAATCTCTCATCCCAATGAAGAGAAGAAAGAAAATGGATTATAAAATACATGATTCTGAATATATTGAATAAATCACAAAATTATATTAAAAATTATTATTGATTCTACACAAATTATCAGATCTAATTCAATAGTTCAATTAAGTGAATTAAGAGAGGGTTCTAACCCTATCACATAATAGCCAACTAGACAAAAAAGAGAGATTGTGAGATCTATAAAAAAAACCAAAAATAAAGCGAAGACAACACCTTTAACTACAACTTAGAACCGATCAAAAAAACCAAGAATTAAAAAGATCCAAAAATAAATAAATAAAATAATTGAACAATGAAAATCGTCGTAGTAAGAACTTCCCATTATATTGATACTTGTAACCAAAATACATCTTAACGGTAAAAACTTCCCATGTATTCTGAATGGTAAAAAAGGTACCTTTCCTGTCACAACCTTTTGTTGAATATCTTCACCGTCCGCCTTCGGGGAAGTTATTTATCTAAGCTTCAGATTTTTTACGCTTTATTATGTATAAAAAGTTTAATGCTAGGGTAAAAGTTATGTGTCGGCCATAAATTTGTCTAATTAAAGTCAAACGGAGAGTCGGTGGGTCCCTTGAAAGACATGAACGCTTTTGCCGCCCAGTATTTTATTTTGAAAACTTTTTATTCAATGGTTATTCTTTATTCTATTTTCTTTTAAGCCCATGGTATATATATATATATATATATATATATATATATATATATAATGTTTTTTCTTTTGTTAAATTATATTTTTTTTTAATGAAATAAGATTAAGATTTTATATAAAGATAAATAAAATAATTATTAATATAACTTTAAAAAAATAAAAAATAAAAATTTGAATAAAATTAAATATTAAGATAATTCAAAATTAAAGTAATCTTTAATAAATTAATTATAATAAAGAATTAGTTAATGGAACAAAGCATGAGGTTGGAGGTGGTGAAAATAAAATCGACAATGGCTCTGCAACTTGGAGGTTGCTGACGTCTGTGGTCTCTCAGTCTGACAAGCATTCAATGCTGAACCCTTTTATCTTCCCTAATTCTTACTATGGCAACTCATTCTCCAGGTGTGGGTTCAGAAGGTGAGAAACCTAACCCTACTACTGTATGTATTATCAAACCTAATTCTCATATGTCCATTGCTATAGAAAAAGAAAAAGATTATCTTAGAAACACTGCAATTTTTCTAGCTGCCCAAGACATTCATAAACTCTCGTCGAGATCATTCCTTAATGACTGGCTTCACAATGTTTGGGGGAAAAATTTTGGATACCATTTTTCATTTCTTTGTATGATTCAGAAAGGTCTTTTTTAATATTTTTTTAAAACTCCAAATCCCAGAAAGAGATCCTCACCAAACAATACTTGCAGATTGGCAGTGCTAACTTTAGGGCACTCCCCTGGATGTCCAACGTTGCCCACAATGAAGTGTTGGCCCTTTCGAGCCCCCGTTGGATTACCATGGGTAGCATTCTACCATTTCTGTGGAACATTATCCCTCAAGCACTTGAACCCTTCAGTACGGTCCTTAGGGATGACAAAACCAACATGCTTCTTCCCCACACAGATGCTAGAATTATGATCACGATCAACCTGGGGATTGATCTCCCGAGTGAGATTGTGTTCAACCTAGGTAGCCACACCTATAATTTCCCAATCTCCTTCCTAGGAGGACTTAATTCTTGCTTCCTATGTAGAAGGGAAGGCCACATGAGGCACGAGTGCCAATTGTTGAATAAAAAGAGATAGCCCCGAAAACAAATGACGGAAAAAAGATAGACCCTAAACCAACTAGGGAAATAACTGGCTCTACTGCTCCCCAACCGGAAAATTCTAATAAACTTGGAGTTTTTATCCCGATGTCGCCAGATACTATTGCAGCTCCTTTAGAAACGCTCAGGATGGCCTTCAATGATGATCCTTGTCGAATCCCTCCCTCTAGCCTGAGCATTGAAGAGTTAATTGAACCCCCCCAGGTTGAGGGCCTTGACTTTGGGTTGAAGCCAAAGAATCTCGTATCCAAACACAAAAACTTGAACGCCCAACAAATTGTCCTTAATAAGATTAAGAAGATATCGGCCCTCAAAAGAAGAGAACCTACTCCTATCATTAGAGAGTCTGGACCTGTCTCTTTAGAGTTTACGATCCAGAACTTAGAAAATCTCACTGATGGTAGCACATCTGGTGCCCTAGAAGATATAAAGGAAGTATACAACAAGGAAGATAGGCTAAACAATGTCTCTATCACTGTGATCACTGCCCCCTCTGCCATTGAGCCTTCAGTCCAAGAGAGTATATCCCTTCCTGAGAAGAATATCTCTGGAGATGTGTTAGAATTAGTAATCTTTCCTTGGTTGTTTTATTTAATTTGAGGATAAACCAAGGTATCCTCCTTTTATTTATTTTAAGATATTCCTAAAGGAATCTCTACATATAATTTTGTCCTCTAGTCCAAGTGGGAGGACAACTCATATTTTGTAATTCCTTTAATAAGGAAAATAGTTTATTCCTCCTTATGAGGATGCTCACACTTGGCACACACTTAGTATGAATGTGGCACTCATACACATGGGAGTTACATGCAAACTCCTCCTCTCATCTCTACTTAAGAGATGCTTCTCCACACACTTGACACTAATTTTTCTCACAATTCTCTCACACAACACTAGTACATTTTGGCAAATATGTGACTACATGACTAAAACTTTTAGTCACATGACTAAAATTGATCATATTCTACTAATGTTTTGTACTTCACAAATATAAATGACTAAATATGTGAGTAATTTGATCATAAGGTAAAATCACAAGTGCAGTCAAATAAAAATGACTAAATAGATGATCAAATAAATGACTAATTAAATGATTAAAGAATTAGTCACTAATAATTAGTTACTAAAACAAAACTTACTAAATAAAAGATTAAATTAATGACTACATAATTAGTCTCCTAAACAAAATGACTAAATGCATGATTATACCTCATTTATAATTATAACATTTGAATATAATATCAAAGAGTTGGAAATTCCAATTCACCAATAACGCTTTCTCGTCAATAGGCGTATTGTGCAAGCAATCTTATATGTACACCCTTCTCATGCCCTAAATCTCGCTTTTTGGAGATTTCAAAACCGATTGATAAACAAGATTTAGAGATAGTGTTATAAAAAACAATAGCCAAATTATAATTATTATAAGTAAACAAAATTAGTTGTATAGGTCTTGACAAATAATAGTTCTAACATTATTAAAATCGAGTGCAGTCTAGTTGTACGGGTTTTGACAAAAAATAGTTCTAATTACATTAAAATCGATCTACATTAAATATGATTTAAGACTAGAAGGGTAAGAAGGTTAAGACCCTTAATTAGATGGAACCCATCAAGGCTTAAATCACTAAAAAAAAAAATAATGTAATTTCATAAAAAATTAGAATATCTCAAATTAAGATGTAACTATATAGAAATATTAGGCCTCCTAATTATCTATCTCCTTGACTTTTTATTATTTTAATATATTTATTTGCTTATAAATTGATTTACTATGATAGTTGATCAACTATGAACTGGTTCTCATCATTTGAGTTTTGAAATAGATACTAAAGAAAATAGATAAAAGATAAAATGCCTATTTTACAAAATACGAATAGACAACAATATTTTATCATAAAATATTTGGAACATTATTGATTAAAATTCAAGTTATATAAATATTTTAAAAGTAATCAATTTAAATACCCTAAAAATCTAAATTTACTTCCAAAAACAAATATATTTATTTTTTATTAATTTATTTACCACTTAAATCTAAACATCAAATTAATTATGAATAGAAAATTTTCAGCACATTAAACAATTATGTTAATAGCAAAAAAAACATATAATGCTTTACATTTCTTCTTATCCATTTTCGAATAGGTTCAGTTCGCGCGTAGAAGGCAGGCATGCATTTTGGGCATAGGAGAACGGGGCATGCATTTTGGGCATAGGAGAGCGGGAGGAAACCAAAAGGGAAACCACAAGATTTTGTAATAAAATCTCCAAATCCGTTCGGTGTCCATAGAAACAGCAATTCCTACGCATTAGGAAGTTCATTTATTCAATTGTTCTTTATCCAGACGTCCCCACTCTTCTATAATATTAGTCCCAATATCTAGAAACATTTTCTATATGGTTCATGCCTTGTGGGTTTTGCATAAACCAACTGGTAAGCAAATAAGCACAGTCGGGCCCCTTCCTTATCCCATGTGGTTTTTTTTTAAGTTTTTCTGAAACAAACTGAGAAGTTTTTCTCGAAGGATCAATTCTGGGTGCAAGAGAGCTCTGAGAAGTTTTTATTGAAGGATCAATTCTTGGCACAAGAGAACTATGCATTGAAGGTATCTTCAATGAATATTTGTTTTTGTGTTTATGCAGTATAATGTTTGTTAGGTCTTTTTTTATGTTTGAAATTTGCACATCTTTCAAGCAGGAAACTGCATTTGTAGGTTTTCTAGATTTTCCATTACAAAAGAAGTTCAAAGTTTCCAATACAAATCAATAGGCTTTTTATCAGAAAAATTCATTTGTGGAAAGGAAACTTCACCCTCAGACCTATCTTTTTCAACAGTAGACCTCAATGAAGCATTAAAATTTATAAGCAGGCCCTATAATTATTTTTTCGGTAAAATGGATGACTTTCATTTGATAAAAGCCAAACATATGTAGACATGTATTTCTAATGTCAAGACTTAACATGTTAACGTAGTAACATTATACTCATCCTTTTGGGAAGGGGCCTACCTCCCTTTCCAATGATTGTTTTCAAGAATCAGTACACTGGAACCCAAGGCTTTATCATGGTTGTTTAAGTAATTCTGCTCAATTTGTCCTTTGTTTGGCATGGCTTGTTTTTTCCCTAATATTTTCCTTGAGTAGCAGTCCTGAACTAGTGCTCTGTTGTTTGGTTATGTTTTCTTCCAAGACCTTCCATTGAGTGAGAATCTTAGGCCCGACTTTAGAAGTGTGGCTCATTTCCTTGCCACGCCCTCCATTAAGGTATGCTTCTGGATTTGGTATCCTTATTTTCTCCGTAGTTCTACTAGCAGTTAAGTCTACAATCCTCCATTTGCATTGAAGGACACTCAACCACCAAGCTTCTCATTCCTTTATAATTCAGAGTGTAGACTGTTCTTCCAATGCCCCTATTGAGTGACAAGTGTTTGCCCAAGGCTTTCAGTCTGATGTTGCTACCATATTATTTTTCATGACTCAGCTGCAACTTGAAACTAGGACCTCTTGCTTGCCTGCTGGGGATGCCCTTTGTGGTATATAGCATCATTTGTTTTTCTTTGTGCTTTGTGCTCCTAGTCTAGCTTTAAAACTATATTATTTTCAAAAGGTCATGTCAGGTTTGAATCAAGATTCTCTCATTTTCATACAAGGGTGTTTTACACAAACCTAATAGTTCCCTTTTGTTGAAATTACATATTATTCTTCAAAATAAGTCACTTTTAGATTGGGACCTTTAGGCTGGCACAAATGCTATGATATTTTCTTTGGATCATCTAGTTTTTGAACTAAGGACCTTTCCATCCATGCTTGGAATGTTGGAGTGCTCTATCACTTGAGATATTGGCTCCTTTGTGCTTTGGGGGTCTGCCTTGTTTTCTTCAACACCGGCAAAAAAATTTAAAACCTTCCAGAATTCAGTATTAAAATTAGTAGCTCCTTCCCTGATCTTCTTTAATGTTGTCCAATGCACAAGCAACAACAAGCTTTAATAAAAAAATGTCTCTTAGATAAGGAAGTATTACAAATAGGCATCCCATCCTCTTGAAAATCAGAAGACGTTCAGAAGTTCCATAATCATAGTTGCACCTTGGCAACTGTAAGATTAGAGACTATTTTATGGCCTTATATTAGCCATAGCCCATAGGTATCACTTTACATCTTGCTGAGGCTTTCTGTCAGGGTTTTCAATGAACTGGTGTGAATTGCCCCCATTTTGCATACTTTGTCTTCTTTTATATGGTTGTTAACTTGTTACAATAAATCTGACAAAAACCATTGAGGATATCTCTAGAAATATCTTAAATTTCATTCGAAGGCTCTCAATGTTGAAGATTAGCGTCAGGAGGACGAACCAGCAAACATTTGATTGTTTCAAGTGATGGATTGTAGCACTTGAGAGAATGATCAAATTATGTATTGACTTATCAACATTGAGAAAGAAACAAATGATGCAGTTATGTGATTACCAAAGAGATGGTATTATTGAATGGATGCGATCCTTCACAACTGACTCTTCACACAGGTTAGGGTTGTCTACCCAAATATATATCGAAGACAATTATACAACAAGCATACAATGACCATCATGCATCACAGAAGATCATAATCCATATTGCCGAACTTATATCTAAGAGCATTCAATATTTAGATAGATAGCAGTCAAAGACAATATCATACAAACAGATGATGAGTACAGTATACATATGGCAGTATACATATGGTAGAGGATATTCATATATTGCAAAAGATATATATATTGTAGAGGGTAGATACTAGTGTAGCTTCTCATATATTGTAGAGGGTATATACAAAAGGTAGAAAAAGAGAATATTTTTGGTCATACTGTCATACAGTTGCTCATTTGATAGTATTTTATTATCATTTTGATCTGTTATTTTCTTTTCATTAAAAGTGGATTGTTTGTCTTCTGATATAACTCCTCCAGTGCTTCACCTAAGATGAGTATATAAATAAAAAAAACTTCCTATTTAGGATTTTAGGCTTCAGTCCTTCAAGTTTCTTCTGACTTATGTGCTCCTGGAGAAGGTAGTGGAAGAAGTATATTAATTAATCAGTCCCCTATTTTTCTATAAAGGGGAAACCAAGACCATATTAGGATATAGATATAGTTAGATTTTGCTTGACTAAAATAGAAACTCAATTGTACCAATGTTTTTTAATTAATACAAAGATCAAGCTATTTTGTCCATTTATTATCGAGTGAAAGGTATTCTCTTGTTCGACTAGTC
Source organism: Chamaecyparis obtusa (assembly GCA_027943335.1). Classification (NCBI taxonomy): domain Eukaryota; kingdom Viridiplantae; phylum Streptophyta; class Pinopsida; order Cupressales; family Cupressaceae; genus Chamaecyparis; species Chamaecyparis obtusa. The sequence continues at coordinate 2,958,010 of BSBK01003000.1, forward strand.
CTTAATAATTATTGATTTGAAAGCAATTGTCATCTTGTAATACTTGTGTGGAAAGATTACTTGTCCTTCATTTCTATCTGATTATCAAGAAGCAATAGCAAAGTTCTTGTCATGTTTCCTGCTATGGAACAATATACCTGACTGATTCTGTAGACTTTGCAACTTCGGATTTTTATTGTGAACAATAATAATTTGTTGCTTTCCATGCAATAATAATATGTTTCTTTCCATGGACCTTGCATAGTCTGATATCCAATTACATAGGCATTGCATGACCAGCCATGACAGATAGTACTTTTTTTGTGTCCCTATGTGTTCCAGCAGTCTAAGAATGGTTTAACTTTATGTGAGATTCTCTAAGGATGCAACCTTTTGAGATTTCTCTATTTCTTGTGCTCTCTCTCATCCTAATGATGGATCACGTAATGTGATTCGAAACGTTGATGCAAAAATTGGACACACAATCTAATCCAGAAGTCTGCCAGTAAAAATAAAAAGTAGAAAACTATATGCAATTCAAAAAACTGACTTTTGGAGAGATTCAATTAATAAATTTTTTTGTCTTTGGCTTTACACTACTATAAAAAATCAACAAAACATGTTGTCCAAGGGATTAAATTAAAATAACCTATAAATATTTATTAAGAATATAATCGCACCATTCTAAAATCTACCAATTGCTATAATAAAATAGTTAAGTTACAAAAATCAACATAGATTGAGATGGCATTTATGCATTTCACTTGAAGACCTTACAAACAAATATTTCATGTTTCCATAATTACATAGCTGGTGAAATAAACTCTTAATTAAGCATACTGATGTGCTAATTGTTCTCCAGCTCAATATGGTCTGTATGTTCTGGAAATAAATTTTCTTTTTCTGTTTGAATAAAGCCATCAAATTGGATATATTAAAGTTTACAACCGAATAGGCTGAAATTGCAAATATCTTTAAATGCTTTCCATCAAACTTTCCAAACATCAAAACCTTCTCCCTACTTGTAAAATTCAAAATCTGTGTCAGGTTTCTTAACATTAGCCCTATAGCCCTTCTCAAAATCCTTAGGAAGAATCACATAATGATTTTTCCAAACTGCATGCATGCCAGCTTCTTGGCATATGGCAGCTATCTGCATTGTTAATGGTTGACAAAAAGCATAAGCACTAGGAAGCTTTAAATGGCTGCAGAGAATCACCTAGTGTATAACACCTCCCCAGATGGCCCAACTATGTATATAATAGATAAAATCAATTAGAATTTTAAAAAGACTTACCTCTGCAGCGCTAATTTTGTCAGGTCGAGACACATAGTCTGCAAAGTCTACAGAATCAGTCAGGTATACTGTTCCATAGCAAAATTCCATGATAAACTTAATAAATCTAATATTATCCATAAAATTCATCTTTCAATAAAAAGTTTTTTCTTTCATTCATTGTATACATGTCATTCCAGCCAAGTGGTGGATCAATGGCAAAAGGTGTTACATTGTATCTTGCCACTTCAATTGTGAAGTTCCATCCTGGTTTTATAGTGTGTTGCTTTCCTTCTTGTAAACCCAAGTCTCTCTGTAACATCTCAACTTTCTTCTGGAGCTCCATGTATCCACTAAGGGATGGAATCTTATCTGATTTGGTAAATAAGCAGTGTCTTGCATGCTTTCTCTGATTTTTTGTTTTCCACAGTACTAGTCTTTAGCAATTTGACTGCTTATCTTTTGAAACCTCCATCATCATTGTTGGTCCCCAAAACCATAGATTGCAAAACCTTTAAGATATGTCAAGTCTTATGGTGGGGTTCATAAATTCTAGTCAACAAATAGCAATGATCAAAGTGATCAAATTCCTTCGTACTTTTGGCTCTGCCCCACCAAGGTGAGTGCAGCTAATGCTCTCATGACTTCTTTAGATAATTACTTCAATGTGCTTCTGGTAGGTTTAATTACTCGTCTATATTGATGATTCCAATTTTGCATGAGAATTGAAAGAAATCTTTCTTTTTCTACTTTACTCCTTATCTCAAACTTTTAACTCTTCCATCTATTATTGTTGATTATGAAATGAAAGTTGGTAATGATTAAAACTTTACTTTTTGAAATAATAGTAGACCAGTCCCTTATCAAGATTAGGCAACTTAGTCACTTTGTATTGAACCCTATCTGCAACTATATAAGGCAATTTTGTATCCTACTCTATCAACCATCAAATACTATTAATGCGAAATGATTAAATACACAACATATTAGCCAGTCTAATTAAATTTAATTTCTCTTGCAGAAAACCAATTAGACAGGAAACATGACAGGAACTTTGCTTCTGCTTCCTGATAATCAGATAGAAATGAAGGAAAAGTAATCTTTCCATGCAAGTATTACAAGATGACAATTGCTTTCAAATCAATAATTATGAAGGACTAGTCGAACAAGAGAATAACTTTCACTCAACAATAAATGGACATAATAGCTTGATCTTTGTATTAATTTAAAAACATAGGTGCAATTGAGTTTCTATTTTAGTCAAGAAAAATCTAACTATATCTATATACTAATATGGTCTTGGTTTCCCCTTTATAGAAAAATAGGGGAGTGATTAATTAATATACTCCTGAGGCCTAAGATGAGAAAAGTTGTATCGATCATGGAAGGACATTTGGATCTCTACATGCCACCACCTCTTGAATCTTTCTCTATTTCATTCTTGAGATAAGACTATTGGTGTTAAATTGTTGCTAGATATATAACTAAAATTCATTAGAAGCTCAAATTCATTATGCACATATCTGATGTTCTTTGTGATGTATGATTCCAGTGGTGCATTTAGGCATCTACTTAATATTTCAAGTTGTTGGTATGCAATCTTGGACTATACCATGGCAATTTTAGATTGAGATCTCACTATCTTGGGGATTGCTAAGTTGTTTCACTGAGGTAAACAAGCTACCTTGGTATCCATGGTATTCTAAATGTTTGATATTCTGAATTAAAGCAAATTTAAAACAGAGAACACATAATTGCAGGTTGGCTTGATTGATACTTGATGGCTGATTTTTATGGTTGATTGATACAAGTGTGTGTAGGTGTTGTTAAGGGTCAATCCATGTGGATTAGGACCTTAGTTGTCAATAGGAGTGATGCAGAGGGTCCTAGGTACAAGGGTTACCTTTCACACTTTGTTATCTAATCTTCCTAGGTCCATCCAATGGATCCCTTATTCATCCACCCAAGGACTTCCTAAGTCCCACCCTGTCACCTGCCTCCAAGGTATGATGACTTCTTTAATGTGGATTCTTACCCCAATCTCATCAACTAGCCCTTCTTTACTAAGGACTCTACAACCCTTCTTCAAGTACCTTTACCCCCCTATTATGTTTATACTTCCAAGTTACCCATAAGACCCCTAACACCTTTCACTTATCCCCAAATCCACTTTTGACATCTTCTCTAGCAAGTACATGCAGACATTAAGTACCCTTGATACTATTCCAAACAGTGTAAACACTAACAGGTTTCCTAACTGGTAGTATGACTATTTTTGGGTCTTAGTCTATAATTCCCCTTAATGACCTCACCAAAATGTGTTGGAATCTTCAAGTACTATGTCTTGCCTCCCCAAATCCAAAATTATAAACTTCTATCACACCCCTAGCCCTCTCTACCATCAGGCCCTAGTTGAGGGCAGTGTAACAAGGGTTTTCCTGTGACAGTTTCACCAACTTTAAGTTTTATTTCTCAAAAATCTCAAACAAATCCATAAACAAATTGGGAAATCTTAAACCACTCCTTTTGGTCTTCCAAATGCCTAAGTTTCTGTTCTTTTCCACACTCACAACATACAAAACTACTAGGCCCTAGTTGAGGGCTTGTCTCCAACGCTTCAGACCTGCAAATAATTTTCCACTTCAAAGGCCTGTCAAAACATCACCAACACACCTGCAACATATACCATTAGAAAGGTATTTCAACACCCTATCCAACCATATCATTAGTTTCATGAAATCAATCATGAATGTGGCCATGAAATTAACTATCTGTCTGACCCTGGCTCACTGTTCCTCACTTAGCCAACCTAGGGCTTCATTTTAAAATTAGAAGGACCTTTGCAAATGGAATAAAAACTATACAATTATTTAGGACTTCCATGGAACTAGGAATCCCCAAAGTTTCATTAAGATCCACTGGTGGATTCCACAGTTCCAAGCATTTTCCCTCTGTCAGGTCTAAAGCCTATTGATTGCCAAGCAGTGACCTTCAACCTGGTATAACTTGCAAAGTATCTAGAGTTAGATAATGATTCAAAGTGAACTTGAAAGAGAAAACAAAACTCTATCTAACTATAAGATGAAAACATCACTCCCAATCCGTACAGGTCGTACAGAGCCATACCATCAGAGAATTAACACAGTTACAGTCCGTACAACAGCAGGGTAATTGCAAAAATCCTTCAATTACTTCATTAACCATCTGAAAAATGTTTCCAATTTCTCATATATAAATTTTGGATTGGTTACATGCCATAACCAATTCAATTTCAAAGTTGCAAGAAAAAGTTGCAAAATGCAACTTTTGCAACTTTTCAAAGTTGCAAGTAACTTTTGCACCAAGTTGCATTTTTGCTCAAGGACTACTTGTATGACCCCAAATCAATTCCAATATGCATGAAATGACTAAGTAAACATAATAAACCCCTTCTACATGAGTTTGACCTATTTTGACCAACCGTTGACTTCCTTTGACTCTTGGGCAATTTGGCCCTTATAGGCATCCCGATGGCTTCAATCTATGAACATGACATCACAACAACACAAAATGACATGTTTTCTCACAAACCAATCAAATTCATTCATGTTTTCTAGGTGCTCATCACCAAGGAGTCAATAAAGTGAGTTTGAACTCCAAGTGGGCACCTAGGTACACTAGGGTCACTTGTAAAGTTAAGTGTGATAAGGTGTCTTTATGATGTCTAGTTGGTTAAAGTAGTTGTGAGTAAATAAGTTTTCTTCTATCATTTTGGGTTGAGGGCATTCATTAGATGCTTCAGTTTCATGGGTGGAGAGAAATATGCAACAAAAGTTACATAGTTGCAACTTTTTGCAAAAATTGTGCAAATTTCATAGCATTTGTCCTCCATGAGCTCTCAATGGCTCATTAATGACCCAAATTGATAGGGAAGCTTTCTTTTAGTGTTATGAAGCTTTGAGCAACATCATTGTACGGATGAGAAGTGAATAGAAAGTTCTAGCTATGTGTTTGGAGTGAAATTTTCATGTTTTTCTCTTGCACGTGTGAAACCGGAAGCATTCCTGCAATTGTGATGCATGAAATTTGAAGTATTAGTCATTTGCTAAATCTTTCTAGTTTTGGGTTTCAGGATTTGGGTTCATTTGAGTGAGCTATAAAAATGATCTTAAAATGACCTGCTTGTTGTTCTGGAAGTGACTGTCTAGTGTTAAATTGCTTATTGCTTAAAAACTGACCCAAGGAATTGTAAATAGGTTTTAGAATCATAAAGTAAACTCATTTAGCTTTCCAAAACATGTGGCTGTAGAGCCATACAATACCTCCTCCTATTTTTAATAGCAAGCCCTAGCTCCTGGCTGTGTATGCATAATTGTAATAGTGAGCTCCAAATGCACTAGTAGATTGTGAATTTGAGCACGTGGGTCCTTAGAGTGTGAAGAAAAGTTGCAGGCTGAGTAGTATTTGATATGTTCAAACACTCATCTCGAGGTTCCTAGTTGATTTTCACGCGTGGGAGTTGATTTTGTCACTGTCTCTGTTATAGGCTACAAACCCTCTACAAACCCTACTTTTGTGCATTGGCTCATACGGTCCAGTTGAGGAATCAAGACCAACAAAATCTTACAGAGAATCCAAAAGGGTATCCCTAAACCAAGTTAGTTTTGGGGTTCATTAAGGCATTTTAAGAGAAAATGGTGGAAAACAGCAAGTAGAGGGCTAATTGGGCTTATTGACCTAGTAGGCAGTTTTGAATAAAAACTAAGGAATCGTATATGAACAATTGTTGACCTTGCACATTATGGATGCTAAGTGAATTTTTTTGAACTTGTTAAACTTACTACAAGCTTATATGGAGATAGAGGTTGTAGGGGTACAATTTTGCCATGTTCCTAAATGTGCATGTCCTTCCATGCTAGTGGGGTTAGTAGGTTTAGCTAAGAACCTAGAATTTCTTGGGCTAAAACATGTCATATGCTATGTTAATGTCATGTTAGTGATGAAAGACTCTCAGTAGATTGAGTGTAAGCTTTTAATCTTTGACTAGCGTCTAGCGAATAGACTATTTCTGAAATGTTTGATATTCTGAATTTCTGGAGATTTCAATGATTTTCCCTCTTTTTATATTGGTATCCTTTTGAATAGAAATGCTATCATAGGAAAGGGTTTGAGTGTTTGGACTCAAATTACACACAACAACTAGAGAAGGAATAACACTTATTGTTGTTGCCAATAAAAATAATATTCATAATTTATTATTCTAGGAAGAAAATCAACTTGTTTACATAAGTTTAATACCCTATAGACATGAAATGAGATGCCCATGACCCAAGATCTCCTCCACGCTATTTAGTTTCTGATTACAATTGAGCTGTCAGAAATTTGAATTATAGTGCTGCTATACTCCTTCCTCAAATCAACGTCAATCCTACAAGTAATCAATGACTGGCTGAAGGAATTTGGTAACCCCTAATTTCTGATCAACCATTATGTAATACTCAGAAAATCTACTATGATCAAAATTGCCAAAGTTGTTTCCAGAACTTCTCATCCAATAAAATATTAGTAACCAGAGCTCATGCTATTTTAATTTTTTTCTATTTTATTAAATTTCCATTTTTGGCTTCAAGCCAACTATTTTGTAGGAACCCTAACATGTTTGTCAAACACTAGAAGTAGCAAGAAAGCATGGCATGATCACTAGGCATTGCATGGATTTCAAAATACCAGAAGAGGAAATAGTTCCAGACATCTATGAAAGAACAAAAATAGTTACATGTTGAAATGTATATTTTGTAATTCTCACACTTGCATTGTGGATCGCAGCCAATGGCGCCTTCGAGGTGTCATCATCGCTATCAGACACGACGCATGGGTCGGGCCCCCCTCCCAGGACTAGATATGGGGTTGTAGAGGACCCTTTGCATAATGAGGTTCCTTTCTGGGAGTCAGACTTCAGGCCTGAGGATGATGACTATACTCAGAAGAGTGAGGCTAGTGGCGATGAGAGTGCGGCCTTATCACAGGGTGAACCAATTCAGGTTAGTTCAGCAAAGAACAAAGTAGCCCTATTATAGATATTGCAATATAAATTTATATATCCTAAAGTCTAATATATAAAACAATCACAAAGCATAGATGCGATATGCATAAATAGTATTAATGAGATATTTTAATGGTGGGATTGCAATAGACAAAGAGTGTAATGGCTTAGTGCCATAAAGTTAATAGCAAATAAGGATATACTTGCTATAAGAAGTAATTACTACAAGAACTAATGTCTGAAGTCCATCTCCAATTACCACTCCCCACCATATTCCCTGTAAATGAATAAACAATAAGTTAAATTAGATCTGTACTGGATTTTGGTTTGAAAGTATATTCTAATCTTTGATTGTTTAGGTGGTTCATTTGAAATCAGATTAATAAACGGATTCAACATGATTTCCTATGAATCACTTGAACAAGTCAAAGCTTAACGTAGTTTCAAATTTATTGAAATGCTAACAAGATAAAAAAATTCTCACGGATGCTCCCATGTCTTCCTTGAAGCCCAAGACAATCCCAATGGGCAGACCAATTATGTAATATGTTGCCAAATTCACATATGCCACCACAGATTGCCATCGCAACCAATTGCCACCCCTGCAATGACAATAGATGTGAGTTTTCAGGCTATCTTTATTGAAGGGTGAATGCTTTTGATGAGAGCTATGAACTTGTATGAAATCAGCATTCATAACAAAAAGACCAAAAAAATGTCACTTGAAAGAACAGGTTGAACGCCATTTAAGAGCACAGAGAGTGCAAGCAATGGTGTCATTACAGACACTACATCAATGAACTTAGTGGTACTTGTAAAAGCTATGATGAGCCATTTTTTCAGAGCTAAAACTAAACCAGCTAGAATAAGACTGATTAACACACAGGTAGACACCACAACCACAATAGAAAATCTTGCAGTCCTGGGCCCTTGCCAGCTCCAACTCCCCCAAATGACTAGCAAACTTTTGAGAATGTGATTGTTAACTGTTAGTTTGCATGCCAACGTGATCAATTGTATGTCTAGAACTCATATTTAAGGATATCTTCTTAGGTTAATTAGAATCATTTAGGTGAACTCCCTCTTTCAGTGTTATACAAATTTTTTGGGGTATTCCTCAATCTTAAACAATAAATTTGTCAGTGTATCCTTCAATTTTCCTATCAGTTCCATGCATAGAATCGATTGCTGCTTCCATAGTAGGTTTTGAAAACTATCCCCGCAAAGTTGGAAGGATGCTCCATCATGGCATCTTGTAATGCCTGCTCAACTAGATCAACAAGTAGCCTATAAAGGCAACCTCCTAAAATTTCTTCATTCAAGACTAATTTTTGTAATGATCACTTGCTGATCATCAAACTCAATGATACACTGTATCTCAGCCATACAAGAAACTGAAAAAAAAAACTACTAATTAAACTAGAAAGTAGAAACATAGAAGAGATCATCAAGCTAAAGAATATCATCCAAAGACACACATGTCACATTGACTTGAGGAGCATAAGTTTGCTAATAACCATAGTAACCCGGATCCCAAAATCATGGAGAGCACTTATCACGATCCTTGACATGGTTTAGTGATATATATATATATATATATATATATATATATATTAATAACCATAAAATTTCTTTTGTTCAAGTTCTTATTTATGTTGTTTTTTTAATAGGTTATAGTGTCTTTAATTATCTGATGTGTGTATTTGAAAAATTTTATTTTAGGTGCATATAACTATAGTGGCTACTTGCATGGGTGATAAAGCTTGTTTGGAGAGGACTCAGAGAATTATTGAAAGACAGGCAAAGAATTCACTGTTCGTAAAAAAATTGATGTCATCAGGCCTCTTTGAAGAAAGGTCAAATTTGGGGATGCCTTCTGCAATTAATTCAAAGGTAATTCAAAACTTTGCTGCTTTTTATGCTTTGAAACATACTTTATCACTATTTTTTATGCTTTATTTGATTTTGTTTTCAGATTTATTTTTCGCTATCTTGAAATCAGATTCTAATTTAATACTAGAATGTAGAATATTACAAATGGATCAGCAAAGAAGGTTGACTACAGATCAATATCATGCATATGATGAGAGAGTAGCTGATGAGAGGGATGTGGAAAAATATCCATGTTCATGTAATAACTGTCTTGGTGGAAAAATGAAAAACAGAAATGTTATTTATCAACATATGATAAGACATGGGCATAGTGGTATAAGCCCTTGGGCTTATAACTATTACAAAGATATGATAGAATTGCAAAATGTGAGAGGTGAAGAGGCAGAAAACATAGATGAAGTGGCACCAAACATAGATGAAGTGGCACCGAACATAGATGAAGGCACAATAAAGCTAGACGAAGGGTTTGAAGTCAATAGAATGTTGAACGAGGGTTTAGACGATGATTGGGCCAAGGCAATGGAGGATGCTTTAAAGCCTGTGTATGTTGATTGCAAGTTAAGTCATTTGACAACAATCCTTTAAATTATTAACTTGCAAGTGGTGCATGGTTGGACAAATGAGAGTGTAGATCAGTTGTTGGCATTATTATGTTCGTTGTTACCTGCTAACTCCACATTGCCAACAAAATGAAGTCAATGTAAAAGGAAAATCAGTAAGCTCAGATTGGGGTATGATAATATCCACACATGTGTGAATGGTTGCATATTATTTCACAAAAATCTTGCAAATGATACTGAATGTCCAAAATGTCATGAAGCAAGGTACAGGAAAGGATTGAAATCAACTGTGGTCCCTAGAAAAGTTATTCACCACTTTCTGATAATCCCACGATTACTACGAATGTATCAGCGTAGAGACATTGCTCAGCTTATGCAGTGGCATGCTCTAAATAAGAGCACTAATGGGAAACAACGACATGTGCCTGATTATAATATGTGGATGGAGTTTGATAACAAATGCCCCAATTTTTCTCAAGATCCTCGCAACATAAGGTTGGGTTTGGCTCTAGATGGAGTGAACCCATTCACAAATCAAAGTACGAAATGGTCAACTTGGCCTATTTTTTTATTAAATTATAATTTGCCTCCATGGCTAGTAACCAAACCATTTTTCTTGATGTTATCATTGATTATACCAGGAAAGAAAAGTGTGACTTCAGATACAATAGATGCTTATCTAGAGCCACTATATGATGAGCTAATGGAATTGTGGACAGGAGTTGAAGCAATTCAATCTTTAAGGGATGGTCATTCAATCAAATTCACTTTAAGAGCTTCCTTATTGGTTACAATTCATGATCTTCCTGCATATGGTACATTGTCTGGTCTCACTGTTCATGGATATCATGGTTGTCCAGCTTGTAACTTTAAGGATTTTGTGAGGCACTCAAGAAGTTTGCGTAACTATATTTATTATGGACATCATGCTTATCTAAAAGTGGATCATCCATATCATCAACAAAAAACACCTTTCAATGGTCAAGAAGAGAATCGTGAAGCACCTTTGACAATAACAGGTGATTACATTGTTGACAATGGAAAAAAAAGAATGTCATTTATTACAAATGGTGGTGTTCCTGGTAGTAGATATGATCCATGTAATCAAAGTGGTGTAAAAAGGTTGTGCATATTCTATAATTTTCCATACTTCAAGGATATAACCATCAGGCACACTGTTGACTTTATGCATACAGAGAAAAATATAGCCTATGCTATTATAGAAACTCTTTTTGGTGCTTTTGATACTATTTCATCACGCGAAGACTTCTGAGATTTAAAGATTCATCGAAATCTTTGGGTTGAAAAATATGGAAAACCTAGTGCTCCCTATGTTTGGACAAAAGAACAACGTGCACAATTCTTACAGTTGATGTCGCAGACTCGCTTTCCTACAGGATATGTAAGTATTTCCATTAGAAGCCAAATTGAGATTAATAGCTTAAGAGGCCTAAAGACCCATGATTATCATGTGATAATCGAGAACATTTTACCAATTGTGGTTAATATATTGGGTTTGGAAAAAGGGCCAAGATTGGCAATCATAAGGTTGGGGCTAATACTTAAGAGAATGAGTTCACATGTAGCAGATCCATCAAAATTTGACAGTTTGAGGGAGGAGGTTGTTGAAGTTCTTTGTCTTCTAGAACGGGAATTTCCACCAACAATCTTTAACATCTCTATGCATCTTTTGATACATCTAGAATATGAACTAGAGCATTGCGGTCCAGTAAGAACAAGATGGATGTATCCTATAGAATGATATATGAAGGTTTTGAAACAATTTGTTCATACTAGGGCAAAACCAGAAGGCAGCATGGCTGAGGGATATTCAATGCAAGAGGTCATGGGATTTTGTACAGAATATATGAAGGATTTTGAAAATGTGAATTGACGTGTATGGGATGATGATGAAGATGAGAGAGTTGCAGGTGAAGTATTAGAGGGCAATGGATGCTGCTTCAAGCTATCACATTAGGAAAGAAGTACATTGCATGCATTTATTCTTCAAAACACATCTTCATTTGATACATGGCATAGATAAAACATTCTACACAGTTGTTTATTTACTCAAATGTATTACACATTTATATTATTAATCTTACTATGTCATTAATGTTGTATGTAGAAAATATGAGGAAGAAAATCAAAGTTTCTTGTAACATCGACCTCAAAAGCGCAAACATCATAGTTTGGTTGGAGGTGATACTTTTCCAAAATTTGAAGAATGGATTGCCAGTGCTATTCATGATGCAAAAGAAGAAGGTCAACATATAACAATAGAGGAAAGTGAGCTTTCACAATCTCCACATTTATGGGCTATGCGATTTAATGGCATGTGGGCCTATGGTAGTCATTTAAGGGTAGAGCAAAAAGATAAAGGAAAGATAAATTGTGATTGTGTTGTTAGTGCTGAGTTTCATCATGAAACCAAGAAGAAATTCTATGTTGGATTCATCCAAGAAATTATTCAAGTAGATTTTGGTGAAAATAGTCCTATATTGTTAAAATGTAAGTGGATCTGACCATCCGCAGTACAATTTGATGAGTATGGATTTATACATGCTAATATAGGGCAATTCTTATCAGAGATGGATGAGCCATATGTTTTCCCTTTTCAAATCAACCAATCATTTCTAATTGATGATGTAAGAAGCCCAGGATGGTCATATGTCATTCAAATAGAGTCTCGTTCAAAATGAAAATTCATGGAAGTTGTTGATTTAATTCCTGATGGGCAATATATTAATCTACAAGAAACATTTGAAGAAGTGGATGAAGATGATGATGGACTATTTCAAGAAGATATTTTGATTACCAGTGAACAGACTATAAGAGAGAATGTATTGCATGCCACAGATGATGATGATGAAGAAGATCTAGTAGATGTAGACATGAGTGATCAAGAATTGGACCTTGCTGGCAATGCAGATGATTATTGATGAGCCCCATTTCATGAACTTTTATTAAAGTCTTTTAAGTTGTTTTAAAATTGTGTTTATGTTTTGAGAACATGGACCTTCTTACTAATACTATGACCACTATCCTCCATGAAAATCTATGAAAACTTAGCAAATTTGATATTACTATAATTATAAATCTGGCATTTCTGGTAAATTTTTGAGGGATTTCAGTTTTGATGTGATTCACATCAATAAAGCTAATTATTTCCTTTCCAAGTATGTCTACTTCTAATTCTTGTTATTTCTTTTGCAAAATAGTATATAGACATATTCTATCTGCAACAGATTTTTTAGCTTTTCCCTATCAGGGTATGGGAAAAAGAAGTCTGTTCTTTTTCATTTAAAAAATCCGGTTTCAATTCAGTTTGAACAAAATTATCTAAAATAACTTTTACCTCATAAGTTCGGTGAATTACACAAAAATAGATGATTGATTACAACTCAACTTTAATATTTTCAAAAAGTTTGCATAGACAACGTTGTTAAAGGAAATCTAGTTTAGTGTCTTAAACAAAATAAAATATCTATTTTCCAAGCCAACTTTAATCATAGAGTTCCTAACTAAAGACTTGTTTTCTAGGTGAATTTTTTTTGGATGCTAGTGGAAGAAATTCACTCCATGTTAGTAGTCTGTACTCAACTTCTCTCACTTTCATCTGTGCTGGTATCTGCATCAAAAGAAACTTGATTGGAAACATATTAGGATATGAATCTCAAATCTGCTGAATGATGCAATAAAGGATTTAAAACAAAAAATTAAATATAAGAAATAGAAGAAACCAAAGCATAGTAAAGGAAACACAACTTCTAAACCATCATGCACTATCTCAAGTAAAAAACTTCATATTCAATAGGACCCGTATCAAATCCTATTCAAATAGTTCAATAGCAGCACTAATTCATACAACGTAACATGTCCTATTCAGACTGTAATCTTTCTCTGGCCGAATCCTTCACTTGATTCAATAAATTCATTTTTTCTTCACCTTCAGGTTTTAGAAACATGGTAAGGTCCAAAATTCCAAATAAAATTACTTTTATCATGCTAAACAAATATAGGGAAAGCTATATTAGTGACTGCTATAGCATAAAAGAAGCTTGACTGGATAACCAGGGGTACTAATGATATGCCACAATTCAGGAACTCACTCCACATTGTAGGTAGATATGTCAAAGATGATTTTCTTTACATTAAATATATACTCACTATACTATCAATTATCTGTTGGAAAGTGTGAATATTGATAGCATCATTCATCCATACTATTAAATAATTCAAAAATGAAAACCATTCAGGATTGGTGATGAATTTTCATATCCCAACAGAAAAAGAAATATCCCTGAGAGGAAAAGAAAGGCTAGAAACATACCTGTATCAGGAGGGGTGTCAAGAGAGTTAAGGGTGTTGAGATCCAGACCCACATGGTTGCACTGGGATCCTGAAAATCCACACTCTGACTGGTGTCAAACTCCACTGCAAATAGATGGTTGGAGTCCTGGCCATTGCTGGTGGTGTTCAAGAGACCCAAGTAGACAGAGGCCTGAGCCCCAAGCAAAAGAGGGGAATGGTTTTCATTTTTGAATTATTTAATAGTATGGATGAATGATGCTATCAATATTCACACTTTCCAGCAAATAATTGATAGTATAGTAAGTATTATTTTTGAATTATTTAATAGTATGGATGAATGATGGTATCAATATTCACACTTTCCAGCAGATAATTGATAGTGTAGTAAGTATATATTTGATGTAAAGAAAATCATCTTTGTCATATCTACCTCATTGTGGAGTGAGTTCCTCAATTGTGGCATATCATTAGTACCCCTGGTTATCCTGTCAAGCTTCTTAGACAACTAATATACCCAGATAACCAGAGGACAACATTTTATGAGGGAATTGGACTGAACACAAAAGAGTTTGATATGCATGTGATCATTGAGGTGAGCTAGAATAGTGGATATAGGCTTACTACTTCGAAGAAAAATCCTATTGAATTATTATTAGTAGTAGCAGTATATTTTGTTTGGCTATTACAAATAAATCAAAAGATTATAGCAATTGGAGAAAGCCAAGATCCTAGCTTTATAAAGAACCTAAAAAGAATTCCTTTAATAGCTACATTGGTGTCAGAAATAATAGCGACCTATATGATGCCACCTATAGAATCAGGTTCTGTGGACTATGCTGATTTTGAGCCACAGGTTGTGTATTAGAAGCATACACTTGAATATATGCTTTGATAAGGGAAACTACATGGACCTATTAAAGGATCTTTCAAGATGAAGATTTTGGTTTCTCAATGTTGTAACTGCCTTTTCTAGGTCTAGCCTTTCAACTGCAATCAGCGCAAAAGTGCCTTTAATAGCTAACACATGCACAAGCTAGGCTTTAAATAGTTCATTATATTTGGTGATACAAATTCTGTTAATAAGCATGCACTATTGTTAATCCATGATGTAATATCTTTGTATCGGAGCAGGGTTTTTTCACAGGAAGAATTCAAGATCAATGGAAAGTTGTATAGTTGAATAATCAGGAGATCAGCATACTATTTTGAAAATAGTAAATAATTTTATTCTGTTTGCCTTGGTTTTTCTTGAGATGGACTCTATCATGTAATATTGATCATGGTTTGTCATGTCATGCTGACTTTTTTGTTACTTATGTATCAGATCACATCTTTTAATTTGAAAATAATTAACATAATGGTATGTATTCTCTCTCCACAGTTGAAGCTAAAAGAAATGGGAAAGGTATATAATACTTTAAATGGTCATGGTTTTTCTTTCATGTTCAAAGAGCTACAAAGGTTTATCATATAATTATGTGGTTTGGTAATGGTTAAATTAGTACGAGCATGATCAAATTTTGAAACCAAAGTTGTCATTCTAGTTCAGACCCTCTTTCAAGTTCATAGATATAATTCATAATGGCATACTGATAGATAAAGAAGACTGACAGCAATTAAAATGGCTAATAAACTAGTTATTTTATTGTTATACCAACTATTCCAATGCTCACATTGTTTGTTTAACAAATGGACTCAGTTTAACCGTGTTACTTGATACCTTCAAATAAATTACTTCTTCATTTTTTCATCGAGATGTTATTTCCAGCACTCCCTCCACCTCTCTCATATGTAACTCAATGAAATATTTATTCATGTCTATGTAGATTAGTCACTTCTTTCCTTTGCTCACATACAATTATTTTTTGTGTTGATCATGTCAAACAAAGCTCTTTTTGAGTATCTTGTCAAGCATTTAGTTGTTGAAATTTGTCTTTGTTTACATTTTGATTCAAGTTGCTGATTTATACATTATCACTTATTTGGATTTTAGGAAATGAGGAGAAAGAATGTGAGGCCCAAATTAGATGATAGTGGTGAGAATGCTGAAATTCTATTGACAGAGTATGAGAAGTTTCATAGAGAATGTGTGGCAAGGAATAATGAATATTTGTCACAGCTTGGATTAACAAATAGGTAAGTTGTAAATCTAGTGAGTAGTATGTTATTGTTTAATAGTGTTTACTAAAAATTTATAGGCTTGAGCTTTATGTATACAAGATATAATATGATATTTTTGGTTATATAGGAAAGAAACAAACTGCATAGGAAATGAAAAAGGAAAACAAAAGGAAATCAAAGATAGAGTGCTGACAACTCATAGAAGCCAATGAATTTGTGATTCAACAACACATGCACTTGGTGGAAACAATAGTTGTGATGATGTGCAACCAGGTATAATGCATAGTGATGTGCATCTTGATAAAGTACATGGTGATGCACAATTAGATATAGAACATGGTGATGCACAACATCACGAAGATCTTTTAACACAAAGTCTCAAAGAGATTATTGAAAAACATGGGAGTCAAGGAACATAAAATATGCAAAAGCTTTTTGCAAGAGTGATAAAGGATGTCTTTGAGGAAAAGTCTACAAAGATAGGTAGTGATATAACTACTCATGACACACTTAATGTGGGTAAAGATGGTGAATTTTAGGTTGCTGAAAGGAATGAAGACATATCGCTTGCATCCAATGTACCTATTACATCTTCTGATGGAACTAATAAATCAGAAAAAAATATTGGTAGTGGTTTAAATATGGAAGATGTGCCTACTTTTGTCAAAAGGAGAAGATTGAGTCAAAATTTATATAGATCTACAGAGAGGGATGCAAAACAAAGAAAATTAGAAGGCAAGAAGCCATTCTTGGTTGAGGTATCAAGAGATGGTGAGCCCATTGGGAAAAATGTTGCAAGGTGGGCCTCTGAGTTGGGCATGCGATGTAGAACCCATTTGGATATTTGCAAGGTAAACTTTGCAAATCAAGATCCACGAAATGTGGAAATTGTCATACAAAAGATGGAAAATAATTTCGAGACTACTGGTGGAAAAATCTCTCGAAGATATTGCAAGAAAAAAATGAGAATTTGATGAATAATTTTAGATACACTTGCAGAAAAACTATCATGAATGGGAAAGACAGGTTACAATCTACTCTATCTCCTAGACAATGGGAGGCATTGAAAGAAAGCATGAGTTCTGAAGAATATTTGATTAAAAGTTGTAGAGGCAAGAGCGCGAGAGATAATGTAACAGCTGGATACACATTTGGCCGAGGTGGGTTGCAGGCTAAAAAGGACAAATTTGGAGTAAGTGCCTAATTTTTTGGTTCAATTTATGTGAATATTTATTGGAATTATTTATTGAACTAACTATTTGTTGATATTAATGTTGTATTGTAGATGGAAAATAATAACAAAGAAGCAAGTGTAGAAGAAATTGTTAATTATATGGAAACATTGGATCCTAGATCTAACAACAATATGAGTTGGAAATCTAGTCCATCAAATGAGATCTCACAGCCATCTGTTGCACATCATGTGATAGCCTCTGCAGATCATTTTAGCTCAAACAATGGGTATGAACAAATAATGAATTGCACACATGGACTGGCTGAGACAGTATCACAGTTGGCCACTTCTGTTAAGCCTATAGTTTCTACATGGAATGTCCATAATTTTATGGATTCAAATCAGGTAAGAGGCTCTATTCATGTAATTCTATTTTGAATTTTTTAGCATTGTCAACTAGTATGCTGTTACAGTAATTTTCTGTTATGTATTTTCTGTGAAACATGTTGCAAACATCAGTGCAAACCTGTGTGTTCAATCATAAATCTGGGGATTTAATCATTATTTTGCATCTTAATGAAAGCATCACATGTTTTTCAGGATAAAAAATTCAAAACCTTGGAGAACCATGTCATATTAGAGGACCTCAGAGAAACTTTTTAAATTATTTGAGTTAAAACATATGTTTGATTACAAAGGTTGATACCCATTTTGAGTTGTAGATTACTCATTTGAGGTTTAAAGTACCTTCATTTTGCATCTTTCATTGCATATCAGAAAAAACTTTGCTAGAGCTATCAAAATTCAAAAGAAAAAACAATAAGCCCTACTCTACCCAAACAAATTCGAGCTTTAAAATAATTGTCACAAACGTTCAAGCTTGCATACAACTCTACTGCTTTGAATTCAAATATGTCTGATTCCCCAAACTCTGACTTTTAAATGTGTTAACCAGTAAACAATGTACTTCCATCTGCACTCCAGCTCAAACTTGGACAATAAGGAATCTGCAATATACCAAGAAATAACAGTTGAAGAATTATTAAAAACCATTCACCAATATTCAAGTACACAATAAAACACAGTGCAACTCTTGAGGAAGCCTAGATCCTCTCCAATAGGAATCATTCTATATCAAGCTAGTAACATAAGCCTTATCTACTGAACCTTCTCCATGTCATTTTGTTTTTGTTGTGTCCATCATTAATCTACAATTTATTCTGGGTAAAACTTACATATGGGAAAATAATAATTGCATAAAAATCAGAATGAAAATTACCATCACACATACGAAAGCAATCCCAATTTCACTAATGAATCAAATTTTTGAAATCTAATCTATTAAATTTGGTTTTAATTCCCCTACTCACTCAAATTTTTGAAATCTTCTCTATTAAATTTGGTTTTAATTCCCCTGCTCACTCAAATTTTTAAGGTCTCAAGGATATTTAGTTAGGTAAATCCATGCTAAAATGAGTAACATATTTCAAGGATATTTAGTAACATATTTCTCAACCCATTACTTGAATAGTTATACTATCTTGAATATTACACTTTTGACAGGTATATCAAACCCTCAACAAAAGATCTGGTGTTTGACAACACCCAATAGGCATTACAATAAAATTTGAATGACATTGCCATTCATTAGTTCAACTCCTCCAACTCTATGCAATTACACTATTAAAGGCATAAACTAGATAAACCAACTGTGAAATCTGTCTTGCACTGTGACATCAGAAAACCATTCTAATTATTCTATCATAGAAGTGTTGGTAATCACCATGAAACCATAGGGCAATAAAATCAATTATTCAACAGATTTTTAAAACACTTAACAAGAGTTTCACTCCCAAAGAGACTTGCCCAAATCAAATGAAAGAGATGAATGGCCAATATAAGAGATTTCCCCACAAGCATCACAATTATATTCTTCATTTAAAAATCAGACTCCGATCTTTCAGTCAGAAAATGTCACAATAAAATAAGCAATAAACTAGTTGCTTACAGATAGAAATAAATTCCTGCATATATGGCTGGATACATACATACATACATATATATATAGATATTGAAGCCCTATATCAATATGGAAAAACATCCATTGCCTACCTCATGTTGCTTCTCTTGTTCTTTTCAAGGAAATGAATCTTGCTTCCCCTTGACTCCTCTTGCAAGTCAATCAGCTCTTTAACCTCCTGGAAGCAATATAAATTATAAACAGATTTATTTTTCTATTAAATATAAGTTGCAGACCATAACAAAGTATTCGAGTACATATTGCAGTATAAGAGGCTATAAGTCAAAACAGCAGCCACCCCCCATACCAAATACCTTAATGCATCATTAGTGGGGTGCTGGAACAAAAAACAAAATTTACAATATCATCAGTCATAGTATATCAAAAATGACAATGCATAAGATAACTATTCTGTCTTGAACCAAGCTATCCAGGGAGTTGGTCCATCAGACCATCTGAGCCCCAGATCATCCATAGTTATTATTAGGCACATGTGCTCACTCCTATACAGGATTATCATCTATATCTGCACCAACCAGGTCACTGTCTCTATCATCTTCGTTGTTGCTGGAAGATGAATTGTTGAGACCAAATTGTGCAGAGGAGGCATGAGCAGCAAGTCTAGGTGCTAGTTCTTCATCTCTGATCTTTTGCAGCTCTACCAGTGTCATGAATATTGCAATCTCCTTTCTTATCTTACATAAGATTAGAACATGGTTTCCCAAGCTCTTTTTTCCTCTGCTACCTAATATCCTGCGTGTGTGTGTGTCTTTCCAGTTATAAAGTGATAGATTTAGTCATTTCTTTTTTGGGGGGAAATGAGTAGGGGGCTAGGCTATTGAATAATTATCCTTCTATTACAATGTTGTAGGCTACATCATTAATTCATATTTATGCATCTTAATTTTTGGTTCAATTTACTATTATAACTTATGGATACATAAATTTTTCTAACACTGTGTTTTGTATGTGGATTCCAATTGAGAGCAATTATGTATTTTTGACCATTTTTAGTCTAATACATGTTATATTTTAGAGTGATGTCTTTATAACTTGTTATGTCTGTGTACCCACTTAATGTTCTTTGTTGCCTAATATTTTGTTTGTAAATTCTCTGTCCAATTTGTTCAGACCAACACTCTTGTTAAAGTTATATTCAGTTGCTTTTGTATGAATTTTCATATGCTTTCTTTTACTTGTAAATTTTGGACGAAGTTGCAAAATTTTATCCATGATGAATATTGTGAAGGTTGTGAGTTACTTTGAGATTTGTTTTGTAGATAATCTCACTTGTGTGGTTGGGTGGAATAAGCCATCAATTTCTTTCTTTAGTGTTAATTTTATCATTTGTTTTTAACTGCTTAATCCAACCATTACCCCTTGGGTGCACATTTCTATTGCTTTACTTATAAATTTCATTGGTGTTGATCGTCTCTATGGATTCGGCCTGGTTTACCTACTTAGTGTGTAGGTTCAAATAATTGCTTATACATTGCATTTAGTCTTTACTGACATTGTAATGTGGTCAAACTGATGAAAGTATATGTGATCTTCAGTGGTGTGTGCATAATGGGGAACTCTATTCTTGAATCTTCTTTCATATCTATTACTTGTTTTCTTTTCCAGAGTTTTTATTTGAACTTTTTTTGGGTTATATGAATCAACTCATATTTGAAGAGTTGGATCATTCTAACTTTGCTATAGTCCACTAGGAGAACTCTTGGCTTGTAATGTACCTTTTGCCTATCTGGTCTGTCTCTTTTATTAGTCTTTCTTGTGTTTCTTAGGCTCACCTGGTGTATGTGGAGAGTTGGATCATTCTTCATTTGCAATAGTCCACCAGGTGCCTTTATTATTTGAAATTTTGAACTCTTGGCTTGTAATATAGCTTTGGCCCATCTGGTCTGTCTCCATTATTATTCTGTCTTGTGTTGGTTAGGCTCACCTAGTATCTTACTTAGTTCCTCTTGTAAGCTTCCCAAGTCAACTATGAAAAATCTCTGTGACTATCCTCCCCGGACTTCGTCATGCTTCAACAAAAGATATGGTCAGTTCAGCAAAGAACAGAGCAGCTCTATTATAGATATTGCATTATAAATTTATATATCCTAAGTCTTATATATAAAGAAATGGAAAAGCATAGATGTGATATGCGTAAATAGTATTAATGAGATATTATAATGGTGGGATTGCAATAGACAAAGAGTGTAATGGCTTAGTGCCATAAAGTTAATGGCAAATAAGGATATACTTGCGGATATAAATGGTATTAGTGCAGTATTTTTTTAAACTACAAATTATGTGACCCCTTCATAGTATTTGATTAATCAATAGCATTCTCTTTTGTGTTGCGTCAAAGGCTGAGCTCATAGGCAAAGAAGATTATGGGTAAGCAAAGAAGATTCATCCTATTTTTGTGTATTAGTATGTCTACTGCTAGTATGTTTGAATTGCTTTCTCAACTTCTAAACAACAACATCCCTCTATGATTTTATATTGAGACAAGTAATCTAAGTAATCTCTACAACTTCATATTGAGATGAGTAATCTATGACTTCAGGAAACCCATGACTCTGACCATCTTCTATTATGTTGTTGTCTATATTTGAACTTAAGTTTATGTTATGGGTTCTAAAAGGTAAGTACCTATTGTTTTTTGCATGTCTTATGTAAGTTTCTCATTTTCTCCCCTCTGCTTGTTCTTTGCAAGGTTTGGAAAGAAGGTGAAGGCTTGGGAAAAGATGGTCAAGGAATTAAAGAGAATTAAAGAGGAAGTTAAGAAGAAACGAGACTCCACAGGTCATTTCTCACTATCTTATTATATTTGAATTATTATATATGCTTATCACTCAATTTAATAGATATTTGGAATCTCTTTTTAATGTGCTTGC
The DNA here is from genome assembly GCA_027943335.1 of Chamaecyparis obtusa. Lineage (NCBI taxonomy): Eukaryota > Viridiplantae > Streptophyta > Pinopsida > Cupressales > Cupressaceae > Chamaecyparis > Chamaecyparis obtusa. Next base: position 2,980,260 of record BSBK01003000.1, read on the forward strand.
TTTCACTTATCTCCAAATATAGGTGTTAATAAGGAAACTAATAACTGGATATTCAATACTAAGGTATGCTTATCTTCTAAGCCATTTATGCTTTAATTATAATGTTATTTTAGTGTATGCCTATATTTTGGAGTTGTTACAAATTATCATGTTGTAACAAACATGGTTTAATATCATTATGAAGGAATGATTTCTATTTTCAATGATTTTATTTTATATATGCCTATAAGGTAGGACATGGAAGAAAATACCACCATTGCATTTAATCTACCATTGCATTGATCTATCTACTAAAAATTTAACCACATGCAGAGCAATTCTATTAAAGCTGCACAAAAATGCTTTGATGCCAACAAAACTACTGATATTGACAGCGATTGCGATGAATTAGTGGACATGAATGTGGATCAACACAGTTATAGTTGTGGTAAAGTTGAGGTAATGTAATAGTTGTCAATTATCTATCCTAATCTTCATGCTTGAAATGTTATTTTAAACAAATAATTATAGATTTTGCATTTTTCCAGATGTAAGTTAATTTGTCACAATATTTATTAGCTATCTTCATTGCACAATTTAGAATTGTACTTATTTCTTGCCAAGGTTTACATATCATACCCTCTTCCAGCATATGACTTGTACTTGTTTTCTCTTCAGTCTACTATGCATACAGGAAAAGACACTCTCAATAGACCTATCTATAAAGCTCCACAATTTGAGAAGGATGTTGATAGTGAACATGTTGAACTAGATGAGAATCTATATGATATTCAAAGAAGACTTCATGTTAAAAGCAAGGTGAGTTTTATTTATTGTTGTGTATTTCATGGTATTTGTTTTAACACATGCAAGTACTATTTGAGCAAGTAATGGTTGTTTTATTATGTTAATAAGTCAAATGTTTCCCTATGTGATAATTATTATGTTAATAAGTCACATAATTACCTATGCACTTTTTGTCTTTGCAAAAAAATATTCATGAACTCCAAGAAGGAGATAAAGTCAGAGTGTTGGATCCATTTGATAGTGTTGTTGTTGGTGTTAGGCGGATCCATTCACTATCTATCATACATGGAGAAAACTTGAAAAGAACGAGTGATGCAAATGTAGAACTTGTGAGGGTCACAAGTAACATACCACTTGTTTATGAAGACAAACTAGATGGAGCGATCCGTCTAAAAGAGAAAGAAGGATCCTTTGCACAGTGGCCAATAATTTTTTTGGAGAAAATGAATTAGTTGATGTTTATCATGCACTAGATACCAGACATTCATGGTGTATTTAATGAGTTGGAAACTCTTAATAACTTTGATATTTTTAGATATAATTATGTATACTCTCAACATTGACATTTTATTACTTGATACATATTATATTTTTAAATTGCAGATTACCTTTCTTTCTCATGATGTTGAATATTGTTTGTATATGTTAATATATTTTAATTTATTTTATGGTTTACTTCAAGTTTAATATATGCCTTTTTTGCATTATTAAATTTATGTAATTTAATACATTATTTATATCACAACTAAATTTAATACCAATTAATGAGAACCAAAATATAATAGTGATTAAATATACTATTAGTAGATGGAAACATAAGAGTGACAATGACTAAATATATTACCAATCCATATCAATTAATTGTTATCATGATTAAATAAATGACTAATTATTAACAATGTTGACTAAATTAATGATTAAAATGATCACATATACTACCAATGGATGGAAATTAGTTGATACAAATGACTAAATATATTACCAATCGATATCAATTAAGTGTTAACGTGATTAAATAAATGACTAATTATTAACATTGACTAAATTAATGATTAAAATGATCAAATATACTACCAATGGATGGAAATTAGTTGATACAAATGATTAAATATATTACCTATTGACACAAATTAATGATTTTAATGATTAAATAAATGACTATCAAGATTAAATGAATGACCAATTAACAACAACAAATGACTAAATTAATGAGTAAAAATACTACCAAATTGATCATTCAAAACAACCAACAAATGACTAAAATTTGTTTAGTCACAAATTTGGTGGTGTTACAAATGACTGGTAATAAACTATTACTGGTCATGTGATCAAAATTGGTCATTTATATGTGATTTTTAGTAGTTTTTTTAGTCTAATTTTGTTGTTTTTGTACTAGTGCAATTTCTCTCCTCTTGCATAGTAGTTCTATCATATTGTATTGAGCTTCTTGCTCTCTCTCTCTCTCTCTCTCTCTCTCTCTCTCTCTCTCTCTCTCTCTAGGCTTTTCATGCCTCATTCATAATACACAAAGGGGTTTTTCTTTGTTTTTTCCCTTACAAAAATCTCTTGGCTCTTGTTGGATTCTTGGAGTATTATCTTGGTTTTGGTGTTTGATCTTTCATCTCTCACACATTTGGTTTATGGTAAAATCCTTCTTGCACTTCACTTCTTGGATTATTTTTTGATCTTGTTTCCATTCTTTTATTTCTCCTAACAAGATGAGAAGTGTGCCTCCCCTGAGGAGTGTAGGGCAGTTGAAGACCTAGAAGAAGGTGAGATTAGGGGGATGGAATTGTCCATAGTTGAATTCAAAGGTAATGGACCTCTTGAGTATACTTTCAAGGCCAAGAAGAAGTTCAGAAAACCCCAAACCAGGAAGCCAAATTTGGAGCTTAAAGGAAGGGGAGATGATCCTCAAGAAGGAGGGACTCCCAAGAACAAAAGGAAGAGAGGCAGACCTCCTAACCATGTCTCCAATATCAAACCATTGAAATTACAAAAGAGAATTCTTCCCAATTGTTTTAAGAGCTTCCAAGCTCCCATGGAAGAAGACTCTTAATGATGCCATGACTTTAAACTCACAACCTGCAATGTGAGGGACCTAGAGTCCCCAAATAGGAAGTACATAGTCAAGAGATTCATTAGAATGCATAAAGGATTTGACTTCCTTTTTCTCCAAGAAATCAAGGCAGTAGGATTCTCCTTGGATGTTGCCTTAAAGTGTATTTGGCAAGATTCCAGGAGTGTGTACACCAATCATCAAAGAGGTAAGGGATGGAGTTCTATACTTATTCACCCCAGATGGGCTAACAAAGTCTTAGACTAGGGGTGATCCCCGTGTGATAGAATTGTTTGGGTCAGCATTATCCATAACAATGTTGAATTTGGAATTTTCTTTGTTTATGCACCAAATGATCACTATGATAGAATTAGACTATGGGAATGGATGTGCAACATGAAGGACATTCCTTGGGTTGTAGCTGGGGACTTCAACATGGTGGAGTCCTCACAGGATAAAGGAGGTGGGACTAGGATGGAATGGAAAGGCAAGAGAAGTAATTCTGGACTAAGATTACTAGTAAGCTTAGAACATATGATCCCTTAGCAGGTCAAAAGAAAGATTTCAAAGGAATTTGGCATACTTGGTCTAACTACCAGAAGGGAAACAGGAGGATATACTATAGGATAGATAGAGTATATGTCAATAAAGACTTTTTTAGTTTCAGGAAGGAGGCTAGTGGTGAGTGTGTTTGAGTGGTCCCTTACTCCCTTTCAGACCACCACCCTTTTGTCATCTTTGTATTTCAGTTGGGCAGCACCCCTATCCCCAAAAAAGGAGGGCACTCCTTTTCCCTTAACACATCATTATTAAGAAGTAAGGACATCAAGGTTGCTACCCTCATGATTAGATGGTTCAACCATAGGTTGGCTAGGCATCAGAGTGTCATCAATAGATGGAACCAATGTACCAATAGTTGGAAAACAATGTTCCAAGTGATAAGAAGAAGAGGGCTAAGGAATCAAGGAGAGTTGAATCAAAATTGCAAAAAAAACTATGCAAAGCAGAACAAAGAAGCCAACTAGATCCAACTAATGAAGAAGACAAAAGCAGTCAAGCTTGGGCTAGAGACTCACTAAGGAAAGTGCAGCAACATAAGATCAATGGGGCTAAGATTAGAGCAAGAGCCAACTGGATTAAAGAGGGTGACGGGGGATCAAGATTTTTCTTCCAACTCCTTAAGGCTAAGGAGGCTAAGTATAGAATTGAATGCATATGTCTAGAATAAGATGCCCTCACTACCTAGGAAGGTATTCTTCAAGCTTTTGTAGACTATTATACCAAACTATTTTCCTTAGAGGAGTCAGTCACAATGATGGAAGAGAGGAGGAACAAGGTCAAGAATATCATCCCTCCCCAACTCAAGGAGGAGGACTCAACAACATTGAGAAGGTTGATCTCAGTTGAGGAGATTAATGAGGCCATTGAACACATGAGTAATGAAAAATCCCCTGGCCTAGATGGACTTCCTGTTGAATTCTATAAGGATAACATAGAATGGATTGGACAAGACCTATTATAGGTCTACAATGAGGCTTTTAAGTTAGGCTCCTCGGGATCAGAGATCAATACTGGTTGCATTAAACTCATACCCAAGGATGGAGATAAAACCCTAATTAAAAACTAGAGACCTATTACCTTTTTAAATGTGTCTTACAAAATATTGGCCAAAGTGTTAGCAAGGAGGCTGGTAGAAATCCTTCCCAAAGTGATTAGCCCCACCCAAATAGGGTTTGTGAAGGGAAGGTACATATTGCAGAACCTAATTACCTATTGGGAGACTATGGAATGGGCAAGAAGATTTGGTCAATAGGTCAATATGCTCCTGATCAACTATGAGAAGGCATATGACAAGATTGAATGGCAGTTTATAGTCACAATATTAGAAGACTTGGGATTTCCTAAGGAATTCAACCTCGTGGTTCTTACCTTAATGAAGGGGGTTGTTGTTGTAGTAGAATTGAATGGAATAAGGTCTGAACCCTTCCCATTAACCAGATCTATAAGACAAGGCTACCCATTGGCCTCGACATTATTTGTAATAGCATTAGACTGCTTATTCTACATTCTTAGAGATGATTCCATCTCCCCAAAGGTAATGAGATTAAGACTACCAAATGATGAGGAACTAATTAATGTACAATTTGAAAATGACACCTCCCTTATGATTGAGATGTGTGAAAACAACTTTAAATGCCTCATGGATAAGCTAGACATATTCTATTCAGCCTCAAGCAGCAAGGTGTCCATCCCTAAATCAACCCTACTAGGATAGGATGACTCTCCACCAAAATGGTGTAATCAATTTGGATTTTCTTAGGGGGACCTCTTCACCAAGTTCGATACCTATGCATTCCATTCTCTATCAAACCTATCCTCAAAAATATGTGGGGTTGGGTAAAGGATAAGATTGAAGGGAAGCTGAACAAATGGAACAACGGGTTCCTCTCATTGGCAGGTAAAATCCAAGTTTTCCAAAATATATTGGTTTCTTATCCTATTTACTAATCTTTAGCCTAGATCTTTAATCAAGCTCAAATCAATTTTATTCATAAGGCTATCAGAGACTATTTTTGGTTGGATGGTAAAGGAAATAAGAAATCTCATGCTTTCAAATGGGACTGGTGCACAAGGGCTACTATGCAAGGGGTTTTACAACTGAAAGATCTCAGATGGTAGGGTATAGCACTTGTTGTTAAATGGATTGCTAAAGATTCTCAAGGTAATGACCCTTGGAAAATCCTGGTGAGATACAACATTAGAAAGGGTACACCTACTCGTGCTAAGCAATGGAAAAATCTTCCACTCATTGATCTCATGTCTGGGAAGTTCAAGGTGGTAGTAGCAGGATCTGTAGTATTTCAATCTATCTGGAAAGGTTGGGAGGAGATAAGATCCAGTGTGATAGGGAATGGCTTGCTTAATCAGGATCAGAATGTGTGTGGAGAGAGGTCCATATGGTGGAACCTATACAAAGGAGATAAACCCTTGGCCCAATTACAGGGATGCTCTGCCAAGAAGTGGAATTCAGTAGGCATTAGTTACTTTTCAGATATTATTGAGAATGAGAACCTGATTGCCTAGGATGACCTTGTCTCCAAATTTGGCATACCCCTCTCCCAATGGATGACATACACCACTATTAGGGATGCATGTTCAATGCTCAATCTTCCTAGAGACACTGTGGTTGACTCTGATAGGGTGGACTTAATCAAGTGGATTGATGGCACCCCATTATGGAATAGTAAAGCCAAAGCAGTGTATAGGATACTTGCAGACATAGATACCATCTATGAACACCTTAATGTTAAATGGAATCTGAACTTAGAGTCCAATACATGGGGTAAATACCTTGGAAAACTATGGCACACCCCTGCAGAACCTAAAGTGCTATATTTTATGTGGTGTTGCATTCTACATAGGCTGCCTATTAAGAAGCCTTCTGGTGAACCAAATGTTTGTTCCTACTTCTATGAACCTGAAACTATCCTGCATATATTCTTTGACTATCAATTTTCCATTTCCATATGGAGCCTTTTTGGGTTGGAACTACTTAGAAACTTTCATATAATGGATACCCTTTCTGGGACTATGATGGGACTGAATAAAAGATGCAACCTTTTTTGGACTTCTCTTTCCTTTTACATACTTTGGCATTGTATCATCTTAAAATGGAAGCACTTCCATGTTAAGAGAATTTAGCCCTCCAAGTAAGTGGTTTGGGGTCATCTCAAGCACCTTGATTGGTTCTTTGCATGGATCTGGCTATTTCCCCCTTGTTCTGCTTCTCTCCCCCTATTTCCAACCTCTTTCTGATAGACTTTCTCTGAGAAACTAGAGACTTTGACTTTTTGGGTCAAGGATGACCTAAAGGGTCAAGGATGACCTAGGTCAAGGTCAACCTTGACTCTGACCTAGGGTAGAGTCAACCTTTTCCCTAACTTCAGGTCCAAATTTTAGTTTCTGAAAGTTTTGGGATGTTGGGTTTCGGAAAGTTTCATTTTCCCACTTTCGGGTCGGTTGTTTCGGGTTTCAAAATGGTAAACCCTTAAATTGCATTTAATCTAGGTCCATTTCTAGGGGTTAAGATTAATTGGAATTTAATTCTCCAATGTCATCCTCTCTAGAAGTTTGTGCCCTAGATCACTATAAAAGGAGGTCTTCCTCTCTCATTTTCTCCATCTAATTTTCATATCCATTATCAAGCATCCACCATCAAGTTTTGCAATCCCATCTCAAGAAAGATCAAGAAAGCATTTCATCAAGCATTTTCAAGGAAGAATTCAAGTCCTCTTCTCCATTCAAGTTCTCCATTGAAGATCAAGGATTCAAGCATTCAAGCCTTTGAAGGAGTTTGGCTCAAGCATTCAAGATTCATCATTCAAACCCTAGATCTATCCATCATGGTGGTTTGATCTTCCTTCAAGATCCTTTTTTCATCTTCAAGATCCATTCATTCTTCCCTTAAGGTGGATTCCAAGCATACAATCATGGAGGTTTTGATTTACATTTGTTAATGTTATGTTCAAGCTTTCATATCAATATACTTGTTTACATTTGAAATACAATTGCATATCTATTGAATATCATAGCTTCATTGTTAGATATATTTCTACTACTTGCTAGCAATCCTTATTTCAATTCCATTATTAAGGTTGATTCCAAACCGGGGTTGTACCAAGGCAAACCCCTCATCCAAACAATAAAAACCATTTTTCTTGTAGGTACAGGTACAAAACAAAGAATTGAAGTGCAGATCTGGATACCCTTTTTGGTGAACTCTCAGGATCCGCGAACAAAATTTTCATTGGAGTTGTTTCAGGTTAGGGACAACCTTAAGTGGGGAGTAAGATTGTGCCCCACTATCTGGGTCAAAGTTGACCTGACCTCAAAAGGATAAAATTTTTCTAGGTTTTCTCTGTCTCGGCATTTCCAGTCCGAAGCAGGTTGTAGAATTTCCTGAAACTATGCACAGACATTAGAAAACAATGATTTCATCATCAACCTTCTTTCAAGATAATTATTTCTATTTCATCTAATTTATATGTCCATAACATTTTCCATCACACACCCCTCCACTACATTTTACCTTATCATATCCGCATATCCATATTCAATCTCGATTCATAGTGGTGAATCCTATTTTCCAAGTATTCATTTTGGTGAACCCGACACGCTTACCCCTTTATTTTGTGGAATTATATGCCATATTGTGTTACATCTCCCTTTGTATTCCCTTGTGTTTTCACCTCCAACTATTCATTTTGGTGAACCCGACAAGCTTACCCCTTTTCTTTTGTGGTTTTGATGCCCTATTGTGTTAAATTTGTGGTTTAATCTCTTCTTGCATTAAGATTGGGTTTATTTTATGCTCTTGCATTTTAAAATAAAAAATACAAAATAATCTATATATTCAATAAAATACAAAAAAATTTCTTGCATTTCAAAAACTATGAAGATTCTTAAGATGCTTTGGTGTGTGGTCATGTTCTTTATTACCCTTCTTTTAGCATCTCTTTACCATACCTATGATGTTTATGAGACTATCATTCACTTCATTATGTTGATGATCCTTTATTTTTCTCTCACCTATGCTTTTGTGAAATTGACCGATACTAATCTTCCTACATTCAAAACTTTCATTAAAGATTCATGTGGTAGACTTATTATCTTCTTGGATTATGTGAAGAATTTGGTAGATGATACACCATCTCCTAATATTCCTAATCCTAATCCTATTATTCCTAATTTGATTCCTAATCTTCATATTCCTAATCCAATACCTAATTATCCATCTATTCATCCTTGTCCTTCCCATACTTATGATGGGATTCAAGCTATAGGTCAGGATATAGATGTGCAAGAATTCTTTGATTTACCTTCTCCTCTGATTCATGATGATATTAAAGGAAAGGGTAAAGAAACTTCTTCAAAACCTATTATTCCACCTTATACAACCTTTACCCATGAGCATGATAAACAATCACCTCCTGTAGAAGCTTTACATGATATGTACACTATAGGATATAATATGATAAATAAACAAGGTTATAGAGGTTTAGGGCTTGGAGTTAATGAGCATGGCATCAAGTATCCGGTTCATATACCCCCTAACTAGGATTTGCATGGTGTTGGTTGTTCACAATCTCAAGTCAAGGTAGGTGATGTTGATCATCATCCTCCTCTTCATATTCTTCTCCCTACACCTAAAATAGATAATCCTGATACTCGCCAAGATGTAGCTAAGAAGGTGTATGTTCAATTAATGAATTTCAAAAAAGAAATCTTTAAACCTATATCGAAAGATGCTTTATCCAAGAACAAATGTCCTTTTCATTATAGTAATACACATTTACTTGCTGATTGTAAACATTTCAAGTTATATGTTAGAGAAAGAGTTGCTTTAGGAATTATATCTCACTCTTGTGTAGTTTTACAATTCCTTCATAGTTTTGATATAGGGGATTCCCCTCATTTTGATATAATATAGATTACATCTCCTCTTGTCTCTAGACTAGGGGGAAAGAGGTGTATTTCCATCCAGTCTCCTAGGATCCATTAGGATTTTTATTGGGCTTAATTCGTATTCTTTCTATCCTATCTCTCTATTGTTTTGTATTATGTTCATATTCAAGATATCTTTTCTAAGACATTTGTTTTACAAGGTATCCCTTGCCTTCATCCCTAGGGGGCAAGGTTCTTCTTTCTTTCTCTTTTTCTAGGGAACTACTTTCCTTAGCTTAGTGGTACTTATTTATATTGCAATATTATTTCATCATATTGATAGATGTTTTGACTATGGATAACTTTTTTTTTTATGAGAGGTTGTTGTCCTAGGTCATTACCTCTTCTCTATGTTGAAAATTATGTTCTTTATAAACACTTACCTTGGCTTTGGTGTTAGAGTTTTTTTCCTCATTCCAAAGATTCCTTTACCTCTTCTTTGTAGGAGGCTTGATGATTGAATCTTTGTTCTCGCCTGATTTATCTTTGAAAGATGATATTTTATCTAAAAGCACTCCTCTATGGTGGGGGTCTTGTTGATAAGATCTCTTTCATTGAGGATCCTTTTCCATGAGTGACATATCCTTTTCACAATTATCTATACTCTTGGATGTAGGGGTCAATATCCCTCGCTAAAAATATGGTGTACATTGATGTAAATAGGATATCTCCTTGCATTGTGAAGTAGGTATCCTCTTCCTCTTCTTCTTCCTTATCATGTCTAGTAGACTGCCACGATAAGGAGGGGGGCATATATAGGGTCTCCCTTGTACTATGGTTTTTTTTTTAATATGCTAAATCTTGTAAGACAACACACATAAGTTGCTAAATCTTGAAGAGACACGTACTTTTCAATTTTAAATATGCTAAATCTTGGAGGGTAACATGCATAAGTTGCTAAATCTGAAGAGACACACATTTTTCAATTTTTAATATGCTAAATCTTGGAAGGTAATGCACATAAGTTGCTAAATCCTAAAGAGACATGCATTTCCAATATGTTAAATCTTCTGAAGGTAACGCACATAAGTTGCTAAATCTCGAGGAGACATGCATTTCATATTCATAGTGATGCAAGAAGGTGGATCTATGGGTATTACAGAAGCCATTAGAAGATGCATTATAATTGTAAGCACAGTTTATGGGTGAACTATCAGGTTTCGCCACCTTTTTGGCTCTCCCTCCCTTGGTGATTCATGGTAAGGTGGGCATCTTACTGGGTGAGGTAATCACTTTCTCTTTTCTCTCTTTTTTGCTTTCATGCTAGTAGGATTGGATCATGAAGCTATGTTATTTATAGTGTTTCTCTTGTCTTTCTTATGTAATAATTTATGCTTTTTTGATAGCTTTCCAAATATGATATTAGTATGAGAAATATTTCTTAGCAAGGTTTCTTATGCTAGTTGATTTCGGTTTGTTTGTACTAACCCCTCTGTTGTGTTGTTTTTGGTTTTCTTTTCGCACCCTCGTGCATGTATCTTGAGTTAGAATCCTTAGCCAGGGGGCATCTGTCCTTAGCTAAGTGTTATTTTATCTCATTGTGAATCCACTCAGATCTTTTCTTTCTTCTCCTTTACCAAGAGTTTGCATCGATTCCATACTCTTACTAAAGTGGGGGCTTAATGTATCATCTTAAAATGGAAGCACTTCCATGTTAAGAGTGTTTATCCCTTCGAGTAAGTGGTTTGGGGTCATGTCAAGTGCCTTGAACGGTTCTTTGCATGGATCTAGTTGTTTCACCCTATTCTGCTTATCTCCCCCTGTTTCCAACCTCTTTCTAATAGACTTTCTCTAAGAAATTGGAGACTTTGACTTTATGGGTCAAGGATGACCTAGACCCTAACCTAGGTCAAGGTTGACCTCAACTCTAACCTAGGGTAGATTCAACCTTGTCCCTGACCCAAGGTCCAAATTTTAGTTTTGAGATGTCAGGTTTCAGAAAGTTTCATTTTCCTGCTTCCGGATCAGCTCTTTCAAATTTTGGAACGGTAAACCCTTAAATTGTATTTAATCTAGGTCCATTTCTAGGGGTTAAGATTAATTGGAATTTAATTCTCCAATGTCATACTCTCTAGAAGTTTGTGCCCTAGATCACTATCAAAGGAGGCCTTCCTCTCTCATTTTCTCCATCCAATTTTCATATCTATTATCAAGCATCCACCATCAAGTTTTGCAATCCCATCTCAAGAAAGATCAAGCAAGCATTTCATCAAGCATTTTCAAGGAAGCATTAAAGTCCTCTTCTCCATTCAAGTTCTCCATTCAAGCATTCAAGCCTTTGAAGGAATTTGTCTCAAGCATTCAAGATTCATCATTCAAACCCTAGATCTATCCATCATGGTGGTTTGATCTTCCTTCAAGATCCTTTGTTCATCTTCAAGATCCATTCATTCTTCCCTCAAGGTGGATTCCAAGCATACAATCATGGAGGTTTTGATTTACATTTGTTAATGTTATGTTCAAGCTTTCATATCAATATACTTGTTTACATTTGAAATACAATTGCATATCTATTGAATATCATAGCTTCATTGTTAGATCTATTTCTACTACTTGCTAGCATTCCTTATTTCAATTCCATTATTAAGGTTGATTCCAAACTAGGGTTTGACCAAGACAAACCCCTCATCGAAACAACAAAAACTATTTTTCTTGCAGGTACAAGTATAAAATAGCGAATTGAAGTGCAGATCTGGATACCCTTTTCGGTGAACTTTCAGGATCTATGAATAGAATTTCCATCGAAGTTGTTTCAAGTCAGGGACGACCTTCAGTGGGGGGTAATATTGTGCCCCAAGGTAAGATTGTGCCCTGCTATCTGGGTCAAAGTCGACCTGACCTCAAAAGCATAAAATTTTTTTGTGTTTTCTCTGTCTTGACATTTCCAATCCAGAGCAAGTTGCAGAATTTCCTGAAACTGTGCACAGACATCAGAAAATAGTGATTTCTTCATCAACCTTTTTCAAGATAAGTATTTATGTTTCATCTAGTTTATATGTCCATAACATTTTCCATCACACACCCCTCCACTATATTTTACCCTATTTATCATATCCTCGTATCCATATTCAATCTCTATTCATAGTGGTGAATCCTATTTACCACTATTCAGGCATATATGGAAGTATAGGAATGATGATATTTTCAATAGTAGGAGTAGATTTACCATTGAGTCTCTGCGGAGACTCATATTTCTTAATGTTTCCTCACAGGTTACCATGATCATGCAGATTAAAGAGCATCAAGCATTAAAAGTCATTAGGGAAGTCAAAAATATACTAGACAGAGAACAGATCACATGTAAAATGTCCACCAAAGCTGATGAGGACTTTGACTTTGATGTCACCATAGGGTAGATGTTATAACAAATTAAGGACCAAAAGAAGAATTATGAGAAACAGCAAGGTATAGGAGTTGGGGATGCATGGGGGATCAACATAGGAGGTAGGACTGCTAAGGGGAACACCACCGATGCAGATACAATGGTTGATGAGCAGGTGAGTAGTAGCAGTGAGTTGGTAGGGTTGGCCCAAGGACCACAGGATCAGACTACAACTGACACCCCCATCAGTCAAGCTCCTAGGAATGACTCAATATATGTACCACCTATGTCAGAACATCCTCCACTTCCCTAGGAGGCCTACTTCTCAAATCCATATAACATCATTATCCAAGATAATCTGTAACTCAAATGGGCAGATCATCAGCTACCATGGATAACTTGGTTTCTAGGTAGAGCAGGTTAACAGTAACTGAGATATATGCTACACTAATGGTTTTTTTATTCACTATTTGATACATGAATTTTGACTCCCTCTGTATTTATGGCATGATGTAATTTTTCATAAAGTTGATACTGATGTAAACTCTCGGTAATTTCTAAATTTATTATATTATAGTTAATAGGAAAAAAAATTAATTATAATAAAAATAAAAATAAATATAATTAAAATATATTATATTATTAATTATCATTATATGAACATAATAATTATAATAATGATATATAAATATAATGATTATTCATATTATTATTTGAGCTAAATTAATAATTATAAATCTATATTTCTTTACATAAAAAAATGGAAGCAAATAATATAAATAAAATATAATAATCACTAAATATTCATAAATAAAATAAAATGATTCTTGAATAAATTTAAATGAGTAGTTTATGTAATCACCTGAAATTTGTCTAGTAGAACCTAAGCCCCTAATTCAATCAATTTGCCTTAAAGAAAAATTTTAAATCTTAAAGACATAATTTACTAGACATAATTATGTAAGCAATCTGAATAATCCCCATTGCATAATTAAATCATCTCTAAATCAAAGACTTGAAAATCATTTAATTGTCAAAATATTTCCTTTAATATAAAGTCTTAACAATTTTATTAAAAGAGAGCATTTCTCACATAAATGTACAACTTAATCCTAATTAAATGACAATTAAAAGGGGAATTGTTATTTTGTCTTATTTTCCAATCAAGCTTGACTAATAAAAAATCTTGGATCCTTTCACAAGAATTGACCTCTCTCACCACTCATTTCTACCTAACATCTTTTGCCTCTTAATCTCCACCCTTCATTCTTGAGGCACTTTCTTTAAAAGGAAGCTCTTCCTTGGCTCAAGGGTCCACTTCTTGGGTATCTTGCAGTCCAATCTTTATCCACCTTTGTGCATTCTAGAGTTACTATATGTTATTTTTTATTTCTTAGCTCTTAGTTGCGTTCATCATATTCTCATAGCTCTCTTCCATTATTATCTTGGCTCATCTCCTAGAGTAACTTGCATCATTATAGTACTTGCATTCTAGTTTACTTTGATAGTAGCATTGTTAATCTTGCATCATAACTTCATTCTAGTTTTGCATTGTGTCTTGGTCAAATCTTAGAGTGGTGAATGCAAGTATTGCATCTCCTCCACATTTGAAATTTTTTGTTTTGGAGTAGTCAAGTCACTAATCCTTCATGCCAATCTGATGAGCATTGTATAAAGGATTAAACTAGCTTCAACTAGGAAGTAATAAGCCACTTTTGAGGATTTAGTTGTTCATTTGATTTGAACTCTTGTAGCTAAATTCTTGAGTTAATGGTTTATTGAGTGTTGGTTGTGTTTCAGTTGGATACGAATTTTATACCATACATTCTTTGGCACCCACAGTGGGGCTTGAATCAAAAATTTGTCCATTTGCTTGCAGGTTATTTTTATTTATTTTCTAAAACTGTGCCAAATATCGTACCTTTGTACTCTAGATTATTGTACGACACCTTTTTTATCACATATAATTGCTAGTTTTATATACAACAATATGGCATAAGGTGGTTCATCGCATTTAGTTTTGGGTTTTATCATACGACACAATAACTCTAGCTTTTATCGCATGACTCTTTGAGTTTCATCATATGATAATATGGTGTTGTTTATGTTTTATCGCACTAAAAATAATGAGTGTTTTTTAGGGTCCAGTCGCTTGAATTTTTGGATTTTTGTGCTTGATTTGGTCTTGTCTTGGCCTTAACATTCTATTTTGTAGGAAATAATTAATTTTTGTAGGTCATTTGAGAAGAAATTCGCTTGTCAAAGTCATCTGCATTGTCTTATTTTGAGACTACTAACACTTTGTGGTTGTAGGACGCTTGTCAAAGCCATATCTTGAGACTACTAAAGCCTTTTTTTTTGTAGGTTTCCTTGGAGATTCAAGAAAACATTGTGTCTTCCTTAATTTGATCTTTCTAAACACCTAGATTAATTAGGATGGCTTCTTTTCTTGTGACTAGTTGGGTAGTAGGAGAGTATGCTCTTCACCTCCTAGAGGTTGAATCAGAAATCTTGACCTACTTAATTTTTCACTTGCAAAAGAATCTTGTGTGAATGAATATGTGCTTGATGTGTCTGGGATAAGCTATTGAGTACGAGTGTAAGCTCTTTTCTCATGTGGAGAATCAGAAATATAGAGCTCCATTAGCTCATCAGCTTTTCTTTTTCATTTACCTTTAGAGGGCATGTCGTTGAGGTAAAAATCTCACAAGAATGACCCAAGTGGGACAAAGAAAATCCATCTCTTCCAACCCACTATAAAATATTTTCCTTGGAGGTTAAAGCCTCAAGAACATAGCTATTAACTATGTTGAGTCATTCACTTGACTATAAGGACATACGCGAGAGTAATGTGTAGAGTCGAGAGGTCTTAATCTTACTTGCAAGAATGCTTTACTTGAAGAACTTTTAGGGCTATAGGCCTCAATTCTACTAAACAAAACTACAGGGATGGTTGTGAACGGATGCCCTTACTAGACACTCTTGGTTAGAAGCTACCTGATTTACCTCCAAAAGTGTCATACTATTTGTGCAAGGATTGATCCAAGTGGAGTTACCTGGATCACCTCAAGATTACTCACCATATGTGTTCCCTTGGATGTTATAAAGCATGAATCTGGAATTTGGATAACCATTGTGATGTAAGCATTAAGTCTCTCTTTTTTATCCACAACGTGCCTAGTCCTTGAAAATGCTAATATCACTTTGTGTGAGGTAAAGGAATACCAACTTGTGGGCAAATATTTTGATGCTAGCTAAATTCCTTAGGTAGTTTTCTCCTTGATGTGTTTTTGAATGTGTTGAGACCCGTGGAAATTATTGTGAAACATACACTTGACTCTTTTTGACAAATTGCAATACCCCTTAGACTTCACAAGTGTTTGTATCCCCAAAGTTGCTTTGTCCTTTGGTGGATTGTTTAGATACTTTTTCTTGGTCACATTATTGCTTGCTTGAAAACACTCGAACTTGATCTAGGAACACTCATATTTGTCACATAACTGAAGCTAAAATAGTTTAGATTGGTCAAACTATTCACCAACAGTGGCAAATTTTCCTTTTCCTACCTTATGTCATTTTTCCCTGCATCTCATTGCATGACACGAGTGTTTCATCACACCTAGTTTTGTGTTCTATCATACAACACAATTCCTTCTCACCATATTATTACATGAAATTTGGAGTTTCATCACACTTAGTTATAGAGTTTATTGTCTGATTGTGTACCTAACTGGTTATTAGGCTTTCATTGAGTCCTCAAAATATCAACATCTCTCATTGTATGTTCCTCTCTTAGCTTCTCTGACATTTAGATTTGCAAGTTGCATAGTTGAAACTAATATTTTCCAGCCAATTGATTATTTTCTAGTAACTTGATTCATCTTTGCTCCTATTTTAAGATCCTAAGAATGCTCCAGCTCTTATCTCAAATATCTAATCTTACTTGAATTCAATCTTTTCTCAACTTTGTCATAAGTGCCACTCAACAAGCATTCATGCCTCATTTGTGGTACCTTGTACTTAGTTCTCCTAGCTATATCAACTCAGTCACAAGTGTCACCTAGCAAGAATTCAAGCCTCATTGTCAATACCTTGCACCTTGTTTTAGTGTTACCTTTTTCTACCTATCCTTGAGACAGAGCTATCATTATCTCAATTTTTTAACACTAGCTTAGTAACCTTGTTACTATCATATTTTCAATCTCATCTTCCATGCTAGTTCTAACTCGTAGCCACTACCAAAAGGCTATCATTGATCCCAAAGGGAAAGCTGTTGACGAGATCTCTGGACCATCCTTTCATGAGGAACCTTTTCCTCAAACACCTATCTACTAGTCAATACCCTTTACCTACACTAAGTATCATGATCAAACCAACATGTTGGCATACAATTGGAGTAACTATGGCAAACATGATTTTGAGTCCTCTTCAGAAGAGGTACCTATAGAGGAAGAAATTAGAAAATTACAAGAAGATAAACATTTCCATAAGGTGATGTGGGACATTATCAATCAGGACAAAGACATATACTTTCTACATCTTGCCTTGATGGGTGTAAAACTTCCTCCCCACTTTGATGTGGAGCACTTGATATACAAAGAGGAGGAGTTGCATATCACAATCCTCAACAAACAACTCCAAGACTTATGTTGTGAGCTCTCACAACTTAGAAATGAAAAGGATCAATCCTTGAACAAGTATTCACTTGAAGCCATATGCCCTTTCCCCTTTGACAAAGGCCTCTATATCCACCCTTCCCACCAAAGGTGGATATTCATAAATATGATAAATATGATGGCAATAGAGATCCCAAAGATCACATGAGAGAATTTTGCACACTTAGCATGGAGTTTATGCATGAACAGAGCTATCTCATGTCACTCTTTCCTCGTAGTCTCGATGGTCAAGCTATGAGATGCTTCACTTCTCTTGCCCCCGGTATCAAAACCTTTGATAAGTTTGTTCATAAATTCATACAACATTACTCTTAAAATATTTATCACATAGTCACCATGCTTGATCTAGAAAATACAAAGAAACATGTTGGAGAACCCTTCATTAACTTCCTTTTGAGATGGCAAAGGATGTTTGATAGGTATCCTCGATAAATTCCTGAGACCGAAAAGATTGATATATTTATAAATAGTCTAGTTCCATAAATGAACTATGCTTTGCAAATGTAAACTCATACCTCATTTAACAAATTGGTTGAGGCTTCTATCCACATAGAATATGTCCTTGTTCAGAATGGATAAATCATCCTACAACATAAAGAACATAAATCTTCCTCTAACAATCAGCATAACAAGGATAAGCATAAATTTTGGACTAAGACCAAAGATGTTGTCAATGATGGAATTATGGGTACAAATTCCATGTCCACTTCTAGAAAACCTAAACAACCAACATTCAACCTCTCCATTGACATTCAAGAAGGAAAAGATAACAAGAGCACTCAACCAATCTCTAGACTTGAAGGTATAATGGATAGACCATGGATCCATAGACCTAAACAATATTTCACTCCCCTTGGAGGGTCCCTTGAGAATGATCTAAAGATGCTTTTGGCTAATAAGATCATCACATTACCTGACAACTCTAACCTTTACGATCCTGAGATTAATCCTAAATGGTGGATCGATAACCAATATTGTGAATATCATTGCAAAAAAGGCCACAAGACCAATGAATGAATGAAGCTCAAGCATCTAATCCAAGATTTGGTTGACAATGAAACTATTGTGATTGGTCCTCCTCAAATGAACATTGGTCATAAGGCCTTCAAAGAGCCTTTTACTAAATATTAAAAGAGGGAGTCTTCTAAGCTGAAAGACAATAAGGTGGGTTACGTTATACCTACTTTGACAATGACAATGTGATCCACATGCTTGAGTTATTTGACAGCACTGTTAGTATTATCAAGAACAAGAACAAGACTCAAACTGAATCTTCTAATGCAATAACTTGATCCCAAGGCAAGTTTACTTTGCGAGGAGAAGGTTCTTCATCCTCCTCTTCTTCTAATCAACTAGTGAACTAATGTTCTAAAACAAAAACCTCATCTTCAACACATAACTACAATCTAGTTGATCAACTTCAACACATGTCAGTTCAGATATCAATTTTTGTACTTCTTAAAATCTCTCCTGCACATTGAGAGATTCTTGATCAAGCCCTATTAGTGGCTAATGTTCCTAAGAATCTAGATAGAAACAAATTCCAGTCCATGGTTAGTCATCTCACTTCCCCACACTACTTGACCTTTTTAGAAGAATATGATAAAGCTATCAATCATCCTCACAACCATCCTCTCCATATCAAATTCCATATTCATAAGAATAGAGTAAAACTTGTTTTGATAGATGGAGGCACAAGTTTGAATATATGCACATTCAACTTGCTTAAGGTTCTTGGTTTCTAAGAGAATTTCATTTATCCTAGAAGAAAAATCACAATCAAAGCATATGATGAAGAGGAACACTCTTCTAAAGGCATGGTGGTCTTGCCCATCTGAGTGGGTCCCATTCAATGGGATGTTATTTTTTAATTATTGGATCTTCCACTAGTATAAAATATACTTCTTGTTGCTCATGGATTCATAAAATGTAGGTACTTCCATCAACATACCATCAATGTATCAAGTTCCCCTATAATGGCATTGAGGTCACAATTCTTTCCAACTCAGCATATACCTACAATAATGTCAAGCAGACCAAAAGCATGGTTCCACATAATAAAGAATCCCTAAGGAATTAGAAATTTGATAACTCAAAACAAACTATATTCAATGACCTTATAAAGAAGCTAAGCATAACAGGCAATGGAATGGGAGAATACAAGTTGGATGCCTCATATTCTATGATCAACCTCCCTATTTCACCTCGATCTTATGGGATACCATCTTCATCTTTCCAACATACTAGCACCTTCGTCCCTATGATTCATGAAGTCACAGGTATGGTAAAAGTGAGATTTCCTCTTGAGTAAGAAAATGAAGAGAAAGAGGTCTTACAGTGGCTTTATAGAGGCAAAGAATCTAAGCAAGAATTAAAACATGTTGAAATTTCTTCTGAGAAGTATGGTGTAGGATACTAGATCATGTAGAAAATGGGATACGATGGGAAAGTCCTCTTAGAGAAGGTAAAGGCATTATAGAACCATTACATGTTGAATTATGTAACCCTAAGGACAAAATATGGGTAGAATACTATGAGCACAAATTTAATCCATCCTCTATGAATGGCCCTGTATTTGGCAGACTTGGAGACTCTAACAATGAGGATGAAGATGTTATCCATAGGAATTATGAAAGATTATTGCATATGCCTACAAACCAAGAGACTATACCTGAGGGAAAACTTAATCAACATGAGTCTATCACATCACCAGAAGTTGGACAAAACCAAGAAGATTCTATGGAGGAAAGACACCCTAACTAGGGGAAACTTGTCAGTGTTACACATGTCTTAGACTTACCTCAATTCAAGGAGCCATCTAATGAGATAAGATGACCTAGGTCACCCTACATACATGTTTTTAATTATGGGTAAAAATATCAAGCTATGGACACCCAAACACCTAATTAAGTGGCAAATAATCAATCTGACAAAACTAACCTCAATCTTGATGAAGTGAAAAGACAAGTTGTGAATCAAGAAAGAAATAATAAAGAAACTCCTATGACCCTAGCTCAATATTAGGGACAATCTTCTAGTATTCAAACTGACTCCCACAAGTATGAATGGGACTAGCTATCTGAAGCTACGATAAATATGAAGGTTGATGTAATTCACAAGTATGCTCCTACTTCCACTTTCAAGGTTGGTGAAAGCTCTAACACAACATGATCTATAGGATCATCTAGATCACCCAGCTATAGAACCTATTGTCATACCTCCTACTCAAGATACATCCAAAGAAGAAGAGACTCCCACCAACAGTCCTCCTACAGTTCTTCCTCAAAATAAAAACTGGAACTTTTCTTCAAGATCTATGATTATGATGGTCCCTCTCCAGATATTTCTCCACCAGAGAGAGGAGGTGGAACAAGACCTCAATCTTCATTTTTAGAATAGGTCAAGATGGTTAGGTTCACATAATACTTATTATGACTCCCCTAACAATTCTTTGACAAGTCATGCTCAAAAAAATTCTAGATAAGACAAATTTCTCGACTTGTCCTCAACAACCATGAACAATGATGATGCTACCGGGGTATTTTCTCTTGAGCATGTTGACTCCTTACCTCTTGTTTACCCTGAACTGATTAACTAGAACACCTCTGAGCCTATAAACTTATCATCCTTCTCCAATGATCATGACCTTTCATGTTATATCCATGTTATTGAGCCTCTTCCCTCTTCCACTAGTGTAATGAGTGGAAGCATGTTAGCGGAAGATATCAAGTATCTTAGTCATAAAAATAAAAATAAAAAAAATAGGTGATCTGATGGTGAAAACCACTATGTGGAAATGTCAAATCCAAAAATAGTAAAATAAACAATGTATCCAATATTGAAAACCTCTCTAAGGTGCCTATAGATGGGGTACTTGATATCCTCCCTGAACATTTTCAAGAGTGGTAGTTAGTGCTTATAGAACCTACACAACAAGTAAACTTGGGTACAACAAAAAAATCTACAAATCATCCATCTTGTAAAATCTTTGTCTAAGGATGAAAATCAGAAATTTATTTAGTTCTTTAAAGAGAAGAAGATCAATTTTGCATGGTCTTATTCTGACATGCCTAGATTGGACACAAATCTCATTATGCACCACTTATCTATTGCACCAGGAATAAAACTAGTGAAACAAAAGATGAGAAAAATGCATCCTTACATAGCCCTACTAGTTAAAGAAGAGCTCAAAAAGTTACTCAAAGCTACATTTATACAAGCCATAGACTATACTAAATGGATCTCCAACATTGTACCTATTTCAAAATTTAAAAAATCAATAAAAGTATGTAAGGACTTTAGAGATATAAATAAAGCTTGTCCTCCAGACAACTTTATGTTGCCTAATATAGACATGATTGTGGATCTTACTACTAGTTTTCAGATGTATTCCTTGATAGACATATTTTCTAGTTATAATCAAATGTGCATTACACTTGAAGACCAATAAAGACAACATTCATTTGTGCGTGGGGTACTTTTTTTTGGAACGTCATGCCCTTCTAACTAAAAAATTCTAGTGTAACATATCAATGAGACATGACAACTATCTTTCATGATATGATGCACAAGAGCATGGAAAAATATTTGGATGACACATTAGCTAAAACTGCTACATGAGATATACACCTTACTAACTTGGATGAAATCTTCATGAGAATGGAACAATTCAAGGTATGACTCAATCCAAAGAAGTGTGATTTTGGGGTTACCTCAGGCAAGATTTTAAGATGCATTGTCTCGGTACAAGGTGTTGAGGTAGGTCCTTATAAGGTGAAAGCTATACTAAAAATGCTACCACCTTGAAACTTCAGTGAAATGAGGACATTGCAAGGTAACTACAATCTATCTAGTGATTTATCTCATAGCTAGATGATAAGGTGCAACCCTTCAATAAGACTTTGCATAAGGGTGTAAATTTCAAATGGAATGAGGATTGCAAAAAAAACTTCCAACAAATCAAAGAGTGTCTAGAGAATCCTCCTATGCTAATGGATCCTATTCTTGGTAAGTCTTTTTTGCTCTACATATTAGCTACCACTTCTTCCTTGGGAGCACTTCTCATGCAACTTGATGCTCAAGGTTGTGAAAGAGAGATCTACTATATAAACATAGCATTGGTTTGTTATGAGCTAAAATATACAGTTATCAAGAAGGCCTTCCTAGTAGTGGTGTTTTCTTCTAAAAAATTCAAACACTATATGCTATCACACTCTACACAGCTGGTTGTAAACATTGATCCTCTCAAGTACTTGTTAAGCAAAGAAACACTAACTAGACAGTTGGAAAAATGGGTGATGATTCTTAGCGAGTTTGATATTACATACATTGACCAGAAAGTAATTAAAGGACAAGTATTGGCAGATCAACTAGTAGATGCACCTTTGAAAGACACACAATCTCTCATTGATGAATTTCCTAATGAATCCATTATGCACTTAACACAACATCCTTGTAAGATGTACTTTGATGGCTTGTTTACAAAACAAGGTGTGGATGCTAGTGTTCTCTTTGTCTCTCCCCAATGTTATAAGCTTCTAAAGGCTTATAAAATTATCTTTCCATGTACCAACAATGTTGTGGAACATGAAGCATTGGCTAATGGGCTAAAATGGCTATTGAATAGAAAATTTAAGAACTTCATGTCTATGGTGACTCTCAGCTTGTGATCAATCGAATCAATGATAAATACCAAACTAAGGATGAAAAATTCCTTCCCTATAAGCCTATGATTTATGACTTAAAGAAATACTTTTTATTTTTCACCTTTCAACATATACCATGTGTAGAGAATAGAGTTGTAGATGCTATGAATACTTTAACCTCAATGATACAATTGGAAGAACATCAATTCTGCTATGAATTCCTAGTGGAAGAACTCCCTTTCCCTATGTATGACACACCTGAATCCCAAATTATCTACACCATCCTCTCCCATGACACTTCTTGCTATAGCCAAATTTATGCCTACCTCAAAGACCAAACTATCCCTAACTCCCTTTCCTAGAATGAAAAATAGAATATCATATGGAATGCCTCTTAGTATCTCATCATCGCTAATGACTTATTTAGGGGAGGTCTTGATGGTACACTTCTTAGGTGTCTCAAGTGTGAAGAGTCTAGATGAGAGCTTAGGGAAGTTCATGATGGTATATGTGGATCACACTTGAATGGTCTATCCTTAGTGAAGAAGCTTCTCGAGGCTAGCTACTATTTGCCTACCATGGAGAAATATTTCATTTAATATGTTTTTGATTACAGTAAAAATAGGTTTTGAAGGGGCCCTGAAACCCTTTAACAAAAGATTAGAAAGATAAGCATGAAGACCCTAAGAATAGCTAGCTACCCCAGAGAAGGGAACAAACTACAAAGGGACAAATCCCAGAATTTCAAATACCACCTACACAACAAAAAGAAAAAAAATGCTAGAAGAAAAATAGAGGAGAAAAGACCACCAGCACCAAGATCAAGACATAGTCTTTAGAAAGCCCTCAGATTCCTCCAGCTAGGCTTGCATGATCTTAACATTATCCTTCAGCCTTTGAAGGTCCTGATCTTCAATCTTGAGCTTCTTTTTAGACCTAGTTCTAGTGCCAGGACCCATCTATTGACTAGGATCAGTCAGGTCGATTTTGTCACTCAAGGGGGCATCTATATTGCCTTCCAGAATTTTTATTAGAGTGTTCAGGTTTTCCAGGGTGGACTTCATTCCAGTATTAGCTAGGTCAAGCAGGTGTTTTAACATATCCTCATTCCTGCTAGTCTTCTCCTGAATAGGGATCATGGCTATCTCAACAGCTTTTTTAACTTTATCATCCAATTCAGAACCGTAATCAAAACTCTGTCATTAGCATTGAGAGAAATCTCCTTTCTGATGTTATCAACCATTTCCTCAATAATAGAATTCTTATTTTCCAGTTTGATACATCTATTCTTCAGTTCAACCAAATCATTTTGAACCCATTTGTCCAGATTGTAGCTGTAGATGGATTTGTTTTTAGCAATTTCAAGAGGGGTCATGATGATAGTTTTTTTGACCTACAAATCCATCTTTCTGATATCATCTTGAAGAGTATGGGTCTTGTTACGGTCAAGGGTTCTCTCACTATCATACTTCTTGTTCTCCTTCCTAGAGTTGGGGGTTTCGTGGGAATCTAGGTTGTCCTCTTCCATAATCCTAAAGTTGTTGTTCCCTGAATCATCAGCAATGCTATTAGTAGGATTAGTATCAGCCCCTTTGACATTAATGTCATCAACTATAACCTCCATCTCAAAATTGTCTTTAATTACCATCATTATTATCAATCTCCAGAACAGGGTTAGGCTTGACCCCACTATTCTGGTTGTCCTGGCAATCTTGAAGACTACCCTTGGCATTGGTAATAATAGGATCCTCTAAGTCCTTCTCCTCCGGAGTCTAGGAAGTGCAATTAGGCATAGCATTAAGACCCACCTAGGTATTCTAGTCAACCTCTGTCACAATATCCAAGGGATTTGGCTTAACACCTTCAGGACCCGATAGGATAGGGCTAGCAGAGGGCTCCAAAAAAGCATTATCAGGGACGGAGGCATCACTCTTCAAATCATCCAAAGACTTAGAGGAGGTCAGCTCAAAAAGGGAGGGGGCTTTCTTGGGTTTTAGATTCCTAGGCTGAGAGCCAATTTTCTTTCTTTTTTTTACCTGGGCAGGGATAGGCTCCAGAATGTGGTCTCTCACATTATCTGTAATGAGGAGGATGAGCCTGACATGGAGGATGGGGAAGTTCTTTACTCTATAATCAGTAATGCTCTGGTTGAGTGAACAGAGGAGAAATTAGGGGAAAGAGATTGTAGTGTCATGTTTGAAGTGATTAACTAGGGAAAAATGGTAGTTATAGACCCTAGAAAATCTCCCCTCTAGTGTGAAATATTCCATAATAACCTTAATAACAGAACCCCAAATTCTATCAATATTATCCATATCCACATAATCTTTCTTACCTTTAACCAAAAGATCCCTCTCATCATCAGTGACAGGAAATTTCTGATAAGCTCTAGTCCCACCTTGATCTCTTTCGAATACTTCAAGCCATCCAAAGGGATACTAGTAATATCAGAGAGGAGCTCGATACGGAGTCTAAAGGACTTACCAGCCAGATTCACCATGCCCTTATCCCAGCCATCAGCAAAGGCTTTGGACACATCATTATCAAAACCATGGAGTCTCTAGAGAAATTGATGGACTTGGCCTTTCTTCAAGATACTCCAGACTTCCTTATCCTGCTTCCACTTGCATTCCGTTGGCTCTTCTCTCCTGAGATCACCACCCATGGCCGAACAATCACCCTTCTATTTTTTCATATGCTTCTTCTGCTTAGTCAAGGGAATGCTATCAATTTGATAGTTCTTTGGCATTAAAAGTCTATTTAGCTGGTTCACAGTCCTATTCACATGCACGAACTGGCAACAGTTACTAATGGTGATGATGACACTCATCAGATTGTAATCTTTCATTATGGGGTTCCGCATCTTGGAGTTGTACTTGGCATTATTTCGAATGACATTCAATATCATCCCAACCTGGGTAGAATTAAATAATATCATTAATATTCCTATTAATGATTCCTTCTTTGTGCCTAATTTTGTCATAATTAATAGCTGAGATGACATCATTATTACAAATTGTGTTGCCGATCCATTTTTGAATCCCCTCACTTTTGGCTCCAATACTGGCTAGACAGTCAGCAACCTGATTGGTCTCCCGGTAATTGTGAGTTATATGGTACTCCTCAAAGGACTGGACTATGGTTTTAATTTTGGATATTATATGTTCAATAGTCCAGGAGGGAGAGGTGATATCTTTAATATTATTTATTATATTTAGAGAATCACCTTCAAGCCAAACTCTTTTGAACCCCAGCTCTTCCACTAGCATAATAGTATTGAATAGTATTGAAATTTAATATGTTAATACCTGTAACAAATTCTGGTTTCATGGAAATCTAATTCATGCTCCCGCAAGGGAATTTTTTCCCTTTATCACTCACTGGTCATTTCAACAATGAGATTTTGATCTTGTGGGTCATATATATCCTTCATCATCTAATGGAAACAAGTTCATTATCATAGCCACTGAATACTTTACTAAGTGGGTTAAAGTTTTACCTCTTATTTAGGCAACAGGGGAACAAGTGGCCATGTTCATACTCAACTACATAATTTTCCAATACATAATCCCATCCGCAATTGTCAAAAATAACGATGGACAGTTCAAGAACAAAGATATCAATGAGATGTGTGCTAAATTTCATATAATGCATCATTCCTCTTCTATATACTACCCTTAGGGGAATGGACAGGAAGAAGCTTCAAATAAAAAAATCTCCCATACCTCTATACTAATGTCTCCCAGGTGAACTATTGGGATATCTGCTCATCTACTCCAAAAGTGGTCCTAAAGGCCTGTAACCCTGTGTTCCCTAAACTCAAATATTTAGGGTGTGGTACATGGAAAGGAATACGAAGAATGAGATAACATCCTCAAGCGTAATAGTGATCTCCTCCATTGGGAGATGGAAAGTTTGGGTCTCTGAATGAAACCTCTTGATGAGTGCACTGATCAATCCATGATTTGCCCTAATCTCAGGCAAACCAATGAAGTACTCAAAACTGCAGGACACCAGGTGCACTCTAAGTGGATCTGGGAGAGATAGACACAGCCTCTCAGTGGCCGAATGTGACACACACACATGAATATTAGGATACCTCATCTGCAAGCACAAAAATGAAAGTGACATCAGTAACTTGATCCAAATAGACACTAAATGCATGTATATCAAAAATTTGAACATGTCAAAAGGTACAATAAATGCTATAAAATCTAGTTGAGCAACTAAATTTTTTGAAAAAAATTGCTAAGTACCCTAAAAACACTCGTTGTTTTTCATATGACACTTCAAAATTTTAAAAACTAGTGTCAAGTATCGTGCGACACTATACACATACCCATACGACATTTTACTTTCATACGACAATCCACCAATTGTCGTACGACAACTGAGTGGACTGATGAAATGTCGTACAAGAGATGGGTATCTCCCATATGACACTATACAGTAATGGAGATGACACTTGATCTAGACTTGAAATGTCATACGACACTCTACAAGTTGTCGTATGACAACCCGTGAAGCAAAAAAATAAAAATGTGTAAAAAGCTAAAAAATATTTAAAATAATTAAAACACATGCTAAATTGATTGCAAGAGGTGATTAGAGGTCCACTTATTGAGTTCCCATACTGTCGAGGCCACTTATATCATCGAGAATGCTCCAAACAGTGTGAGGAGACTGGGACCACCATTTTCACTCTTAGAGGGCTCCACGAGGTTTCAAAAGTCAATGGTTAAAATGATTTGAAAATGACCCATTTTCATCTTATATAGGTTTTGACCTAATTTTTCAAAGTTCTCTAATTTGTGTGAAAACAATACCCCTAGCTAATTTTGACGTCCTAAATCCATTTTCAGGATCAAAATCAAAATATGAGATCGTTTATCTTGTCAAAAACACATTTTAAAATTTTGGACCGAAGACGACCAATTGCTTGCATAATCGACCTTCACGACATCACAAGAATCCAGAACTCAACTTATTTGATCATCTAACATCAAACTTTTGAAATTTCAACTTGGTCAACCATGGTCAACCGATGGTCAAACTTGGTCAAACTTGATCAAGAGGACCTCTAAACGATGCAAAACGTGTCCCTGAACATGTATAACTACTTCTACAATCGATCACATTGCTTCAAATTTTCACACTAGATTTCTCGCCAGATTTCAATTTTAATCCCGAAGGGGGCATGGTATTACACATCATTAATAAGATCTGTCAATCAAATTTTCTTCAGCAATCAAGACAACAACCAAGTCTAATTGTTGACTCAATCAAAAGTCCTCGCCGCTTGGGGCATATCAGATTCATCGAAATCTATATCAATTTGGTATTCTCTTAATCTTGTAAACTGTATCAGCTTTTCGTAACCATCAGTTTAGTTGTTATTTATTTGATTCTTCGTAACTGAAGGGTTCGGAGTTGGTATCCTTTCGATTCCTTTGGACAAGTAGGTCTGGAGTCAAGATATTCAATTCCTTGTAATCATAGGTTCAGAATCAGGTGTTTTATCACTTCTTTGTAATCCCAAGTTCAGAGTTGTTATTGTTGACATCATCTTGATTCTTTTGTCAATCAAGACTTGAATCAACATCTTCAAATCTTTCAATCAATTTTTGTCTCAGAATCGGTCAATCAAACCAGGATCAATTTCTCCATCACAAAGCTAAGTCTGGATCTCACCAAATAGATTTATCTTTAAACCACTGTGCTTTGCACAGTAATTCAAAGAGGGGCAAAATGTAATACCCCAAAAATGGTCTTCAGTTCCATTAACCTCCTACATCGACAAATCGACTGAAATTGACCCTAAAGTCCTAACCTAAGGCACATATGCACATCAAGTAATCAAAACCCTAATTGATCCTATCATAGATCTACATCGGGGAATATTCCTAAGTATTCCTAATCTATCCTAATTATCTCTAATTAAATATTATTTGGCAATAAATAATATTATTTTATTTATCCTAAGTGTGATTGATTGAATATGATAAATATTTGATTAATTAAACTTCATTTAACCACTTAATCATTAATTAGATTTAATTAATTTTTATTTTTTTAGAGTAAGTGCTATCGATGTGGGGATGGTGCCCTTTATTAATATTTAGCAAATGTAAGAAGCTACATATAAGGGGATGAAACGGAGCAAAGCTACAACACTTCATCTGTAATATCTTCTTCATACATTCAAAATGAAGAAGATATATGATCTAACTAATGGCCTAAAGTGATATCACATTTACTCCTTAACGACTAGAACATAACATGGTTTGTGATTGTGATCTAACTATAGCAATACAACATAAACATAATCCTTAATTAATATTGTTTATTTGACAATTAATCAAAAATTCTAAAATAATTGATTGAATATTTATTTAATTGATTAGAATCAAATTATTAGATTAAATAATATAATTTTTGGATAAAGTTTGATTTAAATAATTGCTTAACCCATAAATCAGTTATTTTTAAATAAAATCAATTAAGTTGAGAATAAAGCACATGGAAATTAAATAAAACTCATAATTATCTATGCAAAAATCATAAAAGTAGTTAAACTCAAAATCAAAGCTTGGATTCAATTTGTTAACTTTCTAAACTCAACATGTGATTGTGAGTTGAAAAGCAGATTGGAGTGATCTCAACTTCCAATTATGAGTTAAAAAGATGATTTGCATGATTTTACTAGATAATTGTTTCTAATTTCTTGATTACTTACCAATTAATTCAAGTTGATCAAGGAGTGATTTTTGGGTTTTCCATGAGTTGTCAAACCTGGATTTCTATATAAATAGGCCTTAGTCCTTCACAATTACAATGTGAAAATTTTGAGAACAAGAGTGCTATAGTGTCGAGTTCTTGAGAGATTGTGCAACTTTCAAGATTCATTTCTATCATTCATTTCTTGTTTTTGCATCCATAGCTTAGACTCATTTCCTTGATATCAAGTTTTAGATCAATTCATCTATCTTACATTGTCATTATTGCATAGAAAATCACAAAAATATAGATTAATCTTGCATTCATTTTCATTGTTTTTGCATTCAAATCCTTCATTTAGGCGTTGCATTATCACTGATCTTGGCCATAATCTGAGAATGCCATACTCACATCTTCTAGAAGTCAGTAAATTGCCTGATTGATGATATTTTCATTCATTTCTTTTTTTTATCATTGATCAATAATGTTTTACTAATGTGTTGTGTCTTTTGAATAGGTACAATTTTCACACACACACCTACCAACCACCTTTCAGTCATGTGATCATTAATATCTATCAAACTATCCCATGTCTTTTACAAACACTATCATGATCTAACAATTTTCTTATACAAGATGAATCATTTCTGAAACTAAACATCTCAATCACTTATTAACTTATCAAATCAACCACATAAACTATGACAAGAATCATTTTGGCAAGGAGCGTGATAGATGTTTTTTTGATGTCTTTGATTTCCTTTTGTTATTTATCTTTGGTGAAATGTCTTTTAGTTTCTCTTGGATGTCTGTGACTACAATTTTTATCTCCAAGGTGGCTTTGACCAGAGAGATGATGATGTGGCATGTTAACTTGTTTTCTACCTATGGATTATTTCCTAATAACTTGTTTGTACTTGTATTAGGACATGATTGTTTAAACATCATCGAGGATGTATGGGTCACATGTGAGTAGGATCATTCCTTAGTTGTCTAATGTATTTTCCTACATATACTTGGTATGTCAATTTATTTGGATCTGTATCCAAGTGAGTTCATCCTTTCTTGATAATAAGCTCAATGATGACATAACACTTTAAAAAACAAAACAATTCTCATCCCTTTTATCTTTCATATCGCTCTTTCATCATACATTATCTCTTGCTCTCTTCAGATTTCAATATCCTAACTCATGCTATTGCTCCTATCAATATTAGATCAATTAATATCAACATCAACTTATTAGCCTGTGATTAATCAATCATGCATTAGCTTATCCTACACTAGAATCAATCTCTATCAAATTAACTATCAAATAGCTCAATTGGATATCAATCAACCTCATCATCCACCCTCTCTATCAAGTAAATTAGATCACTTAATTTGGTTATCCTGATCATTTGAATTAATTAGTCAATTATACTTGCTAGTTATGTAGCTTCTAATCACTTGTTCAACTTCTTTATCAAAGTGCAATAGCCTAGCATTTTATGTAGATTAATCAATCATGTGATATCATCATCAAATATTCCTCGTGATCTATCAATCAATTATACTTTTGATATCTAGCACAATCCCTTGAGGGGGCATAATCATTATCTTTACCAGGTCAAACTAGGGCATATATCAACAATCAAAAAAATTCTTTGAAACAATGAGACAAGATGCATTGTCTCAAAGAGGGGCAAAATGTAGACACCTAAAATGTCCTTATGAAGTCAATAAATAAATCTATTAATTAAATAGGGAGTCTTTCTTATTTAGTTAATTCATTAACCTGTTCTACTATTATTTAAATAAATATTCCTATCTAATTCACTAAACTTTTTATATCTTAAAACTAAATAAATTCTCATTTATTAAATTACCCATTTACCATATTCTAATTCTCCTTTCTATGGAATAAATACCTTTATTTATTTTATAAATTCTCAAATCCTCTTCTTTTCATTTCCTCCAATCACCTTGAATCACATGGATCAACTCCTAAATTTTGAGCTTGTGACACTTGGCACTCTTTATTTGACTTTTATTCTTAAATTCAATAATCCTACCTACCACTCCTATTACCACTTAATCTCAACCACTCATGCCTATTGCCTCTTAATCTCCTTAATCTTTTATATCTTCTCACCTATCCTTCAATCCTACTCACTCTTCTAGCACCTCTTATTCCTAGCCCTTGATTTTTATGGGACTTCTATAAAAGAATATTTTCTCCTCTCAACTGAATTTAATGAGAAACCCTAATGATAATTTGAACCTTATGATCCTATGCTATTCTATCTCCATCATCATCATCATCATCATATTTCCCTCTTTCTATCATATTTATATCATCTCCCTTGTCATCTTGTTATCTTTCTATCATTATTATCTTGATACCATAATAATCTTTCATCAATAAACCAAGCTCCATGATGCAGAGGTGGCTTGGAAACAAAGTAAGCACAACCCCTAATGATCCTTCTCCTCTAAGAGACCAACTTCTTCAACCTATTACAAGGGTACCACCCAACAACCTAGGGCTTCACAACCATTCTAACTTAAGTTTCTTCAACTCCTTTTCACAAGGCACACCAATCCACAAACATCTCCTCAATGTAATGTTTCATCTTCATGTTAAGGATTCAATGAACCCTTTAGCCTCCTATCAATTTGGTGTGTATAAAATAACCCTTTCCTTCTATGGAGTGGAAATTGTTCCAACCATCCCAAAATGTGCCAACTTACTCACTCCAATTGATCCTAAAGACCCTAATAGCCCCTAAGGTATTTCTAGGCCTTATAGACCAATCTTGGCTAGTAGCCCTATGCACAAGGTTTTCGAGGGATAAAATTTATAACTTCCAAAATATCAAGAAAACCAATTACATTTTTGAGTACCCTTTTGAGAGATAATTCAAACCCCAAATTCCTAGACCCCAACTCTTCTATCTGACCTTTGAAATGTTGACAAGCATGTAATATCTAATAGGCCTAATTAGACCCCTTAAGTGAGGAATTCTTCACCAGTTGAATCATAGGACTAAACCAATACTTGGAAAAGGTCTAGGGATGTTCAAATATACACAATCCACCATTATTTTGAGTCTTCCACTCCCCAGGTTGTTCTACACACTTAATCTCTCAAAATAGTGATGAAGCACATGGGCATGCTTGGCCTAGGGCTTTGGTGAAAAAATAGGTCTTGACAATTCCCAAACTCAAACCTATGAAATCCTATGGTACATTTCCCTAACTTGAAATCCCCAAGTGGTCGTTGAGATCCACTAGTGGAATTTCAAGTTAGGACCATTTTTGTGTTCAACCCTTATTATGTTGTCTTATATGGGTGCCAGGCAGAGTTTGTCTTATAACTTCCTTGAATGGATTCCTAGGAGTCCCAAACCAAGTTTATTGTAGAGATACTACAAAGAGATTTATAATCATCCCAAATTTTTTTCTTTTTTTAATCTATAACAGGATAATTTTATTAAAAAACACAAGTCATTACATAATGTTCATATTGAACTAAGAAAACCTTCATCATATTACATTTTATCCACACATCTTATATCTAGCTTCTACACATATAAAGAGATCCTATATTCTAATAGGACCCTACCCAAAAATTTCATAAAAGAATAGCCCATTCAACAAAATGCATAGTTCTACTATCAACCATTATTGAACTTACTCACACCTGCTCCTAATAGGACTATTCTGCTTCCAATTTGATCTCTCACTTCCTTCATTTGGCCATATTCACCCTGTAAGTTCAAAAACTTTCCCTTTCCTCCTTCATTTGAAATTTTCATTTAAGCTATCACTATTATTGCCCAAAATTCTAAAAGCAAAAATTTAGACTGCAAAGATGTGTTTTCAATCTTGAATCCAAACTAAGTTGTTTTCCTCACCTTTGTCCACACTTCCTCCTCAACATATTTTCATAAACTGTCAAAATCTTCCCATCCACTAAAACCCTAGCCTTCTCCACCTCCTCCTTCAAACGATGTCATTTACTCCCAATATATGCAATATATGCAATATATTCCCCCTTATTAACCTTTCCCCATGTAAGATATAAAATATGTGTTGGGGTCTAGCACAATAGGATTTTGCCCATAAAAGAGATCCCAATACCGATATTTTACACATACATGAAATTATAGTGATATAGAAAGTAAATATAGAAGACTAATATTGAAATGAAGAAATAAAAGGTACTTATCTCCGAAAAAGAATCGACTGAAAACCTTGTCAAACGGTCTCAGAAACTGTTGATTTCCACATTCTTGAACCAAAACTGCAAGATCTACAAAACCCAAAAATATTTTTCTTTTTTGAGGAAGGTCGTCCTTGACCCAAATGCAGGGTAAGATCTTACCTTGACCTGCACTACTCTGATAGAAATTTTGTTCGCGAATCTTGAAAGTTCGGCAAAAAGGGTATCCATATTTGCACTGATATTCATTGTTCCATACCTATACCTGCAAGAAAAATGGTTTTTTTTGTTGGGGGGAGGGGTTTGCCTTAGTCAAACCCTAATTTAGGAATTAACCTTGAAATTGAATTGAAATTGTAGTAGTAAACAAAGTAAATGGAACAATTCACCTTGCTTATGTTAAAACCCTTGTGGAGGATTCGAATCATTGAATCCACAAGTATGGATGCTCCAAATAAATGTAGAATTGAATGTAGGATGTCTCAAATCAATTTTCTTTAGATCTTCAATACCAATCTTGAATGGATCTTGGATTAGGAAGAGGCTTGAATGGAAATGGATGGAGGAATCTTCAACAAGAGAGCTCCATAGAGCTTGAATCCTTCAATGGCTACCAATGGATATCCTTGATGAATTGAATGCCTGAATGCTTGAAGGATTGAATGCTTGAATGCTTGATCTTCTTTCTTGCGAGTGCTTGAGCATGAAAGTGGATTGAAATGAGAGAGGAAGGCCTCCTTTTATAGTGATCTAGGGCACAAACTTCTAGAGAGGCCACATAGAAAACAATAATTAAGGGTCCATGGCACAAAACTCTAGAGAGGTGTACATGGAGAGGAAATTAAATTAAGGTCTTGACACAAAACTCTAGAAGGGGTCCACCCTTAAGATAGAAATAAAAATAATTATTTAAGAGCCTTGTCAAAAAATTCAAGGTAAGGCCAACCCCAAAGTTAATTTGAGCATTAGGCATAAAACTCGAGAAAGGCTAATCTCAAATGATAAATTAGGAATCCTACACAGAGCTCGAGAAAGTTTCACCTCAAATATTAATTTGAGGATTCGACACTTAACTCAAGAAATAGAGGCCCCGAAGTGGGAAAAGATAAAATTTTGATGAAACCCTGAAACTAGGACCTAACCCCAAGGACCCTGGACCCTAGGGTCAAGGTCGAGGTCGACCTTGACCCAGAGGGTCAGGACCTTGGGAAATGTTCCCAAGTCACAGAGGTAGAGAGAAAAGGAAAAAAAGAGGGATAGATCAGGTAGATAAGTACAAAAGCATGAAAGTGTTTGAATGAGGATCAAAATAGCCTACTAAGGAGGGCTAAAAGGTCTCAACATGGAGTGCATCCATTTTAATATGATACACCCCACCACTTGAGAAAGGGGACTCACCCATAAACCCTTCCTTTTTTCTCATGTTCAAATAATTCTTCATAATTGAATAATGCTCATTCTAAGATGGAGTCCAAACCTATAAGAAGATCTTTGTCAAACAACTCTTCTATAACCCGCTTCACCTCACGCTCTAGTTCTCCCAATTGTAATGCCCAGGCTATCACCATGGAGATAACATCCATACTAGCCCTTCTCTTCATTTTTCTCTCCTATAATTTCTCCCCCAAAATGTCAATTGCAGCCAAAGCTACTAAGTCCATCTTGTAATTTAATAAACATAACATGTTGTCCTTGCTTACATGCCCTTTAAACACCTTATGTTTCTTCTTTGTGTCAACAGAGAAAGATGCTTCCATATCTCAAACACCCTGATCATAACCAAAAATTTGAATGACAGGAGGAAAATCCTCTACAAATGTCGATGCAAGAGACTGATGAGAAGTTTAAAAACCTTGAAAAGGATTCCCCTTTTAGACATCCCATCCACCACCTCCGCATCGGTCACTCATGCCAACTTAATTATCAAGTGGAAAGGCACCGTCATCTCTGACTTGTTTCAAGAATTACCATTATTATATATGCAAGGGCATTCCATTCATTAATGATGGGTGCACCTTTCAAACACTGCTTCCCCAAGATGACATCATTAAAACAAGTTACAAGTTTAAACAACAAATTTTCCAATGTTCATTTTTCAAAGAACAAGTGATAAGGTCTCAGCACTTCTTTTTAAACTTAAAAAGCCCCCTACATCACCAATTATGGAAATCTTCAAAATATAAATCATTCACTTTGATTAAACCAGTGGCACATTTAGATAAAATATCAGCATCCTTATTTTCTTCCCTATGAATATGGCTGACTTTAAAGTCTTCAAAAGATTGAAGCAAAGAATTAATCTCCTCCACTATATTTTTTAAGTGCCAAGCATTCATTGCATTGTTGCTAATTTCATTCACAATCACCTATGAATCTCCTTCCAAATGAAGTTTTCTAACCTTTAGTTTCCTCCCCAAATGAACAGAAAGAAGTGCATCTCTGACCTTCACAACATTATTTGTTCCATCATGCAGCTTCTGAGTCACAAAGGAAACCAAATTCCCCATCCAATCTTTTTCTATCACCCTACTCCTAATGGGCTAGGATTACCCTTGGATGCACCATCAAAATTAATTTTAATCCAATCTAAATCCAGTTTGATCCACTCAGCCTTCTTCATTTCCTTGGTGATTTTATCCCCTCCATAAAGATATGCTCTATGTAATTTCAAACAATGACATTCAACATGCAATTTCCTATCATTTACTGAGTAGTCCAGGGTCCCCTACTAATTCAGAAGTGCATCCTTCATAACTTCCTCAATAGAGGCAATTTTTTTGGATTTAATCCTCTCCACAAATTCCTTCTTATCTTGGAAAATCCTCTTGTTACGTTCCTTCCACAATTTCCAAATAATAATAGATGGGATAATATTCCAAAAAGGAGCCATTACTAAAGCTATCTTAGGGATAGGCCAACATTCAAAAATCATTCTGATAGTGTTTGGTAGTGGCCCTATCTAATTAAGTTTAGACTTAATAAAATGCCAACATTCATTTGCATAAGGGCACTGGAGAAAAAGATGATCCACATCTTCTATTTTTGAGTTGCAAAGCATACATTTAGTTGGCCTATAGACACCAAGCCACTTCCTTCTTTCCATTTTTAATATCCTACCATGCATTGCTAACCAAGCAAAGGCACCAGCCTTAGCTAAGCAATTTCGGTCCTACCAAAGCTTAATTGACCAACCATTGTAGGCTTCATTATTCTACAAAGCCTTATAACCTAATTTTATTAAATAAGAGCCAATAGAAGGTGCACACCATATAATTTTATAATCTATTGAAGATCTCATCATATTCCTTAATTGAAAGAGAGTCAACATTATCCCTTTATGTTAATCATTCAGCCTAGAATTTTGTAAATTTATCCACGACCATTGAGGCCCCAAAGGGGTTTCCTCAACATCAAGGTAATCAACCACCTTATCCACCCACTACTCCATCAGAATCTTGCTTATCTCTCTATACATTTCCTCCTTCTTTAGAGACTCATATCCATTCCATGATTCTTTCCAAAATAGGGCCTTCTTTCCATCACCAATAAGCCATGTAATATAATCCTTGATTATATCCATGTATTCCAGGATAAATTGCAGACTGCAGACCCCTTTGGTGGATTTCTATTCTTTGATATTCTCTCATTATCACTAGAATCTAAGTATTTAGCTTTAACAATCCTAACCCAATTTTTTAAACCTGCTCCTCCTTTAACTTTTATGTTACAAATTTTATCCCAAGAGATTAAGGGCCACTTATCTTCTTCACTATTTTCACACCAGAAAAATTTCCTCATTCTTTTCTCAATACAACATAAGACTTTGTTCAGAATATTTAAATAGCTCATTGAGAAGATGAGAATGGTTGAGATGACTATTTAAAGGAGTAAAATTCTCCTTGTTGAAGAAATCCATTTCCCCTTCCATCCATCCATCCTCTTAAAACAACTATCTATTAGGTCTTTCCACATATTGGACCTAAAAACACCTTCAAATAGTGGCACTCCTAGATATTTCCCAGGTAAAGATCCATACCTAATCTCCAGGATGCTACAAAGCTGCCTCTATAGAGCAACACTTGTATTGAAGAAATATATTTCTGATTTCTTCCAATTGACACATTGCCCTGAAGCATCAGATAAAGTTGTCCAAAGTGGATTTTATAGCCCTGGCCTCCCATGCTAAATCATCACCCATCAAAAATTTATCATCCATAAATTGTAAGTGGGTAGTAGATTCCATCCCTGCAGCAATAGAAACCCCTTTCCAAACTCCAACTTTCCTTTTGCTAGCAATTAATCTCCCTAAGGCTTCGACCATTATTATGAATAAGAAGGGAGATATGGGATCCCCTTGTCTTAATCCTCTTGAAGTTTCAAAAAAGCCTTGAGGGCTACCATTTAACATGACTGAAATCCTAGAAGTATTTATGTAGCTTCCAATCCACTTTAACCAATCCTCACCAAAACCAAATTTTCTAAGAACATCAATAAGGAATGTTCTATTAACATGGTCATAAGCTTTCTTAATATCAAGCTT
The DNA here is from genome assembly GCA_027943335.1 of Chamaecyparis obtusa. Lineage (NCBI taxonomy): Eukaryota > Viridiplantae > Streptophyta > Pinopsida > Cupressales > Cupressaceae > Chamaecyparis > Chamaecyparis obtusa. The sequence continues at coordinate 3,018,716 of BSBK01003000.1, forward strand.
AATCATCATTTTAGCCACCTTCACTTGCCTAACTATATGAATAGCATCATGTGTAACTATAATCCCCTAAAAATAGACCAGTTAAGAGTAAAACCACTTTTTTATGGGGAAATGATGTAATTCAATAGGGTTTTTAGCCTATTAGCAATCACTTTAATATGACCTTATAGGTAGTGTTACACAAAGCGATAGGCCTGTAATCTTCAAAGGTTTGATTGTCCCCTTTCTTTGGAATCAAAGAAATAAAAGTCTTATTGAAATCCTTCAAAATAAAACCCCTTTTCCTGGACTCCTTAACCACCTCCCACAGATTGTTACCCAAAATATCCCATTATTTTTGAAAGAAAAGAGCCAAAAACCATCCAGCCCCAAGGCCTTATCACTTCCTAATCCATATAAAGCTTTCCACACCTCCTCCTTTTTGATTGGATCCATTAACCTTTTATTGTGTTCAACTGTTATAATTTTTGGAATTATATCTACCAGTTCCTTTAAACTCCTCAAAACCTTGACATTCTCTGTAAACATGTTCTGAAAGTAATTTACTAGTTCCTGATTAATCTACATTGCATAAGTTAATAGAACCCCTTGAGAATTTTTAATTGAGAAAATTTTGTTCCTTTCTCTCCTAACTTTCACATATTTGTGAAAGAATTTTGTGTTATGGTCACTATCCTTCAACCATGTCTCTGTGGACTTCTATCTCCAAAAAGACTCTTCCCTTGCTAAAATCTCCTTATGGCATCTTTGCAACTCATGTTCCTCCTCATAAGAATTATCATCCATTCCATAAGCTATTATCTTTTCATTTAACATAGCTAGACTATTCTCCAGTTTCAATTTCTCAACAAAAATGTTCTTGAACGAAACTCTATTCCAAATTTTCAATTAATCTTTAATGAATTGAAAATGTTTGAAGAAGATGAAATATTTATTACCTTCCCAAAGTGGGGCATTCTTCCACCAATCAAAAACTTTAGACATGAAATTCAGGTCCCTAAACCACATAGCTTCAAACTTGAAAGGGGAGTGCTCTAGAGTTGAGTCCTCTTGAATATTACAACAAATATGATAGTGATATGTGTACACACAAAATAGTGCACTTCTATGAATCATTACAATCAAGAACACTCAAGAATGAGGTCTCAAAAATCAATCCATAGCTCCCTAAGCATGGAGTTGCAAGGATAGTTTGAATATTGCTCTCAGCTAGAGCTATTAGGCCTATAACCTTGCTAGTCAACCACACTATGAGAGATTCAAATGAAGACAAGGGCAAGAATGCCAATATCCCCAAGAATCACTATGAAATGAAAATGAAAGCTAGATTAAGATGAATATGCAAGCTAGAAATGAGAGATGCAAGCTAAGCTATAGAAATGAAAGTACAAGCTATGCTATGAAAAGGAAAATACAAGTATTACCAAGCCTCCTAGTTAAGCTAAATGAGTTACTCTAAAGCTTGAAAGGAAATCTACAATATGAAAGCATAAACATGAAGCTACTATGCAAGAATGAAACTAAGAATGGAATGTAGATGCAAAAGCCAAGAATGCTCCAAATCTTCAATAGCTCCAAAGTGACCTAGAAAACCTCTAGCATAGCATAAAAGATTGATATGCAAATGAGGAAGAGAGCTCTTCTTTTATAGGAAATGAGAAAGAATGGACCATGGAGATTAAGAGGCAAAAGATTTAATCAAGGGTGGAGCTTGAAAGAAGGGCAATCTACATGCACAAATATCCTCCAATGAGAAAATAAGAGTTGACTTTTGTGTCCATATAAGACAAAAAGTGTTTTTCTCCTTTTTTATAAAATAGGAATAATGCTTTATTTGTGCAACTTAGGATAAGATGAAAAGTGGGGGCTTTTTATTTATTAAAATGGGAGGAAATATTCCTTTTAGATAAATAAATACTTTAGGATAAAATGGTTAGCCCAAGGAAAATAATCGAAAATGATAAAATAGGATTTGATCAAGGAAATTGATATAATTTGAAAAATGTTGATTTTTGAAAATATTGATTCAGGGATTTGATAAATTGTTGAATGGGGGCCCAAAGTCTAGGTGACCATTTTAGGGTGCATACAATATGACCCTATTATGAGGAGGATATTAGCATTGCAAAGCCAATTGCACTAGTCCCACTGTCTTGCTAGCATAAACCTGTCTAGTTTCTTAGCAATATTCAGGAAACATTTTCTATTAGTCCAAGTAAAATCCCCTGATCTAAAATCAATATCAACCAAGCCATTATTCCAGACAAATTTAGAAAATCTATCTGGCTACTTCTCGACCATCCTTTACCTCCCTTTTTCTCAACAGGGCTCATAATCACATTAAAATCACCTCCCAACAAAAAGAGCTCTTCTTTCCTTGAGTTCAAAATGCCAGAGATGACTTTCCATAGCTCTCTTTTTTCCATAGAATTATTTGGTTCATAAATATTCAAAACAAATAATTTTGATAGAAGTTGTTTGGAAACAAATTCAATCTACTACCAGTTACCTGATTGGTTAACCAGACAGACATCAACAATACTTTGTTCCCACATAACACAAAGCCCCCCAAAATCACATCTTGAATAAGAAAAGAATCCTCCCCACCTACTAAAATGTCTCTTGAAAAAAAAATCCTCCTCTTTCATTTTGGTTTCTTGTAGTAAAATAATATCTTCCCTCGCCTCATCAAGACCTCTTTTGATCAAGTGAATCTTGTCAGGGGCATTGCAGCCCTTGACATTCCATGAAAGGAGCCTCAGTGTCTCTGGGAAAAGGTATATCCTTTCCCCGATCTTAGCAGTTTTGTTTGGTCTGTTGCACAACCAGCCATTTCAAGTTTCTCCTTATTATAACGGGCCCCTCTCTTTCTTCTCTCACCTAATTTTTGTCTATTGAGCATATAATCTTATTTTTTTAAACCTCTTGGGCTCATAATGTTAGAGGTTTCATAAATACCCATTTCATCATCCTCTCCCTCCTCACTTTGAGAGTTGTAGATAGTATCAGAGTCAATCATATCACCTCCACTATCTCTAACATCAACAAATAAACCTTCTAAATTATGGATTGGAGAGATTCTGACATCATTAACTTCCAATTTGGTCATTACACCTATAACTCCTCCCCCTTCCTATTCTAGGATTCCTCACTCTCTTGATGATCCTCCTCCCCCGGATTATCCCCTCTATTTTCTCCTAAATGTAGCATAGAATCCAATCTCTAATCCTCAACCATGTTAGTGTCTGGACTCCAGTGCCCTTTTCCAATAATAATAGATGGACTTACTGCCTTTATTACAAAGTGTTTTAAATTCCCAACATTGATTTCATTGAAGCTATTAGGGTCATTTAGAGGGTTTTCTCCCAGATCATCCCTTACAACTTGATCTATAAGTTTGATCTGAAAAGCGGAAAAGAGTGTCTCACACACCATTTGAGTGGACATTTTAGCTTGAATTTCTAGTCTCCATTAGAGAGATTCCTTCATGAAAAATTTACCAATCTCCCCTAACTTCCCTCTATCCTCAAAATCTTAACATTTGGCTATTACAAAATCTTCCATCTTAAAGGATTCTTGATCAAATAAAGAATTGTCAGGCATATCCTTACCTTCTGTCATTTTAAGAAAACATTCCACCATTCTTGCATCCTTTATGTTCTTTCCTTTGTCCTTGGAGCCATGTTTCCCTCCTAAAGAAACCATCCCATCACCCTTCACATCTTCTATGACCAAAAATTGCCACCAATCCCCCTTATCAGTATGAATGATTATATGGGATGGTAGTTCATAGCAAGTTTGTCTCCAGACTAGGATTTTAGGGGTGATTGCAAAGTTCACTGCATTAATCACCCCCTCAAATCTAACATACTTCCCTAGCAACTCCCCCAAAATCTTCAATGTTTTAGCACCCCTATATTCCTATAGAAATTTCTCCATTATAAATAATATTGAAGTCTCCTTCACATTCTCCTTTTCTAGGTTGAATTTTATTGCCCATTTCTTTAGATAAAGGCCCTTGCCATCTATCATATAAGGGTCATTTCCCAGAATCTAGTCTTTTTCCTCCTTAGATGAACATAAAAGGAGATAAAAGCCATTATTCATTATTTTTAGTGATATGAAGGAGATTTTCCATTGTTTCTCACACCATATTTTAACTTTTCTAAAAGAGGGACACGGTCCAAGCCATTTTAAGAGTATTGCTTTATCCTCCAACATTGCTCTATCTTCCATCCATTGGGAATTATTAAGCACTAATGTAGCATAAGAGGTAGTTATAGTTATATTAGCACTCACTAGAGGTATTTGGTCTTGTCTCTAACTTTGCACTCTATTTGTCTCCAAACTAACATAGGGCTTCTTTCTCTAGAACTTCCATGCAATCTGTTGAAACTTGAATCCCTTTTCAATGGGAAAAGACCCTTGATAACCCTTCAGCATTCTCTTCCTATCATCCCATCTCCTTCCATTCCTTCTAATATTGAATCTTCCATTATTCCACTGGTTGGCTTCCTTCCTTTCCTGAATGAAACTACTATATGATTTATGCCCTCGCCTATTGAAAGGCCATCATTGTTGTTGCCTAAAACCAGAACCAAAATCTCCCTTCTAAAACTAATCACTATTTCCCACCCTTGGATACCATGATAGCTATTGTGAATGCTCTATTATTTCAATGAAATTATAATATCCCAATTTCTTAATCCTTCCAATCAAATGGATTAGCCAAAGTACCATGAAAAGTCACAAGAATGCAGGAAAAAAGAAAATGTCTCCTTTCTTCAAAAACACCAAAATTTATCTTACAACATCATCCTCATTTGAAATTTATTCAAGCATGTATATGTAAGACTCCACTAAAATCCCCAACTTTTTTTCAAACTTATTGGCCATTGGAGGAGTTGGTAGACCGAAAAGAAACATTTTTCAACTTTTCTTGCAAAGTTGCATTTCACAACTTCTATAATTTTACATCTTTTTGAGAAACTTTTGCTCCTAAGGAGTTTTATTCATCCTAAGACAACTAATAGGTTCCAAATGAACCCAAAAGACATTAGATAACACAAAAGACACATCCAATTCTAATTTTGATCCTGTGACCAAGTTTCAACCAAGTGGCTTATAAGAGTTTCATACTTGTTGATTGCTTTTACAATGGATCTTATTACAAAGAGATGGTTCAAAGGACCCCTAACCAAATTGAAATAACTTAAGACATATTTTGACATCCCAAGAATGTAAGAGAGGAATGTGAGAGATCCTTCTAGGGTTCTCCTACACCATACTCCCCAAGAGAAGAAATCTCATACCCACTTGAGATGAGAGTTTGAAGATTTGTTCCATGTTCCTTGATCTGATTTTTAGTCATCCAAACAACCTCAAAATATGGCTTTCCTTTTCATGTCACCAGATTCTCATGGTATTCTCTCTTCCTTGTTTTCTTTTCTACCCTAGTGTCCAAGATCTTATCTAAGGTAGGTGGATCATGTTTTGGCATATCATCATGTGGAATGGCTTCTTGTATTTGGGAACTATCATCTACATCAACATTACACTTATATGGGGTTATATCACAAATATTAAAAATAGGAGACAAACCAAAGTCAGGAGGAAGTTGGATTTCATATGCATTTGACCCACACTTCATAGAATCTTGAGAATCTAACAAGGTCCAATCTTATTTTGCATCATCTATGTATACCTTCCCTTTGGAAGTCTCTCTTTATTTAGATGAACCCATACTAAGTCCCCAACATTAAACTAAACATCTCTCTTCTTCCTATCAATATATTGTTTATACTTGTCTATAGATTGTTGAAGTTGTGACTTCACTTGGTCATGTACTTCCTTGATGGTTGTGGAAAAGGCTTCTCCATCTGCACTAATAGGCTCTCCTTAATGCAACTCCCTTAAATCCAATACACCCCTTGGATGTAGACCATAGATAATTTGAAAAGGTGATCTACTAGTGCTTCTATTCACTGTGTCATTATAGGATAATTATTCTTGAGGCAACACCACATCCCATTTCTCACCATGTTATCTAGTTAAGCATCTCAGTAGGTTCCCCAATGACCTATTTACCACCTCAGTTTGGCCATCAATCTGACGGTGGTATGCTGATGAAAATGCCAAATTGGCTCCAAGCTTTCACCAAAGGGTTCTCCAAAAGTGTCCAATGAATTTAACATCCTTGTCTGATACAACATTAAAAGGAAATCCATGTATCCTAACAATTTATTTGAAAAATAGGTTTGCAACATAAGAAGCATCACAAGAAGTTTTGCATGGAAAAAAAATGAGCCATCTTGTTGAATCTATCTACCATGACAAATACAATGTCATAGCCCTTCTTTGTCCTGGGAAAACCCAATACAAAGTCCATGCTCACACTTTCCCATGGCCTTGATGGGATGGGTAGAGGTTGGTACAAACCTCCATTAGTATAATTCCCCTTTTCTTTTTGACAAATTACATAAGACTCAACAAACTTTCTGATCTTTGACTGCATCCTTGGCCAAAAGTAGTTTCTTTTTACTATTTCAAGTGTTTTGTCCAAACCAAAGTGGCCTTCCATGGCTCTAAAATGCTTCTTCCTAATAATATTCAGTCTCACAAAGCATTTGGGGATGCACAAATGCCCCCCTTTGAAAAGCAATCCATATTGTATAAAAAATTCAAAGAACTCCACATGATATTTTTCACCAAAAGATGCACATACCTAATATATCTCCCCAAAGTCTTCATCAGAATCATACATGTTCTTTAAGGAGTCTATTCTCATGCTTTCTAATTGAATTTGGTTCATGGTCAACAACCTCTTACTCAAAGCATCAGCCACTTTAGTCTTCACCCCCTTCTTGTGTTTGAGAGAGAAAGTGAATGCTTGTAGGGTCTCCACCCACTTCATGTGCATGTGGTTCAATTTCTCCTAACTAATAATGAAACTAAGGGCATGATTGTCAGTAAAAACAATGAATTCTCTTGGAAAAAAATAATTCCTCCATTTCTTTAGAGATTGAACTAGTGCATACATCTCCAAGTTATATAGGAAGAATACCTTCTCTTTATTTCATTCAATTTCTCACTGAAAAATTCAATGGGCTTACCTTCTTAGCTGAGCATTGCGCCAATAGCTATGTGGATTGAAAAACATTCTACCTAAAATATTTTGTTAAAATATGGAAAGACAAGTACAAGTTGTTGAGCAGCCTTCCTCGTAAGTGTTTCAAAAGATTCATCAGCCTCCCTAGTCCAAACAAACTTACATTTATGACCCCCCTTTATTTTTTCAAGCATAGGAGCATAAACATGACTGAATCCCTTAATAAAATTCCTATAAAAAATGGTCAACCCATGAAAACTCCTTACATCATTCACGTTTTTAGGTGTAGGCCAAGAAATTAATGCACTCACCTTTTCTTGATCCATTTGTAACTCACCATGGGATATGGCAAAGCCCAAGTATATGATCTCCTGCATAAACAAACATTTCTCCAAATTTATCATTATTTTATCTTCATGTAGTCTCCTAGGACCATGTCTAGGTGATTTAGATACTCTTCCCTTGATCTTCTAAAGATTAAGATATGATCCAAGTATACAATAATAAACTTCCCTATAAACTCTTTCAAAACTTCATTCATTAACCTCATAAAGGTACTTGGGGCATTGGATAGGCAAAAGGGCATAACCTTCCACTCATAAAACCCCTCATTTATTTTAAAAGTAGTTTTCCATTCATCCCATGGCCCTATCCTAATTTGGGGATACTCACTTTTTAAATCAATTTTTGAAAAGTATTTAGCACCCCCCAAAAAATCAAGCAAATCCTTAATCCTAGGTATGGGAAATCTATACCTTATAGTGATTTTTTTGATGGCCCTTGATTCCATACATATCCTCCAAGTGTCCTCTATTTGGGGTTCTAAGACTATAGGTAGTCCACAAGGGCTCAAACTCTTACCAATCAGTCGTGATTCCAGTAGCTCTACAACTTGTCAGGCCATCTCTACATTTTGTTGGGGTGTGAGCTTATATGTTGCTTTATTTGGTAAAGTAGAACCTAGGATAAAATGTATACAATGGCTTATGTCTCTTGCAAGGGGTAGAGACCTTGGTATTCCATCTGAAATGATGCCTTTGTACTAGCCCAGTAACTATTGAACTACAAGGTCTACTAACCTTTCTTTCTTTGGTCTGTTGTCTCCTTCTCTAGCCACTTCTATAGTTCTTGGAATAGGGATTAATGCATAACAATCTCCTTCTTCAACAACTTCCTTCATTAAATCATTTCCTTCCATCACCAACACCTTAGCCTCTTTTCCTTTAGGCTTCTCTTCATTCTCCACCAAAGGTAAATATTTTATAACTCTCCCATCTTTGTTGATAGAACAGGTATTTCTAAATCCATCATGGTGTTCCTTGAGATCATATTTCCATGGTCTACCAAGTAGGAGATAGAAAGCATCCATCTTGACCACATCAAATAACAATTTTCCCTTGTAAGATCCTATTTAGATCTCCACCCAAACCTGCTCCTCTACAATGGCTTGTTGACCTTGGGTGAGTCATGAAACTTTGTATGGATAGGGGTGAGATATTCTTTTAATTTTTAAGTTTCTCTACCATTTCTAAAGACACAAAGTTATCCATAGAACCAGAATCAATCAAAACCTTACACACCTTACCTCCTAAATTACAAGTTATTTTGAAGAGGGACTTCCTTTGTGAGGGCTCCTTATTAGGAACCTTCATGGTAGTAACTACCCTTCTGATCATTAAGGCTTCTCCTCTTTTAGGGTAGCCATATGCATTAGGAGAATTCACACTTTGATATGAAGTAGTGCTTTGACAGTCTAGTTCATGGGCTAGATTTGTCCTCCTTTCCCCTTTGAAACTTGTGCTTTCTTTCTCTAGACAACTACTAGCCATGTGCCCTTCTTGATTGCAGTTGTAATATCTGATAGGTCCTCTCCCTTGTGACCTTCCTCTAAAATTAGGCCTCCTACCCCTAAAGTTACCCCTATTGTTGTTACCTTTATTTCTATTATGGTCTTGATTAGAGACACATTGGGAACCAAAACCATTCTCTCTTCCTCTAAAGGGACTTCTTCCCCTTTGTTTCCTACCTCTTCCTATACCACTCTGATCTTGTCTTATCTTGAATTTATCTTCCACTTTGCATGCCAATTGATAACACTTATGTATTGTCTTGGGGATATGTAGATTCAACTCTTCTTGGATAGAAAAAATCAATCCATTCAAGTATCTAGCTAACCTCTCTCCTTCTATCTCCCTTGTCTTGGACTTCATGCACAATTTCATGAATTCTTCATGAAATGTGTTTACATACATGTCCCTTTGTTTAAGTTTTTGTCTTCTCCTATGGATTTGTACCTCATAGTCTTCAGGTACATATGCTTCCTTCACCAAACTCACCATTCTCTTCCAAGCAGACACTCTAATATTGCCTTCCTTCTCTCTCTCATCTTGGACAAAATTCCACCATGTCAAAGAAGCCCCTTTCAACTTGGAATTTTCTATCTTCACATTCTGGTGCTCAAGAATGTCTTCACATTCTAAGAAACTTGTGAGGGAGTCAATCCAGTCTATGACAAAGTTTGGTTCCATCTTTCCACTGAATACTAGCAGTTTTAACTTCCCATCCATAGTCATTCTCTCCATGGACTTTAGGGCATTTAGGAGGGGTCTCTGTTCTGCAAGAACTTCCTCTTCTTCCTTCCTTGGGATCTCCTCATCATCCCATTATCCATCATATCTAGAGTCTTCACCACCCCTTCCTCCCATTTGGCCCTTCATCTTCTCCGTATCTTATCTAATCTTCTTATTCTCTATCATCTTCTCTCTTACAATCTTTGCAAGCTCCACATTTGTCATCCTTGGAGATAGTTCTTTTGCTTCTCCTTCTACCATATCTTCATCAAGTTCTTTTTCCCAAGGGCTCCTTTCCCTTTCTCTGATACCACTTCATGTAGAGGTGGCTTGGAAACAAAGCGAGCACAACCCTAATGATCCTTCTCCTCTAAGAGACCAACTTCTTCAACCTATTACAAGGGAACCACCAAACAACCTAGGGCTTCACAACCACTCCAAATTAAGTTTCTTCAACTCCTTTTCACAAGTAACACCAATCCACAAATATATCCTCAGTTTAATGTTTCATCTTCATGTTAAGGATCCAATGACCCCTTTAGCATCCTACTAATTTGGTGTGAAAAAATGAACCCTTTGCTTCTAGGGATTGGAAAGGGTTCCAACCATCTCAAAATGTTCCAAATTACTCACTTCAATTGATCCTAAAGACCCTTATAGCCCCTAAGGTATTTCTAGGCCTTATAGACAAGTCTTGGCTAGTAGCCCTATGAACAAGGTTTTCAAGGGATAAAATGTATAACTTCCAAAGGATCAAGAAAACCAATTATAGTTTTGATTACCCTTTTGGGAGATACCTCAAACCCCAAAGTCCTAGACCAAAAATCTTCTATCTGACCTTTAAACCCTTGACAATCTTGTAAGACCTAATAGGCCTAATTAGACCCCTTAAGTGAGTAAGTCTTCACTAGTCAAATCATGGGACTAAAAAAATACTTGGAACATGTTTAGGGATGTTCAAATACACACAATTAACCACTATTTTGATTCTTCCAGTCCCCAAGTTGTTAGACACACTTAATCTCTCAAAATAGTGATGAAGCACATGGGCATGCTTGGCCTAGGGCTTTGGTGAAAAAATAGGTCATGACACTTCCCAGCCTCCAACCTCTAGAATCATATGATACATTTCCCTAAATTTCAATCCCCAAGTGATCGTTGAGATCCACTGGTGGAATTTCAAGTTAGGACCAATTTTGTGTTCAACCCTTATTATGCAGTCTTATACGAGTGCCTAGCAGAGTTTGGCTTATAAATTCCTTGAATGGATTCCTAGGGATCCCAAACTAATTTTATTTCAAAGATACTTCAAATATATCTATAATAATCCCAATTTATTAAGCCTTCTAGTCAGATGATTAGCCAAAACACCATGAAAAGTCACAAGAATGCAAGAAACTAGAAAATGTCTTCTTTCTTCAAAAACACCAAAATTTATCTTACAACTTCATCTGCATTTTAAATTGATTGAAATGTGTATATGTAAGCCTCCACCAACATCCCCAACTATTTTTAAAACTTATTGGCCATTGGAGGAGTTGGTCGACTGAAAAGCAACATTTTGCAACTTTTCTTGCAAAGTTGCATTTTGCAACTTCTGCAATTTTACATCTTTTTGAGCAACTTTTTCTCCTAATCAGTTTTATTCATCCTAAGACAAATAATAGGCTCCAAATGAACCCAAAAGGAATTAGACCACACAAAAGACACATCTAAGTCTAATTTTGATCCTTTGACCAAGTTTCAACCAAGTGGCTTATAAGAGTTGCCTACTTGTTGATTGATCTTATAATGGATCTTATTACAAAGAGATGGTCCAAAGGAACCAAACCAAATTGAAATAACCTAAGACATCTTGTGACATCCTAGTAATTTAAGAGAGGAATGTGAGGGAGCCTTCTAGGGTTCTCCTGCACCACTCCATTCTCTTGTAGCCTCTTTTGTATATTCTAACAAATCTGAAAGCACCAATATTTCAATACAAGATCTCTAAAGATAAGAGGAAAATTGAGTCAAGCATCTCTTGAGAGCATTTGTTAATTTTTTTTTGTTTATTTCATGTTTTATGCATTTAGGAGGAAGTGCTCTATTAGATGATGTTGGATTACTTTGTGTTCATAGGGCTTATGGTTGGGCTTAGTGGGTATACAAGTTAGGTTGCTTCAATTCTATTGTCATCAGTAATATATAGATCTCAAAATGAATGAAATTGCAAATTCACACAATGAATGTTTTTGATTAATAACAAAAATAGGTTTTGAAGGGACCCGGAACCCTTTACATCCAGATTTAAAAATATTTTCAATAAATCCCACTACATAAAATGTTTCCAAAAGACTAGCAGACAACCAAAAACCAATTAAAATGTTGCTCAAGAAAAAAACAATGAGAAACAATAGCCCTAAACCAAAACCAAACACCTAACAGAAATAAAAGGATTACACTTTGGATCCTTTCTAATAGGATTGAAGGGCCATGCCAAAAGGAGGAGACTTCTTGGGATGTTTACCTTTGACTATAAACAAACCATCTTCCACCTTGGCATCTTCTTCCTGGTAGGATAGAGATTCTAACACTGATATTCAATGAGAGAGCAACACTTTGAAAATACCCAATAGATCCAGCACTATGCAAAGGACTAGAAAAACTAGGATAATCAACAAGACCAGGGCCAAGGTCAGCCCTAGAAGGAGGAACTTGCAAAGAGACTGCACCAAAAGATGCACAAACAATGACCTTGTCATTACCAACAAAAGGGACATATCTAGCCAAAGTAGTAGATCTAACAGAAGGAATAGTAATTGAAGCCTCAACAATAAACTAAGACATGCAATCAAAAGAAACAGATGAAGGGATGTCAATGTCTATAATATCAACAAAAGATAAATAATAAGCATGATCCAAGGGGAAAAAATGGCTGAACTTGAATCCAACTTCAAAGAAAGATCGTGCCCACCCAAATGAGAAGAAATCTTAACAACCGTATAATATTGACAAGAGGCACCTATCCACTGTAATCACCTAAAATTGGTCCAGTAGAACTTGAACCCCCTTTTTTTTATCATATTGCCTCAAGTCAAATCCTAAATTCCAAAGACATATTTACTAGACATAATTGTGCAAAGTAACCCTGAAAATCCCCTTTGCATAATTAAATAAAAAATCTTATTTCAAGCTTATACTATGGTCTAATATCTAGAGCTTTCATATTTATTTAATTGCTATAACATTGATTTTAATATAAAGTTCCTACAGTTTTATTTAAAGAACACATTCACATGTGTACACATACTTAATCTTGATTAATTAGCAATTAAAAGGGATTTGTGCTTTCAAATTTTCTATTTTGTCTTATCTTGCCTAACATCTCCCTTTTGCCTCTTAATCCTCACTACTCATCTCTACCTAAGCTTGCATCTCCTTTTGCCTCTTCATCTCAACCACTCATTCTTTTTCCTCTTAATCTCCACCCTTCATTCTTGAGACAACTATTTTAAAAGGAAGCTCTTCCTTGGCTCAAGGGTCCACTTTTCATTGTAATTTTAGTTCTCTTTCATTCTAGCTTTCTTGTATTCTTACATTCTTAGAGTAACTTGTTAATTTGAATTCATATCTTCTAGTTTCTCTCATTTCTTATCTTAGTTTAATTTCTAGCTCAATCTTTCATTGTTAATATAATTTCATTCCTTGCATTTCTTCAATAGCATAGCTCTTGCATCTTCATTTTAGAATACTACTTGTTTCCATTCATTCTTAGCTTAATCTCTCATTCTAGCTTGTTAATCTTGCATCTTAGCTTCATTCTCTAGCTTTGAATCTTCCATTTTGGAGTATTCAAGTCACTAATCCTCTATGCCAATATGATGAGAATCATGAGAAGGATTAAACTTGCTTCAACTAGGAAGCTATGAGTTGCTTCTTGAGATTTTCTCTTCCATGGATTCTCTCAAGTATAGTGGTTCATAGAAGTGTGTCACACTTTTGATCACACATATTTGGTGCCCACCGTGGGGCTAGACATTCAAATTTAGCTCAATTTTTGTCATTTTTGGTTCTTTGATATCGTAGGTTCATCATTTTATTTTTGTAGGCTAGAGAATCATACAACTCATCACACTATACCTAGGCAACATTCCAGTATACTACCAGGTGAATTTTCTCAGTTTATGGAATATTGCCCCGCTTCTCTGAGAAATATCATCCCCTTCCTAGAATAATATCATTATGCTTCTTTGAGGTATATCATTCTACATTGAAATATCATCTGGACTCTTTATGGTATATCATATAGATTTCTGACAGACTGATTAAGTGTCTTCCAGATTTAATTTTTGTCATAGTCTGAATTTTTAGCTGAGTTTTCTTATTCTTTCTTGCATTTACAGATTTTTTGGTTTCCTAACAAAAGATAACAAGTGATCTTGTAGGGTTATGTATTTCATTTTTCATATCTTTTGTGCCCTAACTTGTGGTTTTATAGGATTTACTTTCCAAAGAGATCAACATCTTCATGACTACTAATGTTTTGTGATGTAGGATGCTTGTCAAAGACTCAATTTTGAAACTAATAATGTCATTTGTCTTATAGGTTTCCTTGGACATAAAAATAAACATTAAGTTTTCTTACATTTCTTTTCAAGGCACCTAGCTTAATTAGAGGGCTTCTTGTCTTGTGATTAGTTTTGTAGTAGGAGAGTATGCTCTTTTCCTTTTGGAAAATCAGAAATCTTGACCTATTTGGTTGATCATTTGCAAAAAGTTTTGGGTAAATGAACATGTTCTTGATGTGTTTGGGAGACACTATGGATTAGGAGAGCACTCTCTTTTCCTCATGTAAAATCATAAATCTAGACCTTCATTAGTTATCCATTTACTTTCTTGCATTTACCTTTAGAGGGCCTGTCAAGAGAGCAATCTTTTGGGAATGACCCAAGTGGGAAACAAGTGAACTTGGCTAACTCCATCCCACTATAATCAAAAGCTTCCTACAATCTAAAGAGAGAGAATACTTGACTATTTTCTACTTCTAATGCTTCTTCTCATGTAGGTCCTATTTGCCTCAATCTTTCTAAGTAAGACTACACTTGATTGGGCGCTTATAGGGCTTTCTTGGTATCAATCTTGTTTACAAGACTACAAGGGAATTACATTCACTTTGTATAGGGTCAAGAGGTCTAAATATTTCTTGCGAGACTATGCATTTTGGGTGCTTTTAGGGCTAAAGGCCTTAATTTTTCTTGTAAAACTAAAAGGGGTAGTCATGAATGAAGATCTTTACTAAACACCTTAGGACTTAAAGGCTAACCTTTTGGCCATGTGGCTTCCTTTGTGTAAGGATTGATCCAAGTGGACTTTACCTAGATCACCTCAAGATACTCACCATATGTACTCCCTTGGATGTAAATCCATGAAAAATCCAACATCACTTTGTGTGAGGCGAACGAGTCTCAAGTTGTGGGAAAAGGTTGAAACACTTCCCTCTTGACCTTAGGCAGTTTTGCTTGATGTGCTAAGACCCATGAAAAAAATTGTGGAACATACACTTGATATATTTGACACATTGTTATGCCTTGCAATACCTCACATATTCTTGTATCCACAAGGTTTCTTTGTCCCTTTTTGGATTGTTTGAAGACTATTGATTTCTCTAACTACTTTCTTTCAAAATGAACTTTGTCTAGAAAGTGCTCTAATCTTGTCAATCATCCCTTGTAATCCTTTGTAATCAAAATTTTGGACTAAGCTCAAACATTTTCAAACATTTCTTCTTCATTGTCATCCTTAGCTCACCATGTTATTTGGTACATTCCAATATGTTAGGAATTTCCTTTAGCTAAAAAAGATTACTTTGATCTCTTGACTACACTCTTGTCTAGTAGAATGTTCACTTGTCCATCATCTTATTGATTATCTCTCTTGGATGCTCTATCCTATCTTTTCTTGTTCACAAGTTTCATACACAGGGATCTACAAGAACTTGGACATCTTGTGACAAGTTATCTTTGCTATATCTTTTACACTTCTACACTTTGGACAAGTGAACACTTTTTCTTACCTAGCTTGAAAATCAAGTCATCTTAAGTCATCATATTTGGCTTTTGACAAATATTCTTTCATGATAGACACAACTAGATCTTACATCCACGAAGGAAAGAAACACAAAGCTACCTTTGACAAATCATTTAAAGGATATTGTATGCACCCTAAAATGGTCACCTAGACTTTGGGCCCCCATTCACCAATTTATCAATTTCCTGAATCAATGCTTTGCAATATTTTCAATTCAAATCAATTTCCTTGATCAAATCATAATTAATTCAAATATTTTAATATTTCCTAAGGTTTGATCATTTTATCCTAAGCCTCATTTATTTAAAAGAAAAATTTCCCTTTTAATTAAATAAAATCATCTTATTAAAATAAAATTCCTCTTTTAATAAAATCCCCACTTAAATCTCTCTTTGTGTTGAAAAAGGAAATAAAAATAAATAAAAAACTCTTTTTCTCTCCACTTTGAATGCACATACTTTTAAGTGGTGGGTCTTTTTCATCTTTTTGCCTGTTAAAGAATCTTGAGCACATGGATCAACCAAGATTTAATCTCCACCATTGCTCATTTCTTTTTGCCTCTTAATCTTGACCATCCAAGATTCTTTATAAGGAGTCCTCTCCTTCTCATTTGAGAGATAGAAGATTTTTGTATAGTTATGCTGCAGGTTTGGAGAGCAACTTTGGAGAAGATTCTTGAGCACTTGAGCTTGGATATTGCAACTTCTCTTTTCTTGTCTTCTTCTCTCATGCTCCCATCGCAATCCATTTAGATTAATCTTGCACTTGCATATTAGATTAGATTCATATTTCCTTTCATAGAATAATCTTGCATAAGCATTTCCTTTCATAGATTAGTTTTCTTTCATGCATTGTTATCATATATAATAGCTTTCATTTTCATTTGCATGCATACTTGATGATCATGGAGACTAATATTCTTTCTTTTCCTCTTTGAATCTCTCATTTTATGGTGTACTTGCATGGGCACAAACTAGGTCTAATATGAGGGCCTCCATCACAAACCCTTGCACTCCATGAATAGAGAGCTACGAGTCACCATTTGAGACCTCATTCTTGAGCAATCTTGGATTTAATGACTCATAGAAGTGTGTCAACATTTTAGCACACATTTTTGGCACCCACCGTGGGGCAGAAAATTCCATTTCTTTCCTCATCATTTTATTTTTATTTTTTTACGATTTTTGTGCGTTGTTCATACTTTCGTGTGTCTGTATTACAGATCCTCGCGGGAATTTTTTCATTGTATCACATGAATTTTTACTGGTATTAGCATTTTTGTGCATGACAAAGGTGTTTTCTCATGTGGGCCAATGTACTTTCTCATGCGGCACTATGTACTATCTCGCGTGACATTCTGACAGCAGAGACCTAAATTTCCAGATTTGCTAGTTTTGCTTGCTATTTTCTCATACTTAATGGTTGTTGTGTTTATTTCCTTAATTATATTTTCTGAAGTAGCATAGCAGCAAGGCATGTTGCTTTGGATTTGAGTTATTGTGTTGAAACTCTATAACATTTGAATTTTGGGCATAAAATGAATCTCTCATGTGTCTAGCTTGAGTGTTTATTGCTTTCATAGATCACACTTTGATTTTGGGCTCTAAAAATAACATAGATTCACTTTCTTGCATATGTGTTTCACATAGTAATTAGGCCCTATGAACACTATTTGTGGCATTCTTGAGAGAGTGGGTTTCTTGTGAAGCTCTTCTTCATGATAGAACCCCTTGTAGGTAGGGAGCATATTGTTACTATCTCATGGTCTTACTTGGTTTAGTCTTCAACATTGATTGATACGTTCTCCCTTGGTCCCACTTAGAGAGCTTGGTAGACATTGTTGTTGACATTATGAACCTTGGTGAGGTGGTTTCAATCTTATCATGTCAATGAACTTGTTTTCTATGTTTGGGTGAAGTGAAGAGGCTAGAGGATTATGCTCTACTCCCTCTTTGGGTAGTACCAGAAACTTAGATCCTTGAATCTAAACCAAGTCCCCATGTGGTCCTTTTTGTGGGTCACCTTTTTAGAGAGGGTTAACCGTAGTGGACATTCCCTTTATTGGGTCAACCACATGGATGAAACCTCAAGCGGTAATAGCCATTTTTGTCATGGTAGCAACAACCGCTATATAAATGTCCTTGTGGAAGAAATCTCCACGGGTGTAGTTTCTTGTTGGGCTGTCAGATTTCCTCAGCATCTCCAATTGATTAAATTCTTGGAATGTGTCAAAACCCTGATGCACCTGGATTGGAGTTCACCCTCTTGAGATTTCAAAAGTTTCAGAGTCAAACCATTACTAAGAACCATAGTGCAACCAAATTTGTCTTTCTAGGACTATGTGAGTGGTTGGAAAACATTTGAAGAACATACACAAGTAGAATCTCTAAGGAGTAGCATACTAAGTCACTATTCTTGTTCATGTGCAAGGTTACTTTGTCCATTGCTCATTATTTGAAGACATTGCTTGCTTGAACTCCTTGATTTTTGTCTTGCGTGTTGGATTGATGATAAAAAAATATGTTGATACATCTAGTTGATCTTTTAAAATGAACAAAAAAAATTGAGTTCCTAAGTTTACAACTTGCTGCCAAGTGGCCCAATCTTGTGTTATCGCCTACCTCTATGCACATTCTTGCATGAGCTTAGCATTCTCTCACATGGGATTTCATTTTCTCACGTGATCCCTTACATTTCTTCGCATGGGACTGCATTCTCTCATGCGAAACTCTCCTGTAGTCTATCAAACAGTGAGCTGATTTGTGTCATTTCCAATCTTCCTTGGTCAATCTAGATTGTAGTAGGTCACTTACCTCATGGTTGGAAGCCTATTTTCACCTTGGGTTCCTATGTCTTGACTTCTTGGATTAGTGTTCTTTGATTTTACAAGTGACCATTCTTGGAATCAGTTAGTTGGAGATCATCCTTGTTGAGAAAGTAAACCTTTAGATTCTTTGATAACACGCTTGGAGAGTCTTAGTAATCTCTTGCCCAATTCACTTGCATCCAAAATAAAACTCAATCAAATATAATTTGGGTAAATCATCCTCTTAATCCATATGTGTTAGGATACTTATCCATTCATTTGGCACCTCTGTGGTAGTGTTGGTTTATGCCTTTTGCAAAGTTTCTATCTTATCATCTCTCTTTTGGACAATTGAATGCTTTTACTATCCTAGTTTGGTACCAACATTTCTTAGGGTCATCTTATCACCTAGGATCTTTTCTTTCATGTCGGTTACAACAAGATATCAAGTAAATCAAGGAAAATGACCTCAAGTAGTCTTTAACCAATTACCCTTAGTTCAAACTCGCCAAAAACGTAAGGGAAAAGAGCCTATCTTTGATCAGTCCCCTAGGAACAACTCGAAAGTTTATTTTGATCCCAAGAGTAATCTTAGTGAGTTGAGCACAGCCTTGGCACCTTCTCATTAAGATATGGATATGAGTTACATAATGTCTTGAAGGGAGAGGGAAGAAAGGGATAAAAGTCTTGACAACATCTTCGAGAGGCATAGAGACACCATTCTGTTTGGCAGTTCCTCTAATCAAAATCGACCAATTTCACCCCTTATCTCAACCAGGTATTTGGATGCACACCAAAGGTCTGAAAGGGAAATGAAGAATTCCTATCAAGAAGAGAAATCACAACATGATAGTAAAGACGATGAACCTTATGATACTCATGTGAATGTAGCATATACCAATGACTTGTTTAAACATTCAAGACCAAGTTCACCACTCCAAAGAACTTCAAGATACACAAGTGAAAGACTCAAGAGGGTTGAGCATGAAAAGAAAGCCTTCCTAAATGAACAAGATGCAAAGGAAGTGAATTTTAGAATCCTAGATTTGAAAAGACAAGCCTTATTGGAAATAGAAAGGAGAGTCGCACAAGAAGAGAAAGATAGACTCTTGGCTCAACAACTCAATGATTAATACAACAAAATGTGTGTTGGTGGTGGAAACAACTCTCCTCCATCCACTCCTCCTAATAATCCATGAAGTAGAAGGTATTCAAGATCACCTTCATGATCACCTAGCCCTAGAGGAAGAAGGGCTTCACAATAAGAACATTATAGGAGACAAACACCTCCTAGGAACTTAAAACAACCTTCTCAACATGCTCAACATGGTTCACAATATGGGGGTAGTAGCTCAAGTTTTTACCTCAACTCCCAAGACTTCATGAAGATACAATAAGAACCACTCTTCCAATGGTATGTGGAGAGATACTTGGAGCAAAACAAAGATAAGTTCCTAGAGAGCTTGATCAACAAAGGTGCTAGGGTCCCCTATAATTTTGATGTGGACAAGAAGATCAAGAAGCAAGGTCCATCCCAAGAAGAAGAGATCAAGCAACTTAAGTGTATGATGGAAAAGGTGTTGGAACCCAAGAGTGCATTCTCACTTGATTCAATTTGTCCTAATCCTTTTGAAAAGAGTGTGATCATGAAATACTTTCCTAGAAAGGTGGAAATCCCTCCATATGACAAGTATGATGGTAATGGAGATCCACATGACCATGTGCGTCGGTTTTATATTATGAGTTTTGAGTTTCATCAAGATGACTCGTACCTCATGAGATTGTTCCCAAGGAGTCTAAAGGGTCAAGTGATGGAACGGTTCACCAACATAACTTCCCCCTGTCAATACTTTCAAAGAGCTTGTAAATAGATTTTTCCAACACTTTGCATACAACCTTTCAAGATCTGTCACCATGTTGGACTTATGCAACTTAAAGCAACATCAAGGGGAATCCTTTGTTAGTTTCTTGCAAAGGTGGAGATGAAAATTCTCTCACTACTCTAGGACTATTCCTGAAGATGATAAAATTGGCATCCTTATTAGCAACTTGGTTCCTGAAATGTGGTTTGAAGTTAGGAAGATGGTCTTTGATTCCTTTGACACCATGGTTGAAACCACATGTAGGATTGAAGATGTTTTGAAAGAACAAGGAATTTTGGCCAACAAAAAAAACAACAACAATGGTCAAAATAACAACAACTCTAATAAGGATAAAGGAAAGAACTCACATTGGAATAGGAACAAACAAGTGGTCAGTGATGGAGTTGTGGACTCTTCTCAACCCAAAGAACAACAAATTTTAGAGATTTCAATAGAGCAGCCCAAAGGATTATTTTCCACTCCCCAATATAGACATGATAGTGGACATGACTATGGGTTATGAGATTTATTCCATGATGGATGGTTTTTCTAGATACAATCAGATTAAGATAGCTCCTGAAAATCAAGAAGAGATTGCATTAACTTGTGCATGGGGTACCTATTGTTGGAACATTATGCCTTTTGGATTAAAAAATGCAGGAGCCACCTATCAACGAGCTATGACAACCATTTTTCATGACATGATGCATAAAAACATGAAAGATTATGTGGATGACACCTTGTCCAAGTCTAAGAAAAGAGACACGCACTTAGATGATTTAAAAGTCATTCTAGATCGCATGGAACAATTTAAACTAAGGTTAAATCCTAAAAAGTGTGCATTTGGTGTCTCCTCTAGAAAACTACTAGGATTCATCATTTTAGCAAAAGGAATAGAGGTAGATCCTGAAAAGGTCCAAGCAATCATAGATATGCCACCTCCTAGAAACATTAGTCAAATGAGGAGTCTTCAAGGACGTCTTCAATCCATAAGGAGGTTCATTTCACAGTTGGCAGATAGAGCTCAACCTTTCAACAAGAACTTACACAAGGGAGTCAAATGTGTTTGGAATAAAGATTTTCAAAAGAGAATAGCTCAAATCAAGAAATACTTGGCAAATCCTCCCATTTTAATGCCTCCTATCCCAGGGAAACCACTTATTCTATACATTTCAACAACAGAATCTTCCTTGGGGGTATTACTAGCTCAACTTGATGAACATAGGAAAGAAAGAGCACTATACTACATTAGTCGTACTCTTGTTTCATATGAGGTTAACTACACCAGCATTGAGAAAGCTTGCCTTGCAGTTGTGTTTGCTTCCCAAAAGTTGTGACATTACATGCTTGCACACACAATACACCTCATAGAAAAAATTGATCCACTCAAGTATCTACTCAGTAAGGCTTCCCTCACAAGTAGACTTGCTAAATGGATGATGATCCTTTCAGAGTTTGACATAGAGTACATTAAGTGTAAAGAAATCAAAGGACAAGCAATAGCAGATCAATTGGCTGATTTCCCAATTCAAGATAGTGCACCTATTCAAGTTGACTTCCTAGATGAGAACCTCATGTATATGACTAAAAAAACATGGAGGATGTTCTTTGATGGATCTTTTATGCAAAATGGTTTAGAAGCTGGTGTGTTGTTTGTTTCTCCTCATGGGTACATGATTCTTAAGTCTTACAAGTTATTGTTCCCATGCACAACAAAATTTCTAAGTATGAAGCTTTAACAAATGGACTTAAGATGGCCATAGAATGGAGAATCACCGTGTTACACATCTATGGGGATTCACAGCTGATAATCAACCAATTCAATGAACAATATCAAACAAAAGATGAGAAATTGGTACCTTACAGGAAAATGGTTGATTCCTTGAAATGATACTTCACATTTGTCACATTTCAGAAAATTCCTAGAGTAGAAAACAAAGCAACTAATGCTATGGCTACACTTGTTTCACTCCTTTAGTTAGAGCAACATGAATCCAGATTTGAATTCCTGGTGGAAGAGATACATCACCCTATCTATGAATCCCAAGAAAGCCATGTTATTTGTACCCTTGTTGGTCGTGAGTCATCCTGTTATGGTTCCATTTACTCATACCTTCATGATGGCATTATCCTTCAAACCTTTAACTAATCAAAATGCAAAAACCTTACGCGAAATGCCTCCCGCCAGACCCTTATCTCTGGTGATTTGTATAGGAGGGGTCTAGATGGAACACTTCTTAGATGCTTAGAAAAGGAAGAATTTGACCAAGCGTTAGTTGATATTCATGAGGGCATCTATGGGGGACATTACAATGGTCTTTCCATGGCCCGAAGGTTGCTTAGGGTGGGTTACTATTGGCCTATGATGCAGATAGATGCAGTAGCTTTTGCAAAGTCATGTGAAAATTATCTAAAACATGGTAACCTGATACATGCTCTAGACAGGGATCTCATTCCTTCTATATCTCATTGGCCATTTCAACATTGGGCCTTTGATATTATTGGGCAGATTCATCCCAACTCATCAGGTAGACATAAGTTTATTATCACTGCTACTGATTACTTCACTAAATGGGTAGAAGTTGTCCCAATTTCTGTTGCCTCGAGCAAGACAGTCTCTCTATTCATCCTAAACCATATCATCTGTTGATATGGAGTGCCTTCTAAGATTATCACTAACAATGGAGGTCAATTCAAAAATAAGGACCTTAAGCAACTCTACAAGAAATTCAAGATTAAATAACATTGGTCCTCCATTTACTTCCCACAAGGAAATGGTCAAGCAGAGGCATCAAACAAAATCATTCTTAAAATCCTACATAGAACAATTCATAAGAATGGTAGAGATTGGTATTTATAGATAAATTCAACTTTATGGGCTTATAGAATGAGTATTCATACTCCTACTAGGGCTACTCCATTTACCCTTATATATGGTGCTGAAGCAGTGTTACCTTTAGAGGTTGAGGTTCCTTCACTTAGAGTTTCCCTCAAAGGTCTACTTACAGATGAAGACTACCGTGTCATGAGACTTCAAGAATTATAACTTCTAGATGAGAAACGTCAAGCATCATTTGACCATATGAGGGTTTATCAAAAGCATATGTCCAAAGCCTTCAACAAAAAGTTTCACCCTAGAGAATTTCAAGTGGGAGATCTTGTCCTACGTGAAAATCATAAGAATCAACAACATAGAGATCAAAAGGGCAAATTTGAACCTAATTGGCTTGGACCTTACATCATTACAACAGCTTTTGGGATAGGTGCTTATTTATTATCTACTGAAGAGGGAGAGCAGCTCCTTGATCCTATCAATGTCTTACATCTGAAGAAGTTCTATCCATGATTCCCATTCTGTCTGGGGGCATCCTTTGTACATACTTATTGATCCTGAAAAAATCTTTAAAAATGGTATATTGTCAAAACTTCTAAAAATAAGAAAATGTCCTAAAAAAATGATCATCTTAGTGAAAACCTAGCAATAGGGGCTTTGATGTATCTCCAAAAAAATTATATACTCCAAAAATTCAAAAAAAAAATAGACAAAGTGCCTCGATGAAAACCTGGAAACAGGCGCCTTGGTAGCAAAAATATAAAAAAATTATAAAAAGTCCTAAAAAAAAAAGAGGAAATTTTTTTCAATAAAATCCAAGTGGTGAAAATCTAGAAATAGACACTACTTGAGGCCTTTGCTCCCCTATTTCTTAGCATGCATCCTCGACACATAGCCTTTCTCCATCATGCCTTGTCCTTGTTGCCTTGGTTTGGAATTGGTCTTTGTCTTTGTCTAGGGGGCATAACTGTGTTAGGTTTGGTCTCTTGGATGTGTTAGTCTTTAGGACACCTCCTAAATGGTGTTTTTCAACACAACCCCTGGCATCGAGTGTTTTTCAACACTTACCAGTTTGGTCTTACCCAGTTTTGTCGTGCGATCTTACCTGCCTGCAAGAATTTGATCCTTATCCTCGAAACTCAGTATCAATTAACACACTTAAATTTTTAAATACAAACACTTAATGCTTGAGCTATGTCATGATCTTTTCTTTGTGTGTTGAATGTTATTGATTTTTGTTGAGTGTCCTTGTCTAATAAGTTTCTCCAAAATGAATAGCTAGAGGACTTGTGGCATGGGGCATGCTTTTATTTTCTTTTTGCTTGTGGATGTGGTCTTGAACCTCTTGAGTGTCTCTTGTTGTCCCCTTGAAACACTTAGGATATTTGAGGCATCATCCTTGACTATTTTTACACAACCGTTGTTATGGCCATCTTGGCATCTTTGCTTTGATGAGAGCATGGTTATGCTACATTAAATTGGGTAAGCTAACATCGAAGTCATTTGGATCTTTATGTCTTTAATGCTTATGTTATAATCTTTCCACATTCCAATCTGATATAAATCACATTCATATCTTCATAGTTACGCTTGTGACTAGTGATGATTGTGTGATTTTTTGATGTCCATTAATAATGGCCCAATGATGAAAATAAGTTCCTTAACATTCTCTAATGAATGATGGACCAAAAATCCTATGTTACAGTTTCTCTATTGCAAGTACACCTTTGCATTTTCATGTAGCTTGCATTGTTAGACTTCATGTTAATTTGCATTTTTAGTCTGCATTAGGAGTTTGAGAGGGTTTTCCTTCATCTTTTTTTTGAACTTTTAATCAACTGTGGTCACATTTTGATCTTCATTTCCTTATCTTCTTTCATGATCTCACTCAAAATTTCCTATCTTAAACAATTGATTGACATTGAGGCATTCTCTTTCTTGAGGCAAATTCTCTTTCTTCTCTCCATTTCTTTCCACCTCTTCTAAACTGCTATCTTCCATTCACTTTCACCCAACTTCTTTTCTTCTAATTCAACCTTGGGGCATAATCTTTCTTGATGATCTACCTTGGTTTTGTGATCCTTATATCTTTCATCTTACATCAAGAACCTTATCTTTATTTTGATTTGATCAAATTTATCAATTCACTATTTCTCCTCTATCTCATTTCAATTTCGATCATGGGGGCAGTACCTATCAAACTTCAATCCTTGATTCAGCTTTATCAAACCTATAAATTGCTTCACTTGGGGCAACCTTTCTGGAGACTTGGCAATTACCTATTTATAGGGGTGTTGGCCTTATCTTTTTCAATCAGCTTATCTTTGTCCTAATGTGTTCCCATCCATCGATCACATGTCTGGGTTGTTTTGTGATCCCAAATCGATCTCACATTTCAACTTCATTCTTTGACTACATGTGTTCCCATGAAGATCACACATTAGTTAAAGAGGGGCACATGTATGCACCCTAAAATGGTCGCCTAGACTTTGGGCCCCCATTCACCAATTTATCAATTTCCTGAATCAATGCTTTGCAATATTTTCAATTCAAATCAATTTCCTTAATCAAATCATAATTAATTCAAATATTTCAATATTTCCTAAGGTTTGATCATTTTATCCTAAGCCTCATTTATTTAAAAGAAAAAATTCCCTTTTAATTAAATAAAATCATCTTATTAAAATAAAATTCCTCTTTTAATAAAATCCCCACTTAAATCTCTCTTTGTGTTGAAAAAGGAAATAAAAATCCCTTTTTCTCTCCACTTTGAATGCACATACTTTTAAGTGGTGGGCCTTTTTCATCTTTTTACCTCTTAAAGAATCTTGAGCACATGGATCAACCAAGATTTAATCTCCACCATTGCTCATTTCTTTTTGCCTCTTAATCTTGACCGTCCAAGATTCTTTATAAGGAGTCCTCTCCTTCTCATTTGAGAGATAGAAGATTTTTGTATTGTTATGTTGCAGGTTTGGAGAGCAACTTTGGAGAAGATTCTTGAGCACTTGAGCTTGGATATTGCAACTTCTCTTTTCTTGTCTTCTTCTCTCATGCCCCCATGGAAATCCATTTAGATTAATCTTGCACTTGCATATTAGATTAGATTCATATTTATTTTCATAGATTAGTTTTCTTTCATGCATTGTTATCATATAGAATAGCTTTCATTTTCATTTGCATGCATACTTGATGATCATGGAGACTAGCATTCTTTTTTTTCCTCTTTGAATCTCTCATTTTATGGTGTACTTGCATGGGCACAAACTAGGTCTAATATGAGGGCCTCCATCACAAACCCTTGCACTCCATGAATAGAGAGCTATGAGTCGCCATTTGAGACCTCATTCTTGAGAAATCTTGGATTTAATGA
Source organism: Chamaecyparis obtusa (assembly GCA_027943335.1). NCBI lineage: Eukaryota > Viridiplantae > Streptophyta > Pinopsida > Cupressales > Cupressaceae > Chamaecyparis > Chamaecyparis obtusa. The sequence goes on from BSBK01003000.1 coordinate 3,045,337, forward strand.
CTCATAGAAGTGTATCAACATTTTAGCACACAGATATCTTGTACCTTGGGGTTTTAAACCCTTTTCTAACATCTCTAGTGAATCTACCTTATCTTCTCCTAGGTTGGAACATAGTGTTTCTTACACTCCATGGAAGAACTAAATAAAAGGATTGAGGAATTCCTAAAACAATTGGGTAGAAAGCATTTTGGACAAGAAAACCAAGAGCATCACAAATCTAGACATGGGTCACAAAATGGCTCTCAAAATACTAGACCTAGATCACATGGTTCACAAGGTGGTGATTCAGATAATGAAATAACTAAGGAAGATATCTTACAATTTCAACAAGATGAATGCTTGAAAAGACTTATGAAGTTGACCTTGAATCAAGAGAAGGATAAATACTTCTTACACTTAGCATCACAAGGAGTCAAACTACCTCACAAATTTGATGTTGACAGCCTGATAAAGAAAGAGGAACCATCTAAATTGGAGATTATGAAGAAACATATGGAATAAATGATGAAACAAATACCACGCTTGGAAAAATAAAAGGAACAACTAAGCACATCTTTTTCACTTGAGGCTATATGCTCATTTTCTTTTGACAAAGATCTATACATGCCTTCTTTTCCTTAAAAAGTTGAATTTCCTAAGTATAAAAAGTATGATGGTAGAAAATATCCTCATGATCATATTAGGGAGTTTTTTGCACTAAGTATGGATTTCTTGCATGAACCCACCTATATTATTAGACTCTTTCCTAGGAGTCTTAGTGGTCAAGCTATGGAGTGGTTGACTAAACTATCTCCTCCTCTAAAATCATTTGACAAGCTAGTGCAAAGATTCATCCAACAATACTCCTACAATATCCAACATGCTATCACCAGGCTTTATCTTTGCAATATCAAACAACACCAAGGTGAATCCTTTGTGGTTTTTCTTCAGTGATGGTGAAAGCTCTACTCATGTTATCCTCAGAAAATTCCTGACACTGAAAAATATTGATATATTCATCAATGCTTTGGTTCCTGAAATAATCAATTACGCTTTGCAAATTCAAACCCATGCTTCATTTGATAAATTGGTTGAATTGTCTATTCGCATAGAGGATGTCCTTGTTCATAAGGGAAAAATTACTCTTCAATCTAAAGATCATAAATCCTCTTCTAACAACCAACATAACAAGGATAAGAGAAAATTCTAGAACAAGACTAAAGATGTTGTCAATGATGGAATCATGGGTATAACTTCAATGTCTACCACTACTAAGCCTAAAGATCCAGCTTTCAATCTATCTACTTCTATTAAAGCTACTGAGAACAATCCTACAGGCTTCAAAATTGATAGGCCTTGGACCTCCAAGCCTATGAGAAAATTTACTGCTCTCAGAGAATCACTTGAGAGTTCTTTAAAGATGCTTTTGACCAATAATATTATTACCTTGATAACTCAAGACCCTATGATCCTAAGATAAAGCCTAGATGGTGGAATGACAACCACTATTGTGATTATCGTCGCAAAAAAGGCTACAAGACTAACAAATGTATGAATCTTAAAATTTTTATATAGGATCTAATTGATAATGAGACTATTGTGGTTTCCCCCCACAAGTGAACAATGATCATAAGGATTTCAAGGAGCCTTTTCCCAAATTTGAGAAAGGGGAGTCTTCTAATACAAAGGATAATAAGGTTGGTTACACCTACTCTAATAGTGATAATGTGATCAACATGCTTGAGTCCTCTAGTCATACTATCAATACTATCAACACCAAGGACAAAGCTAAAGTTGAATCATCTAATGTGGTAACTCACTCTCAAACAAAAGTCACTCTACTAGGAGAAGGTTTGTCCTCCTCTGCTCCTAAATAAACAACAACTTCACCTACTACCTCATCATCTATACAAGACTACAATTTGGTTAACCAACCTCAATGTGCTCTAGCTCAGATCTCAATACTTGAGCTACTCAAAATATTTCCTATTCATAGGGAGATCCTTATCAATCTCTTCTTGTGGCCAACGTACCTAAGGACCTAGACATTGATAAGTTCCAGTCCATGGTCGATCATCTCGCTTCACCTTATTATCTAACTTTCTCTAAAGAAGATGAAAAATTTGTTAGCCATCTGCATAATCAACCCCTCCATATTGAAGTCACTATCCATAAGTATAGAGTTAAGCACATTTTGACAAATGGAGGTGTGTGTTTGAACATCTACACTTTCAATTTGGTTAAAGTTCTTAGTTTCTCAAAGCATGATATTGATCCCCAATAGAAAATAATGATCAAAGCATATGATGAAGAGGAACATTCTTCTAAAGGCATAGTATTCTTTCCCATTCGAGTAGGTCCTATTCAGCGGGATGCCATTTGTCAAGTCTTGGATACTCCTTTGGCATATAACATACTTCTGGGTCACTCTTGGATCCATGCAATGGAATCAGTTTCTTCTACATACCATCGATGCATCAAATTCCCTCATGATGGAATTGAGATTAATATTCTTGTAGAATTAGCATATACTTGTAACAATCCTAAACAAGTAGAATCAATGGTTCCTCACAACAAAGAAGGGTCAAATCCTAAAGAGGCTGAAGAAAAAGGAAAAGAACCTCTATCAGACTATGGGAAAATAATAATAGTTAGACCTACTCGTATGGGAGAATATCGAATAGACACTCTTCCACTCTCTCCAAAATCTTATGGCAGATCATCTCCTTCAATCATAACAACACTTGTTATACATGCAGGAATTAGGATAGTTAATGCTAAAATTTGCTTAGAACTAGAAAGGGAATAAAGTGTTGTCTTACAATGACTCTACAAAAGAGAAGAATCTAAACAAGATATCAAACATATTGAAATTCCACTTGAAAAATATGGTGTGGGTTACCAACTTATGCAGAAGATGGGATATGATGGAAAAATTCCTCTTGGAAAAGGAAAAGGTCTTTTTGAACCTTCACACGTTGAATTCAAAAATCCTAAAGACAAGATTAGTATTGGCTATTATAAACGTAAGTTTGACAGACCTAGCAGCAACACTCACACATATGAGGACTCATATGATGAAGAAGAAGCGTAAATCCAACCAATGGCATATGAAAGGATCTTACATATATAAAATTCTAAGCTAGACTATCAAGGAGAGCCCTATATACCATCTCAAGCTCCTCAAGAAAATGACCCAGTGGAACCCATGGATCCAATAGAAAATGATCTTGATCAAGAGAATCTCACTTAGTTTCCTAAGAAAATTTCCACTATTGCTAATAATACTACTACTACTTCTGCCACTATTGAGAACATCATTGGCTCTGATCACATACATCTTGAATGGGGGCAACTAGTTGATGTCTCCCATATCTTGGATATGCCTCGATGTATGCCTATTCTAGACTACTCTATTGCTACAAATACTGAACAAGCTCCTGATACCGAAAGAAAATCTCCTATGATAGAAGAAAGTGATGATGAGGATCTACCTCCTACAATAATTCTAGCTGATTATATCAGACAATATCATAACAGTGAAATAGATTCACATGAATATGAGTGGGAGTCATTATCAGATGCTACAATGGAAATACAAGTTGATGTCATACACAAATACACCATTGCTATGAATTTTAAAAGAGGAGAAAGCTCAAATTCTCAAAAAAAATAATGAAGATCCTTTACATTCTCTTGTTGAAATCATCCATGTGGCTCCTAGGCCATCTTCTCATCATCAAAATGACACTCCAACTAATCTAGAAAATCATGGATATATAAGACCTCATCCTAGACAACTACATGGAACTTAGGAAGGTCTAGGATTGAGATGGTTCCTGTTCACACACTTTTGGAATAACAAGAGGGACTTAGTTCAAGGAATGGGCCATCTCGGTTAGATTTGTGTAATACTTCTCTAAACTCCTCTGACTCTTCTAGGATATCTTGTGAGTCACAATGATCTATGGAAGATAACTTTCTTAATCTCTCTAATTCATTCATGAATGATGAGGATGATACTGGTATCTTTTCACTTGAACCTATTGAACTTGTATCCCTCATCCTTCCTAAGTTAAGTGGTCTGACCACTTCTCATCCATCCCTCCATCTAAACTTGTCATATCAACCTCATTCATCCATAATTCCCAAGTCTTTTGGAAGCAATTTGGATGCGCAACATAAAAATTAGAAATACAAGAATTCAATTACATATGAAGATCACCATGTCCTATCTAATCGACATGTGCCTACAAAGATGAAAGAAATATTCAAGAGACCACAAGGTTCTCAAAGAAAAGAAGAAAATCAAAGAAAATATGGAGTCCAAAATCCATCATAGAATAATTGCGATCAAAAGCATCTCAAAGTAAAGAACGATCAAAAGCTATGTGGATTCCCAAGCTTCTCTTGAAGGACTTGGATATAAAAGAAAAATCAATGTTGACATTCCAACTTCCATCTCCTTCCTGTAACACACTCAACTCTCAAATTGACTACACCATCATTACATCCAACATTTTATCTGACTCTCAAATCTATCATTACCTTCCAAGAAGTACATCTCGGTATCTAATCATCACTAATGACTTGTTTCAGAGAAGTCTAGATGGTACTCTCTATTGGAGTTGATGAGAAAAAAACCCACAGCTCCCAAGACCACATGCATGTAAACAATTGTCATAGAAAGAAGAGAGAAGCAAACAACTATGGAGGCCTGAACACATTGATCCACGAGAGAGGAGAAATCATTGATACACAAAAACAAAATTTGCAATTCAATAATGAATAATCTATTATATTTATAAGAGAGATCAATCCTTATAAAAGGAGATCAAAACCCTAAAAAGAAACCTAGGTTGCATAATAATAATCAATAAAAGATTAATTATTATATGCCTAAAGTTTAGCTTAAGTAGAAAGATATAATAAGTGACTTTATAATTAAATTAATATGATTTGATTAATAAGAAAAAAAAATATTACTCTAACACTCTCCTTAGGTGTCTAGAACGTGAGGAATCTGACAAAGCATTAAGAGAGGTCTATGAGGGTATTTGTGGATCCCACTCGACTGGTCTTTCGCTGGCTATGAAACTCTTGGCAGTTGGACACTACTAGTTGGATCCTATCATCATCATTGTAGCATTTTATTCTGAAGCTTATCAATTGGCTACTAAAAATGATAATATTCTTAAAGAGCCTCTCAACGCTCTTCACTTGAAGTGACTCTACAACTAGACATTTTGCTTCCCTGTACAACAACTTATGGTCTTGAAAAAATCTTTAAAATCATATAAAGTCCTAAAAAAAATCTTTAAAATTGTAAAATGTCCTAAAAAAATGATCATCCTGGTGAAAACTTGGAAACAGACACCTTGATGTATCCACAAAAAAATCAAATATCAAAAAACACAAAAAAAAATTGAAAAAAGAGCGAAAAAATTAGAAAAAAGAAAAAATCGTGCCTTGGTGAAAACCTGGAAACAAGCGCCTTGGTAGAAAAAATAAAATAATTCCAAGTGGTGAAAACCTGGAAAATATGCATCACTTGTAATCAACACTCCATCTATCAACACATGGCTGAGCTCTTGTGCTTCCATCAGCTTCCCTACATCCATCTCGCTTTTCATTTCCTTGTGCCATCATGGGCTAGAACTTGTCTTAGTTTTTTCCTCGGTTCTTATCTATTGTCTGGGGGAAATCATATGCCTATATGAGCTTTCAGTGCTTTATCACTTGGTCAATCCTTTGAGCTTAACCTAAGTTAGTTTATCAGTCCTTCCTAACAAACACTTTATCACTAACACTTCTTGGTGTTTCTCAACACCCCAATCCTATAGTATTTCTTAATACTATCAATATGGACACCACTATTTTTCTTAACACATATCATATGTTTCCCTATCCATTGTGCACTTGCACTTTGACAGTAGCACAAAGGTGTTTCCTTAACACCCAGAACACCAAACTACATCCTAGAAAACTGAAAATGATTGAGATATGTTGAACTATTTCCTATGTGCTGACTGTTATCATTGCATTTCATTTTCTATGTCTTCTAAGGTTGCTCGATGATGTCTTCTTGACTAGAGATTCATGACTGGGGACATAACATCTTTTTCTTTGATTTCTTCTTGTGGTGTGATTTCAATGATCCTCAGCTATCTAATAAACTAGGTGTCTATGGTAAGAGCCTCCATCATGATTAAAATGTCACACATACCTTGACCCTCTTTATTTAGACACTTAGGTGAGGTTGGATTTATCTCCTTATTTGTTGCTTGTGTGTAGCATGTATGAAATACTCTTGGTTATCTTGGTAGTGTGTGCTTTGATACAGGTGATATCTTACAATATTAACTTGGAAACCACATTCAGGTCATCTTGGCTCTTATGCTTTGATGCTTACATGTGTTTCCTACATCTTATCTGATAAGGTCATATTCATATTTTCATAGTTTCTCTTGCACCGGTGAAGGTTGTACTAACCCTCGATGTCCCAAACACTCAATTGATGAAAAATAAATGACTATAGGATCAATGACTTGACTACTCTCATGTCTTAGCTTGCATTTCATTTTAGGTTTGCATTTCATTCTAAGGCTGCATTTAGCTTTGCATTTTGCTAGTTTCCTTGAGCCATCCTTCCTTTTCTCTCTGTCAAAGTTCTCAACTGCAAATATCTTCTAACGACTTTGACTATTACTTGTGCATGAATTAAGATCAGTTCCCTGACAGGGGTGCCAAGTATTGAACTCTCATAAGCTTCATTTTCAGGATTGAAATTGTAATCCTTCATCACATAGTTAAATCTTCTACTAGAGTTGACTATTGACGCTATCACTTCTCGCTTGCCTCCGTCTTCATTTCTTGAACTTCTAAGGCTGATCTTTTCCCTTGTACCTCATTTCAATTTCAATCCTAAGGAGGCATAACAACATAGAAAATATTTTCATCAATCAAATCTCCTAATCTGCAAATCTAGTGATTGAACCAAATCTTTATCGATCAAGTCAATCAAGACTAAAATATCATCACTCAAGACTATCCAAAACATAGCTTAGGCAAGGAAACATTCATTAACATATATAGCTACTGCATTATACCATTCCTATCCATGAACTCAAACAAATACCATGCCTTTAAACTATCCACATTTCTATTTCATGTCTTCACATGTATAACATATATATATATATATATATATATATATATATATATATATATATATATATATATATATATATATATATATATATATATATATATATATATATATATATATATATATATATATATATATATATATATATATATATATATATATATATATATATATATAACCATAAGTTCATATGCTTGAAAACCATAAATTCATGTCAGCTTGCAAAATAACTACTTGAAAGAAGGATAAAAAGTACTAAGAAAGATGGCCTTTTAGAAGCCCATCATTCCCCCCAACTACACTATTGCTGGTCCCCAACAACCATGAAATTCTAGATCCTAGCACGAAGTCTCAAGTCACTAGTTGTCTTTTCCCCAAACTCATTGTTAACATAATCAAAATCCCATGATTTTCTCTGAGCCATTCCCATCGCTGAACTTTTGTAGACATATCATGATCTGTTGCACTGTCATTCATTGCTAATAATGGCTACAAGAGTACAGGAGGATGAAACCTTAATGGAAACCAATAATTAAGGAGATTCCTTCCCAGCATGATGTACCATGGAACTCTTCTAGTAGCAAGGGTTAAATTCTATGGAGAGCGAGGTTCCCTTGCCTTCAAATCATGTGACATCTGTATCCATATTTGTCTTGAGGCACTAATTGCTACTGCAATATCACGAGATGAATGTTGGTCCCAATCTGTAAAAGCTTGCTCTCTCACTGGATATATTTTGCTAGCTCCACTTGAATTCATTGTAACAAAAATCCAATCTAGATATGTCCACCTGGAATGTTGAACTTCAAGCCTCATAAGCAAGGGAGTTGTCATCTCATTATTTTTGTAAGGTGCAGCTTGGTGCTCCCTGTCAATTTTGTTCTGCATCCAGGACATAACTGCCCTTAATTGCACATCTCCTACCTATAGGAGTGAGTTCCACTCTGTATCATCTAGGACTGCCAAGTTATGTAGGTATAACTCACACAATAAATTTTTCAGAGTCATTGGAGCAGACTGGAACACATCATAGAATTCATGGGGAGTTAAGAGAGAGGGACTGAGTCCTACAATTATTGTCAATTTGAAATTAACAAGTTGTCCCTTAAGGAATAATGCATACACTGAAGACGGTGATCTGCATTCCATGAGCTCTAGAATCAATCTTGTAATTTGATCAATTCTCCTCTTCAACACCTCAATTTGATCTGACTTTTGTTCTATCTGATGGCCTTGCTCATCAATGACATGCTTCAATTTTTCCTTTTCTAATTTCCACTGTACCTTTTCCCACAACAATTGTTGATATAAATTTATCCCTGCAGCCAAGGGTGCAGACAAATCTGGTGGTGGTAAGGGTCCTTGATTAAGAATATCTACCCAACAAGATGCTAAGTGAGGGGTTTTTACTGTGCTTTTTGGTGTGGAGGGTTCTCCTTTCCATAGAGCAAGAGTTTTCACTACATTGCCCTCCTCACTAGACTCAGCTACTACCTTAGCTAGCATCTCTAATCCATCCTGATTAATTTATTTTGGCACTTCTTCAACAATATCTTTCCCAAATTATGGGTACTCTTCAGAAGGAGAGTCCTCAAAATCACTACAAATATCTTGCCTAACAGAGTTATTTACAAACTCTTCAACATCCTCATCACTATCAATAAGTATATAGTTAACACTAGGGTTAACTTCTATTTGTGGATTCTGGTTGTTGAATTCAATGTCACTGGCTACATTTTGTTGAAACATTTCCTCCAAAGAGGACCTCCCTATGGATTCAGAGGATTCTAGGTTAACAATTGGAATAGAAGCCTTAGCAGCCCTTTCAAAAATCCCTGCACTCCTCCTTCTAGGGGGTGTCGATGAGCATGGAGGACTCTTTTTTTTCCTCCTGCTAGTGGTCATTTCCTCCATAGCTTCTTCAGGAGGATTTTTTGGAGTTTCTTCCCCATGAGAATGTAAGGTTTCTTCAACATTATCATTATTAATACTAGGTTGCTACTCTGATATTTCCTCTTCTATCTCCTTAGTTTTACCCTTATCTCTCCTAGATGTGGACCTGGTCCTCATAGACTATGGTGTTTAAGGGATATTGGCAGTTTCTTTTCTTTTATTTCGCTTTCTCTTGGAAGTGGAGGCACCTACATTGCAAGTTCTTTTCCTGGACGGTCTAGAAATGGAAGGGGAAGCTTCAGGAATATTTTCTATCCTTTGGATGATTTTAAAAACCCTAGTGGATGTTTGTTCTCTCCTCCCAACACCCTGGCCTCTAGGGCCGATCACCCTAGGTTCTACCTCATTCATTTGCAGAAATTCTTCCCATGTCCCAATCAATTGTCTATTTAATTCTCTCTCTACAATTAACTTTATCAAACAATGATGTGAAATAGACTGGTCTTTTCCTAACTGAACTAAGAAAGCTTGATTTTTCATAATATTAAACAGGAAACTAGGAATATTTACCAGTCTATTGTCGTGCCGACGATGACTCAGAATTTTGAAATGTAGGCCATGCAAATACTTGTAATGTCCCTCACAGTTGAAGTACTGGATGATGAATGTAGCTAGCTGAATGAATTACAAGGGTAAAGATAGTCTCAAAGTGCCTTGCTTCCTATCTATGTCCAGCTGGGGGTCACCGTGAAAAGGGAACTAAGCCCTAGCCGAATGCAAGTCAAGGTCCTTCATCCACTGTTCACCTTCTTGTGGTAAACCAATCACCTTAGCCATGATATCCTCTGTAAATTCAATTTTTAATCCCTTGACCACTACAAATCCATCCTTCAAAGTGCTTAGAAATTGCAGAGCAACTTCTTCATCAAACCCCTTAAGACTCAAGCAATAGTCCAGCCATCCTTTCCTTCAAAACATTTCACAACTGGATGCGTTGCCCAACAAAACCCTGTGATCCACTAGCTCATGCCTTTGAAGATCTCCTCCCATTGTTATGACCAGGAAATTTAAATTTTGTAGAAACTTGGTATTTTCAAAGAGCTCAACAATGGTAAATCATAGAATTCAAAGTGTTATAGCACAGGACATTGTAGACGAAAAAGACGGCGTACCAAATGCTACTTCATGAAATTAAAGAGTTTTGCACAAAATCTAATAATATCTTCGCTTGCATCAAATCTCATAATAATTCACTCGTGCCAAGGGTTGCCACCCCAAACATGTCACGAACATATCATTAGAAGTTAAACTTTAGCTTTTAATGTCTTTAATTTCATTACAGATGTGATGATGTAATCAGGGAAGGACAGATCAACAAGCACATGATGGCAGTCATCTTAAAAAGATAAGAACTTGATGTTTACAAGATAATTTTGAAAATAGAATATCCCCCCCCCAACTAAGTGATGGCTTGGGTCCCACTAAGCCAGGTTATGCAAGAGTAGAAAATTAAAATGACACGCATTCCTAAAAATTAATGAATAAAATAAAATATGTATGAGTGGATGTGGCACGAACCTAGAAGCATTGTAGGAAGAGTGTTCTAAAAAATAATGTCACCTACAGTGATGAAGTGATGGGATGAAATGGATGGGTGGTGGAGAGAGAAGATGAGATGAAATTTATTATGTAGAAATAATTCCACAAAATGTGAAATGTTTATTATGGAGTTCTTGAATAGAATCAAGAATTGATAGATTTTTGGGTAGGAGACCTAGATGCTTCGGCTGCAGGATTAAGTGTGTCTTCAGTACTCTGGAACTACTACATGAATCCTCATGATTGACAGGCTTGTTATAGAGTTTGAGTCGATGCCTGTTGACAAGTAGCTTGAATCGTACAGGATAAATGGTGGAAAGTTGAACAACTCCATTATCAAATACTGAGATTATCTCATAAGGCCCGAGCCATCTAGTTTCAAATTTGCATGCCATGTGCTGGTATTGGGAGTCATACAATAGTGCCCAATCACCCATAGAAAATTTCTTGTCTCTAATGAACTTGTCATGCCATTTTTTTCTCTATTGCTAGATCAGCTCGGTATTATGGAGTGCAGATTTATTGTATTCATCTAACCCATTCAATTGTAATAATTGGTCATCTTGGGCTTTAGTGAGATCAAAGTCCAAGTCCAGGGCTATTCTGAGTGTTTTATGTTGAAACTCAATAGGCATGGATGCTGACTTTCCATACACCAGCTCAAAAGGGGTAAACCCATTTGTGCTTTTCCATATGGTGCGGTAGGCCCAAATGGCTTTAGGAAGATGGGTAGCCCAGTCCTTTTTGTGAACAGCAACTGTCTTGGTTAAAATGGATTCTATCTCTTGGTTAGTTATCTCTACCTAGCCATTGGCCTGAGGGTGATAGGGTGAATATTTACCATGGCGCACCATGTATTCCTATATCAACTCTATGATAAGATTGGAGGTGAATTGTGCTCCCTGATCCGTGACTATCTCCCTTAGTACTCCAAATCTGGTGAATATGCATCCATATAGGAATTCAACAACTTTGTGATCCCTGGCATGCCTCGTGGATTTTTCTTCAACCCACTTTGTAGCACAGTCAGTACATACTAAGATGTACAACTTCCCATGAGAAGAGGGTTCAATGGGGCCAACAAAGTCAATACCCCACTTGTCAAAGGGCATAACCACTACCTAAGGCTACAAGGGCATTTCATCAGGCTTGGTTGGGCACCCCATATGCTAACACCTATCACAATGCCTAGTATGCTTTATTGCATCTTTATGCAAAGTAGGCCAGTAGTATCCAGTTGTCAAAATCCTATAGGTTGTCCTCTTTGCTGCAAAATGTCCACCACACAGCTCATCGTGACATGCTCTCATAATGTCATAAGTTTCATCCTCGCAAACACATCTTTGGGTGACCTGGTGTGGACCTGTATAGAACATGAAGCCTGAGATCCATGAGAAGTTAAAACTCTTCTCAACCAGAAGTCGGTGCTTCTTAAGAGAGAAGTGAGGTGATGTTCTTCCTTTAACAAGATAGTTGGCTATGTCTACATACCATGGATTAAAGGAATCAATAGAAAATAGGTGCTCATCTGGGAAGCTGTCGTTAATTTCTATTGGATCATTCGGTACTTGCAATATTGCTAAGAAATCAGCCACCACATTAGCCTTGCCTGGTTTGTCTATCATCTTCACATCAAATTCCTGCATGAGGAGTAACCAACATGCTAATCTACCACTAATGGAAGGTTTGTTCATTAAGTATTTGATGGCCAAATGGTCAGTGTAAACAAATACTTCATAACTTGTGATGTAGTGCCTAAATTTGTTTAGTGCATAGACAACTGCTAACAACTCTTTTTCAGTAACAATATAATTTAACTCAGCACCTTGCAAGTTTTTACTAATATAGTAAATAGCATGTTCAACAATACCTTCCTTCTATCCAAGGACTGCTCCAATGGCATAGTCATATGCATCTGTGTGGATGTGAAATGACAACTTCCAATCAAGTCCTCTGAGAATAGGTGTTTTGGTCAAAACATCTTTTAGTTGCTGAAATGATGCCTCATAGTCTTTTGTCCATTCAAACTCAGCTTCATTTTTCAGCAAGTTGTACAAAGGGGTTGAAAGTTGGCTAAAATCCTTTATGAATCTTCAGTAGTAACCAGCATGGCCAAGGAAACTCCTGACATCTTTTTTCTTAACCGGTGTGGGATGTGTGTTGATAACTGCAATTTTTGCGGGGTCAACCTGAATTCCAAAAGATGAGAGGTAGTGTCCCAAGACAACTCCCTCCTCCATCATCATGTAACACTTCTCACTATTAAGGGAGAGGTTATATTCCTGGCATCTCTTAAGAACCTTCTCCAAGTTATCATGTGCTTCCTCAAATGTGGTTCCATGAGTAGTGAAGTCATCCATATAAATTTTAACATAGTCAGCAACAATGTCAGAGAAAATACCCAGCACTACTCTTTGGAAGGTACCAAGTGTGTTGCACAATCCAAATGGTAGGACTCTATAAGAAAATATTCCCCATGGATAGGTGAATTTTATCTTATCTTGGTCTTCTAGTGAGATTTGTATCTAGTTATACCCACTAAAGCCATCTAGAAATGAAAAATACTTTTTACCAACAAGATTATCAAGCACTTGGTCAATGAAAGGTAGTGGAAAGTGATCCTTTTTAGTGGCTTTATTGAGCTCTCTATAGTCCACACAAACTCTCCACTTGCCCCCTTTTTTTGGAATAATTACTAGAAGAGAAACCCATTAGTTGTCAAAAATAGGATAAATGAAACCGACACTAAGAAGCTTCTACAACTCGGTTTTCACTATATCTCTCAAAGCGGGATTTATTCTCCTTTGGGCTTGTCTCACTGGCTTGAACTCAGGGCCTATATGGATTATGTGGGTGTAAATTTTAGGGTCTAACCCTTTCATATCAGTATAGTCCCATGCAAAGGCTTGCTGACTTTCTTGCAAAAGCTTGAGAAGACTGGACATCTGAGGTTCAGTGAGATTTTTATTAACGTTCAAATCTTTCCCTGAGGCAATTTCAACTCTTTTGACCTTATCCAGCATCAAAATGTATGCCATTGATGGAGACTTTATTTCATGGGGCAACAAGGTGTGGAGATAATCAAATGTTGCAGGAGATTGTGGTGAGGTATGCTTGGGCAATATTGTTTAAAGTGAACAATTAGGGACATCATAAGAAGATTCCTCAAAACCATATTGGTTTGTAAGGATTGTTGCAAGTATATCATCTTATTCTTGTGAGACCATGAATGGATTTCTCACAATGACCATGAGTTTCTGCACTAAGTTTGCTTCAAGGACAAAATCACCTAAATCTGGCCAGACAACTTGGTCAAGTTCTACTTGGGGTTTTGCTAGAGAATATAGAGTTAGCTTCTTGGTATTTATCCTATCTAATATGGTCATTTTTCTTGAGTGACATGCAATGCAAGCATCAGTTGTGGCTAACCAAGGATGTCCTAAGATTAATGGATATCCTCCTAGGGTGGCTTTGGGTGACAAAACTATGAAATCTGAAGGGTAGTCTAAAGAATCCAGTGTGACAACAATATCTTCAACCATGTCATCTGGCTTGATAGTGTGTGTGTGAAAATTATACCTGATCTGTAGACACAACACTTCAGTAAAACATTAGAGGTTAGCTATAATCAAATCATGCAAAATGAAATCTAATTTAACCAAGTGATTTACTGCCTTCTAGTAGGTGCGAGATTGATGTTTACAAATTGTTTATCGAGATCAGTGACCTAGACGACACCTAAATGAAGGATTTGAATGCAATTGATCTAGATATGAGATTGAATGCAATTAAGCTATTTTTTTATTATATTTTCTATGCAATAATAATGAAAAACTGATATGAATCTATGCTAATATGGAAATTGATATGCTAAAATGATCTAACAATGATATGAAAAAGAATCTAAATGAATGCAAAAAAAACAAATTGATCTCACAATAGCCTTGATTTGCAATAAGCTTTGATTCTCCAAATTCCAATTCTTCAAAATAATTGTGCAATTCGTAGATGACTTTGGCAAAGTAAGCTTGCAAAATTATGAGATGCTTGGATGCAAATTTGAGAGATGAATTATGAAGAGCTAAGCCTTGTTTTTATAGAAATCCAGGGCTTTGGAGGTGCATGAGAAAAAGCCATAAATCACTCAAATAACTCAAGTTGATTTTTGAGTTATTTTATAATAACAGATAATTAAGTCACAAAAACATGCAAAAGCTAAGTTTTAACTCAAAATAGAGTTTAGCTTTAATTGATAATTGACAGTTGTTTGCTTTTATGATTGTGCATGTTTTAATTATGAATTAATTTAATAATAAAGTGATTTATGCTCAACTTAACTAATTTTTGAAATAAAATAATTAATTTATGGGTTAATTAACTATTTTATCAAACTTTTATTAAAAATTATATTATTAAATAATGACAACATGCTTTAATTAATTAAATAAGAATTTAATCAATTATTCATAAGATATTAGATTTATTGTCAAAATTAAATAATACAATTAATAATAGATATAATTAAATTTAATTACACAATTAAGTGGCAAATATTAAATCTAATTAATTAAATATGAAAATATTCAATTAATCAAACTTTTAGGATAAATGTGATTTATTGCCAAATAATTATAAAATTAAAGATAATTATGATGATTAGGAATATTGCTAGGAATATTCCCTGATGCAAAACTTAAGATAATCAATTAGATTTGATGATGTTCAGATGTGCCTTAGGTTAGGACTTCGATGTCAATTTTGTTCGATTTGTCGATGTAGGAGGTTAATGAACTTATAGCCCCTTTTTGGGGTATTAAAGATAGTGGAATTATCAGCTAATTTCAGTATTGTAGGTGTATCTCACAAACCAATAATGCTAAGCCTCAATAAGACTTCTCTAGCCATTACATTAATTGATGCTCCTAGGTCAATCAAGACATTCTGAATTTGGATACCATTAATATGAATGGTGACCACTAGACTCCCTGGATCAGAATACTCAGGCATTAAGAGTTTACTTAACATGAGATCACAGAGTTGTCCTAAAATATGGACAGTGTCAGGGTCTTTTTTCTTCCTTCCAGGCTGCTTAATACATGATTCTTTTATTGCCTTGGTATAGATTGGAACTTCTTTAAGGGCATCCAACAGAGGAATTTTCACTGTCAGTTGCTTAAGTTGATCAATTAAATCAGCTGCTATAGGATTTTCTTTTGGGGGAGTTGACTGAGCCAATCTTTGCAGATAAGGAGGATTTTTTAGCACTGGTGCAGATTGAGGAATAGGTGGAATATCAGTAGGTTGGTTCACGAGTATAGCCTCAGCATCAGCAACTTCAGTTATTATGGGCTCCTTAGGTGCAGGAAGCGTAGTTCCTGATCTAAGATGGATGTCATTTACTTGCAAGGAATAAGCTTGCTACTTGTTATTAGGAAGCCAAGTTAGCTTTTGAGGGTTACTATTGGCTACAAGAGGTGGAGGCATAATAGCTTGTTGCTAAGGTGGAGGCATGAGAGCTTGTTGTTGACTAGGCTGGTTGGGTCCCCACTGAGGTTGTTGTTGCTAGTTACCATGAGGTGGCCATTGGTTACTCTGTTGTGGTTTTTGGTACGAGTTAAACTATTGTTGGTATGGGTTAAATGGTGGCTATTACTGATAGGCTTGATTATAGTGCAGTTATTGGTTAGACCAATTATAATTCCAATTCTGGCCTTGAGGGGTAGAATTTTGGGGGTTATGGTTTGGCCATTGACTGCTATTATTATTATAACCAAAATTATTCAATGGGTCTAGAGGCATACCTCTTCTCTTAGCCCATGGACGCCTTTGAGCAACATAGAAAAATTCTTCATTCTCCTCATCTATGGCTTTAAAATTAGTGGGCATTGTATTAGCGTCCAAAGATGCAACTGTCTTGCATCTACAATCTCTTTTCTTTTCTCTGCAATGAGAGCATAATTTGGCCAGCACAACATCTACCTCTTCCTTCTTCCTTCTCACCTGCATACTATCTAGTTGAGTGGTGACATCATTGATGATGTCCTTCTTGAAGTCAGATAGTAGATTGGATAGCTCCATCTTGGATACTCCCGAACCACCATTGGACTTACGCGGTAACTCCCTAAGTCCCCTACCTTTCTTCACAGTGGCCCTTGAATAATTTAGACATATATTCTTTATATCAACCCATTTTTTTTGTGTAATATCTCCTCCTGCCATCAGGTCTAGAGCCTCAATACTTCCATCATTCACACCCTTTAAGAAAAGGTGTTCTGAGATTCCTTGTTCAGCTGGTGCTATGTATTATGCTGCAAGTTGAACATGAACCTTGAGACATAATCCTCCAAGGTTTCATCTTCCTTCTAGGACATTTTGAAAATGTCGTCACCTTTCAAATCTTGACCCCTACAGTATTCTTTATACTTTGAAAGAAATAGATTGCTCATTGCATTCCAATCTACTACAGTGTTGGCGGCCAACCCCATGAACCATCTTAAGGCAACCTCTTTTAGAGTGGATGGGAACAACTTCAACTTGTAGCCATCAGTTGTGTAGTCATAACTCTGACAAAGGATGTCAAACTCAAAGAGGAAGGTCTCGGGGTCTTCTGTAATAAGGCTGTAGAATTTGGGAAGTGCAGCAGTAGGTATGTTCTTCAAATTTTGATTACCTTGCTGAGTAGGGATAGGAAAAGGAAAGGTGAATTGCACCATTCTTGGAGGAGGACCTGGTGGTGGTGGCTAATAGATAATAAGAGCAAGTGGGTTGTCTTGGTATTCAAGCTTAGCAAAGAGGTCGTTCAAATGCAATGATTCTTCAGAGGATGAAGAGGATATGTGTTCCTGACCATCAACAAATGGATTTTCAAAGGCTTCTTCTTCTTCACTCTTGTTTTGGGGTTCTTCAAGTTCAAGGTTAAAAATGTCAAATGATCCCTCCTGATAATTACTGGGAAGAAATCTCCCAAGGTGATCCCTCCTTCTATGCATAAAAATTCTTACTTAAGACTAAGCTCTATATTATCAGAACTGAAAATGCAACTACAAAGATAAGTTTGAATTAACACCATCCCTGACAACGACACCAAAAAATGCTCGGCCAAATAATGGTATCAGAAACCCATAGCAATGGACTGCCTATTTCAGGATTGGACACCCTAATTGGTTTCTAAATGAATTATTCAGTCTCATTTAATTATCAACCAGGGACGTAAACTTGGAATGGCATTCACAAAGTATATGCTCCAAACTTTCTCAATCTTATCACTATCCTACAAAACTCAAATGCTTATGCTTCAGGAAAACTATGCTAAACCAACAAATAAACTTATTATAACAAAGCATGGAATCACGGGTAGGAATTACTCTAACCATCTATGCTACAGGAACAGTCTACCAATTCTGTTATCAGTAGCTGCAAGAACAACAGAGTTCTATCTTGCTTAGAAATAAATAGGAAAATGAATTCTACACTAACAGAATAATTCACTCATCAAGTGGGCCCCCTTGAGTGAGTGAACATGAAATACAATCAAGACAAAAGATGTAAACTCGAATTGAGCTTTCTATTTATCCATAACAAAATGATTACACTTGATTGAAAACAATATCACTATAGTTCTGTTATATAAACCAATTTTTTCGACTAACTCCTAAAGAGTTACAACAGTCGATTATTTGAAGGAAAACTACAACTACCTCCTAAATCTACGATCACTTCATAAATGAGGATCAATTACAGACTCATCAAGTTCAGAATAGAAACAACATTAAACATGAATAAATCTCCAGGAATATAGCATGTTGAGGGAACTAAATTTGTGCACTGCATGCAATAGAAAATAGCGATTGACTTGCTCTGCTTGTGAAGATCTTGCAATCCATGGTTGGCTTTGACTATTCCAATGCCACTATGTTGGTTCTTGAATGCTCACGGTAAACACCTGCAAAACAATCAATGCGCACACAACATCCCATATACATATATATCCTTATCATTAATATTAGGAAAAATGGTATAAACTTCTAATTAACACTCTTGCAAATCCTATGGCTACATGAGAAAGACTACCCAAAACATAGCTTAGGCAAGGAAACATTCATTAACATGTATAGCTACTACATTATACCATTCCTGTCCATGAATTCAAACAAATACCATGCCTTTAAACTATCCACATTTCTATTTCATGTCTACACACACACACACACATATATAAACCATAAGTTCATATGCTTGAAAAACATAAATTCATGTCTACTTGCAAAATAACTACCTGAAAGAAGGATAAAAAGTACTAAGAAAGATGGCCTTTTAGAAGCCCATCACGAGCTATCTTGACATCATCATTCTTTGACTCAATGTGGTCCCAAATCGCTCACACATTAGTCAAAGAGGGGCAAATGTAATCACCTAAAATTGGTCTAGTAGAACTTGAACCCCCTTTTTTTATCATATTGCCTCAAAGTAAATCCTAAATTTCAAGGCATATTTACTAGACATAATTGTGCAAAGTAACCCTAAAAATCCTCTCTTCATAATTAAATAAAAAATCTTATATCAAGCTTATACTATGGTCTAATTTCTAGAGCTTGCATATTTATTTAATTTCTATAACATTGCTTTTAATATAAAGTTCATACACTTTTATTAAAATAACACATTCACATGTGTGCACATACTTAATCTTGATTGATTAGAAATTAAAAGGGATTTGTGCTTTCAAAATTGCTATTTTTTCTTATCTTACCTAACATCTCCCTTTTGCCTCTTAATCCTCACCACTCATCTCTACCTAACCTTGCATCTCCTTTTGCCTCTTCATCTCAACCACTCATTCTTTTGCCTCTTAATCTCCACCCTTCATTCTTGAGGCAATTCCTATAAAAGGAAGCTCTTCCTTGGCTCAAGGGTCCACTTTTCATTGTAATTTTAGTTCTCTTGCATTCTAGCTTTCTTGCATTCTTACATTCTTAGAGTAACTTGTTAATTTGAATTCTTAGCTTCTAGTTGCTCTCATTTCTTATCTTAGTTTCATTTCTAGCTTAATCTTATATTGTTAATCTAGTTTCTTTCCTTGCATTTCTTCAATAACATAGCTCTTGCGTCTTCATTTTAGAATACTACTTGTTTGCATTAATTCTTAGCTTAATCTCTCATTCTAGCTTGTTAATCTTGCATCGTAGCTTCATTCTCTAGCTTTGAATCTTCCATTTTGGAGTAGTTAAGTCACTAATCCTCTATGCCAATTTGATGAGCATCATGAGAAGGATTAAAATTTCTTCAAGTAGGAAGCTATGAGCTGCTTCTTAAGATTTCCTCTTCCATGAATTCTCTCAAGTATAATGGTTCATAGAAGTGTGTCACACTTTTGATCACACATCCACCAAGAGGAGGGCTTGTTCGACTTAACTTTATCTAAATCACATTTAACCACCATATGCCCAGTCCTGAAGAATCTTCTACATCTCAAGGGAATCCCTTCACAGTCCAGAGGTTAAATCCAAGAACTCTTAGGAGTTAAGAGCTTGATCTCTATAGGCAACCCCTTAGAAGCATCAATATCAACCAAAATATGAGCATATGTAGAATGGAGGATATCAAGAGAGTTCTCATCAACCATAATAAAATCCCCCAGGGCCAAACCCACTTCCTCTAAGAGTGGATCCACCTAAAGATGAAGTGAGAGGTAGGGGAGTCTAACCCAAATGGGCATTTTATAGAAGGATTCAGATGATGGATTGATATCATCATGCTAGGATTTCATCAACAAAGGGAAGTGTTTCCCCCAAGTAAAAAAATGCTCATAAAGAATAGTCTTTCTATCCACCACATTTTCAAACTTGGAAATAAAGAATCCTTTAACCAAGGGGAAAATCTGGACCAAATCTAAAATGATGGACATCCAATGCTTAGAGATCCAATCACAGAGCCTTAGGAGACTAGGATAGAAACCCTTAAAACAATAGATAATCACAAGGGAAGACATGTTAGAAGCAACCTAATCAAGCTCAGTGACCGTCTCAACTTCTAAATTAATGGAAATAGAATGACACATAGGGAAAGGAAAAGAAGCAAGACCCTTACCCCTGCAAGAAGCCACACATTCTGCAAAAGAGCCCCTAGGACCAATGGTCACTGAAGGAGGCACCACATAGGAGGAAGCCCGATGAATAGCATGAAACCCAACCCCCTTATCATTAGAGGACAATAGAGAACCATTATCAACAACCACATTGGAAGGAGGAGTGCCCTAGACTCTGGGAAGGCAAGGACTGACATGAGAACTCCCTGCACAACTCTCAACACCAAGACCTAAAACCACTACAACAAAAGCCAAGGGACACACTATAGACTTAGCAGTGTCAGAGGACTCAACGACAACACACCTACCACCATGAGTGGGAGAAGTTTTTGAAAATGTAGCAGAGTGGGAACCCATTACGAGGGACATGTGATGATTGATCTATTCACATAATGAATGTTATATATCAAATATATTTCATTAAAATAGTATTTTAAAGAAAAGGAATTGCTTAATATTAATTGTGCTACTTCATTTTTCTAAATTTTATATAACATAAGAAAATAATGGAAGTGATTTCATATAAACAAACTAATTTTATGTTACTTTACCATTCTGTATGATCATGTCCATTTTATTGAAATTTTATTTTGGATATTAATCTCATCTTATGTTTGGGATGAAGTATGTAAAACTTTGTAGGAGTATCAAAATAAGTTACTAATCTATCAATATTGGGCTGCTAAGCACAAGATAATACTAGTCCAATGGAAGTTACTTCAATACACAAGGTATTGGTCATTTGAAACCATATTTTTTAGTTATTTGCAAGCCATCTTGAGTACGCTACTATAATAGCATAAGTGCACATTTTTGAAATGTCAAGTTCAAATTATACATTGAAAAACCAGTCATCTCATACACGTTGATACCTATTAGGTTTTGCATATATGATTTCCTATCAATATGTGTTCGTGGTATTTTGTTTTCAAGTTGGGGCCAAGAGTGCTCAAAAGTATAGTATAATTAAAGATGTTAATAAGTATGCCCTCCCTCAATGGACTACCTTTAGTTTGATAATGTAATCTAAATGAAACTTTGTTTTCAACCATTGTATTATTGGTTGATCTAAGTTTACTATCTTATCTTTTTCTATGGATAAGCAAGGTTGTCCAGAAGACTTTATAGATCTAGTAATATATTCTTCATCTATTTACCCAAAAAAAATTTAATTGTCAAATATTGGATCTTTATACCAAATAATTTTTTGTGATAACACCTTGTCTTAATAAAAACCTTCTCCAATGCCTTCGACCTTGTATGAGATAGTCTTGAATCTTGTTACTATAAAGAATTTATCATTCTCAGTTGAAAACCTTCTAAACTAGAATACATACTTAACCTTGTATTTGCAAATAGAGTGAATTATTTCTTCTCCTCGACATTCCCATTTCTAGCTTCTCCTTCCTCCTCTTCTCTCTTCCACAACCGCCCTACTAGCATTTGGAAATAACTATGCTACTCTATAACACTTGTTTGATGAAAGGGTGTCCTTATATTTTTGACAAGAAAACAATAAGTAGTTAGAAAGTTTCGTCTAACACAACCCAAAAGATCAACAATATTTTGTTGTAAAGGAGATCTTATATTATATAAGTAAAGCATTTATCATAATTAATATGTTGAACCAAGATTGAAGCATACTTATTCAACACATCCTTCCAAATTGGTTCTTCAACTAGAAAGGATTTACGAATCAATATGGTATTGTCCATAAATTATTTTTGTGATGAAGGTGATGCAGGAGCATCTCGGGTCTTTGGCAATCCCGTGTCACCAAAAACATGTTTGAAGTTTTCTGTGTTTCTCGGTTCCTTCTTTAACCAAGTTGGTTCGGTGTTGCTCAGTTTCCTTTGTTTACCAGTGTTGGTCAGTTATCTCTTTGGCACTCGATGAATTTCCCTGGTGCTCGGTGATTCTTGTCTGGCACTTAGTTATCCTTGCTTGTCGAGTTGTTTATTTTGGATTTCTGTTGAGGCTAACTCTTGCATTTATATTTGGTCACAGATTTAATGTTGGTATCTATCATTAGGAAGCATGTGGACCTAGATCTGGTCATTCCTTCTATTGATGGTGGATCTGAAGGCTAACTTGGTTTGATAGCCTCTTGTATAAATGTAGTTTTTTGGTTAGAGTTTAGGGAGTCAATTTTTGGAGATAGAAGATAGAAGATAGAAAATTAGAGATTGTTGGCAGATCCTCACATGTTGGAGGACTTATGTACTTCATTGTAATATCTGGCCTAAACTGGGAAGGCCTTACATCCCATCATGTATGAATAAATTGAAGATAATATATTAAAGTATTTGCATTCTCTCTCTCACTGTTGTGTGGTGTTGCTTCCACGTGTGATCTATGCAAGGTGGATCTGGTTAGGGTTTTCCCATCTACCCTTGTGCTAGGTGGTATCAGAGAAAGGTGAGATCTAGATCTAGGTTTGCGAATCTAGGTTTGAGGGTTCCTTCTTGTCAAACCCTAGTTGAATTGTTGTGGGGTAGCAGATTGTGATCTGGCCTGTAATTACAGAGGGTTTCAAGATGGTTTGTGGGAGGTGAGATGCAAATCCAGGATTGGCAAAAATGTTGAGACAACTTACAACTAGGTTAGAAGCTGTTGAAACAGCCCAGAGAAGAGGAAGACATCTTGAAGATGTTAGTGATGATGAAATTAAGGAAGAACAAGTTGATGTAGAACCTGCACCAATGATGGATCAAGGTGAGGAAATATTGTTGAAGGCTTTGAAAAATTTGAAGTCTACACCACACTTTAATCCTCCTGAGTATAGTGGAAAATTGGATTCTGATGAATTGATGGACTGGATCACTGAGATGGAAAAGTACTTTGAATATGAAAATGTACCTGAGGAAAAGAAGGTGAAAATTGCAAGCACAAAGTTGAAGGGTCATGCATCCTTGTGGTGAGAACATCTGCAGTTGGACAGAAAGAGGAAAGGCAAAGACAAAATCAAGGTATGGAATAAAATGGTGAATAAATTGAAAGGAAAGTTCTTACCTTATGATTATCAGATTAACCTAGTTAGGTGAATGCAAAGTTTGAGGCAGAAAGATAGCTTGGTAAAAGAATATACTGAGGAATTCTATAGATTAGATATCAGATCTGGACATGATGAAGATGATGTGGAAATAATTGCTAGATACCTGAATGGTTTGAGAGTTCCATCCAAGAAGAAATTAGTTTGGTCAAATTGGAGAACATTGAAGAGGCTTATCAATTTGCATTGAAAGCTGAGGACAAATTGAACAAGAAACATGAGCAAAGACAAAGAGGTAGAGGTGGTAGATTCCCTAGGGGAAGAGGTAGATCTTATGGTGAAAATAGTAGATTTGAACCTGAAAAGGAAACTTTGGATAAAGGCAAGACCGAGTGGAAAGGTGAAAGTTCATCTAGAGGCAGAGGCAGTAACTACTAAGGTGGTTATAACAGAGGTGGTTTTCGAGGAACTTTTTATAATTATGGAGAAGGACATAGATGATTTGAGTGTACACGTGCAAGTAAGAAGGTCGGTAACAGTAGAAATTCTTTGGTGCAAGAAGAGTCACTGAATGAACCTGAGAAGGAAAATAACTTGATGGTAAGGAGAGAACTTTGGAGTGAAAGTAATACGGAAGATCTGGTAAGGAAAAGTTTGTTTAAGACCAGCTATAGAGTTTCTAATGAAGTTTGGAAGGTAATCATTGACAGTGGTAGCTCATGGAATCTGGCATCTGAGGAAATGGTCACAAAGTTGCAGTTGAAAAGGTTTGAACATCTAAAGCCATATCAGATTTCATGGATCAAAGATGAGCATACACTCTTGGTAAGTGAACAATGTTATATGAATTTGAAAATTGGAAAGTACTATGATAAGGTGTTATGTGATATCATGCCTATGGATTGTTGTCATATTTTGTTGGGTAGACCTTGGCAATATGATATACATGCTATATATGATGGGAGATTGCATAAGTATACTATTTGGGCTGATGGAAGAAGATAGATCTTGTTACCTTTGATTGAAGAACATGTTAGTTATGTTTGCACATCTGTGAAAGTTTTCTTGATGGAAGGAAGAAAGTTTGTTAAGGATTTGAAGAAGAATGATGTATGTTTTGATGTGATTCCTAACAAATCAAGTAATAAAACAAAGGATAGTGTCCCTGAGGAGATTGATAAATTACTCACTGAGTATAGTGAAATCATTTTTGATAATGTACCTAATGGTTTGCCACTGAAGAGAAGCATTGATCATTGCATGGATCTAATCCCTGTAGCTAGTTTACCAAATAAGGCACCACATCAGTTGACACCTACCGAGAATCAGGAATTGAACAGAAAAATTCAAGAATTGTTGTAGAAAGGTTTTATCAGAGATAGTTTGAGTCCTTTTGGAGTACCTATTGTATTGACACCTAAGAAGAATGGAGAATGATGAATGTGTACTGATTCTAGAGTAATCAACAAGATAATAGTGAAATATAAGTTTCCTATACTAAGAATGGATGACATAATGGACAGTTTGACTGGAGAAAAGTATTTTACCAAAATTGATTTGAAAAGTGGGTTTCATTAGATCAGAATCAAAGAAGGTGATGAGTGGAAGACTAATTTCAAGACAAAAGAAGGTTTGTATGAATGGTTGGTTATGCCTTTTGGTTTAACTAATGCACCGAGTACTTTTATGAGATTAATGAATGAAGTTTTGAATAAATTCTTGGGTAAGTTTGTGATTGTATATCTTGATGATATTCTGATATTCAGTAAGATGAGAGAAGAACATTTGTTGCATGTTAAACAAGTATTACACAGGTTGAAAGAAGAAAAGTTGTTGATAAATTTGAAAAAGTGTTCATTCATGAAAGAGGAAATTGTGTATTTGGGATTTGTAATTTCAGCTAATGTTTGAAAATGGATCCTGAAAAGGTCGAAGCTATTTTGAATTGGCCTACACCTGAGAATGCTAGCGAGGTAAGATCATTTCATGGTTTGGAAATTTTTTACCAAAATTTCATTAGGAATTTCAGTTCAATTTGTAATGCTATGACTGAGACTATGAGATGAGATAAAAGAGAATTCAAATGGACACATGGAGCTGATAAAAGTTTTGAGACTCTAAAGTAGAATGTTATTGAATTTCCTATGTTGGCATTGCCTGATTTTAATAAGGTATTTCAAGTGGAATGTGATGCAAGTGGAAGTGCAGTTGGAGATGTGTTGAGTCAAGAAGGTAAACTTGTTGCTTTCTTTAGTGAAAAGTTGAATGATGCAAAAAGGAAATATTTTGTGTATGATCAAGAATTCTATGCCATTGTTCAAGCACTGAAAGAATGGAGACATTATTTGATACTGAGTGAATTTGTGTTGTATACCGATCATAAGGTTTTACAATATTTGGGTAGTCAGAATAAGTTGAATTAGAGACATATGAAATGGGTTGAGTATTTGTAGAGTTATACATTTGTGATAAAGCATAAGAGTGGAGTCACTAACTGAGTTGCTAATGCATTGAGTAGAAGAAGATCTTTGATGATCGAGATGAAAATTGAAGTTCTTGGCTTTGATGACATGAGAGATTCTTATGAATTTGATCCTGATTTTTTTGAGCTGTAGAGAAAGTGTAGAGCACCTATTCAAGATCAACCGAGTACTAAATGGGAAGAATATTTTATTCAAGAAGGTATGTTGTTTAAAGGTATTCAGTTGTGTATACTGAGAGGAGCAATGAGAACTAATTTGATAAAGGAGAAACATAGTAGTGGTTTGGCTAGACATTTTGGTGTTGATAAGACATTGAATTTTCTTAAGGAGAAATACTTTTGGCCATAGTTGTATAAAGATGTTTAGAAATTTGTGAAAAGTTGTGGAATTTGTCAAGTTGCAAAAGGAGTAAGTCAGAATACTGGATTGTATACACCGATTTATGTTCCTGAGAAACCTTGGGTTGACATCAGCATGGATTTTATTCTTGGCTTACCGAAGATAGTAAGAGGTAATAATTCTATATTTGTTATTGTGGATAGATTTTCTAAAATGGCACATTTTATACCTTGTAGAAAGACATCAGACATAGTACATATAGCAGATCTTTTCTTTAAGGTTTTTGTCAAATTGCATGGATTACTAAGGAGTATTATGTTTGATCGAGACAATAAATTTGTTGGATACTTTTGGAAGACCCTTTGGAGAAAGTTTGGCACCGAGTTGAAATATAGTTCTACATTTCACCCACAAACTGATGGACAGACGAAAGTTGTAAATAAAAGTTTGGGAAATATTTTGAGATGTTTAGTTGGAGACACACCAAGTAATTGGGATTCTGTGTTAGCACAAGAAAAGTTTGCATACAATAATTTAGTGAATAGGAGTACTAGAAAAACACCTTTTGAGATTGTAAATGACATACAACCGAGAGGTATATCATATTTGAGGGATATTGCTGATGAAAGAAAGAGAAGTGTTGAAGGAGTGAAGTTTTCTGAATACATGAAGACATTGCATGAAGATGTGAAACATAAGTTAAAAGTAAGTAATAAAAAATATAAAGACATAACTGATAGATCAAGAAGACATAAGACTTTTGTATTTGGTGATGAAGTAATGGTTCATTTGAAGAAATGTCGATTTCCTGTTGGAACATATGGGAAGCTGAAAATGAAGAAGTTTGGCCCTTGCAAGATACTAAGGAAATTTGATAATGGAAATGCATATGAGATTGAGTTACCTAATGACATGGATATATCACCTATATTCAGCATTGTTGATTTGTATGAGTATCATGAACCTGATGAATAAGTGATAGTACTGATGGATTATCCTAAGAAATAGATGGAAGAAGTTGAGTAGATTTTGGAGCAAAGAATTGGCAGAAGTACAAGATGAAAACAATATATGGAATATCTAGTAAAGTGCAAGAATGGGCCGATTGAAGACAGTGCATGGATTTCATAATCTAAGTTGGATGCGGCTTAGATCATACCTATTTCATGATTTGGAGAATCATTTCAAATAACCCCATGTGTCTGATGCAGGAGCATCTCGGGTCCTTGGCAATCCCGTGTCACCAAAAACATGTTTAAAGTATTCTGTGTTGCTCGGTTCCTTCTTTGACCGAGTTGGTTCGGTGTTTCTCGGTTTCCTTTTCTTACTAGTGTTGGTCGGTTATCTCTTTGGCACTTAGTGAATTTCCCTGGCACTTGGTGATGCTTGTTTGGTGCTCGGTTATCCTTGCTTACCGAGTTTTTTATTTTAGATTTATGTTGAGGCTGACTCTTGCATTTATATTTGGTCACAGATTTAATGTTGGTATCTATCATTGGGAAGCGTGTGGACCTAGATTTGGTCATTCCTTCCATTGATGGTGGATCTGAAGGATGACTTGGTTTAGTAGCCTCTTATATAAATGTAGTTGTTTGGTTAGAGTTTAGGGAGTCAGTTTTTGGAGATAAAAGATAGAAAATTAGAGATTGTTGGAAGATCCTCGCATGTTGGAGGACTTTTGTACTTCATTGTAATATCTAGCCTAAACCGAGAAGGCCTTACAACCTGGCATGTATGAATAAATTGAAGATAATATATGAAAGTATATGAATTCTCTCTCTCTCTCTCTCTCTCTCTCTCACTCACTATTGTGTGTTGTTGCTTCCGCATGTGATCTCTGTGAGGTGGATCTCGTTAGTGTGTGCCTTTGGTCCCTCTCCCCATCTACCCTTATGTCAGAAGGATTAGTGGTAGTGATCAATTAGACACCATGCAATGAATAAGAAGAAACCAATTGAGAAATATTTAAACAAAGTGCTCAACTAGCATTATGAATATATTGGGAGAAATAAGGTATTTGTATCTAAGTTCTCTTCCATTTCTAAAAAAAATCCTTTGAGAATTCTAGTAATGATACTAGATAATTTTGGTGAAAGAAAACTTTGTTACATGTACAATTGAATTCATAAATTGTTCTGTGCTTTTAATGAATTATGAGATTTGATTTATTATTTAAAAGATGTTGTAGACACCTAAATTTGTCATTTTAACACTAATTAAATAAATTTAATTAATGACTCTAAATAACATTATAGTTAATTTTTAATTAATTATATTTGGTAAATTCATTTATTTATTTAATTAAATAAATTCACTAATTATAGTATTTGAATTAAATTTAAATACTACCTTTCATAATATATTAAATTTAATTTAATGCATGTTCCTCCATAGTCCCCTTTTAAATAAATTTTTAATTTATTTAATTCCCTCACATTCTTTATTTCTAATAAGCCATGATTAAATTAAATTGTATTTAATTTAATCATAAATCCAACCTAGATGCTATCCTACACACATCACTTTCTATTTAATAAGCCTACTCACTAATTAACTAAGGTTAATTAGGCTAATTTTTGAATTCCTACATCCATTAGTCCTAATTATTTGCTCACACATGTGTGAGCAAATTTCCAAAAATTGTCTTTTCAAATATTGCTAAAATTTGCATAAACAAGGCTTCTTACATTTTTTATGACACTTCTTACACCTTCTAAAATGGTGAAAATAGACTTTTTCACTTACACATCTCTTACACACACTTACACATGTACTTGAAGTACACATTGACCTCTCACATCCCAAGTTGCTCACACATGTGTGAGAAAGTCTTGGACTTTGCATGGCTTATGTGTCTCCTTGGTGGCACCTATGTGGATTCCACATAGATGCCACCTCACCCCAGCCCTCCAAAATCCTATAAATAGGACTCTTGTCTGAAGAAAATACACATTCATTCTTGGATTAGAGTTATTATGCTAGTTTAGACTTAGAATTGTTTTCTTAGAGTTTTTGTTAACCATTTGGTAGTTGTTAGAATGCATAGTAGAATTTGATTCCATGCTTTAGCTTCATTTATATTTGTCATTTGTATGTCATTGAGCTTGAGGATTGCTTTCATATCTCCCCGTTGAGCTTCTTTGGCCTCTTGCATTTGAGTGCTTGAGAGTTGCTTCTATAGCTTCTTCTTGAGCATCTCAAATCTTCATTTTATCTTGCATTTGTAGTGGGATCTATACTTGTGTTGGGAGAGCACACCCACAACCTCTCTAAGAGCTTAAATCAAGCAAGTCTTGGGTGCACTTGCTTCATGCTCATCCAAGGTTATGTTGAAGATTAGTATTTTTAACAAGTTTATGAACATGTTAGAGTAGATTGATTATGCTCTTTATTGTTAACATTTGCATGTTTGAACTTGTTCTTAACAGGTAGATTTTCATCATATACATTTTAGCATGCCTGGTGGGACCCACAATCCCATTTTCTAACTATTTTTTTTGATCTTGTGAAGGATTCCCATGAATTTTCCAGAAAGGCGTCTCCACCTGACCAAAGGCATCTCTGCACATAGGCATCTCCACCAAAGAAGAGTTTTTCTCTCATTTTAGTTTGTTTTAATCAGCAAAACTTGTGTTTAGTGATCACATTAAGGTTAATAATCATTAGTAAAACACCTAACTATATTTGAAAATGAAGAAAAATGCATGAAACTAATAAAATCTTTGTTTTTGTGCAGATATGTGTCTCTACATACACACAGGTGTCTTTGCTAGAAAATGGAGTTTTCTTTGTGTTACCTTTTTTTAGCCTGATTAAGTAAAGTTTTTTGACGTATTAAGGTTAAAAATCACTGTGTCTTTGTCATAAGAAACCTTTTTATGCATTTAAAACTTAATGGGAACACAAAACTTTCAAACATTGTTGATTAATATTTATTTTTGTGCAGACAGGTGTCTCTGCCTGTACACAGATGTCTCTACTTGGAAATAGGTGTCTCTAAAAAATAGGCATCTGTGCTTGTACATAGGCATCTCTGTCTAATTTCAACATGTTTTCATAATATCTTGCACTTTAAGTTTGCTGATCTGAGTTTTTTGGAAGATACTAACATTTTGTGACTTCTAACAGTAATTTTGCAGAACATTGACCAAGATTTGAACATTTGTAAGATACTAATTTGGTTGTTTTGCAGAACATTATTAGAAGACCAAACACATTAAACTACTTACCAAAGTTGTTTTGTAGGTTGCCAAGGAGATTCAATCAAACATTGTGTTTTCTTAATGATTTCTTAGGCACCTAGCATTAAATAGGAAGTTTATTCTTTTGATAATGATTCATTAGCTAGTGGCTTATGCTCTTTTCTCCAAGTGAGAAAACTAGAAACCCATAACCTTTTGAATTGTTGTCTTAAAGAAAAGACTTAGAATTTATCATTTTTTGGTGTGTTAAGGAGAAAACCTCATTGGATAGGAGATTATGCTCTTTTCCCCTTGAGGGAAAATAAAAAATCCAGACTCCTTCTTGGGGCCAATCCATGCATTTATTTTCAATCCTTTAGATGGGCCTACCAACGAGGTAAAAAGCTCCCAAGAATGACCCACATGAGAACAAGGTGTAAGCCCACCACTCCAACTCACGTTAATGAAATTTACTTTTTGGGATTAAAGCCTCAAAAGCTAGATGACATTTGAGCTCATACATGGCTCTCACCTAAAATTTAGTAGGGCCTCATGGTCTCAATCACATTTATGTGACTACTTGTGTCAAGGTGCTTTGTGGGGATATATGTTCTAGTCGCGCTTGCGCGGACACAAAGAGTGTGTTAGAACGAAGACCCTCACTAAAAGACATTAGTTAGAAGCCACTTGGTTCACCTCAAAAAGTTTGATAATCTGCATGTGAGGAGAATAGTAATCTCCCCAAGACACTCACCATATCAAGCCCCCTTCAACGTTAACACTTTGATAATACGACATCATGGAGCCATTGTGTGCTTGGTGATGGTTGTATTCTAAGGAATTGTTGGGTGTGTTCCTAAGTCAGTGAGAAAAGGTTTTCAATCTCAGCCAACTTCCTTCTAGTGATAAAGAGTGTGCTTGTTACTTTCATTGCAAAACAAATCCATTTACTTGAATCCTACAAGGTTGCTTTATCCCTTGCAGGACTGTTATTGACAAATGTGCTTGTAACCCAAATGTTTGAAGTATGCATGAAATTGGTTCTTGCTAAGAACATCCTTTGATCTATCAAGATATTGTCCTCAAGTCATGACTGATAGTGTTAAACATAAGAAAGCAAAACTCCTAGGTGCACAAGTCCATAGAGAGAAGAAATCATCGATCAAAAGATTAAAGCCAACCAATCTTATTTGCAACCCATTCAAAAGTTTCTAGAGGCCGTTGAGAAATCAGATAAAATCATTTACAGTAATCGGGTTGCAAATTTTGTTGCCAAGAATAAAGTAAACATGGCCTTTGTCACTTGGGAATCCTATGACTAAGTACCTGTGACCTTTTCTTCATCCTCTTCAATTCATTCAAACACCCCTTTCTTCATCCACATTCCAAAACATTAGGAACATCAATCAGAATCTTGGACTTTAAATCACAAATCAAATCAATCCATCTTTCACACCTTCATCAAGCCATAGGGTGAAATAATCATTCCAATAGTGTCTCATAGACCTTAACTCCAAAGAAAACATTAATCCCTTACTACTTTGAGAACTAAGTCCTTCTCTAGTAGTCCTAATCCAGTCCTATTTTGTTTGGGGATCATTAGTCTATCACCCAAATAAAAGAAGACTTTAAATCAAAACCAATCTTATGTTTGCATAATCAAAAGGTCTTGTTTCACCTAGGTTTGTCCCAAACCTTTAAATCCAATCAATCCTTGAGGCTTGGTTCCTCTTTAATCCAGTTTCATCAATCAATATAATCCTAAATCAAAATCAATCAATTCAATTCAATCAATCCAATCAATCATCAAGACTTAATCACTAGTCCAAGATTCCCCTAGTTCACCAAATCCTTTTCTTTACATACCTCATCAACTATTCATCCTTCTCCAATTCAACTAGTCTAAGGTCACTTGTGCATGGTACTTACCTGATCACAAGCAAAGCTAAGACAAGAATCTCTCATCATGGATAACGATTAGGAAACTATCTATCAAGAAGACTTTAATGATGAAGAAGAACCTCACATGGAATCTGACACAGTAATACCTGAAAGTGTCACTGCCAATCCATGAGCTAAAGAATTCTTTGAGGATCCTAACAATTTAAGCTTAGTGGAAGATCTAATCCAAGCCAATAGTTCCAACATATTCATGAATCTTGTCCAAAGGGGTGTTACCCTTCCTAATAATTTTGATGAAACTTTTCTTGAGAACAACTTGATTCAAACCAACAAAAGCAAAGTAGCACCCACAATGCCATCGACATCTGATAACATAACTCCACCTCCCCCTGATACACTTGAATTAATCTGACAACTTTTAAACAAGCCTAACTCAAACAATGGGGTGAGTAACGATGGTTTAAGTGCATGATGTGCACCTGAACCACAACCAGGGTCCTTAGGATGATGCTCTACTTCTATTTTCTCGAAGCCTAGTGGAGTCCTAAAAAATCAAAATTCTGCACAAACAAACAACACCAATCAAAGACATCACACCAATCTTCCCCCTCCAGGGGGACATAATCCATCATCAAGAGGAGGAACACATCAAGCCCATATGATCACCACCAATCCTCCTGAATTAGTCCAATAAATTGATGAGCTCAAAGGCATGATGATGGCTATGTAGAAAGGTGGGAAGAAGGAATTTTATTTTGCAGAAATATGTCCTTATCCTTTTGACAAATCAATCACTCTCCAACCATTCCCCGCCAATTTTGAAATACCAAAGTTTGAAAAATACAAGGGAGATTCATGCCCTGCACAACATATCAAGGAATTTTATGTAGCGGCACAAGAAGTTTGCCACAATGACCATCTTCTCCTAATTTCATGAGGAGTCTTGGAGGACAAGCCTTAGAGTGGCTATTGAACCTTCCTCCAGGTTCCATCTCCACCTTCCATGATCTCGCTAAAAAATTTATTACACAATATTCTTATAACATGGAACATTAAGCATCCCTCAACAATTTGTGTAACATGAAACAAAGAAATGAAGAAACCTTTGCTAATTTTCTCTAAAGGTGGTGACATCTCACCAATCACATGCCTTGGAAAATCCTAGATTCACATCTAGTTGATATCTTTACTAAGAATCTGGTTACAGAAATGTCATTTTAGATGAAGATGGCTGCCCCGAATTCCTTCAAGGAACCCATTAAAAAGGGAAAGTCTATTGAAGATGGACTTTTGATGAAAGGAGAAATTAAACACTATACCCCTAATTCATCTAACAATACTAATGATAAACCCAAGTTCTGGTCAAAAAACAAATGTGTTGTTAATGATGGAGTGATAGATGCTAAACACGTCCAAAATGTTCAAGCATCCAACAATAGTAACCAAGGCAATCACAACAAAAATGATCAGAATAATCACAACAATAATCAAACCAATTCGAATAATCAACTCAATCATAACAATTCGAATAACCAGAGTCAAAATCAAGGATCTGGTTATCATGGCTCTCTATTCTCATGATATAATGGCAACAATAACAATAGCAACAACAACAATCGACAACAATAACGATAATAATTTACATAGCTGGCAAATTCCCTTGATATAATCTTCCGACATCTAGTCGATCAAGGGATGATGGTTTACCCTAACACCAGACCTTTCAACAAAAATCAACCTAAACCCAACTGGTATAAGGATAATGAATACTGTGATTATCATCGCATAAAAGGGTATGAGATTAAAAAATGCATGAAGTTTCATCATTTTGTGCAAGATTTGATCGATGATGGTAAAATTGAAGTAGAAGGACAAAATGCCTCTACTTCTAACGCCCAACTAAAAATGTATTCTAAACCTTTTCCAGAACATAATCAAAACAATGCATACACATCCAAGGGCTTTTCTTACGATTATTCAATGAACAAAATCTCAGGAGATGAATGCACTTGTGGAAAATTAGCTGAAATGATGTCTGTGGCTTTAACTCACTATGTGGCCATATTGAATAGTCTGAAACTCATGTAAATACCTTGACTTTAAAGAGTGTGGATTGCAATGTTACTACCCACCGCCCTTGCGTAACTGAACAAGCTGTTGCTAATCCACCTGTTGTAGATCCACCTGCAACACCATCTACCTCGACACGACCTGCATCACATTATGACTTTCTTTCCCAACCGAAGAAGACCCCTACACAAATATCCATAATAGAGCTTTTACATACATCCCCCATTCATAAAGAGGTCCTTGAGAATGCCCTAACTGAGTCTCGTGTCCCAGAAAATATCAGTGCCTCTTAATTCTAAGTAGTGATTGGAAATTTGGCTGCCCAACAACACCTGGTTTTCACTGACAAAGATTTTCAAGGTCCCAACCCTCATCATAATAAACCCTTGCATATTCAAGTCACCATCCATAACACCCAAATTATAAGAGTCCTTATAGATAATGGATCTGGTCTAAATCTGTGTACTCTAAGCATGATCTACAATATCGCTCTTTTTGAGGATCTCATTGATGTAAATAATAGAATAACAATAAAAGCATATGATGACAGAGAAAGGGTGAGTAAAGGTCTCATTGCACTCCCCTTACAAGTGGGCCCAAACCTTATTGAAATTACTTGTCAAGTGCTTGATTTGGATCTACCCTACAATATCCTTTTGGGTAGGTCATGGATACATGCTATCTTAGGTGTCCCATCCACATTTCACCAATGTTTGAAATTCCCACATCACGGAGCTGAAATAACCATTCCTGGAGATCATGAACCCTTTCAGTATTGCAAGAGATTGGAAGGAAAGCAATCGAACTATTGCCCACTAAATGAATATGTTCGTCCTATTCCATAAGAAAATCTCATCCAACATACTTCTTCTGAAGTAAAGATGTTTAATCAAGCTAAGGAAAAAGAAACTTGTGGGAAGGGAATCCTATTCAGACATGATGACGACATTGGCATGGTCAAGGCTAAAGTTCCCTTAGAACTAGAAAGGGAAGAGAGTGTTGTGTTACATAAAGAGGCTGAACAAATAAAACATGCTGATATCTTGCTTGAAAAATATGATATGGATTACCAACTTATGCACAACATGGGATATGATAAACAAAGTCCACTTGGAAAAGGTAAAGATTTCCTAGAACCTCTTCATGCTGAATTCAGAGCTCTCGAAGACTAGACTAGTCTAGGCTATCATACACATGAACATGACCAACCTAGCAGCAACACTCCTACATGTGAGGACTCATCCGAGGAAGAAGAAGCAAAGATTCAACCGATGACCTATGAAAGACTTCTGCAAATTCAAACTGCTAATCTAGGTTATCAAGGGGAACCCTATGTGCCATCACAATTATCTTAAGAGCATGATCTTGGTCCTAATCAGAGAGATCCTATCCCATCTACTAAGAAAGTTCCTACTGTTACAAATAGTGCCTCTATTATTGCTCTTGTGGCTGAAGACATTTCTAAATCTGATCACATGCATTTGAATTGGGGGCAAATTGTTGATATCCCCCCCATCTCAGATATGTTGCTACTTATTCTAAACTATGCTCCCGCTACTATAGATGGTACTACTCCTACTACTACACAAGATCATGTTGCTACATAGTTACAAGGCCCTATAGAAGACT
Source organism: Chamaecyparis obtusa (assembly GCA_027943335.1). Taxonomy (NCBI): domain Eukaryota; kingdom Viridiplantae; phylum Streptophyta; class Pinopsida; order Cupressales; family Cupressaceae; genus Chamaecyparis; species Chamaecyparis obtusa. Next base: position 3,081,656 of record BSBK01003000.1, read on the forward strand.
CACCTCCTAAGACAGATAGTGATGATGATGGAGATCTCCCTCCTACAATCACTCTTGTTGATTACATTAGGCAATATCAAAATAGTGACACAAAATTAAATGAGTATGAATGGGATTCACAATCAAATGCTACAATGGAGATTCAAGTTGATGTTGTGCACAAGTATGCTACTGTCCAAAATTATGAAAGGGGAAAAAGCTCCAATTCTCAAGCACAACCAGATGATGAGGATCGATCTCACCCTCCTATGGAGATCATCCATATGGTTTTAGGGTCATCTACTTCTACTCCAGTTGATCAAATGAACCATGGATACATCAGACCTCATCCTATGACACCAACATGGAATTTAGGGAGGTCTCAAATTGAGATGGTTCTTGTTCATACAATTTTGGAACAAATGGCTACTCGAGAATGAGAAGAAGGATATAGTTCTAGGGCTAGGTCATGTCGGTTAGATTCACAAATTACTTCTCTAAACTCCTTTAACTCTTCTAGGATGACTCGTGATCGACTATGCTTTATGGAGGATACCTTTCTGGATCTATTTGAGACATTCATGAATGAGGAGGATGATACTGGTGTCTTTGCACTTGAACCTATTGAACATATATCTCTCATCCTTCCTGAGTTAAGTGGCTGGACCATTTCTCCTCCACCCATCCATCTAAACCCATCACATCAGCCTCATTCATCCATAATTCCTGAGTATTCCAGAAGAAGCTTGAATGTGCAACATAAAAATAAAAAATATAAGAATCCACTCACATATAAAGGTCACCATGTCCTATCTAATCGACATGTGACTACAAAAACACAAGCAATATTCAAGAGACCACAAGTGTCCTTCAAGAAAAGAAGAAAAACAAAGAAATTTATGGATTCATAAATCCATCCTAGAAGAATTGCAATCAAATGCATCTCAAAGAAAAGAAATATCAAAGGCTATGTGGATTCCCATGTCTCTCTTAAAAGAATTGGATATAAAAGAAAACTCAATGTTGACATTCAAGCTCTCCTATCCTTCCTATGACTCACCTGGCTCCCAAATTCTTTGCACCATCATTACCTCCGCTACTCCTCGCTATAGTTCCCACTCCCTCCCAAATCAAATCACCCCTGAAAGTTCCTTTACAATCCAAAGTGCATCCCTGTATCTCCTCATCACTAATGACTTGTTCAAGAGAAATCGAGATATTACTTTCCTTAGGTGTCTAGAATGCGAGGAATCTGACAAGGCATTACGAGTGATTCAAGAGCATATTTTTGGATCTCTTTGGAATGGTCTTTCCTTGGATACGATACCTTCACTTAGGGTGTCTCTGCAAATTTTCCTTACTGATGATGACTATAGAATCTTCCAACTTCAAGTACTAGTGCTACTTGGTGAACAAAATAATAGTGACATCAGTTCTAGGGCATATCAGATTGCAACACCTAAGGGAGATCCGCTCCCTAATCCTATAAATATTCTACATTTAAAGAGATTTTATGCGTAGCTCAGCATTCAGTTCCTGTACAGTGTTATTCAACAAAAAATTCTAAAAATAAAAAATGATCTTGAAAAAATCCTAAAAATCAGAAAAGATCTTGAAAAAATCCTAAAAAGTAGAAAAAGTGCTGAAGAAATCCTAAACATCAGAAAAGCAGAAAATCCTAAAAAGAAGATAATGTTCCTGAAAAAATCATTGTTGGGTAAACACTTGGTAAACAGGCACCTTACAAAAAAAAAAGAAGCATTTGTCCAATAGTGAAAACTTGGCAAACAAGCACTTTGGGCAAGTATTATGGTGATGAAAATCTGTCTTAGGTACCATGATAGCAGATTTGGATCCATTATCTTCCCATCCATTGTACATATCCATCCTCATCCCAGTCCTAGTTTTCAGTCATCACTTCCCGCATAGCCATAAGGATGCACCCACAATTCCCAACAAGTTGAGCTTAACCCCATCACACTGAGCTTTTCCCAGACACATTGATCGCAAAAGTGCTTATCAAAATCAACATTAAAATCAAATCTCTGAGTTATTGTACCTTTCACATCTATTGCCAGCGAATATCCATTTCAGTCAATCAATCTTTGCCCTGTAGGATGCGTCCTTCCTCAGTCGGCTCAAATCAATCTCATCAATCCTATCCTGTTCATGGAAAGAACTGTGGACTAAATGACCACTTGATCATGAGGCATTCTTTGTTGATTTTATCTTTTTGTATCAGTAGATCCTACTCATGATTACCTTTATCTTCCATATCTTGGTATATTATGACTGGTGAAATCTGATGCAAGTGTCGATTACGGTATGATCTGTTTGTGGCTACTTTAGGAGCATTTTTGTCAGTTTCCCAATTATGATTATGTGTATCTTAATGGGGGAAATGGGTTAGCATACTTCTATCCCTTACAAGACCTAAGTGTGCCCAGACCTCTCCAATAAGCATATGTCATAGGTTCCATCATAGTCAAGAAATCTACATCTGTGTTTCTACAGCTATCTGAGAGTCTAGTCCACGCAATGGAACGATGTCATCTGTGCTTTTATAACACATGATGCATACCTCCTATTTCCATATCAAACTAGGGTGTGTTCTCCAACATAAACACAAGTGATCCCACTAAATCATGTAGTCAGGTTGCATTATAGTTTAAGTTGCATATTCGTTAGTTCTTTTTTTTGCATTTTTGTTTGAGACAAGGGTTCTGCTTATTCACCCTTCCCTTCCCCCCTTTTTTTTCGTCCAAGACAAACCTCCCATTTTCCTCCTTTCCTCCATCCCTGCTAATCCTGTTCCTAGAAAACTCCCCCTCGGCGAATGGGAAACTTCTCCTCGTCCTCATTCTTCTAGCAGGTGGAGACGCTTGTCTAGCAACCTGAGGCTCCACCATGAGCTTCCTCTTTCTCTCTCTCCCCGCCCCCAACTCTTCTTTTCCCCTACTCATCCCCTCTGCCTCCAGCTGGGTGGAACCACCCGTCCATGGACAGGCGGCTACACCCCCTTCCCCGCCACCAGCCTGCCCTTTGGCGGGTGCTGCCCCTTTGACGGGTGGAGCCACTCGTCTCTCGATAGGTGGCACCGCCAACCCTTGGGCAGGTGGAGCCGCCCATCAGCCCACAGGAAACACCGTCGACCCTTGGGCAGGAGGAGCCACCCGTCCACAAATGGGTGGCACTGTTGACCCAAGGATGGGCAAAGCCACCTAACTTTGATCAGGTGGAGCCACCCGTCAGCAGATGGGCGACACCGCCCAGTTTGCTCAAGCGGAGCCGCCCGTCGGCCGATGGACGACGCCGCCTAGGTGCCCGTAGGCGGCGCCGCTTGGCCCCATGGTGGGCGGAGCAGCCGATAGGCAACGCCGCCCTGCCTGTCCCCCACAGAGCCACCCATTTCCCTGTCCCAAAAAAAATTAAAAAATTCAAATAGAAAACCATAATTTTCACAATCCAAAAAATGCTCATAAATACAATTTTTTTAAAATTGTTGAAATTAACAAAGAAAGATTTGGGTACTTACCGGCTCTCCCCTTCTTCATTGCGCATCCATTCTTGTCTATAGTCGATGGCTCCACTACCATTGGATGCTTCACTTCACCAAGTGGCGACACCCATTCTGTCATATGCCCCATTCTCCCTTTTCTCTTGCCATCACCCCCCCCGATACAACCAACTGGAGCTAAAACAAAGGTGGATTTTTGAACTCACTAGATCACTCCTATCTCTTGCCCGTCAATCAATCCTTCCTCTTTGTCAAAGTCATGCAAAGTCTTTTTCCTTCCTTTTGCGAAAATTGACCAAATTTTTTATTTTTGGCCTATTTTCCCGAGGGGGCACATCCTCCTACTGACTTTTCCTCTGTGCACCTTTTAGGTCCCTTTTTTCCTCTGGGGCATCTATATTTTCTTTTCTTTGACGTGATACCATTTTTGACACCGCATCAAAGAGGGGCAAAATGTAGATACCTAAATTCATTCTTTTAACATTAATTTAATTTAATTTAATTAATGACTCTAAATAACATTATAGTTAATTTTTAATTAATTATATTTGTTAAATTCATCTATTTATTTAATTAAATAAATTCACTAATTATAGTATTTGAATTAAATTTAAATACTACCTTTCATAATATATTAAATTAAATTTAATACATGCTCCTCCATAGTCCCCTTTTAAATAAATTTTTAATTTATTTAATTCCCTCACATTCTTTATTTCTACTAAGCCATGATTAATTTAATCATAAATCCAACCTAGATGCTATCCTACACACATCACTTTCTATTTAATAAACCTACTCACTAATTAACCAAGGTTAATTAGGCTAATTTTTAGATTCCTACATCCATTAGTCCTAATTATTTGCTCACACATGTGTGAGCAAGTCTTGGACTTTGCATGGCTTATGTGTCTCCTTGGTGGCACCTATGTAGATTCCACATAGATGCCACCTCACCCCAGCCCTCCAAAATTCTATAAATAGGACTCTTGTCTCAAGCAAATACACATTCATTCTTGCATTAGAGTTATCATGCTAGTTTAGACTTAGAATTTCTTTCTTAGAGTTTTTGCTAACCATTTGGTAGTTGTTAAAATGCATAGTAGAATTTTATTCCATGCAGTTTCATTTATATTTGTCATTTTTATGTCATTGAGCTCGAGGATTTCTTTCATAGCTCCTCCTTGAGCTTCTTTGGCCTCTTGTATTTGAGTGCTTGAGAGTTGCTTCTATAGCTTCTTCTTGAGCATCTCAAATCTTCATTTTATCTTGCATTTGTAGTGGGATCTATACTTGTGTTGGGAGAGCACACCCACAACCTCTCTAAGAGCTTAAATCAAGCAAGTCTTGGGTGCAATTGCTTCATGCTCATCTGAGGTTATGATGAAGATTAGTGTTTTTTAAAAGTTTATGAACATGTTAGAGTAGATTGATTATGCTCTTTATTATTAACGTTTGCATGTTTGAACTTGTTCTTAACAGGTAGATTTTCATCATATACAGATGTAAGAATCTTCTATGACCTCAACAATCTATTTAGTCTAAGCCCTGATATTTTTAGATCTACTTTTTGTATATTGTTTATAGATTGAAGAAACAGTTGTATTGAGATTATTTTATTTAACTATATGCATAAATATAATTGTAATGCATCATAGCGATATCTATGCATATTCAATACATTTAGCATAATTGAGCTTTTCAATGCATAACTATTAACAAAATTATATTTCTCATATAACGATCTTTTGTCATATATGGTTACCCACCTTGAGGGAGATTGATTTATTGGACTATATGTAGAAGTTACATGGAGGTTACATCGCAATGGTGTTTATGCATATTCAATGCATTTAACATAAATGAGTATTTCAGTACATAACTATTCAAAACACTTATTTTCCTCATAAATATTTTGGAGTTTGGTTTATTTTTATAGGATGGCTATATTATTTTCAAGTTAGTTGATTGTTAATAAATTCTTTATATGGTACCTTGGGTTTACCAAATAAACCTAGTTGTGGATTTGTATATCTATTAAAATTAAAACAATTAAATTATGTGTTTTCCAACAAGCACACAAAATATTGGAAGGGAAGGTTTTATGTGGACTAAGCATAGGAAGGACATATAACAATAAAAATACTTATATGTTAGGCTTTTATATGTAAGTTATATTTGAGTTGAACCTTTAGTGCTTAAGAGCTCTTTTATTGTAGCTCACATGTGGGCTTGCAAGATAATGATAGTGGTTTGTGTTATGTTATTACCAGTATATAGAATTGGTATCATAATTCAATGCAAAATTTGTTTCTAGATATATTTAGTCAACTATGATATGAAAAATTGCATATTCAAGGAATAGTTAGTATTATCTTTCAATACACTTTTAGAGAAAAATCTACTACTATTTTGTTCTACATCAATTTGGAAATCCTTATTGTAGTATCAAGACATATTATCTAACCCAAAAACATGGCTAGGAAGTAACATTTCTTTTTCCTACTCCATTTTTTGTTTAAAATAAAATTCTTGGCTAGTTGATAAATATGAATTAATAGCACAATTTCAAATTAACTTGGAAGATCAAAGTTGTTTGGAATGGTTCCAAGCCCAAAACACTTAGATATTGGTCTCTCCTTCAAGGTAATGATTACTAACAAAGAAATTTAATTTTTAAAAAATATTGACAATTTAAATGTTTATCAAAATAATCTGGGTTCCAAAAAGATATAAATTTTAACTATATATAGATATTTATGTATTATTATTGTACATTCATATATGCCTAATACACATGAATTATAACAAATTCTCATGGCTTCTAAATATATAATTTATTTGATAGTGGAAATAATGTTCTTAAAATTTAATATCTTAACACCAAGTTTAAGTTTAAGGAAAATTCATGAAGTAATTATTCTATAATGGTCCATGCCATTGTTATCATAAACTATGGTGAATACATGCTAAGTTATGCCAATATATCTACTTAAAACTAAGTTGACTTCAATATCTTTTGAAATCAAATACTAATTAATGATAATTGAAATATGTCAAGACAATAAAAAATAAATTTAAAATGTGTTATCTAAAATTCTTGATTAGCATATAAGAAAATTCAACACAAAAATGTGTGGCTCCTCCCTAATAGCTCCAATTGAACACAAATGATTATAATGATTTTGAAAACTATTATAAAAATAATAAGATGTTTAACTAATCCAAAGGGAAAACACCAAATCTAATCAAATTGAGACTCCTCACAATCCAAAGATGGTTGTACTCTATAATGAACATCTAAAATTGGGAGTATTGTATAGACTTTTGAGGAAAGAAACCTCTCACCATCTAGATTATTTGGTAGCACTTGATTCCTTTTCCCATGAGGGTATTGTCTCTTTAGATGATAACAACCATTCTTTATTGTATCATGAACACCAACATCCTAAAATTTCATGGCTACATTGCTACCTTTCAAGTCTTTGAAACACATGAAGAGGACAACTATTTAGTGAAATAACCTTTTGAGGTTGATCTCATTGTTGGCCACTCCAAACAATTTTAAATGATGAGTTTTATATACATACTTTTATATTTTATTTAGTTTTAACTTTGGGAAGGATTCACATTATTTATAATACAACATAAAATTATTATCATATCCTTATAATCTAAATGATAACACTAATTTTTTTCCCTATTGCAATCAAATCATCTTAAAACTGCAACAATTTAGGTCATATGCCACAAGTAACTATGCTTATTCCTAATCTTATAAATAGATTTGTCAATTCAAATTACATGATAATTTTTCTTTATGTCTTCTCTGAATACCATTTGATATTTATTTTTAAGTGAAAAAACATTGGGAATTTTGAATTTAATGTCAATGCTTGTGTAAATAATAACTCAAATAGAATTGCATTGTCTAAAATATTAGCTTACAAACAATTTTTTGTCAGAATAATCCTTGCACCTATTTTTAATGCAAGTGCTAGTATAATTTAATACTAATGCACCCACTAAATTTTAGGAGTTGATCACAAAGACCTAATAAGATGCCAAAATTAAAATACTTTGACTAAATTTTATAATATATTTTTACAAATTTATTTTAAAATATCAAAATCAATTTATCTTTTAGATTTATTTAAAAATAAAAAATTTCATATTGATTATTAAATGAATGAGTTTTGACGAAGTCCGTGGGACTGAGCAGTATAATGGACACATAAATAACATCCTCAAACAATCTTCATACTCCTTTCGACGTCAGATCTTCTACTATGAATCTTGACTAAAAAGCTAGTAGTCATGTTGATTTTATCATTATAAAAAAAATGGTGTATGTTGTCAACCTATAAACTATATTCATTTTGATTACGAATATCCTCATAAACGACTCATTCAATGATGAAGTGCCATTTCATTTCCAGTATGCCCTAATTGCATAAAATGCAAGTTCTCTCTTCCCAAACTTCTTCAGGCCTCTTCTATCTACCTCTCTCACACCTAAGATGATGCGATCTCGTCCTCAATTGCACAATTAACAACCTTACTTTTCCCTTAATAACTGCCCCTAAATATGATTTTTTCCCCGCTCCCAAATTGAATTAAACTCCTTGGTGTAATATACAATACCTATTAATTTATCTATGATTTTATTTAGAAAATAAAAACCTCTTACAAATATTGATTACTATAGTACTTACCACAACGTGGCTTAAAAAAATAGAAATAAAACTTAGTGGACGAGTTGAAGACATGGAGCACTCCAAGGTAGAAGGGTCATCGTATTCAATTTTATTTAATATTACTGATGGAGAGTACGCCACGTCAGAGAGGCACGTGTGTTTTCAGTATTTTAATATTTATACGCAGCCGAGTGGATTCCACAAGCCATCAAAGGACAAAAGCATTTGCAAAGCCTCACGATCAGCCCTGAATCGGTGACACAAGTACAAACGCCACTGCCGTGCCAAGGGAAAAAAAACCAGTGATCTCATGGCGGCCGTATTGCGAGCCCTTAGAGGGCGTTCGGGTTCGACCCTCGCCCGCTCCTTCGCTTCGTCCGCTGAAGCGAATGCCAAAACATTCTCGATCTACAGATGGAATCCTGATCAGGCAGAGAAGCCACGGCTGCAGGAATACAACATAAACACCAAGGAGTGCGGTCCGATGGTGCTGGACGCGCTCATCAAAATAAAGAATGAAATGGATCCCTCTCTGACCTTCCGGCGCTCTTGCAGGGAAGGGATTTGCGGGTCCTGTGCTATGAACATCAATGGCTGCAATGGCCTCGCCTGCCTCACCAAGATCGACACTGCCGCTGCCACCGCTACTACCATTACGCCGCTTCCGCACATGTTCGTGATGAAGGACCTCGTCGTGGACATGACCAATTTTTATAATCAGTACAAGAGTATCGAGCCCTGGCTCAAGCGAAAGACTCCGCCTCCGACTGGACCTGACGGGAAACGAAAGGAGGTTCTGCAGAGTAAGAAGGATCGCGCTAAGCTTGATGGCATGTACGAGTGCATTCTCTGCGCCTGCTGCAGCACTTCGTGTCCTAGTTACTGGTGGAACCCCGAAAAGTACCTCGGCCCCGCTGCGCTTCTCCATGCTAACAGGTATCCGGCTTTTTCATTTTGAAATTGATGAGCACGTCTTAATGGATGGAGTGACTTTTGTGGTTATTGGGTATGAATGTTTTGATTTGCTTAGGAGGTCAAAGAGCTTGAAAATCTGGAAATTTTGGAAAATTTTGTAAAATTTCCGGAGTAATTGAAAAGTTCGAACTGAATCGGCTGTTCGAAAAAAATCAGGAGCCGGTTAGTGTTCAAACAAGTCCGAATTCGTTATGACTGAAGCATGGTCTATTTGCGGTTTCGGTAAATTTCGATAGGAATTGAAAAGTCCGGATAGGAAACGGCGGTCCCAAAAATGATCTGTATCCTCCTGGATTTAGTTTAAAAAATTTGAACTGGTTAGCTAGGGCACGGGCTCTTTTTGAGTAATATTTTCTATAGAATTGAAAAGTCTGGATAGATTAGACAATACAAAAAATGGGAATCCGGCTGGATTTGGTTCAAATATCCGAATTTGGTAACTAAGTCATAGAATAGTGAGGATTAAAAGTTTCTAGAGGAATCGAGAAGTCTGGACTGATTAGATGGTCTTGAAAAAATCAAGCTCCTTCTGGATTTGTTGAAAAAAAATCTGAATTTGGTTACCAGGACATGAACTATTATACCTAGAAACCCGATCTCAGAGCCGCCCATTCTCTGAAAGCCTCTTTTAAAGCTTGTTACCAGCCCCAACTGGTGTTTATGCACTTGGAATCTTTAACCAAGTCATCATTCTTGCACTTTACCCACCTTTCTTTTCTATTAAGATCATTGTAAAACACTCTTATATATACTTTTTGCAGTCATAATTTTTTAAATCCCTACTGTACGATTGTTTTCAAAACAGCATCGTTTTTGTACTTGGTAGTTCTCTTTCTCTCGATCAGAGTGCTTGCTTTTATTGAATTTGTTTTCCATTAAGCTCCACTATGCATCCTTACTCAAAGGGATCAGATTGACCCATCAACTTATTCACTCCTGCTCCATACTTGCACACACTCTCTCTCTCTCTCTCACACACACACACACACACACATACTTCCATTTGGTTGTTGCCTAACCAAGAGACTATTTATAATACTGGAGTAATTTATCATGTACTAAAGGACTCCCAAGAGTTTATCGTTTTTCTGCCCTTGCTCTGCCTGTGTGACTTCTTGTGGTGAAACCAGATCCTTATGCAGGTTTTGGAAGAAAACCTGCTGCTTAACAGAAACAGAAATACTGCTTCTACAAATGCAGTCCTTCATTCATTGAATAGCTGTACAAGAAAACACATTGTAGAGCATTTTGCATGCACAAGTCTTTCATAGTTTGATCTTCTATGGTAGAGGCTCGTCCCCTTTTCTTGGTATACTCTTTTTACTTTTCCATTTCTTTTTTATCATATTGAAGGTTTATCAACGTGTCTTCCTCAACCAACAACTCTTTTTTCGATTCGTTAAGCATACCAATGAGGACTTTTCATTGGTTAGGCCATGTAACCTGCAACTTTTCTATCCTTCTGATGCATTACCATTCTTAGCGAACAATTCTCCTCTTGTATTTACCTATGACAAGCTTGTAGTCCACAAGTTTTCTCCTCAAGGATTTGGTCATGGTTGTTTTATACATCAATAAATTCTCGTAACTTGTCAATGAGACTGAAAACAATCTTGTTATACACACAAAATCCTCCGTGTTGACAAAAATCATTACAAGCCATAAGGAACTTCAGCTCTGAAAGCAATGATATATAATTTCCCTACAAGACACACATTTGGAAAGTACAGACAGACTTTTTTCTAGCTATGTTATAAATCAGTGTTACCCGGAGACCCATCTCCCCCCTCCAAACGTGTCTTGGAGACTTTTCGCGTCTCCAGAGTCTTCAAAAATGGCTGGAGACTTCATGGCGAAGTCTCCTGAAGAATCCGAGTCTCAGATTCCAAAAAATGAAGTCTCCCCCTCTCTCCTAATTAAAAAACAAATTTAAAATACAACATTAAGTCATTTTATATATTTTGACCCTCATTTTAATGTTTTTTATATCACAGTCTTGTGGAGTAGATGATACTAGATAGATTTCTGATTTTTCTTTACAGTTCTGAGTTTTTTGTATGCATATCAGTGATTTAGCATCAAACTATATATTTTTGAATTTCAAATTTCAATATGTAATGATAATGGCAGCGATTATTAATCTGATATGATGATGATCATATGTGATATTCAGAAATCAGATATGACTATGAGATATGCAATGTGAGTTTTGATCTATTTGACTCTATATTAATATGACATTACTATTTAGTATTAGTCTTTGACTCCTTAAACTTTTAATGTTCAATGTTCATACTTATAACTTTCCATTGTTCTTGTTTTCAAAGCACTATGTTATGAATCTATGGTATTTCTTAGAAATTATTAAATTATATTAAAAAAAATTTGCCGTCTCCAAGTACCCCTGTCTCCTAGTTTTGAAAAATAGCAGTACCAGTACCAAGCAGAGTTCCATAACTCGCGGTGAGTCATGCGAGTTCAGGCGACTTGCTGGCCGCACTGCCTTTGGCGGGTTTTCATGACCCGTCATCATGACTCGACAAGTCATGTGGGTCATGCCATGACTCTCCAAGTTTGACGGCCATGACCCGGATTCACGGACAGGTCCGTGCTGGATCCGCACAAGGTCTTGTTGATGTGAGTTTTTCCAGTTAGGGGGTGGGAGGATTTATACAAATATAACATTTAAGTATAAGTTTGATTTATTTAATTAATCAAACTTATACTTTAAGTTATATTTGTATAAATACTTTCAGGATGTTTGAGATAGGTTCCAGCTTCATAGGAGTTAAGATGCAGATTCTAGATTTTGGGGGTTTTCGAAAAATTCCAGACTTAGCCAAATTTCAGGATTCAGCAAGCCTTCAGTAGGGTTACCTCCCACAATCCATCATGGCTATCTAAGGTCAATTTGAAGTTGGCAAAAGGATTCTCAAAGGGTTTTAACTCCTTTTATCACAAATCACTTGGTTTTGACTCCATCTCTATGAAAGACTTAGCTTATCTCTTGCCCAAATCCCAGACAGACACGACTTTCCAACAGGCCAAAATCACTCAAACCTCATTTGCCGGACATTTGATCATTGATGTCATGGATTTCATAGATTTTATATACATTTGACATTATTTATATTTTATAATTTTGCATATCTATGTTTTCTATTTCCTTCAGCTACAATTTACGTTTGTACTTATGTGATGGATGTATGTTTATGTATGTGATCAAATTAGATTCTATTTGATGATGTTATAGTGTCTTTAAGCTTTATTCAATAATGGGTGCGTGAAACAAGTTTTAAATCGTAAAAAATTTCTGTTTTTTCATTTTGCCGAGTCATAGCTGAGTCGTCGCCGAGTCATCGGCGAGTCATGGGTCAAGTCGACCTTGCCGAGTCATAGGCGAGTCTGAGTCATGGAACTATGCTTCCAAGTCTCCCCGTCTCTAGGTAACCTTGCTATAAATACTTGAATTCACTTCTAATGGTGGTGGTTTCAGAATGTGTTAAGAGTATTAATAGAATGTGCACCAAGTGTGTGCCTTACTTGTTCGATCATAAACAGCATAAGAAGCAGAAAGACAAACCATGTTAACCTAGGGTTTTATCAAAGAAACCCCAAGGTGGGGAAAACCAGTTGGAAGTGGCACTGGCACATTTTCTGCTTTCTCCCTTGATCAATGAAGTCAAAATGAAGAGCTCTTTGAACAGAAATCACATTCTCTATTGTTGTCTGTCTTCTTAATGTTAGTTTGAAAAATTTACAATGCATAGAATAGTTTCAGCTAAGAACAGATGGTTACTTGCTTCCACATATTTACCAATTAACTTTGTCTGCACTCATTGTTCATTCATTGTCTCAACTAGAGGCTACATCATATTCATAATGCTGGGAGATCCAATCATGTAATAAATGACACTCAAGAGTCTTGTAAGCAAACAGAAATGTTTATAGGTCATTACTCTGCCTGTATGACTCATTGTGACAAAACCACCACAATAAGCAGTGACAGTAACAAAGCTGCCACTTTATACAGGCGGTGGAGACTTAGACACTGCTTTTACAAAACCACTCCTTTATGTAGAACATTGTTTTCCAACTATTATAAAACCACTTGCAGAGGCCATAAACTTTGTATTCAAAGTTGAAATAAGTTTCTTTTTTTTGAAGTGCATATTATTGAGAGGAATTCAAATTGAAATGTATTTTTGATGAAGCCTAACCGTTGTTTTGCATTCTTGAAGTTTTAGAGCATTTTAGTTGGAACTAACAATGCACAACATTTTCGTATATGTCAACTTTCCTCCTGTTCTTGATCTCAACATTCCTTTATAAGGAGTATCTCAATGACTTCTGTGGATCCTCAGGAATCAAACTTATAACATGTAAATTAATGATATATTACAGTATACTAGAGTCATGTCAAAGAAACATCCGAACTATCACAAATCTGGAACTATGGTACATAAATAGACCCTGGGACCCCTATAGATAGTTAACTATTCAATGGTTCACTGCAAATATTAATGGCTCAAACACCACAGGTGAATACTATTAAATCTTTTATTTCAAGTATTTGGAACAGCAGGATGTGCAAATCAGGTCCATATGTCTAACAGATCCAACTGTTACTCGCTGGTAAGCCCAGAAATAATAAGGTCTTGAATAATTCTTGCCTCTTTTAATTCTTGCCAATCTCATCTTTTGTAGTTTGTTAAGGGTAAGAATATGTATTAATGAGCTTAATGTGGTTTCCTTTAGCACATGACTAAGTTTTCAGCACAAGTCTATCGATAAGTGAGCTCAATGTGATCTCTTAACATATAATTTAGTAAGCTCAAATTTTTAATAATATTTAGTGATTAGTAAGATTTCAAAATTTCTATTAAGTCTTCATTAGTCATGACTTATCGTTTTCAGTAGAGTCCAACTCATTCTCACAGAATTGCTGGATAAGTGTTATCTTCCACATACTCTTGGATAAACGTGAAATATAGGGAGAGACTACTTAATTGCCGCATTTAAATCTTTGAGTTATCTCCAATCCATAAACCTTCTATCACTGCCTTAAACTTTGTCTTAATCTTCTGTTTCTCTTGTTTTGTTCACTTCCTTTGAAATATGTTAATTGCTGCATAATTCATATACAATAATCACTACTTACTCCTTTTTACTTTTGCTGCTCCTCATTTAATATTACAATCACTGCTCCTTATGATTGCCGTAATTAGTTCCATAGGCAGTAGACTTGGGCATTGTAGTCTTCATTTATATCTGAGTTTCATGTTTCTTTGTAAGATGTTAAGAGTGGTAAGCCCATAATAAGTAAAAATTTGAGTTTCTTCATAAGATTTCAAGGGTGGTCAGCCCATGATAAGTCAGTATTGATTTAAAATTGTTTATCAAAATGGGCATCAAAGTCAGAAGGGGTCGGCCAACATTGTATATAAATTTATGACTGTCAATAAGAAATGTTGGTCGGCCAGAAACACTTCAGTATTCATAAACTTATCTCAGTTTTCATAAACTTATCTTTCGATACGTTGCATCTACCTATGCCAATAGAGTTGTAGGCTTGCCTTGAATGAGGAGACCTAAAACTGATTTAGGTGGGTGTTAGGAATTGAGCAGTGGCCTTTGGCTACTAGACGATTCTGTGCAATTTTATTCTTACTTTGTCCTTCAATTACAAGAAGGATTGCTGATACTTTCTGCAAATGCTTCACATATCATTACAAACCATTGTAGCTATGACACTGATCTCACAGGCTGGCAGAATCAATGCTCTGATACCACTGCACTGTCCTCTTTTGGGATATACCAATTTTCCTGCTAAGTAAAAATGGCTGCTATGTTTCTGATTGCAATTTGCATTTAAAACTCCCTGATTTGATCAATGTAATGGTCAGAATCAGCTTCCTTATTCCATTCTTTGATTCATACCAAACAAAATAATTATATGCTTTATTTTCTATTTTATCCAATTCCCAATTAAGTGTCCATATCCTTTGATGCCCCTATATGTTCCAATTAATTGTTCATATCAGTCATATATTCATATCACCATACATAAATTTACTAAACTCAGATTGATAATTTAGATCAAATTCTGCTCTCATTTGCCTTATTTTCTGATTCGACTCAGATCTCAGATTTCTTATTCCTCATTTCTATTTCATCCTTCTAGTCTGATTGCAGATCCTTTATATCATATATGTAATTCTGCTCTAATTCTGCCTAGATCTTGTCCTGATCCCCTTCCGGATGATCCTAGAATTTGGCCACAAATAACAAGAATGTTGCTGCATGCTGATCTATAAAAGATTCTGATCTAATCCTGATAGCTGTTTGCAATTGCCAATGCTTCTCGATGATCTGACTGGGTATTAGTAATTGCGTCTTCTAAAATAGATTTGCTGTCTAGTGTATTGTTGCTTCTATTTTTTTAAAAATTTGCTGCTCTTAGGGTCTGCTTATCTCTGCTCTTGTATCCCATATATTTTTATTTCCTTTTTCCTGCCCCTCTTCATCGTCCTTGGATCGCCCCTTTATACCATTCAACATACCTCATCACCAAAAGAGGCGACACTCAAGAAGGGTCGGCCCATGTTAAAGCCATAATTAATTTATTATTAAATCCTCTAAAAGAGGCATTGCTCTAGGTCGGCTTACATTCTAATATCAATATAACTTAGTTTTTAATTAATTCTATTTGAGTGCCTTTTGGGATTTCCCTGCCCTTAAGGCTTCTTGCCTGACCCTTATTGAATCTTTGTTCTGCTTGTGTTATTAAATAAATAAATAATCGCTGCTGTATACTAAGAGTCACTGCTTGTCTCCAAGCATAACTGCATTATTATATAGATCACTGTTTCATTCTTTAGGCATCACTGCTTACTGTACTTGCCCCTCTTTATTTCTGGGCATTGTACTGAGTTTATCAGACATTCTATTTTATATTGCCATGACTTACTTCCTTAGGTTTGATGTTCAGAAAATTGTGAAGTCTTATTTTATAAGACAATTATCTGATATCTAATTTATCTGCTATGGTGGGGATATGACAGTCTGCCCCACTCAGGATTATTACACAGGTAATTGGTAAAAGATTGAATGAATTAATGATTGAACAAGACGTTCATTTATAGTTTACAAAGAGACGATGTTTCTATTATGAAACAATCGTTAGAATTAGAAACATTCTAATATGTACAAGGTTTACAATATTGACCATTAAATAAAATAGAAAGATATATACGAAGATATTATTCTAATACCCTCCCTTAATGGTCAATCTGTCCAGTGTCTACTACACCAAGGAACTCCTTGAACTTAACAAACTTATTTGGAAGTAGGGACTTGGTGAGAATATTTGCAGTTTGGTCCGCTGTAGGAACATACTGCAAATCCATAGATCCATCTTCAACCAGTTGGCAGATGAAGTGACAATGAAGCTCAATATGCTTGGTTTGCTCGTGGAAGACTGGATTTTTGGCAAGTTTGAGCACCCCTTGATTGTCGCAAAAGATACCAAAGTCTGAAGTGCCCTTGACATAGCGCAGGATGTGCTTCGCTGTAGCCCAATGATCTGAAGTAGGAGCTGTCATGAAGCGGGATATGTAACTCACTGCATAGTTGAGATCAAGTCTAGTGGTGGTGAGATAGATTAAATTGCCCACTAGTTGCCTAAATGTGGATTCATTCTCAATTGGAGAACTAGATTTGGCTGACAACTTCAGACCTCTCCCCATCTGTGTAGATGCAGGTTTGTAGTCTTGCATTCGGAATTCGTCTAGCAAAGACTTGGCATATTTGGACTGAGAGATGAATATTCTATGAGAGTGTTGCCAGACTTCAACACCTAGGCAGTAGTGTAGAATTCCAAGGTCGATCATGTCAAGAGACTGGCATAAATTCTATTTGATTCCTTGAATCTAAGATGTCGAACTGCCAGTGATTATTAGATCACTAATATATATAACTAGAAGGATGATATTACCTCTAGTAGTCTTGACATACATATTTGAGTTAGAAGGACTCCTTTGGAAACCTTGATCTGTGAGGTACTTATCAATTTTCATATACAATGCCTGAGGAGACTGTTTTAGGCCATAGAGTGCTTTCACTAGTTTGAGTACTTGGTGTTCTTTGTTGTCAACCTTGAATGTAGGATCTTGCGTCATGTAGACCTCTCCCTGTAACTCACTATTTAGGAAGGCACTCTTGATGTCCATTTGATGGACCTTCCAGCCACACTAAGCTGCCATGGCTAGGACTAATCGGATGATGCTCATCTTTTTTGTTAGAGCAAATGTCTCCTCATAATCAATTCCTTCATGCTGAGAGAAGCCTTTGGCAACAGGACGAGCCTTGTACTTATCCCAAGTACCATCAACCTTGAATTTGACTGTATAGACCCATTTGCATCCAATGGGTTTCTTTTTGGGGGGAAGATCTTACAGAACCCAAGTGTTATTCTTTAGCAAGTTGTGGTGCTCAATTTTGATAGCTTGTTCCCACATAGGTATTCCTTTTACCTCTGTGTATGTTTGAGGCTCATACACTGTGAATGTTAGCCATGAGAGCAAAATTTATAGAATCAAAAGGTTTGCTCTTCTTTCGAGCGGTTCTACCCTCGATTAGCTCATCATCATGAAGATCACCAATCGTCTTAGCCCACCATTTAGGTCGAAGAGAAGTGCCAACATTAGAAGTAGGAGGTGCAATAGGATCAGGTTCAGCAAATAGAAGATCGAATGAATCTTGAGGAAAGTTAGGTGGTGCAGTTGTATGTCTAAGTGATCCCGTAGGAGAAGGAACTGGTGAAGGTGTAGGAATTGTAACAGTTGAAGCCCTCCCATCAGGTGGACCTAATGGAAGACGAACACCCAAGTCTTGAGCCATGAGAGGTTGATCCTTTGAATCCAAAACTGGAGGAGAAAGCTGAAATGACCCTCATTCTTCATCAAAAACCACATCATGACTGAAGATGAGATGATTTGTCTCGATGTCAACTAGTCAGCAGGCCTTATGATTATCACTGTAGCCTGTTAGCAGAAGTTTCTGACTCTTGGCATGCAACTTAGTGCACTGAGTATCAGGGTCCAAACAAAAGTAGTGGAGCCAAAAGCATTGGGATGACTGATTCTAGGCTTACCGCCTGATTGGGCCTCTTTTCGAGTCTTCTTCTTGACAACCACTATAGGAGAGCGGTTGAGAAGATAAACGACAGTGCTGATTGCTCCTGCCTAAAATTTCTTTGGAACACTTGTGTTCAAGCATAGATCGAGCCATTTTTGTGATCGTGTAGTTTCTTTTCTCAATGACACCATTTTGCTGAGGGGTGTAGGGTGTTGTTAATTCATGCTCTATGCCATGTTGCTCACATAAATGGGAGAAGGTAGAAGAACAAAATTCCCCCCCATTGTCAATTCTAAGAGTAACAATATGTTAACCAATCTCTTTTTCTACAGATGCTTTGAACTTTTGAAACAAAACAAACACCTCTGATTTTTTATGAAGGAAATACACCCACATTTTATGACTAAAATCATCAACTAAAAGTAAGAAATACTTGGACCTAGTAATAGGAGTAGCCATAGGTCCACAAATATCAACATTGAGAGTCACCATTTGAAAATGGAGTTCGATGCTGCTTCCTAGCCTAACATGTTTCGCAAACTCCGAGATTCTGGGTCTAGATCTCTGACAGTCCAATGACTAGATCTTCTTGAACAACTTGAGAGAAATAGTGCATAGTTAAGTGCCCATACGACTGATACTAGAGTGTACTGATAGAGGAGTGCTTGGCTGCCATGGCAAGCTCCTGAGAATCACCAGAGTCAACAAGTTTGAATAGACCATGATCCCCAAGACCCATGACAACAATAGACAGAGTCTCTTGATCAATGATATTGCACTAATGTGAACTAAAGGTCACATCTAGCCAAAGAGAATGTCTCAGAATTTGATTGATTGAGAGAGGGTTGAGTTCCATGCTAGGTACATAATACACGTTGAGGAAAATCAACTTCCTCCCTCTAGACTAAATCTGCACGTTGCCTTTCCTGACAACAGTGTACTCTTCCTCTCCAAAAAAATAGAATATGAGATTGGCTAAAAGTCGGCGAACCAATCCTGGCAATGAGTGAAGTGGTGTGAGGCACCTGAATCGATATACTAGGCATAAGATTTCACATGTTTTGCAGTTTTTTTAACCATGAAGGTGTAAAAGGCAGACTTGCTCTGCTTAGTGTGCTCTACTACATTTGCTTTAGGCTGTGAACCACTTTGCTTAGCCTGTGCAGCCAAGTGTTTACGACACTAAAGTTTCATGTGACCATACTTATGGCAGTAGTTGCATTGAATGTTCTTCGAGCCTTCTAATGCCGCAACAGAGAATTTCCGCTAAGAAGACTGAGAAGATGGAGATTTGGCTGTGAAGGTCTGTTCTTTGGAAGATAAATTGGTAACATTGCCGAGTTGTTGTTTCTAGTGATCTTGCTGTAAAAGCATTGCGCAGAGATTGGAAAACCTCATGTGAACATTAGTTGAAGCAATGTTGAGAGTCTCAACAAAGTGCTTATAGGAAGATGGTAGACTTTTCATGGTGATCACCACCATGTCTTCTTTCATTTTGCATCCAATTACTTCTAATTGATCTTGAATATCCTTGTTTTTATTGAGTTGATCCTGTAGGGACACCTGTTCATCCATCATGATTGTGAAGAGCATGTTCTTTAAGAAGAACACACAACTCTTATTAGAGGTTCCATTCAAACCTTTTAGATGTATCCAAATTTTTGCAGTTGTTTTGCTAGAAGGAACTTGTGGTAGCTGATCATCAGTAATTGAAAGTTTGATGAGCATAACAACTTCCCGATTTTGCTCCTCAAATTTGTCCAGCTCCTTGCCTTCATCTTCAAGATGATCAGTCTTGCTCAAAACAATTTTGTCAAGACATCTGTATTCAAAGATTGTCTGCATACGCTACTTCTAGGTATTGTAGTTTCTACCATTGAATTTCTGACTCGCCTCAAGCAAAATACTTGTTAGAGATGCCATCACATGAACAGAGGTCAAAGCTGGTTGACCAGATATGGTACGAATATTGAGGCAGAATATGTTCAATGCATTAGATCACATAATGAACAAAATTTAGATAGAAAACAAGCACTAATTTCAAGATTGAACACCAAATTTCCAGGCATAGATCCCAATGCAAGAATTTCTAAAGACCAATAAAAAAGGGCAAAGATCTAGAAATCTTAGAAAAAAAACTCACCAAGAATTTGCAATCAAAATTTGAATCCGACCAAAAAATAGAGGGTTTTGTAAAAAAACCTTAACTGACTGAAGAGTTCTACAAATCAGAAAAACTCATCATGGATTTTGCAAAAAATCCCCGTTTTTAACAAATCTTGACCACAGTGATGGCTTTGAAATTGTAGGTATCCAAACTCTTGAAAAGAAAACAACACCAATTTGAAGCAAGACGACCACAAAAACGGTCGTGGGTGAGCAAAAAATGACCATAGAATGGTTGGTCGAGCTTGGATAAAATGTGGCCTGCAAAAATGACCCAAAAATGGCCGTAAAATCGTGTCTAGAAGCAAACACGGGCCGGTGACGTCTATAAAAATAAAAAACAATGGTGGCAGAAACAAATGACCATGCACATCAGATAAAAGGGCGTTGAATCCTGTGAAAATGGCATCAGAAAACGATGCGAAACCCTAGCCATCGAGACCACAAATTGGAAGAAGAACCATGCACGACCAAAATAGTTGCAAAAATGGCATCAGTATTGACGCAAAACCCTACACAGGTTGTTTGAAAAATGAAAAATTTCTGCAAAACCAATTTTGAACAGACCCAAAATTATTTCGAAAATTTAGAGAAAATAATTTCAATTATAAATTTTCCGAAAAAATTAATTCGGCTCTGATACCATATTACACAGGTAATTGGTAAAATATTGAATGAATTAATGAATGGACAAGATGTTCATTTATATTTTACAAAGAGACGATGTTTCTATTATGACACAATCGCTAGAATTAGAAATATTCTAAAATGTATAAGGTTTACATTATTGACCATTAAATAAAATAGAAAGATATATATGGAGATATTATTCTAATAGGGATTGCTTGTCCCCGAGCAATGATTGGATGATCATGGAATCCCACCCATAATCCACCTTCTGCTGTGCAACTCTGATATTATCATATATGTTTTCTCCCTTATTTTGAATGTGAATTATTATTGATAGTAGAAACCTGGCAAAGCTTAACTTGAGACAAGTTTCCTCTCATCTTGAGAGAAAGGATCAAGGACATATCATATGGTGCCAATTGTATTTGCAAAAAATCAATGTTTGTAGGACAACATGACTCACATCTATGAGCTCAAATGTAATAAGTTCATATCTTTTGGTTTACTCTAATTATGCTTATATTGTAGATCTTTTAAAAACAAAACCAAACACAGAGCGTACACTTGAAAACACAAAGTATAGACATGAATGCATGTAGACATGGAGCATGCACTTGAAGACATGAAGTATACACATGAATGCATGAAGACATGAAGCATATACGGAGTAGAGACATGAATATATCCAGACACAACTTACACATAAATATATGTAAGTCACAGTTCATTTGGCCCACAAGAAGCAGGGACCTCCAATTAGGAGAAGATCCATCTCTTGTAGTAACCAATCCACAAGAGATAGGAAGGTCCAAGCTTAACTAGATCCATCTCTTGGAGTAAACAATCCACAAGGGCAAGAATGTCCAACCATGACTAGATCCATGTCTTGGACTGTCCCCGTTTGGTTGCTGGAATTGACCTGGAATTAGAAAACAGGAATTGGTGAATTGGTATAGGCCAATTCTAATTTTGGTCCAAAATGAGCATTCAACCAATTCTCCTCAGAACCTAGAATTAGAATTGAGGCATGGAATTAGAATTGGGAATTTAATTTTGAGAAGGGAAACCAATTCCCGTTTTCCAATTCCAGGTTAATTCCAGCAACCAAATGGGAACAACCAACTAGGATTAAATCCATCTCTTGGAGTATCCAATCCACAAGAGGTAGGAATGTCCAACTATGACCAGATCCATCTCTTGGAGTAATCAATCCACAAGAGGTAGGAATGCCCAACCAAGACCAGATTTATCTCTTGGAGTAATCAATCAACAAGAGGCAGGAACTTCCAACCGAGAACAAATTATTATCTTGAAGTAAGAATAGCTAAAATAGGGTGGCTCGATAAGGTGCCCTGGTGATCCCTTTACCCTAAGCCCAAGAGTGGATACCATCCCTCTTGGTCTCATGTGGCCCATGCCAAACATATGAGATGGCATACTCAGTGTGGTGTCCTATCACTGTTTTCCTCAGTCTTATCACTTCAATCTTACCTCAATGATTAAGCATCCCTATGCTTTTGTTCACCGTGATATAGGTCAACAGGGTGCCTGGATAGTCCCTCCTTCCTAAACCCCAAGGCAGTCCTTTTGTACCCCTTTGGCCCCATGGGACTCCTTAGTCATATACCATGGAGTGGCATGCTTAGAAGGCGACCTTATCACTGTTTTCCTACATGTGATTCCTCAACATCACCTTAAGTTTGTTCTAATTTTCCTCATAATTCTGCTCTTAAGCTACACACCAAATAGCATTAACATTCTGTTGATATATTCATTTATAAATCTCATATTCTCTGTTGTAGATCTACTTCCATTCTCACATTTTTTGGCAATTGTTTTTATTTATACATATGCATAGGCCTCTATGTGAATAGACACATCCTTTGGATGAGTGATGTCCTTTCAAAAAAATCTTAACTTTTCTTAATGATTAACTGCTGTCTCTGTAACTAATCACAGCCTTTGTGACATATTAATTGCTACCTAAATGATAATATCAATCTCTGCATATTATCTTCAATCATTGCTTCCAATATTAATTAGATTATTCCATAAATAGGGTCATTCCTTTAATGAAGTTGCTCCTGATAAAAGTCGCTGCCCTTTTAATATGTCAATAGTTGCCATAGAGACTATTTAATTTCCACATTCAAACCTTTGAGTTATCTCCAATCCATAAACCTTCTATCACTGCCTTGACATTTGTCTTAATCTTCTCTTTCTCTTTCTTTTTGTTCACTTCCTTTGAAATATGTTAATCGCTGCATAATTCATATATAATAATCATTGCTTACTCCTTTTTACATTTGCTGCCCTTCATTTAATATTATAAATAATGTTCCTTATGATTGCTGTAATTATTGCATAGTCAGTAAACTTGGGCATTGTAGTCTTCATTTATATTTGTGTTTCTTTGTAAGATTTCAAGGGTGGTCAGCCCATAATAAATTAATATTAATTTAAAATTGTTTATCAAACTGGGCATCAAATTAAGAAGGGGTTGGTCAGCCTTGTATATAAATTTGTGTCTGTCAATAAGAAATGAAGGTCGGCCAGAAACACTTCAGTATTGATAAACTTATCTTCTGATACCTTGCATTTATCTATGCCCAATAGAGTAATAGGCTTGCTTTGAATGAGGAGACCTAAAACTGATTTAGGTGGGTCTTTGAACTGCGAGTAGTGGCCTTTGGCTACAAGACGATTGTGTGCAATTTTATTTTTACTTGTCCTTCAATTCCAAGAAGGATCGTTGATACTTTCTGCAAATGCTTCACATTTCATTACAAACCCTTTAGCTTTAATGCTGATCTCACAGGCTGGCAGAATGAATGCTCTGATACCACTGTAATGTCCCCCTTTTGGGATAATGGATGCTTTTTTTCTGAGTTCAATTTGCATCTAAAACTCTGTGATCTGATCAATATAATAATCAGAATTAGCTTCCTTATTCCATTCCCGATTTATACCAAACAGTATAACCACCATCTCTTTCTGCTTTATTTTCTATTTTATTTGATTCTCAATTCAGTGTTAATATCTTTCAATGCCCCTATATATTCCAATTAATTGTTCATATTAGTTATATACTCATATCACCATTCATAAATTTACTATACTTAGGCTGATAATTTTAGATTATATTCTGCTCTCATTTGCCTTATTTTCTGATTCGACTCATATCTCAGATTTCTTATTCCTCATTTCTACTTCATCCTTCTAGTCTGATTGTAGATCCCTTATATGGAATTCTTCTCTAATTCTCCCTGGATCTTCTCCTGATCCCCTTCAGGATGATCCTATAATTTGCCCACAAATAACAAGAATGTTACCACCTGCTGATCAATAAAGATTCTGATGTAATTCTGATAGCTGTTTACAATTGCTTATGCTTATCGATGATCTGTCTGGGTATTAGTAATTTCTTCTTCTAAAATAGATTTGCTATCTAATGTATAGTTGCTGCTGTTGTTTGTTAATTTACTGCTCTTTGGGTCTGCTTATCTCTGCTCTTGTATCCCTGATATTTTTATTTCCTTTTTTCTTGCCCCTCTTCATCCTCCTTGGATTGTCCCTTTATACCATTCAACGTTCCTGTTCACCAAAAGAGGCGACACTCCAAAAAGGGTTGTCCCTAGTTAAAACCATAATTAATTTATTGTTAAATCCTCTAAAAGAGGCGTTGCTCTTGGTCAGCTTACATTCTAATATCAATATAACTTAGTTTTTAATTAATTCTATTTGAATGCCTTTTGGGAATTCCTTGCCCTTAAGGTTCCTTGGCCGACCCTTATTGAATTGCTGTCCTGCTTGTGTTTTAAATAAATAAATAATCGCCGCTGTATTGTAAGTATCACTGCTTGTCTCCAAGCATAGCTGCATTATTATATAGATCTTTGTTTCATTCTTTATGCATCACTGGTTATTGTACTGGCCCTTTTTTATTTCTGGACATCATCCTGAGTTTATCAGACATTCTATTTTATACTGCCATTACTTACTTCCTTGGGCTTGATGTTCAGAAAATTGTGAAGTCTTACTTTATAAGACAATTTTCTGATATCTAATCTATCTGCTATGGTGGGGATATGACACTTGGCTGCTATAGCCTGCCAAAGTACTGATGGCCATTGACCATTCACCAAGGTTATGAAGCATGCTTACCATAGACAGAGTGAACCTTGTGATATTTCTAGTAGACCAAAGTTTTGTGGTCTATTTTACACTTGTTATTCCAGTCAAACACCAAACATGGGAATGAGTGATTTGAATGCAAGTGGAATTATCCTATGGATTGCCTTAACCAGTGCTATAATCCAATGGCAATCATGTGTTGTCTTGCACTTACACACAACGGACTCCATCGACATGATGGATTGTCACTTGCATGTTCACTGCCAACACATGCCAAGGAAGATGAACTATTGACCTTTGCAAATTTGAACTCTCTTTGAATAGTTGATGGTTCATCTTTCTTGGTTTTAATTATAATTGATCTTTCTTTAGGTGAATATAGTCTCTATTATATTCAAAATCTATATTATATTGAACATTTCATAATGATGATACAATGAATATGACGAAGATTACAAATGTTCAAAATAACAAAATGGAGTGAACTGAGGCTGCTAATCATTTTTAAACTTCTCATCACTAGAACTGCTGAACTCCACATGGTCAAGCTCAACCAACCAGTCCTGCCTGACTGTAGTGTTCTCATCAATTTGTGCTGGCTTCTTTGGCTCGTTAGCCATTCCATGCTATATGAGAAAGACTTAATATAATAAGAGTAATGTGCGCCACATTTAACCAGTACAAAACAGATACAGATTGATGACTAAAGGTTGGTCTTCACAATATTGTAAGAATATATGTGGAGATTCATTTACAAAAATTATCCTATTACTTTCAATATTGTGTATCACAATTGAATATATAGTTTACTAGAAGATTATTAATTCAACGCATATCTAACCTATGATATTCTGTCGTATTCTAATTCAAGCAGATAACTTGATAAGTAAAGATCGATTTCTTTGTACACTGGTATATTTTTAACTAAGTGATCTTGGGAAGGGCAAAGTAGTCTAGAATAATAAATGGCTCAAACATATCAAACAAGGATATAAATTAAAACTCAAGTGAGTTAGATTTTGGAGTAGAAATAAAAATATAAATAGAAAGTTCTACATCAGCATAATTTCAAATCGCCCTTTTGCCATTTGGCCATATGAAATGTTTGGGTGTCCTCGAGACAGTGAGGAGACTCTTGGGAGTGCCTCGGACATCTTTGGGACGTCCCAGTGGTGTTTCCTGCATCCTAGCAGTATTTTCTCTGTCACGGCGAAGGTGGGGATGCATCAAGGGGGCATTTCTACGTCCCGAGTCCTTGAAATGTCGCCATCCTCGAAATGTGGGTTTTTTTGGTGGGGTGGGGGAAAAATAAAGCAGTTAAAACTTGTGGCCAACTTTTTGTTAATTCAATCGTGAATATTTTGCCTGAATCAATTAATATTGCCACTCTATGTTTTTTTAGAACTCCCATAACTTCGAGGGTTTGTGGGTGCAATTCTTGATAGTGCATTTTATAACATGGATTAAAACATGAAACAATATTCAATTCTGTATTTTGTTTTTTAAATAAAACAAATTTAAGTGCCGCAATACCATTCCCTGGTTGGGTAAGACTTATCTTTCTCAAGCAACAGCATTGCTATTGCTAAATTACCCATGCCGACTGATTGTTGTTTATTCATGGCATAATGTGAAACCCAGTCTATATGCTTAGAAGGCTTGTCTGAATATTACAGGCTTATTAGGAAATGTAGCTTTTGTGGCAAAATTCGTCTTGAATTATGTATTGCCATGGATATAATAGCATAAAAATAAAACTAATAGTGTGATCTTTTGTTTTGATTGCAGGTGGATAAGTGACAGCCGTGATGAGTATACAACTGAACGGATAGATGCTATTAATGATGAATTCAAGTTATACCGGTGTCACACCATCATGAATTGCACCCGTGCTTGCCCCAAGGGTTTAAATCCTGCAAAACAGATTGCTAATATTAAAAAGCTTGCACTGACAAATTAGTGGAATCAGGTTGCCTGACAGTGATTTTCATTTGTATTGGGTGCATTCCGTACTTTTCCGTATTTTTGTCCCAAGTTTTTTTGAAAATAAAGTTATACTTTCTCCATCCAATTTCAATTACTGTATGAATTGAATTGAACGCTGCATAGTTATACAAAAAAAACTCTAATGTTAAAAAAAAGAAATAATTATTACTGGGCAACGTGATTGCAGATACAATAGAGAGATCTTGAATTCAACGTTGATATTATATATTCATTGTTGTATTACTTATTTGCTCCATCCATGGCATCTCCTTCCTTGCTCAATTCCACTTTAAGAATTTAAATTGCATCTATTTAATACAATGTTTTGTAGAAAAGTATTATTACATATAGAAAAAAAATGATGTATTTGTGGGATTTTAATGAAGGTTAATTTTCATGGAGATTGTTACAGGATCCTGTACGTTGTTTTTACATGAATTTTTGAAACAAAACTAAGCTCCTTGCAAAATTCTCTATCCAGAAGGAATTCTGTGGGAGCACCAACCCTTGGGAACTTTCTCCAGGGCCAATGATCATACTTAGGAAACTATTTTGTTGCGATTATAAAGACATCTAAATGGAGATTTTAAACTGTAAAGTCTTTATGAGGTTCCAGCATAGCAACTATTCTCTTCACGGTAATAGACACTTACATTAATATAATATAACATCCATTCCTTGGCTTTTGACCTTAGCACAGTGATGGAAGTACTCTGAACCCTGGCAAGATGCTACACTCATGATGCTCTTGTGTGCATTAAATGACCCGCTGCCTCAATCATGTTTATTCAACTATCACTTGTTAGAGCAAAAGTATTTCGAACAATAATTTGATAAGATAAATCTTGTTTTTAAATGGAATTTCCAAGGAAACGTCATGTTTCTGCTAAGAATGAACACTTCATTAACTATACGATCATCTTCTTATGAGTTCCTGCCCGTAAGCAGGTTACAGTAATATTCGTAAATGCAATTGTTTTAAATGAACCGAGTAATTATATCAAGGCTTTAATTTTTATCATTTTTATCCTCGTTAAATTTTAAATGTACAGTAACATTCTTTGATAATATCTAATTTTAAATTAGCAATAACAAATATGAGTTTTTATATGAGCAAATGTCAAATGAAATGAAAATTTAATGACTTATTTTGCAGCCATTTGATATTCATTACAATCCAAATTTTGAAAAGAGGCAAATGTCAATGTTTTTTAAAGTTTTAATAACCTTAAGTTAAGTTCATAGGTATTTAGCTTGTTTAGTGGTCTCATAATTTATTTTAACATTTTTCCCCTAATCCTGCTGTTTATTTTGACAGCAACAATTTTCATTAACAAGTGTAAAGTATATTGAGGTCAGTATTTTTCTTGTTGCTGTCGATGCTTATTTAGTCAGTATGTTATTTTTAATTTGAGGTGGTAGCAAAGGAAAACGAGAGCTTTACCTGCTTACAAAATTTAACGAGGGAAGTAGGTAGTGTTTAGGTGGAGAGGGTTTAAGGTATACGAGTTCCAAGTTGGGAGTTTTAAAATTTGACTAGTCTCTCTCTTTACTCTTTTCAGTATGCTTCAACTTTAGGCTAAATTTGTGTAACAACCACCCTCAGTTGCTACTAATTTTTGTTTAACAACAATCAACTTAATCAGCCAATCATTTTCCATTTAATTTAAAAGCCGTGATTTTAAAACTTCTTTGTTCATCAAGGTGGTGATAAATCAATATTACACTAAATGCTTACACTTGATAGTGTTTAGCTTCTATGATTGGGGTCATTCCTAGACCAAGACCTAAGCCTCGAGGGATCACTCCTAATGACCTTGCCTACATATCCTCTCATGGGAAGTCAAAGGCTTCGTAGTTCGTACTTAGAGGCAGCTCACTCTCTCCTCTTGACGAGATCTTTGACCTCTTTAATCTTGTCTATTAACTAAGGGATACCATGAACTTGGTCTCATCTAATAAAAGATATCAATTGCCTTCAAGGGTTGTTTCCATACCCATCATCATCAATAATTAGTTTACCAATTTCATGCATATGCATGAGGGTCATATCTAACATCACACACAGTGATTATCTTGAGCATACATCACATATACAATCAACTCTCTCATACACATCATAAGTAAACAAGCTGACTAGCTTGCCGTACATCACATATATACAAAGTAGTTACAACATACATTACAATAACAAAAGTGTTTGACTCGTATATGAATCATAAGACAATAGTTATAGGCTCATATAAGCATCATGAATAGCATAGCGACCAACTCTTGTAGGCATAACAAAGAATATGATAATTGGGTTTTAATCAATGGCCAACCATCCCTTGTCCATAGTGCATGCCAGAGAAAAGGTATATTGTTGTATTGCACTCTACACCATGGGCCCCATTCCTTTCCTTGGTCTTTTGTACTAGCAGATACTCGGGGAGATGATTTAGTGCATCCTCAACCCAACAGGGTGAAGTATACCATTTCACATCAAACTAAGCCTAAAGTCATACCATGAGCCAGGTCCAATTATCACCTACCCACTATTTCTTGTAGTCCATTAGATAGCTAAGCAATGAGGACATCCATTGCCGACATGAAATTGGCCCCCAAACCCACATGCTCCTGGCGGAACCAGTCCAATTCCCTAGGTCAACGTGGGTATCCCTTGCTTTCATGCAACTGGCGGCAACCATCCGCTAGCTAGGGGGTACGACTAATAGTCTACCAGCATAGTACACTCCTTGACTACTGCCAATCTCAAGCGGATAAGCTTATCTTAAGCGGGTCATAGGATTTATCATTTAGTGATCACCTCGAATAGAGCGGACTAGTGTACGTGCTAGAGGAATACTTACCTCTACCTATGCCCTCATAGGGTCCTAACGCCATCTATCGCTGTAAAAGTCAGTGCTTGTACTTGGCTTAGCATTATAACTAAAAGAGAGGATCCTAATTTAGAAAAAGTAGATCACAATTGAATGATCTATAAGGCCATACACAAATTCTTATAAGTCTATGCTTAAATATCTCAAACACATAACTATTATATCAAATGAATGCATTAGGGTCTCGACTCGTCACATAACATTAAGTAAATATTGATTGTAAGGTAGTCATCCCAAATCATTTCCTTTATATATCTATTCACTTGCACATTTAACCATTTATATCAGTTCCGATCTCAACTAAAGCCTATTGTAGAGGAAAGGTTAATCTAGGAATAACCCCAATCCCTAGAGTTATCCCCCCGTAAACCCTCCCCTACGGACTTGAGGTCACAAGAGTATCCTTCACCCAAGTGCCACCTATGTTCCCCCTTCCACACAAGTCAAAGTTTCAGTTAGTTTTCCTCACAAGGCATCTCAATGGATGCCTACACACAAGTTCTCAAGGTTTTTGTCATATCAACCTAGGGGCTAGGCTGATTTCTCAACCCAAATTTACCTTGATTTACAAGAAACCCATATAAAAGTTATTCCCTTGAATTTCATAAAATAGGTTCAACATTGAGTTTCTTATACTCAAGGGTTCAATTGATATCTTGTGGTCATAGACAAGCCTTTGTCGATGAACTCAATTATCATCATAGAAACCTATAACATTTATTAATATTACACTAAGAAAGGAAGGTAAAATGACGTTAAAGGAACTTGATCACCTTATTCCAATTCGATAGATTTTCCCCTTGCTTAGTTGGTCAACATAATTATATCTACTAATTTTCCAATTTAAATGGTTGTGCCAACCACATATTTGCCAATGTAGGAGTATGCTATCATTAGAGTTCCCCACAGAGGATGATCAGATACTACATTTATGAAAACTAATGAATATGATGATTATTGTCTCATCTTATATTAAGGCCAATAAGGTATAGGACTGCATATAACTTTATGCCAACTTACATTGATACCCACTTATTATGGTTCAATGATTTTGAGTATTATAATAATCCCTAACATCATCTTGATTAGGCCCACTAAAATTCCTTTTTAATCCTTCAAGACGTGTCAATATTTTCAAACTTGCATGAGCATGAGCAATGTTTTAGTCCGCCTCTTAACAATCAACTACACTAGGCTCATTGTATCTTCATATAGGATACACACTCCCTAGATTCAATTATGTCATATTATTTATTGCAACCCAATGTACTAAGTACTTGACGCAGTGCAAGGCCAAGAGGATCCCCAAAGGAGATGTCTGAGACCCTATCTAAACAAGCACACAAAGGAATCCAACATCAAAACAAAATTTGCAACTATTTGAATTATTTATTCATCAAATAATTGATTACATGCAATGTGTCAGGTTGTAAGGCCTTCCCAGTTACGGCCAATTACAAAGCAAGTAACAGTCATGCAAGATCCCTCAAGATCTAATTCAAACCCTAACCCTAGCTAGCCAGATTGGTAACAATGGGCTACAACAATCTGGTAGAAACATCCAGCAAGATCTAAACTTGTGCTTGCAAGCCACCAAGCAATATCCTTGTTCCTAAGCCTCAGCTACTAGCTCTTCTTACTAATTCATAGATTGATCTCTGGTACTCCCAAATTGATCCCCCTTCCTTACTACTCTACCCAGACCCTCTTAAATACATTTCTTCAGCCACAAGTCAGCTAGAAGAAAGAAATTATTCCTAAGCCCAAGTCGGCTCCTAAAATAACAAATATTAAATGCAATACAAGTCGGCTCTCAAATAGCCTTACAATTAAATAATTCTCCATGTCAGCCTCCAGATCCACCTAGGAGAATGTAACACACGTTACCCATATTAAATATATCAAGTTAGCCCACCAAATCCACAAGAACTCTAGTCGGCAAGCCAAACTACTGAGCGTCAACAAAAACAACCGAGCAAGCTAGGCATCGCCGAGCAAGCACCTCGACCGAGCACCACAAGCATCGCCGAGCATAGGTTCTGTCGAGCACCATAAGTTTATCGAGTTCCTTCAGTGACCGAGTCCTTCAACGACCGAGCCCCTCGGTCAACACTGCAACCGAGTAACATAGATAACACACCAACATGCAGGATGCCAACTACCCTAGGATGCTCCTCCATTAGACACCCCAAGTGTGAAAAGATGTTCTTAAAAGCTGGAAGAACATCGTACGGGATTCAACACATAAACCCCGAACTGGTTCTTCACATACATGTCCTCCAAGTCTTCAACTTGCACACTCTTCCACTTCTTCTTTCTTCGCCTTTTCAAGTCTTTCCTTGACAATCCATAGGTATGTTCTCCATACTGATCTCCAACCCTTCCAGGATCCTTCAACTCAACTTGGCTCCCAAAACTCAGGTTCCCCCTACCGAGTGTTGTATCCAGCAAAGGCATTAGGGAAAGCTTCCTGCCACTCTTCTCAATAGTAAACACATTCTTGAAACAATCATGCACAACCTTGCATCCTACTACCAAGGTCTACTGAGCAATATATGACAACTACTCATATCCACAATATCACACAACACTTGATCCTTATACTGGCCAATCTGAAAATCAACAAGACATTGCTCCCTCACTTCCAAAGCATGAACATCTTGCAACCAACCAATCCTATAAGGACAGTGATGTCTCACTCTCTTCAAACCAAGTTTCTGAACCATCTCCTCAGCTACAAGGTTATCAGTACTACCACTATCTACAATCACATCACAAAGTTTACCTCTTGACTTGCACCAAGTTTTGAACAAGTTACTCCTCTGACAAGGTTCCACCTTAGTACCGAAAAATGTTCTTTGAACCAACAAGTTTTCTGACTCTACCTCAAGCTCATTCCGAATGTTCTCATTCACCACATCAACTCTTTGATCACCAGCCTTCTGGGAACATTCAAATGATCAATGTTCTTCTTCACCACAAGGAAAACAAGTACCCCTAAAGGCAACCTTACCTATCCTCTTCCTCAGCTCTACAAGTTTCAGTTCATCTTCTGTAGTCGGTTTATCCTTCACCGAGTGATCTTGTTTCTCCTTCCCTTAGGAATTACCATGTTGTCTCCTCTTCAATTTATCTTCTGCCTTCAGGGCATACTGATAAGCATCCTCAACCGAATCAATCTTTAGCATACCAATCTCATCCTGAATATTGAATCTCAAGCCATTCACATACCGACCTACCTTTTCCTTACCAAGTTCTCTGTGTCCAGACCGAATAGTTAACTTATAGAACTCCTCGGCATACTAGCAATAGCCCTCATAATCTCAGCGATCATGTCATTCTTCATCAATTCCATCTCCGATCTGAAATATTCTTTAACCTTCTCTACAATCTTTGACTCAATAGTATCATAGAGATTGGCAATCACCCTATGGTCCAATCTTCTCGGAGGCATCTCCAAAGATCTTCGTAAAACCAATACAACAAATCACCAACCCAAGGTCCTGGTGCAAACTGCCTCAACTCAGTGATATGTCCACACACTCAAGAACTTCAAGCTATGATACCACTTGATGCAGTGCAAAGCCAAGAGGATCCCCAAAGGAGATTTCTGAGCCCCCAGCTAAACAACCACACAAAAGAATCCAACAACAAAACAAAATCTGCAACAATCTAAATTCTTTATTCATCAAATAACTGATTACATGCAATGTGCCGAGCTGTAAGGCCTTCCCAATTACGACCAATTACAAAGCAAGTAACAGTCCTGCAAGATCCCTCAAGATCCAATTCAAACCCTAACCCTAGCTAGCCAGATCGGTAACAACAAGCTACAACAATCTGGTAGAAACATCCAACAAGATCTAAATTTGTGCTCGCAAGCCACCAAACAATCTCCTTGTTCCTAAGCCTTAGCCAGTAGCTCTGCTTACTAATTCACAGATCGATCTCTGGTACTCCCAGATTGATCCCCCCTTCCTTACTACTCTAGCCAGACCCTCTTAAATACACTTCTTTAGCCACAAATCGGCTGGAAGAAAGAAATAACTCCTAAGCCCAAGTCGGATCCTAAAATAACAAATATTAAATGCAATACAAGTCGGCTCTCAAATAGCCTTACAATTAAATAATTCTTCATGTTGGCCTCCAAATCCACCTAGGAGAATGTAACACACACTACCCATATTAAATATATCAAGTCGACCCACCAAATCCACAAGAACTCCAGTCGGTAAACCAAACTACCAAGCGTCAGCAAAAATAACCGAGCAAGCACATCGACTGAGCACCACAAGCATCACCGAGCATAGGTTTTGCCGAGTACCATAAGTTTACCGAGTTCCTTCAGTGATCGAGTCCTTCAATGACTGAGCCCCTTGGTCAACACTACAATCGAGCAACACATATAACAAACCAACATGCAGGATTGCCAACTACCCTAGGATGCTCCTGCATCAGTATCCCTTAATACAAATGATGGTCATCAACATAGAATTTATTAAAGTAATGCCATGCATGAGTATGGCTATTAATGCACAAACATCAAGGACACAATTCCTATCTAAATTCTAATTTAATTTATAAGTATTGAGAGACTAATTTTGTGATGATTAAAGTCCTACAAAGAAGGTTGGAGATGCTGTATTTATTGGACCATCACAATCATACTAATCTTTCCTTAGTTCCCATAATGGTTTCCTTATCAGGATTCTTAATAATTCAATTAACATATTTTCTTTATTGTTATCAAACCCTTACTCTAATCTATTAGATTTACTTTTATATAGTTGTAGGTCTAAGTATAATTCCACAACTGAAACATAAATTTATTGTTGACAACACAATCAAACATAATTCAAAGGACAAACACAATTCATAGGACATTTGGTGATATGATCATTTCAATAAAATTAATCATCGTGATGCCCCATTGAGACCATTTAATTCTCTCAAATCAAGCCCCTTACTAGGTCCTCGATATTAATTATCGTAAATCTTATGTACACATTGTATGCTAGTTGTCAAGGCTTCCAAGTGGCTCAAAGCATAATATTATGGAAATATGTTTTGTTTATTAAAGTTATTAATCATATATAGTCAATTGTATTGACTTTCATTATTGATAAAATAAAACATAGGTCTAATTAATAAACTAGATAGGCCATTGTCCTCCCTTTCATTTTCCTTCAAACCTTAGATTAATCATCTGAAAATGCTAATTTATTGTAAGGTTCATTAACTTAATAGACAAAGTTAGAATGAAAGACTTACACTAATACATTTGGGCCTCTTTTTCGATGGTAATTTCCGATGGAGGGGCACATTTTGTGAAATTGGTGTGTTTTTTTGCAATTGTGCCCGATAGCGTCGCAATTCCAACACCATTTACAACACGTTTCAATTGCGACGGTTACGGGCACACATTTAAAAAAAGAGACAAAGTTACCCAAATTCATTTTTATTTTCTCATGCAAAAGCAATGTCAAAGGTAGCTCTGCACAAAAACTCAGACCACACGAGTGCCCCCACCCCATTATTGACGATAAATAAAATTTAAGTATTTCAATTTGCCAGATGCTATATTGTTTTTTACTGAATTTGAACTTATATCATGTCTCCTGAGGATTTGAATCTAGGGTTCTTCTTTGAGTGCCTAATGCCCGCCCTTTGAATTTTTGCGAGGAATATGATTATTGCACTGTTAATTTAGAGTCATGACAAACACTTCATTGGAAGCTAGGGCTCTCCTTCAAGCATCTAATGAAGGGCTCTCCCTCCGATTCCACCACATAATAGTAGGGCTCGTTTCTCCCTTCCCATCCCTCCATGCGTGATGGCCACGAGTCCCCCTTCCTCTATCCCTTCCGAACCTGAATGATTAGTCCTTGCCGATCTGAGTGATAATCCAAATGCTTGCTTTTAATCAAAGGATTTTTCTCATGTAGGGTGTGCATTCATAGGCCCCTACTATTCTATGGCCCCCTAATATTCAAGGGGTGCCGTGGAATTCTTGAGACTATTATGATTCCCCTCTTTCCTCCGTAAGGTGGTCCTCATCGGTGGAAGCCTACTATGTAACAAATCTCAGATAGGCTATTCATCTGCAACTTCTTTGAAGGGACTGATATGATATAGGCAGTAATGAAGAAATATCTGGTGGAAAGAATCATAATGTGTGTTAAAAGAATTATTGAAAGATGGGTTTTTGCAATAAGCATTCCCTCTCTCTATTGATTTTTTGTGAGGAATTTGATTATTGCATTGTTAATTTAGTGACAAGTACTTCATTGTAGGAATGTTGAAACCATTTGCAGTACATCTTGAGTAAATACATGGTTATTGCCATATTTATAGGATTTAGGTAGTTTTGTTTTACAGTCCATCTAATTGAATGAATTTTATATATCACACATTCGAGGGTTTTCTATTTTCAAACATAATTAAAACCTGAATAAGCCACAGAAACCATAAAGTTTGTTGCGAAATATCCTCGGGTAGACATAAACATGGTCTATAGCAAAGACTTCATGCTGTCGTTGACAATAGAGGAATGAAATCAAACAATCAAAGCATCGAAACTTTGTCACACTTATAAATTGGTCATTATTGATGTCATATATTCATATATCTTGTTGATAACAAACAAAGTCTTTTATAGAGAATCTCTAACCCAATCGACAGATAAATGATTTTTGAGATGTATGAAGCCTGTGTGGTTGGTATGTCGGCCCCCTTTATTAAGTCTAAAACCAAATATATATAAGAATAGGAGTTCACACAGTCCCCCAAATTTCCAACATCATGTGTAAATGGTATGGATTTGAATAAACAGTGATACAAATTGTGGAGCTCCTGGGATTGCTATCCTGTAATCGAATTTTCAATGGGAGCTCCCAAAAATCTTAAAAATTTGTAACATAAGATATTTCTACAATTGCTGAAGTTCTATGACCTCAAACATGATATGTGGGTTCACATATAATGCATATATTTATTTGTTAAAAAGGGGAAGGCCAAAATAACATGTGAGAAAGTGAACTTAATGCCAATATTAAAGGACGGATTAGTAGACACAAAGCAAGGTTCATAGGTGAGAATTTCATTAACAGGGTTGTTTTCACAACAAATTATGTCAATGTTGAGGGTCCAATTTTGACAATCACCTGGATTTCTACAACATGCATGTGTCTTAGTAAATGTATTGAACTGGATGGTCGAGTAAATTTCTTTTACCATATAAAAGGTCTGGCATATTCATTTGGAAGTTTTTAGAACTTGAAAAAGCTTAACCTAGAGAAAAACCCTCTCATAATTCCACTGAATGCAATTAATGAACAAGGCTGTCAAATGATTATTAAAATAGTTTTCATGGTTTGCACCAATTTATTTTGGATATGTAACAAAACCTTATCATAAGATGAATGATTTTGAATATGTAGAGAGCTCTATTTGCAAGTGTCACACCAAGTGGTCACAAAGTAGTTTTGAATGAGTGTCACAAAGAAAATGATAAAAAAAATTAGCCTAATTTAATATGGATGTATTTTAAATTTTGTCAAATGCTCATAATGATTTCAAGGAAAGTGATGAACATCTTAATGAGAAGGTGTTGTGATCAATATGTGACGCAGTCAAGGATGGTGGATCCAATGAAGGATAGTTCAACTTT
The DNA here is from genome assembly GCA_027943335.1 of Chamaecyparis obtusa. Classification (NCBI taxonomy): domain Eukaryota; kingdom Viridiplantae; phylum Streptophyta; class Pinopsida; order Cupressales; family Cupressaceae; genus Chamaecyparis; species Chamaecyparis obtusa. The sequence goes on from BSBK01003000.1 coordinate 3,119,429, forward strand.
GCAGCCAATAACCAACACAACGAAAATAACACAAAAAGATATGCTCAAATCATATTTTCCATTAACATGCCCGGCTGTAAGGCCTTCCGGGTTAGGGCCAATTACAAACAGAAACAATTCTGCAAGATCAACAAGATCCAATCTAAATCTAGCTAGTCCAGCTCTAATACAAATCAACAACTGATGGAAAACCTAAGGCAGATCTGAACTTGTGCTTGCAAACCACTAAGCAATCTCCTTGTCTCCAAGCATGCAAACCACTAGCTCTGCTATGAAAACTATCAGAATTCAATCTAATCTGCTAGATCTCACATGATCTTTTCCACAACTTCACTTTTCATCTGCTACCCCCAGACTTTCCTAAACAACTACCCAAACACTCCTTAAATACTAATCTTCAGCCACAAGTCAACTGGGTAACATAATTAAATCCTACAAACAAATATTAAATGCAATGCAAATCAGCTCTCAAATGGCCTTACAATTATTTAATTCTCCATGTCGGCCTCTAGATCTACATAGGAGAATACAACAAAGGATACCAACAATAAATGCACCAAGTCGACTAACCAAATCACCAAGAACTCCTATCGGTAAATCAGAACTACCGAGCGTCAAAGAAACAACTAAGCGCCAATGAAATAACCCACCAATACAAGCAACACCGAGCAACACAGGCATCACCGAGCACCAGTTCCACCGAGCACAAGAAGCTTCACTGAGTTCCTTCAGTGACTGAGCTTCCTTTAATAACAGAGACCATCAGTTAAAGCTGCAACCAAGTACCACATAACCAAAATAGCACACCCCCTACAGATTCACCGAGTACCCTAGAATGCCCCTGCATCAGACACCCCAGGTTTGAAAAGATGTTCATATGCTGGAAGAACATCTTCCGGGATTCAGCTCATAAACCCCAAACTGGTTCTTCACATACATGTCCTCCAACTTTTTCGCTTTCATACTCTTCCACTTCAGCTTCCTCTGTCTCTTCAAGTCTTTCCTTGATAACACATAGGTCTATTCTCCGCACTGATCATCCATCCTCTCAGGATCTACAAACTCAACTTGGCTACCAATACTCAGGTTTCTCTTACTGAGCGTTGTATCTAGCAAAGGCATCAGGAAAAAATTCTTGTCCTCCTTCTCAACAGTAAAGACATTCTTCACACAATCATACATAGCTCTGCAATCATATTGCCAAGGTTTGCCAAGCAATATATCACAACTATTCATTCCCACAATATCACATAACACAAGATCCTTATACTGGCCAATCTGAACATCAACAGAGCATTGTTCTCTTACTTCCAGAGCATGATCATCTTTCAACTAGCCAATCCTATAAGGATGTGGATGTCTCATTCTATTCAAACCAAGTTTCTGAACCATGTCCTTAGCAACAAGGTTATCAGTACTACCACTATCAAAAATCACATCACAAAGTTTACCTCTAGACTTGCATTGAGTCCTGAACAAGTTACTCCTCTGACAAGGTTCCTCCTTTGTATCGAGCAATGTTCGCTGAACCAGCAAGTTCTCAGATTCAGGTTCATTCTCAACATTTTCATTCACCACAGCAGTTTGTAGGTCACCAAGATTCTTCTGTGTACACTCAAAAGAACGGTGTCCTTCTTCACCATAGTTATAACAAGTTCCCTTAAAGATAACTCTACCCATCTTCTTCTTCGGTTCTATAGGTTTTTGTTCATCTTCTGCAGTCGGTTTATCCTTCACCAAATGATCAATCTTTTCCTTCCTTCGAGAATTAGCATGTTGTTTCCTCTTCAAATTATCTTCTGCCTTCAGAGCATACTGATAAGCATCTTCAATAGTTTCAATCTTCGGCATACCAAGCTCATCCTGAATATTGAATCTCAAACCTTTTAGATACCGAGCTACCTTTTCCTTAGCAAGTTCTCTGTGTCCAGACTGAATAGTAAGCTTGTAGAACTCCTCAGTGTAATCTTCAATAGTTAGATCCTTCTACTTCAGATTCTGCAACTTCTTAAACAAGTCAAGATCATAGTCAATAGGTATGCACTTAGCTTTCAATTTAGTCACCATCAACCTCCACCGATTGATCTTTATTTCACCTTCATCTTCTCTATCTCTTTGTAATTCTTTCCAACAAAGAGCATCATGTCCTTTCAATTTAGTCTGTGCCAATCTTACCCGAAGAGGGTCTTCAATTTCTTCCAGCTCAAAGAAATATTCTAATTCACCAATCCAGTCAATCAAGTTCTCGGGTTTCAAAGTACCAGAGAAAGTAGAAACTTCCATTCGGTAACTTCCATCTGGAAAGTGTTGATCACCTTTTTATCCATTGCCACTTCACCAGGAACATATGGTCTTCTTTCCTGGCTTTTTTCAAGCAGACCTGGCTTTTTCCCAGTAACATAACGAAGCTATTCCAACAGTGGCAAAGCGGGGTGGCTAGGGATGTGAGTCAAGGCTTATGGGCCTAGTCTCTCCCTCATCTTTGCTAGGGGGTGTGGAAGGAGCGGAACAACCGTATATTCAGAGAAAAAGAAACTAATGCTAAGGTGGTTTTTCACAAAAGTCTAAATGCTCTAGTCAAAAACTACACTATCATCAAAGGCTATAACCCGCTTCTCAAAGCTAAGGAGAAGGATTGTAGCAAGAGGGAGGATTGCAGATGGACCCTTCCTCCTGAGGGTTGGTGCAAAGCCAACTTTGATGGGGCTGTGAAAGGCAACCCTGGCCAGGCTGGGATCGGGGGCATCATCAGAAATGGACATGGGAAAGACATTGCTGCCATTTCAGCTCCGTTGGGAGTGTAAACCAACCATGTTGCGGAGGTGACTGCGGCTCATCAAACCATTAAGCTGGCTATGGATATTGGAGTCAGGAATTTGTGGTTGGAAGGTGACTCAAAGAACATAATTGATTGTCTCAATGAGAAAAATATGCCGACCTGGACGATTGCCAACTTAGTTAATGAAAGTGTCTAGTTCCTCAAGTCTTTTGAAAGAATTCACATGGCCCATGAGTACAGGAGGCAAACCAAGTTGCTAACAGGTTGGCCAATTGGGTTGTCAGAAATAATGAGGTGAAAAGATGGATGGAAGGCCATTTAATTCTGCTTGAAATCAAGGAATTAATGGAAAGTGAGAGAATCCTGGGCAGATTCAAAAATATTAAAGTCTAATGATGAAAGATTATGTGTTAGGGAATTTGTGCCGATATATGATGTGTAAGAACATGAGCCAAAGTATGAATCACCTGGCCAACTACCACCACTGCACGTTAAGGTCTGGTTTTGAGTTTATTTCTCTGAATGTTAAGGGAAGGATCGAGAACATTTATCATACCAGCTACTCACCCCATATCTCAAAGTGCTTTGTGACCAGAATATTTGTCTGCAAAACAAGAAGGAATATGGTGGGGGAATGAAATAGAAGGGAACCTGAGGATGAGGTAGAGAAATGGTAGAGGTGTTCAAAAGTGTGGGGCATTTTGAGCAAAGGGGAGGTGACCTCCTGCATCGAAAGACTACATGGATGGAAACCCTCGGTCACCAAAACAATGGTTAAAAATTGGAATGAGGGGAGTGTTAAAATTGATGGGGTTGAGTTTAATGCGACAGAGGAGGTTATTTCTGCGGTGATGGGCATCCCCATTGTTGGGAAGAAATTCTACAGAGATCGTCGCATTTTTGGTTAGGCTATGGCATAATTTACCAAAGGAAAGGAGGAGAAGAAGGCCCTTGAGAAACATGGCACTTACAATCTGTCGAGGTCCATCAAACCATTGTCAAGGTTTGTGCTGAGAGCGATAATCAAATACATATCCCTGGACACGAGGTTCGACCGCATATAATCCTATCACTTTGTGCTTCTCAACCATTTCAGGTCTGGGACTAAAATCTCTATCCCTTTATACCTTTACTCGTCTATTAATGAAAATATAAATGATTATAGGGAGAAGCCCATCGGAAATCCTACTTTCCACAAGGGGCTATTGTTGTTGATTTACAAGTTTTTCAAAGCCAAAACCATAGTTAAAGAAATAAAGCAGGGGAAAGGGGGGAAGGATGGCACTGATGAAGAGCTCGACTCAGGTGAACAAGAGTACATCCCTTTTGACATCGAGGAGAGCCAAGATATGCATTCTAACTCAGATGCTGATGCCTCCCCTTACACCAAAAAGGGGAAAAAGAAGATTAAGAAAGAAAAATTGGAAAAAAAAGGAGAAATCTGAACCTAAGCAGTGCATTGAGGTCTCTTCCGATAGGGATTATGATGAGGAAGCGGAAGGCATGGACACTGACGGAGACAATGCTAAAGCAGAGGAAGAAATAATTGGGGAGGAGGAGGAAACTAACGAGAATAAGAAGGGGAAGAGAAAATTCATAATTAAAATGCCTGCAAACAGAGAAGAGGTTACGGTTTCTGGCAAGAAGTAGAGGAAAAGGAGGAAAATGGAAGAGGAGAACAAGGAGGAAGGACAAGAGGAGGGGAAGGATAGCGAAGATGAAGAGGAGAGTCAGGGGAGAGAGGATGATCATGTGCAGGATAGTGAAGATCAAGGGACTAACTAGTACGCCTACAAGATAACAGATAAAGAGAAGAATGTGGTTTGGAGAAACTTCCACAATATGTTTTTTCAGGATGGGCCTAAAGCGAGCAATGATGAAAACCCTGGTTAAGGAAAACAAGGATGACAAAATTCAAATGGAGGATATCATAGACCTTGCCCTGGTGATTTTGAGTGACATCACTAAAGAACACCCACAAATGGATGTGCTCAATAATGCTAAAAACAGTGTCATTGATAGCTACAAAACCACCAAATGGACATTCCATGAAATTCAGGAGTTAAAATTTCAGGTGGGAATGCTGGAGAGGGAGGGTAATAGCAGAAAGATCATGCTAACGGAGGAGAAGAATGACATGGAAAGCAAAATGGAGGAAGTGAAGAAGAGGATGCAGAGCTTGGAGGGGACCTTACAAAAAATTGTGGAGCAGAGCCACAACATCCTCAAAGCTTCAAATGACAACATAAAAGTCTTGATCAATAAATTTGAGGAACAAAGGAGCAACAAGGAGGAGTCTCCAAATTGTAGCAAAGATAAATCTCTGGAGGAAGGGCCGAGGAAGAGAACCAGGTCCAGTACCATGAAGAAGGACATGCAGGAACTTGACAAGGATCTAGCTGACCTTAAGGATGTGGCGGACAAGGTGTCTAAGCTCAAGATTCGAGCGGCGGAGATCCTCAAAGAGTTTGCTTGAGCTGATCCCCTAGTTTTTGGGCCTGGCTTGGCTTTTTGTGTTTTGTTACTGGTTTTTTCTGTTTGTTCTGCTGGCGGACTGTGTTTGGCCTTTCTTTTTGCTATGGCTATCGTATCTTTGTGAACTGTAATTGCTATTTCTCTATTTATGTTTAAAGCTGGTTGGGTTTCAGGGCCCCTTTAAAACCTATTTTCCTTAATAAAAAACTATTACTTAATCGAGCTCCAGATATATGAAACCGAGTAGTTCTGTCTTCACTAGATCTATCCCCTTGGTCATCACCAGTAGATCCAACAACTTCAAAGTCTTTAACAACTTCCTCATAACCATCCTTAGTACCAACATTCCAAGGTACACTAGTAACAACTCTCATGATCTCAACAATCATGTCATTCTTCATCAACTCCATCTTAGATCTGAAATCAGATTTCACTTTCTCTGTAATCTTTGATTCCACAGCATCACAGTGATCTATAATCACTCTAGGGTCCAATCTTCTCGGAGGCATCCTTCAAGATTTTTGAAAACCCTTTGCAACAAACCCATCACCAACTACCTTGTGATAATCTCCAAGTTGTATGCAAGTTAGATCAACTTGCCACCTTGCATGAACAACCAGGTCAAGATTCCATAAGTTCAGTGCCATGGATCTACAACTCAGATCATATGATCTCTTTGCCAATAAGATCAACTTCGCAAGATCAGCCTTGCTAGGTCAACCTTTTCTCAACAAGATCAACTCAGCTTGATACCTCCTGACGTAGTCAAGGATGGTGGATCCAATGAAGTACAGTCCAACCTTGCAGCCTATAACCAACACAACGGAAATGACACAACAAGATATGCTCAAATCAGATTTTCCATTAACATACCTGGCTATAAGGCCTTCTGAGTTAGGGCCAATTACAAACTGAAACAGTTTTGCAAGATCAACAAGATCCAATCTAACTCCAGCTAGTCCAGCTCTGATACAAATCAACAACTGATGGAAAACCTAAGGCAGATTTGAACTTGTGCTCGCAAACCACCAAGCAATTTCCTTTTCTCCAAGCATGCAAACCACTAGCTCTGCTATGACAACTATCAGAATTCAATCTAATCTGCTAGATCTCTCAAGATCTTTTCCACAACTTCACTTTTCATCTGCTACCCCCAGACTTTCCTAAACAACTACCCAAACACTCCTTAAATACTAATCTTCAGCCACAAGTCAGCTGGGTAACATAATTAACTCCTACAAATAAATATTAAATGCAATACAAGTCAGCTCTCAAATGGCCTTACAATTATTTAATTCTCCATGCCAGCCTCTAGATCTACATAGGAGAATACAATAAAAGATATCAACAATAAATGCACCAAGTCGGCCAACCAAATCACCAAGAATTCCAGTTGGTAAACCAGAACTACCGAGCATCAGAGAAACAACCGAGTGCCAATGAAACAACCGACCAATCCAAGCAACACCGAGAAACACATGCATCATCGAGCACTAGTTCTACTGAGCACAAGAAGCTTCACCGAGTTCCTTCAGTGATCGAGCTTCCTTCAATAACCAAGACCATCGGTTAAAGCTACAACCGAGTACCATAGAATGAAAATAACACACCACTTGCAGATTCACCGAGTACCCTAGAATGCCCTTGCATCAATATGTATCCAAAACCACATTGTCAGAGAGTTTTCCAGAGCAGAAAAATTAGAATTTGGGACAAGGGAGCTTTAAGTCTAAATATAATATTTTTATAAATAATGAACTTATTTTTTAATTAAATCTTTAAGAATTAAGGCTTAATTAAGTGCATGAGAAGTGGAAAAGGTTTCATATTTTTATTCAAACATTTAGTTACAAAAATTGAAAAGTTTTATGGGAAGAAGAAGATCCATACTATACTATTTATGGGAGATTTTTCTAAGAAAGGAGAGAACTCTAAAATGGAATAGTGATTCAATCATTGACTTCATTTTGTGAGCCTATGCTCACAAACTTCTTACTTGGTGTGTCTTATACTAGAGCATCTGGGTTCACAAGTGGTCTTGCATAATTAGGAGATATTTTCCACAACAAGGAAAATTGTGATATTGCTAGCAGGATTCAATTGTGTGGTTTTCAAATCAAACTCATTGATCCATATTTTATGAGAATGAATGAAACACTTAGCACTCATTGCATGTAGCTGATGCTCATAGAGGTGAAGCATTGGGCCTTCTCGAGAGGTCACCCATCCCAGTATAGTTCCAACTCAAGCACACTTAAACCATGTAGTTTCCTCCAATGTTAAACCCACTTTATCTTTCTACTGCATTTGCAAAACCTTCAGCAAGTGTTATGCCTTATGAATCGTTCATTATAGAACCCCTTTAGCTCATCAATTGATAAGTAGGAGATATTTTCCATAACAAGTCAAATTGTGATATTGCTATTAGGATTCAACTATGTGGTTTTCAAGTTAAACTCATTGACCCATCACCAGTTGAGAGAAATTGATTTTTTATGTTTTTACTGCAAAATTTATGGAAACCATTAATTTTTGAGTTTGGTGAAAGATGGAATGAAATATCTTTGAGGGGAGCTTCAAGAGGCCATTCCATGTGCTTTGTGTAATGTCCCTTTCTAGGATCACCTTATATTTTTCCTGTAGATATAATTGCCTCTGTTGTAGATATGATTGCTTTTATTGTGGATATGATTTCTTCCATTGTTGATACCCTTGAATGATTAATCTGTTAAACTTATACCCTTCCCTTTTGGCAGAAGAGTCATGTCTTTTTGATGAATGAACACTAATGATAAATGATATCTTAATTGCACCTTTTGAGGATTGGATGACATCTTTAATTGAGTGTTTCCTTTACCAAGTATAATTGTTGTTCTTACAATGAATTTAAACCTCTTCTTTTTACCATAAACTCTTTCTGATTTCTGCCATAGTTATTAATGGACATTAATTTTTGGAATCCTTCTACTTCTAGAAGCTTCTAGTCTGATCAAATTTGCAAAAGTAAATATTTTTTCTTGAAGATGGTTATTCATTTGTGCTGGCAATTTCACGATAACAATTAAATCTTAAAATTCATGTGAGCCATATCTATACTATTTTACAAGTGTTCATAAATTCATTTCACTCAATGTGACAAATTTTAATGGCAAGATTCATGACCAATTGAGAGATTGATTTTTTAAAATATTTTTGATAGGCAATTTAGGAAAAAAAATATTTTTTTGAGTTTTGTGAAAGCTAGAATGGAATGGTTTTGAGGGTAGATTCAAGAGGTGCATATATCCTCCTTATATTCCCCTTACCTTTTTATCCTCCATTTTTCTTTCATTTTTTTTTGACATTCGTTGTCCATAGAAAACATTTTCCTTCATTAGGACTGTCATTTCATCATTTTGTTGATTTCATCATTAGGATTGTCATTTCATCATTATCAATATTATTATAATAGTGGCATTCACTAATTTTGCCATTGGAAACAACTAATATAAATACCCTTTGATCTCTACCTACCATTAATAATGACAGATTTGTAATTTATTATGCATGAAAGCTTTTGAAGTTTTTAAAGGATTTTAAACTTGTATCTCTCTTGATTTCACATGTCCTTTCACTGTTCTTCATCATCGAGTATCTTTTGATCTATCTTTAACAATACTATCATCATGGAAAACTTATGACAAGGATTTTGATTTGATCATCATCTTTGGCATTGTTTTGATGTTGAATTTTATATATCACTGTATTGATGTCTTTAACATCATGGATGAATTCCTCTATATTCATATTCATTGTGGTTTGGCTCATAATATGTTGATTGTATCACTATTTTCCTAATGAATGATCATAGGATCATTTGAAACAATTCCTTTGTACCTCATAATTCATGGTTATTACCATTCCAAATCATTGTTTTTCTACATTTCAAACCTCAAACATCTTGTATCTTTATCTATTATGCAATCTCATTGCTACTCTAATGACTTCTTTCCTTTGTATGATGACTATTATGTTGATCTTTGAAAGGATTGTCATTTATTCAATGAAAATATATCTCTATGTTTATAGAAGACCTTTGACTTCTTTATCCATATTTGATATGATCTCCGAGCATTCCTTCAAACCCTCTATTTTTATCATGATAAAATAGAGGTTTTTGTAAAAATAACTAACGCAAGGCAAGAGCCAATAGGGGCCTAACAATGGCACACCCTAATGATCCAAGCTTGCTCAACACATGCAGAAGCAAATAAACAACACAGTGAGAGAGAGAATGCATAATCAACTATATATTTCATCAAATAGAATGATACATGCTGGGCTGTAGGCCTTCCTGATTAGGGCCTGATATTACAATGAGTTACAGAAGTCCTCAAATATGTGAGGATCTGTCAAAATCTCTAATTATATCTTCTATCAAAGCTGCCTTCTAAACTACAACCAAACAACTACATTTATACAAGAGTCTACCGAACTGAGTCGGCCTTCAGATCCAAAATCAACGGAAGGAATAGTCAAATTTGGGACCACATGCTTCCCAATGATGGATTCCAGCATTAAATCTATGACCCATAATAAATGCATAAGTTGGCTCAACAGGAACTCAAAAGAAACTACTCGGTAAGAAAGGATGACTGAGCAACAGATAAGCATCACCGAGCGCCAGTGAAACAACTAACTGCCCAGGAGATAACTGACCACACTTGGTAACCAAAGGAAACTGACCAACTACTGACCAACTTGGTCAAAGAAAGGACCAAGCAACAAAGACAAACTCCAAAATGTTTTTGGTGACACAGGATTGCCAAGGACCTGAGATGCTCCTGCATCAGACACCTGGGGTTATTTTGAAATGATTCTCCAAATCATTTGGTAGGTATAATCTGAGCTGCATCCAACTCAGATTGTGAAATCCATGAACTATCTTCCATCGATCTATTCTTCCATTTTACCAGATATTCCATATATTGTTTTCCTCTTGTACTCTTGCCAACTCCTTCCTTCAAAATCTATTCAATTTCTTCATTCTGCTTCTTAGGATATTCTGTCGGTATTGTCACTTCTTCATCAGGTTCATGATATTCATATAAATCAACAATGTTGAAAATATGTGATATGTCCATGTCATCAGGTAACTCAATCTCATATGCATTTCCACTGTCAAATTTCCTCAAAATCTTGCAAGGTCCAAACTTCTTCATCTTCAGTTTCCCATATGTTCCAACAAGAAATTGACCTTTCTTCAAATGAACCATCACTTCATCACCAACATCAAAAGTTTTATGTCTCCTTGATTTATCAGCTTTGTCTTTTTATTTCTGATTACTGTCTTCCAGCTTCAGCTTCACACCTTCATGCAATGTCTTCATGTACTCAGTGAATTCTACTCCTTCAACACTTCTCTTATTTTCATCAGCAATGTCTCTCAAATCAGATATACCTCTTGGCTGTGTGCCATTCATAATCTCAAATGGTGTTTTCCCAGTACTCCTATTCACTGAATTATTGTATGCAAACTCTTCTTGTGCTAATACAAAATCCCAATTACTTGGTGTCTCCAACTAAACATCTCAAAAGATTTCCCAAACTTCTATTCACAACTTCAGTCTGTCCATCGGTTTGTGGGTGAAATGTAGAACTATATTTCAACTCAGTGCCAAACTTCTTCCAAAGGGTTTTCCAAAAGTATCCAAAAAATTTACTGTCTTGGTCAGAGATAATACTCCTCGGTAATCCATGCAATCTGACAAATTTCTTAAAGAAAAGATCTGCTATATGTACTGCATCTGATGTCTTTCTACAAGGTATAAAATGTGCCATCTTAGAAAATCTATCTACAACAACAAATATAGAATCATTACCTCTTACCGTCTTCAGTAAGACAAGAACAAAGTCCATATGGATGTCAATCCAAGGTTTCTCAGGAACAACGATCGGTACATACAATCCAGTATTCTGACTTATGCCTTTTGCAACTTGACACATTCCACAACTTTTCACAAATTTTTGAACATCTCTATACAACTACGGCCAATAGTATTTCTCCTTAAGCAAATTCCATGTTTTATCAATACCAAAATGTCCAGCCAAACCACTACTATGTTTCTCCTTTATCAAATTAGTTCTCATTATTCCTCTCAGGATACACAACTGAATACCTTTAAACAACATACCTTCCTAAATAAAATATTCATCCCATTTAGTATCTTGTTGATCTTGAATAGGTGCTCTGCACTTTCCCCATGGCTCAGAAAAATCAGGGTCAAACTCATAAGAATCTCTCATCTCATCAAAACCAAGAACTTCAATTTTCATCTCGGTCATCAAATATCTTCTTCTACTCAATGCATCAGCAACTCGGTTAGTCACTCCACTTTTATGCTTTATCACAAATGTGTAACTCTACAAATACTCAACCCATTTCATATGTCTCTGATTCAACTTATTCTGACTACCCAAATATTGTAAAGCCTTATGATCGGTATACAACACAAATTCACTCGGTATCAAATAATGTCTCCATTTCTTCAGTGTTTGAATAATAGCATAGAATTCTTGATCATACATAGAATATTTCCTTCTAGCATCATTCAACTTTTCACTAAAGAAAGCAACAGGTTTACCTTCTTAACTCAACACAGCTCCAATTGAACTTCCACTTGTATCACATTCCACTTGAAATACTTTATTGAAATCAGGTAATTCCAAAACAGGTAATTCAACAACCTTTTGCTTTAGAGTCTCAAAAATTTTGTTAGCTCCATGTGTCCACTTGAATTCTCTTTTATCTCCTCTCATAGTCTTAGTAATAGCATTACAAATTGAACTGAAATTCCTTATGAACTTTTGGTAAAAGCTTGCCAAACCATGAAATGATCTTACCTCACTAGCATTCACAGGTGTAGGCCAATTCAAAATAGCTTCAACCTTTTCAGGATCCATCTTCAAACCATCAGCTAAAATAAAAAATCCCAAATACACAATCTCCTCTTTCATGAATGAACACTTTTTTAGATTTATCAGCAACTTTTCTTCTTTCAATCTCTGCAAAACTTGTCTAACATGCAACAAATGTTCTTCTCTGGTCTTACTGAATATAAAAATGTCATCAAGATATACAATCACAAAATTACCCAATAATTTCTTCAAAACTTCATTCATCAGCCTCATAAAAGTACTTGGTGCATTAGCTAAACCAAAAAGCATAACCAAACACTCATACAAACCTTCTTTTGTCTTGAAAGCAGTCTTCCATTCATCACCTTCTCTAATTCTGATATGATGATACCCACTTTTCAAATCAATTTTGGTGAAATACTTTTCTCCAGTCAAACTGTCCATTATATCACCCATTCTAGGTATAGGAAACCTATACTTCACTGTTATCTTATTGATTTCTTTGGAATTAGTACACATTATCCATTCTTTGTCGGTACCAATACAACAGGTACTACACAAGGACTCAAACTTTCTTTGATCAAACCTTTCTCCAACAACTCTTGAATCTGTCAGTTCAATTCCTGATTCTTGGGAGGTGTCAATCGATGAGGTGCCTTATTCGATAAACTAGCTCCAGGGATTAGATCCATACAATGATCAATGCTTCTTTTCGGTGGCAAACCATTAGGTACATTATCAGAAATGATATCACTATACTCAGTGAGTAACTTATCAATCTCCTCAGGGACATTATCCTCTTTTTTCTTACTTGGTTTGTTAGGGATCACAACAAAACATAAATCATTCTTTTTCAAAGAGTTAACAAACTTTCTTCCCTCCATCAAACAAACTTTCACAGATGTGCAAACATTACTAACAGGTTCTTCCATCAATGGTAACAAGATTTGTTTCTTTCCATCAGCCACAATAGTATACTCATGCAATCTCCCATCATATATAGCATGTCTATCATATTGCCAAGGTCTACCCAACAAAATATTACAACAATCCATAGGCATGATATCACATAACACCTTATCATAGTACTTTCCTATCTTCAAATTCACATAACATTGTTCACTTACCAAGAGTGTATGCTCATCTTTGATCCATGAAATCTGATAGGGCTTCAAATGTACCAACCTTTCCAACTGCAATTTTGTGACCATCTCCTCAGATGCCAGATTCTCTGAGCTACCACTGTTAATGATTACCTTCCAAACTTTGTGAAAAACTCTACATCTAGTCTTGAACAGACTTTTCTTTACCGGATCTTCCTTCTTGATTTCATTCCACAGTGCTCTCCTTACCATCAAGTTATTTTCTTTCTTAGGTTCATTCAGTGACTCTTCTTGTACCAAAGCATTTCTACTACTACTACCAGCCTTCTTACTAGCATGTGCACATTCAAAAGATCTATGTCCTTCTTCTCCACAATTGTAACAAGTTCCTCAAAAACTTCCTCTGCTATAACCACCTCGGTAGTTACTGCCTCTGCCTCTAGATGAACTTTCACCTTTCCACTCAATCTTGCCTTTGTGCAGATTTGTCTTTTCTGGTTCAGATCTACCATTTTCACCATTAGATCTACCTGTTCCTCTAGGGAATCTATCACCTCGACCTCTTTGTCTTTGCTCATGTCTTTTGTTCAATTTCTCCTCGGCCTTCAATGCAAATTGATAAGCCTCTTCAATGTTCTCCAACTTGACCATACTAATTTCCTCTTGGATGGAAACTCTCAAACCATTCAGGTATCTACCAATTCTTTCCACATCATCTTCATCATGTCCATATCTAATATCTAGTCTATAGAATTCCTCAGTATATACTCCTTTACCGAGCTATCTTTCTATCTCAAAATTTGCATTCACTGAACTAGGTTAATCTGATAATCACAAGGTAAGAACTTTCCTTTCAATTTGTTCACCATCTTATTCCATACCTTGATTTTTTCTTTGCCTTTCCTCTTCCTATCCAATTATAGATGTTCCCACCATAAGGATGCACAAATTTTCAATTTTGTGCTTGCAGTCTTCACCTTCTTGTCTTCAGGAATGTTTTCATATTCAAAATACTTTTCCATCTCAATGATCCAGTCCATCAATTCATCAGAATCTAGCTTTGCACCATACTCAAGAGGATTGAAATGTGGTGTAGACTTCAGACTTGTCAAAGCCTTCAAAAATATTTCTTCACCTTGATCCATAACAGGTGCAGGTTCTGCATTCACCTATTCTTCTTCAACTTCATCATCACTAACATCTTCAAGATGTCTGCCTCTTCTCTAGATTATTTCAACAACTTCTAACCTAGAAACAATCTACCTTAGCATATCTGCCAATCCTGGATCTGTATCTTGCCTCCCATGAACCATCTTGACAACCCTCTGCAATTGCAGGTCAAATCGCAATTTGCTACCCCACAACAATCAACTAGGGCTTCTCAAGTGGAACCTACAAACCTAGATCCACAGACCTAGATCAAGATCTCACCTCGCTCTGATACCACCTGACGCAAGGCAGGAGCCAACAGGGGCCAAACAATGGCACACCCTAACGATCCAAGCCTGCTAAACACATGCGGAAGCAAATAAACAACACAATGAGAAAGAGAATGCAAAATCAACTATATATTTCATCAAATAGAATGATACATGCCAGGCTGTAAGGCCTTCCTAGTTAGGGCCTGATATTAAAATGAGTTACAGAAGTCCTCAAATATGCGAGGATCTGTCAAAATCTCTAATTCTATCTTCTATCAAAGCTGCCTTCTAAACTACAACCAAACAACTACATTTATACAAGAGTCTACCGAACTGAGTTGGCCTTCAGATCCACAATCAACGGAAGGAACGGTCAAATCATGGACCACATGCTTCCCAATGATGGATTCTAACATTAAATCCATGACCCATAATAAATGCACAAGTTGGCTCAACAGGAACTCAAAAGAAACAACTCGATAAGCAAGGATGACCGAGCAACAGACAAGCATCACTGAGCGCCAGTGAAACAACTGACCACCCAGGAGATAACTGACCACACTCAGTAACCAAAGGAAACTGACCAACTACCGACCAACTCGGTCACAGCAGGGACTGAGCAACAAAGACAAACTCCAAAAATTTTTTGGTGACACATGATTGCCAAGGACCCGAGATGCTTCTGCATCAATAACAAAAAACTAGGGTTCCTTGTCTCCATCGTGCACATCATATATCTCTCCAACAATGAAAAGATACCTTAAAAACATGATGATACTCTTGAAAACAATCATTGCATATATTAAAATAGAGAATGATCTTTGACCATTCAGTGAATGTATCTTCTTCTAACAATATGACAATGAATAATCTCATCAAAAGTGAATGAAACTCGTCAAATAAAGAAAAAATCAGATAGAATAGTGTAAATCCCCTTGTAGAATAGTGAATCAAACTCTTTATGATAGTCAAAACATCTTCCAATGAAGGAAATAACAAAGGAACACATTAATGTATTTGAGTTTATGGATTTAGCTAGAACCCTACCTCTTCACGTAGATCCAATCTCTTATAATCTCTCTATCATAAATGAATCTATGGAGTCTTTCTCTTCTTGATAAACATATGATGTTCTTTTTCTGTACTTTTGACATCATTTTTCTTAGTTTGTGAAGGTTATAGACCGAAGTTTCCATAGCTTGATTTTTTTTCTTATGTAGAAGGATCATGCTAGATAATCTAAGTGAAGAACAAAATGGGGAGATAATCAATCAATTGTGGTCTAACTTCAAAAGAAAAGGCAATGGAAAATGTTATGTTTGAAGTATATTAGGGACCAGTATAAGAGTACATTATCAAACAACCTGAAGTATGAGCGTCCCCCCCACATTCCTTATTTAGAGTGACATAATCTTATTTTGGATGCAAAGGAGAGAATTGAAAGAAAAAAGGAAATACACTAGAAGACAATAGAAGAAGGTATGTGATACTGTTAAGATTGTAATTTTGCACTAAATACTCTTTATATTTATATGAACTAACATATTTTAAACTTTTCATAGATTGATTGACACATAAAAGGCAACAAAGGAAAGACTAGCAAAGCACGAGTAACACAAGCTCGACTCTGGTGGTTATTCAAAACTTGCCGCACGAGTTGTAAGTCTTAGTAAATACAAAATCATATGTAAATATTTATAATTTGCAATCAAATTTTCTTTTGATGAAACAATGTGTATACTAGAAATAGTATCTTCATAGAATTAGTATTGAACTATAAATCAAATAGAAACTAAATAACCACAATTAGCAACTCTATTTAGAAAATAAAGAACAATTAAGCATCCTATGGCTCTCTAACTAAGAGTGTTAATGTGAAGCTCTCAGAAAGCTTCCATTAATGACAGTCCTAGAATGAGAAATGAGTGATAAGCTAAGATAATTAATTCAATTCCAAAGTGAAATGCTCAATTAACTTCTAAATTTCCTTTCTAGATATAAAATGCAAGAGGTTTGATGCTATTCTTAGATTTGTGGATTGATTTATGATTGATTTTAGCCTTCCTTTTATAGATTTAGGCAAGGGTAGGGGGTGTGGTAGAGTTGATCATGATTAGGCTTGAGTTGAGTCTTTGGTTCCACCCTTTGAAGACAATTTAAATATTGTGTCCTCAAACCTTGGGACAAGAAGACAAGATGAGTGGACAAGATGCTTTTTCAATTTGAGTGATTGAGATTGAATTTGGCTTGATCCATGTGAGCTCTTTTCTTAAATCCTATTGGTTAAGGATTTTTTCCTCCCATGTGGTGTTGAGAGAAATTAAGATTTAATCAATTGATTTTAATTCATTTATTTAGCCAAGTGCACCCCTTGAATGGGTTGAGTTTACTTAATTCCAAACTATACAATTAATTGAATTAATTGCACATTGATTTGATTCAACTTAATTAAAATGCTCTTGATTTGGATTTAAATTGAATTGAAACTTGATTTTAATTTTGATTGGCTAAATACTTGTTTGGATTCAATTGCCTTGATTTTGCCTTGATTAATCACTTGAATGATCCTGTCCACTTTTTGGTGATTACAAATTCCCCTCTTTGAGTTGACATGCGAAGCGTGTTGATTCAAAGAATGTTCTGATCCAACCGATAAAAGGTCCCAATTCTATCGATGGTCAATCTTGATGTTTGATATGAAATGTCGATTTTGATGATAAGATTGATGAAGTTCTTGATTGATTTTAGTGTTTTTGATGGTCGATCTAATGATAGATTGCTGATGTGATACCTGATTTGATGTGGTTCGATGTTCGATGCCCCTTTTGATTGATTAGCAAAAAATTTCTTGATAAAGGATTACTCTTTGATTTGATGGTCATTCTCCTGATTTGATGATGTTGTTTTCATTCTGATTATTTGAGTATATGCCCCCTTGGGAAATGAATTGAAATGATTTTGGATGATTTGGTTGAGAATGGGAAATTTCAATTTGTTTCCCGATATAGAAATTTGGAAATGCCCTGGTCATGAGAAAAATTGACGAGAAAATATTTGATTGATAAGATGTTGATGCTCTAGATAAGTTGATGATGGTTTGGTATCATTTGATGTTAGTCAGAATCACTTGGTTGATGTTGATGTCAATCTAATAGGGATAAGTTGATGGGTTGATATTTCGCTCTCAAGATCTAGAGAGACAAAACAATGATTTTCCTTCCTCATGGTCTAGAGTTAGGAGATTTGATGCGCTCAAGATGAGAAAATGGATAATAGGATAACTTGATTGACGTTAGATGATCAATTGGATGATTTGAATAATTGATATTTGATATGATATGATTAGATGTTTTGATGATACAGAGTTGATTGGATTTTCTCATGATGCAAAATTAGAGATTGGTAGAAGAGAAGATAATGAATAGGATCAGGTTACCCCTAGTTGAAAAACATGATTGATTATTGATGATGTCCTTGATGAAGCATGAATCATTTTGATGATATAGCTTGATGACATTGATGTACCTTTGATGATTAGAGTGAACATAATTTTTGATGATGGATACTTCAAGCATTGATGATGTTGATCAAGACTTTGATTATAGATTGATGGACATTTGATGATGTAGATCAAGACATTTGATGATGTACCATTGATGATATCATTTATCATTTGATGTATCTTGATTTGGTCTTTTGATGATGATAACTCCACCTCCTTTAGCTTTCCTTACAAATATCGAGAAAAAGGATCCACCCCTGCAAACTAACATGCAATTAATCTATATGGATGCAGCTAGCTGTCACTATTCAGAATTTGGATGCTTATTTTCATCATCGAGCTTTTGGAACATGAAATTGGTACAACCCTCACTAGTTTAACCATGATGATATGAATACCTCTTTCCTCGAATTTGACTAATTTCAAGTAAATAGACAAAGAATTGATCCCTTTCATATACAAATGTCCTCGATGATTCTTTGATGATCATGTCATTAAATGGATTAACATATTGCTATGAATCAGCCTGACAAGCACTCAAGAAGAAATCAAGAAAATATCATGTCTTCATCATTGCTCATCTAGTCAATAATCATCGATTTTCTAAAAGACACGATTTCACCAATCAAGTAATCACCTTGAACATTTTTGCTTTTGTTTGTAGATTCATATTTTAAAAACTTCATCCACTTTGATCCTTAGTTATGTTTAAGCTTTTTAGATTTTGATTTGATTTGATTAAGCTTTTTAGATTTTGATTTGGTTTGACAAATGTTGTTGTTTAGATCAAGTATTTGGATGTTTGAAATGTGATATTGATCATGAAGTTCAAGTGTAGCAATTTTTCAATTTTGATGCAATAATTTGAGCCAATTGATGTTTGATTTTCTAAGCTCATTGAGTTCGGATTGGTGCCCCTAGTTTGATTTGGAAAAGATAGTGCTTTGTTGGGCAATGCAACTTTTGAGAGTTTATTTACGATTTTACATTTTTTTAGATTTTTAGAAATTTTTGATTTTTGATTTTTATTTTTAGAGATATTTGATGTTTTTGGATTTTTAGAGATATTTGATGTTTTTGAATTTTAGAGATTTTTGATGTTTTTGGATTTTTAAGATGTTTTTGATGTTTTTGAATTTTCTGAGGAACATTTTCACTTTTTTAGATTTTTAGAGATCACTAGTTCTCAAGAAAGATCACATTGAATTTTCCTCAATGTCTAGCAAGGTATAGGACATGAAAGATGGATTTGCAAATTGATGAATGCGAGATAAATAGGCAATGATGGATGAAGCAAGTGTGTTACCCATAGGACCATCTCCTCAAGATTATCCAAGCTAGGGAAAAATAATATCTCAATAGAGGCCAATGATGTGGTGTTGGATAGCATATGGAATAATGACCTGGTGTCATGACAATGGTCCAAAGGAGTGGACATATCAAGAGACTTTTTCTAACATTTTTTTTTCATTTCTTTTATTTTTCATTTGGATCAAGATCAAGGGATAAATGTGGATAGGATCACATAATCATGATAAAGGGGTGATGGAGGCTATGAGTGAAGGTTTGGGATTATGGCAATGATGATTAGGAATAATGAAGGTGGCTTTAGGATAAGAAAGATCATGATAGAGTAGCATGAATGCAACAAGTGAATAGGCTAATAGATAGGATAATGCATGTCAAGATAATGCTCATGGATATGTTCAACCTTGTCAAGATCAAAGGTGAAAGATAGAATGTGAATGCAAGTGAGATAACTAGTAGAAAGATGGAGGATATGATGGATGAAACTTGCCCCCAAGTGTAGAGTACAAGAGAGAGGAATGACGCATGATGCCTGTTTGCCAGGTTTTCATCATGGTACTTGTCCAAGATGCCACAAGAAGTGGTTTTCACCATAGGATGAATTTCTTTTTCTTCAAATTTTCAATTTTTTTTTTTCAATTTTCTCTTTTTTGGGTGGACTCAAGCCTCATGCTCTTTGTATACTCCTTGATAGGGTATGATATGATGGGACAAGGCTGTTGAAAGGTATGCTCAAATATGTTGATATGGTGATGGAAAGGTGATGTTGTGGATAAGGTAAAGGGTGGCTAAAGATTTATGCAATGGATTGGACAATGGAAATGGAAGGATAATGAATGAGAGGATAATAAGTCTTTCCATATGTGGGTGTGAAAAAGGGAATGGAAGGATAATGAATAGGAGGATAATAAGTATTATCAAGATCAACATCAATACAAACCTTGAAGGGTAGTGGAATAATGGAGGAAAAATGGGTGAAATAGCTTGGGATTTTGATGTAAGAGAGGATATGGATCTTGGGACACAAGGACCCAAAATGGATGGATAAGATGGAATATGTTTGGGAGAATGTGGAGTGGAATCCTTTGGAAGTTTGAATGTCAACTTTGATTTCTCTTTCGTGTGTAAGTCCTTCAAAAGTGACTTGGGAATCCATATTTTCTTTGATTTTTCCATTCTTTTGGATTCTTTAGAATACATTTCTTCAATGAGGGATTTAGGAACCCACATTTTCTTTGATTTTTCTTTTTTCTTGATGGACCTTTGTGGTCTCTTGAATATTTCTTTTCTTCTTGCATTCACATGTTGATTAGATTGGACATGGCGCTCTTCATACATAAGTGGATTCTTGGATTTTTTATTTTTATGTTGCACATCCAAACTGCTTCCAAAGGACTTGGGATTAGTGGATGAATAAGGTTGATATGGATGGTTTTTATGGATGGTCTGATATGGAGGATTGACATGGATTGGTGCTTGGTTTCTCAAGTATGTATTTCTTTGTTGATCTTGATACATGGCAAGGTAAGGGGATGGTAGGATAGGGATGGTAGGAAAGGTTAATGGAGGAATGTAAGGGCCCAATATGGATTTGGAGGATGTATAAGGTTTCAAGTTTGGGATATAGGGACCAAGGATGGATTTGGAAGATGTAGAAGGATGATGCTTATGCACAAATGGAGGTAAATGGGATGTGGGAGGGATATCAACATCTTTATTGTGAACTGCATGGTCAAGGCTTTCATCTTTCAGATTTATCTTTGTACCAATAGGCTTATATGTAACTTTGATAGGAATGACTTTGATGGGAGTAGTTGAATCTTGAGATAGATATGTAGGCTTATGAAAAGTGGATGTTGGGGTACTTTGATCTTGACAAGGATCTTTTGATACCCTAGGAAGAATACTTTTCTTTTGATTTTCAATAAGTTCATTAGAGATGGAAAGTATATCTTGATCTTGCTTAGGATATGGGTAGGATATAAGAGGTGAAGGAATATGGGGTGCTTGAGATGGAAGGGTATCTTCTTGAAATAAATTAAAGGGTACGAAGGATTCATCATGGATTCTTGAGGTATGGGACTTTGGTCAAATATAGGATAAGGAGGGATCTTATCTTGATCTTGATCCTTCATAAGAATTTTTTCTTTGCACTTTTGATTAGTCTCTTGACATGGAGCCACTTCTAAGGACAATGTAGGAGTTTGGATCTGCACGAGGGATTCTTGAAGGGATGATGGATGTTCATTTGAAATAGGTACAATAGGCATTGTAGCACATGAAGGCTTGGAGTCTATAACCTTTGCAGCATGAAATAAATTTGTAGCAAGATGTAGGTTAGCTTGGATCTCTTTTAGAGGTAGCCCTTGAGGGTATACATAGTCCTTATGAAAACTGTTGGGATCTTTGTTTGATGGAGGAATATTGGATAGCTTTGCTTCTATATGAAATGGAGGAATGGTTGAATAGGTGAAAGCTATAAGAGGACCACTACTAGACATGTGTTCATAAGTTTGATCTTGCTTGAGAAAAGTAGTATCTTCATTAGATGAGTCATTAGGATCTTTAATTTCAATCAAGTCATCATCAATAAGATTTTGGATTTTTTGTTTCAACTCCATGCAATCTGAAGTTTCATGTTCATTATGTTTATGATATGCACAATAATTACTCAAAAAGATAAAACCGCATGAAGTGATTTGAGGTAATGTGATGAGATCATTTTCAAGGAGTTTTTCCAAAGCTGATTTGTATGAAATTCCCAAAGGAGTAAATGATCTATCCCAAGGATATTTGGATGTATTTGTGTTTCTCAAAGAGTTGTCATATGATGAATATTGTTGAGATGGGACTAATTCCTCTTGATTTCCTTGATCAAAGATGAGATTCTCTTGATATTTTGAAATAGGTTCTTCATCAAATATTGGTTTATCATTAGGGTATTTTTGATCAAATATAGGGTTTTCATGATATTATTTTTGATCAAATTTTGAATTATCAAAGATATGGCGTTCATGATGTTTTTCTTGATCATATAGGTAAGGAAACAATGTTCTTAATGAGAATTGGTTGGATAATGTTTCCATTTATTTTTCTATTTCTTGAATTCTTGTGAATAGAATATTATTTTGAATATTTATTGTTAATTGATTTTTTGATCTTAATGGATGTTTTCTTATTGTAATCAAAGATCTTCAAGAACAACACAATAATTTTATCAATTATCACAAGAAATTCTTCCAATCAATCTACCTAAGGTCAAATTTGGCTTTTAAATGGCTCTAGTGAGGTAGGCTTGCTAATTTATCAAGGTATTTAATCAAGATTCCGTTCAAAATGGATATTAAACTTTCATCCTCCAAGTATATTAAGAGGGTTCCCACCACCGGTATGTTGGAGTTTTGTGCAATCCCAAAGGACTACTCGAGGAATTTTGAAATTTTAACACCCTTTTGTCACACACCCCATTAACAATGCATGCATTTTATTTTATAGTGGGTTGGATGATTGCGGTGAAGGTGAGTGTATCCCACTTTGGGCTGTCCCTCTCACTGGCCTTGTTAAGGAAAATCTTGGGAGGTGAGCCCTACTATTGATCTAGCATGTTCATGTAAAAGCAAGAAAATGGAGTTAAGAGATAGGTTTTGAGAATTTGGTTCACCAAAAGGTGAAGAGCATATCCCTAGCTATTTGTCAATTCCTCAAACACAATTAACAATGTTCAATTTCCAACCCACTAACTAGTGAGAATTGAGTATTGCTACTCTCTTCTACAAACAAGGGGTTTATTTGATTATGTGCTTAATTTCCTTAACCTTTAACCTTTCTTTTAATCAAAGAATTTCAACACTTTTGGCATTTTGATTGACTAAAAGAAGTGAAGAGCATAGGCCTAATGTTTAGTTCTTCAAACAATAATAGGCTATTTCTACTTACTAGATTTTAAAAACAACAAAGCCACAATTTAAGCAAAGAAATGACTAAGTTTAGGCTTACCTTTTCCTTGTAGCTAGCAAAAGGCTAGGGGCATTTTTGATTGATTTTCACTTTTTTAATTGCTTACCTTAGCGATCGTTCCTTTCCAATGTGCTCTTCCTCCAACAAGTTAGTCAACAAAACCAACAACAATGAAGAAAACAAAACAAAATTGAAGAAACAAAGACAAAATTGAACTTTAAGCCTTACTTGTCAAATTTAAGAAAAAATTGATTAACGTGAAAATATCCAATTTAATGAAACAAATTTTGCCTTATATGCTTCTACAAATTTAATGTAATGATTATGTACCTGTCCTTCTCGTTGAGAATCCTCAAGAACTAGCTTAATGTGAGCAATGTTCTCCTTTTTGATCTTCCTTGTCAAAGCTTTGCTTTCTTAATTGAATCTACTCTTTGGTTTTTTTACTTTTTTGTGATCAGTCATCCTGTAGTGACATAAAAATCATTTTCTGACAGTCAGATTATGACAGTTTATTTTAAAGTGCTGCAGAAATGATTAAAATTGCTATTTAACTATTTAAAAGTGCTTTTTAACTTCTCAAAAGCGCTGTTTAACTGCTCAAAAGCGCTGTTTAACTGCTCAAAAGCGCTGTTTAACTGCTCAAAAGTGATGTTTAACTGCTCAAAAGCATTGTTTAACTGTGTTGTTTAATTGCTCAAAAGCACTGTTTAACTGTTCAAAAGCGTTGTTTAACTGCACTATTTAACTGCGTTGTTTAACTGCTCAAAATCATTGTTTAACTGCTCAAAAGCATTGTTTAAATGCTCAAAAGCACTGTTTAAATGCTCAAAAGCACTATTTAAATGCTCAAAAGCATTGTTTAACTACTCAAAAGCACTGTTCAAATGCTCAAAAGCGTCGGCAAGTCAGGGAATAAGCACTGATAGAAATTTAGACAAAAGACAAAAAGAATTGAAAGCGTTGTTTGTCTATGCAAAGACACACAAATTTGTCATGGAAGCACTGAAACAATGCTCAAAAGTTCTATTTAGCTGCTCAAAAGCGCTATTTGAAGTCTCGAAAGCACCGTTCACCTGCAAAATAGAGAGATTAACATGCAAAAATTTGAACAAAAAATGAGATTTACAGATTTTTAGAAAGTGAAGCCTAATGCCCCACGGTGGGCGCCATTTTGTATACTAGAAATAGTAACTTCATAGAATTATTATTGAACAATAAACCAAATAGAAACTAAATAACCACAATTAGCAACTCTATTTAGCAAATAAAGCACAATTAAGCATCCTATGGCTCTCTAATTAAGAGTGTTAATGTGAAGCTCTCAGCAAGCTTCCATTAATGACAGTCCTAGAATGAGAAATGAGTGATAAGCTAAGATAATTAATTCAATTCCAAAGTGAAATGCTCAATTAACTTCTAAATTTCATTTCTAGATATAAAATGCAAGAGGTTTGATGCTATTCTCAACTTTGTGGATTGATTTATGATTGATTTTAGCCTTCCTTTTATAGATTTAGGCAAGGGTAGGGGGTGTGGTAGAGTTGATCATGATTAGGCTTGAGTTGAGTCTTTGGTTCCACCCTTTGAAGACAATTTAAATATTGTGTCCTCAAACCTTGGGACAAGAAGACAAGATGAGTGGACAAGATGCTTTTTCAATTTGAGTGATTAAGATTGAATTTGGCTTGATCCATTGAGCTTTTTTCTTAAATCCTATTAGTTGAGGCTTTTTTCCTCCCATGTGGTGTTGAGAGAAATTAGGTTTTAATCAATTGATTTTAATTCATTTATTTAGCCAAGTGCACCCCTTGAATGGGTTGAGTTTACTTAATTCCAAACTATACAATTAATTGAATTAATTGCACATTGATTTGATTCAACTTAATTAAAATGCTCTTGATTTGGATTTAAATTGAATTGAAGCTTGATTTTAATTTTGATTGGCTAAATACTTGTTTGGATTCAATTGCCTTGATTTTCCTTGATTAATCAGTTGAATGATCCTGTCCACTTTTTGGTGATTACATAATGAATTAAAAATTCACGATACCAAGCAAAAATGTAGGGTGTGGAGTTCAATAGAAGTCTCTCAGAAGAGGACAAGAGAATTGGCTTCCAACAAGGCTATAGAGCCATGGTTGAACATATATGAGAAATAAGTGTGCAAGGTTCTACTAATGGATCCGTCACGGTAAGTAAGCTAAATGATGATTTTTTCAAATTGAATAATTTACCAATTAGTTTATTTGATGTTAAGTTCCAACATAAAGTGAGCATATTTATTTTAAGTAAGAAGAAAATGATAACATTGTGCATGAAATTGGAATGCAACCTGCTAATTCTAGTACACCAGCTGCACATGATGAAGCTGGTTCAGATGTGCATCACAGTGATGTAGGTATACATTTGCTATTCAAATTTTTATATGTAATTATCAATACAAGTAAACATATTAAATTGATTGGTGTAGTAATACAAATTTAATTGCAATAAGTGTTTGGATTAATGTAACATTTTGTATTGTAGCTCTATAGGATGTAGAGGCCAGTATTCATGAGCACGTTGAGGTTGAGGCTAGAAAAAATGATCTTGAAGTTGATTATGTGACTAGATCAGGTAAAGAGCACCATAATTATGTTCTTTAAAGTACTGAAATACTTGTAACAAATTATAATAAAATGTTTTTAATTTAACCATTTTATTTGTTATTGTAGAGGACCCCCCTTTGCATCAGCAAAGAACTAGGCATGCATTGAGATTAGGAGCAGAGGGTAGAAGAATTGATGAGAGAGGAAATGATCATGATGACACTGATGCTCCTCTTAATGATTTCTTAAAATCCTAAAAATTAAAGAAAAGAAAAGAAATGATTGTCATCTATGCACCTTAATTGATAATGACTAATTTTTATGTGTCAATGAATTTAATCATGTGCTATTGAATTTTCAAAAATTATATAATGTGTTAATGAATATTGATGAATGTTGTGTGTTAATGAATGTTAATGAATCTTATGTGTTAATGAATGTTATCATGTGATAATTAATGAATGTTTCATTTTATTAATGGATGAAAGAATGAATGAATGTTAGATGTTAATAGGGAATTTAGTGTGATGTTAGGGGGGGAGGGGTTGTGGGGCCAAATGAGCTTCCACCTTCACGTGGTTGGCCCTATTTAGTAGAGAATATTAAACTATTCTAAAAAAAAAGTGAAGCTCAATAAGGTTTTTCCTTATCTAGGGTCTCAAATGTATCCTTTATCCCACTCTTCAACATATCTGAAGATCTCCATAAGTTACTTTGGCTCAAACTAGCCAAAGTCTACATTGTACTAATGAGGTTCAAAGTGGATTCTTCCAAGATTATTTAAGGAGTCTTCAAATCACTCCTTTGTATCTTAAGATCCCTCAAAAGGCCCCTTCAACAAGGATCAATTCTAAGACCCAACCAACTTGATTAGACCAACCAAGGGTGAAAACACTAGCTCTCACCTCCACTAGAATCCACACCATTTAAGTGTTCAAACAAGGTTCCATAATTCAAACACTGATTCCAAACCATCTAATGATCTGAAAAATATTATAACATCTCAAAATGAAGTTTCGTCATCAATTTTACCAAGGTTTAAAGGCCCAACTCTCAATTCCTCATTCCAGGCCTCAAATTCGACTAGCCTTGTTCAACGGGTAGTTCAAGATTTACTTCAATATTTCCCAAAAAAATTGCTAAAAACCATAGGGTTTCAGATACCCTTTTCCAAGTTATGTAACATAGGCCAATCTTGGCTATTGGTCCTTTGGGACATCCTTTCCAAAAATTGACTGTCTTTGTTTTCTTCCTAGGCCTAATTGGGCACTTTAACAAAACAACTACCAATAGAATGGATTCCCCAATTACCAAACCTTGAAAAAGTCTTTGGTTTTGGTCTAAAAAAATAGATTTCCAACTTTGTTTGGGGTTTCCTATCATTCTTTCCTCCCATGCAACAAACGCTCCTTTCTAGGGACACCAAGCGAGGGCTTTCTAGTTCTATGACTTTGCATCACTTCCAAAACCTCCCAATAGTCATTTCACCTTGTATTTGTTGTATATATATGGATTCAAACATAAAAAATTATCCTCATGTGGCTAGATTGCTCGTTGCTACTCCAATGGCTCCATTTTAGTGTCTTTTCAAAGCACAAATTCACCGTCGAGGATGTTATTCATTCCCCCATCGCTTAACCTGCAAAAAAATGATTTTAAAATATACCTAACACATCAAGGAATCTTTCCCCGAAACACAGTGGTGGAATAGAGTGTTTAAAATACTGTACCCTCATTAAGTGCAAGTAATTCATTCATGAATCCTCACTGTCTCAGTATAGTCAGCTATAACTCAACACAGAATTGAAAATGGATTCATATCAATGTGAAATAATAGAAAAAATACTCCTCAATCATACATAAGAGTTACTACTCAGTATATCCAAGTAAAAGACCAAAACATATTATGATTTGCTCTATATTTACAAAGAACTCTATGAAGTGCGTACACAGTTGAATGCCAATATTGCATTCTACTTCTTCTCTTTCTTGGAATTGTTTCTCATAGGTTTTTACTGCATGTCCCATTTTTGGGAATTTGATAACTACTTCCCCAACCTCTTATAACTACCTTATAGCCCATTTCTCAAAACAAAAATGATCAAACTGTTGTCAAGTTGACAACTAAGTTGTCAACTCAGCAACTAAATGGCCAATAACTTAATGACCTTCTAAGATAGCTAAAAATGGTCTTTTTAATGAGTTCTAATATTAACCAATCCTATAGCTACCCTTTTAAACCTTTGCATTAGTCCTTATTGACTATATTTGGCAATCTTGGGACTTTTTCTCAAAACATTAACAAAATGGCTTTATTAGCCCCCTTACAACATTGTTATGGTCTTAAGGATCATGTTGACATTATATAAACAGACCTTGAAAATCATGTTTTTCATCTCCTTTGTGATTTTCATTATAGGTCTAATGGTCAACCAAGTGACCCTTCTTTGGATTCATGAGGTGCTCTACACCGTGTACCCTATTTGTAAGCCTAAAAGATGCTCATTTTACAAAGAAACTATATCACAGACTTAACCACTAACTTCAAAACTTTCAAAAGTCTTAAAAAATGACTCCAAATGAAATATTATCAACCCAATTAGACCCTATGGTATCTGCAAACACAAAAGCCCCAATTTGGCTCCAAACAACTCTTATATCTAGGGCTTCTTCAATGTCTACCCTCCAGTCACTTCTCCACCCAAAAAATGATGTATCCAGCTTTAAAATGATATGTCTAGACACTTCCAAACATAAAAAATACCCCTTATTAAACCAGATCTCCCACTATTGCTCCTATCCAAGCATTTTTCATCAAATTCTTAAACCCTGTCACGGTGATCACCCACTTCAGTCACTTTATCAACACATTATTGTGTTAGAAAAGTATGATACATGTAAGTAGAGGTCATTCCATGAGGATCAATGGTTTGCATTCATGGAATGACCATGTTCCCTTCAAACAAACAACTTTTATTAAAAAAACTAGAGAAATATAATGACTGTCAGTACCAAATATGTAAAACTGAATCACAAATGGTCTTCAATACATTCAAAGGTGATTTATAAGTCTCACAAAAGTATTAGAAACATTAAAAAATCAATATGTAATCTTACAAAAGTAAAGAAATCATCCAATGGTCAAAACATTAACTCTCATCACCACTAGACTCCACACCATGCAAGTACTCTAACATGAAACTAGTAACCTCAATTTTCATTTGTCTTGTCTTTATGGTTATCTTGACACACAGACACTCACTGTATTTACAATGATGTTTATCTCTATCCTCATCTTTACTGTCTTTTTGCCCATCCACTTTCATTATCACTTTTTCCTATTTGATTCTCACTATTGTCATTAATCACCACATATGATTGCTCTCTATATTCATGAAATACACCTTTGGCACTAAAAATACATACTCATCAAACAATGAGCATCCTTTTTGAGGACAATGATAGGTTACTAAAATCATGGAGGTTTTAGTAAATAAATTAAGAGAAAATAGTGTATTGGTGTAGGGACACCTAGCCTTGCTTCATGGCCGATTAATGTATTTGGTGTCTTGATACACATTTGGTATTGTAATAAGGTCTTAATAGACAATCCATGATGAAACAAGGGTCATTACAATTGATAGTGTCATAATCTGCAAAAGTTGTCATAGTTGTCTAGGATCTTGTTTTGAGAGTTTAAAAATTTACTTAATGTAATAAGATCATATTTGGTGTGTTGAAGTCATCACTTGGGAATTTAGTCAGTTTCATATTCAAGTGTTATATATTGGCATGTTTTGCAAAAAATGTCAAAAGTTGTCAATACAATTTGTTAATAAAATGGTAGTTTGGTTGGGAAGATGAACGGTTGGCAGTCCAAAGGATGGTTATTAACAGTTGGTTTTTGATTTTTCATGTTGTTTTGTAAAGGCCTCAAAACTTGAGGCTAGGTTTGTGGAAGAGGAGAAGGTCAATTTTGTAAGTTTTGATGAGAAAGTTTCAATGAAAAAAGGTGTCTATTGCACATTTTTCCTATTCTATGACTATTGCAATGATTATTATGATCTTGCATGATGGTATTTTGACCTACACACATTTGTAGGCCGAGATTAAGAAGTGAATCAACTTTCCTTAGGCACTCGTTTTAGTGATTTTCATGGTGTATTAAGTGAGATATTGGTTTCTTTCTGTACTTGATAATGAAACCCTCATCATTAAGGGCTTGCACACAAATTTGATGATTTCTAATATTTCCACCATTGAAATTTCTTGAAACTTTTTTGGATTGAAGATTAAATAATATAGTTTAATATTTTTGATTTTTTAGTTGTGAAGAATATTATTTGTGAGCAAAAGAATGATGCCCTAGGCGGATAAACTGAGTATTTTGTCCATTTTTTACAGTGTAGAGATAAGTTATTTGTAAAATAAGAAAAGAATGATTGGTTATAATGATGAAATTATGGATTCATGTTGTTTCTAACCTATACTAACCTCTAGAGTGTAGTATAGAGACTTGGGAGTAACCATTGAATAATGTTCTTTGTGTAGGATGCCTAATTAGGCCTATAGTGTACAGTAACAACCTAATTTTTGAATCCTTGTTCCAAGACACATATATTATTATTTTCCATATGTTTTATAACCCCTTAAATGGTATTTCAGAAATTTCTTATCTTTTTGATATCTTCCCACATTCAAGTGTCATGGGCAAATAACTCAAAATTAAAGGCTAATAGGGAACACTGCAATTTATGTGAAGGGTGTAGTAGTTGAATTAATTAGTGTCATTGAAGGTAGTTAAGGGTTGGAACATGTCAAGTTACCCTATTCTAATATGTTACCATAGTTAATGGAGTCTTATAAAGTGTTAATCCATGAGTTGGTATCTATAGGCAAGAAGCATGGTGACCTTGTGAAGGACACCAAGAGATTGTGAAGCATGATATGAAAGTGTTGATTGGATACCCATAAGTTAATCTAAGGTTATCCATGCATCCTTCATGTTTACCATCTTTAAGGTCTCTTAATGACCCACCAAATTAACTGGAGTCTCTTCCCTTGAGACCACATCAGACATTACAATCTGATCACCTTCCCCTGTATTCCATCCTTCTTGGCAAAACAAATCATCCTCCATCTTTGATTCATCATGTAGAACTTTTGTAAGATTAGCTTCCTTATGTTCTACACCATCCATGTGAGATGCAACATTGTGTTATATATATCCTTTAATAAATCTTTACTTTTGATATATCCTTATATAACAGTCATATATCCTTTGATAAATCTGCACTTTTGAATACACTATTATTGCTTGATTTCAACATGCTTTTAATTAAAACTTCTTGTTGTTTTATAAAGTGATCATTTAGATGAATACTATTGGTAGCATCACTTATCATCCTATATCAGTTCTATAATGCAACTTCCTATCTTACTCTTGAATGTTAAAAAATATGGACTGTCATTACAAGATTGTCGCATACCTTCAGCATTTGAGAACACAATATTCTCATATACTATGTGACACTTTTCCCATGTAATCATTTATGCTTGAAAAACTTGCACCTATGCTTGCATGGGTATAAGCCTCCCACAAGCTACAAGAATACTCAGCAGCAAATGGAACAAATTGGTTAGAATAAAAAATACTTCATGAGGTAGTGGGTATAGTCTTTTATCTTTTATGTGGACTCAAGACAGTAATAAATAGTGTGTGTAGCGATAAATGCTCATGGGTAATCTGTATGAAGTATCTAAGGGGTGAGTACATGACAACATTAGAGAATAAATTAAAGTACAAGCATCCCCCTGCATTATTCAAAACTTTTCGCACGAGTAGTAAGTATTAGTATATGAAAAATCGTATCAAAATATTTTTAATTTGCAAATAATTTTGTTTTGATGAAATGATGCAAGAAAAATTCATGATACCAAGAAACAATGCAAGGCTCTGAGTTCAATAGACCACTCATTATAGAATATGATAGGAGAATAGTCTTCCAGCAAGGCTATAGAGTCATGGCTGAACAACTACGAGAATCAAGTGTGCAAGGTTGTACTGATGGATCCGTTGCAGAGGTAATTAATGTTGTGAGTTGATGAATGTTATGTGTTAATGAATGTTCTATTATAATGAATGAATGAATGTTATAGTTTATATTTCCACTTGTCCAATTACCTCAAATTATTGTGTAATGTCTATTGGTAAATAAGATATCATTCTTGATACTCAAATTTTGTTCCAAAGTAGTACATTTTTTGTTGCATAAAGATAGCTCCTTGTTTGCACCATTTAAGGCATTGTTAATGTCTTCCATATTTCTATGAGTTTCTGATAATGTTTATTGAAAGAAATGCTCTATGTTTATTTATCTAACTGCTCCATAACTATGATCTATGAAGTTTTGCATATGTATTTATGGTTGGTCCCGTTCTTTTAATTGAAACTTCTTACTATTTTATAAAGTGATCATTTGGATGAATACTATTGGTAGCATCAATTATCATCCTGTATCAATTCTATAATACAATTTCCTATCTTACTTTTGAATGTTAAAAACTCTAGACTATCATTAAAGGATTGCCGCATACTTTCAACATTTGAGAACATAGTATTCTAATATACCATGAGATCTTTTACCCATGCAATTATTTATGCTTCCAAAACTTGAAACTATGCTTGCATGGGTATAATTATCCCACAAGCTATGAGAATAATCAATAACAAATGGAGACCAACAACACATGATGAAGTTCCAGATGTGCATCCCAATACTCTTACAACTTGCAAGCTTACTATTATTTAATGTATTATTGCTTCTGCACCATTATTGCTAATATATATAATGTGTTATATTTAATGTATTATTCTTTAGGTCATGTCAATGGTCTTGTGAAAATGCCGCCTCATTCTAGGTCAACCCCACCTATATTGCTGAATGCAATGTTGAAAAAATTCAACATGCAGACATCCTCTACTACACATCATATTGGTAGATCCCTCTTTTTCTCTCTTTTGTTATGTGTTTGTCTCCCTTGAAATGTTCTTTCTTGGGGGCATTTCATAGTGGATTCATTTTCTGTGGCAAGAGATGCACATGAGGATACACTAGAGGCAACTACTGGTGATAACATACCATCATTTCTTGGATCTTTCCGTATTGCTAGTACGGTAATGTTGCAGGTCACATTGGTGGTGAGCGAAAAAGAATTGATTCCATTAAAGATACAAAAGGTTCTAGGTTCTTCTTTGTCGCTCACCACAAAAGTGGCCCGCAATATTACCATACTAGAAATATAGGAAGATCCAGAAAATGATGGTATGTTATCACCAGTAGTTGCCTCTGGTGCACCTAATGTGCATCTCCTGCTACAAAAAATGAATCCACTATGAAACATCACGAAGAAAGAACACTTCAAGGGAAATAAACACATAATAAAAGAGAAAGCAAAAGAGGGATCTACCAATATGATGTGCAGTAGAGGATGTCTACATGTTGCATTTTTTTGACATTGCATTTGGCAATATCAGTGGGGCTAACCTAGAATGAGGTAGAGTTTGCATAGGATCATTGACATGACACTGGATAAATGTCAAAATTTTGACATGAATGGTATAATTCCGATGCCAAATTATGACGGGGATGCTATACTCCCGACAGGATAACTGTTATACATGATACTGGATAATCATCAAAATTTTGACATGAATTCTATACTTTTGACACCAAATTACGACGAGGATGCTATACTCTCGACGACATAACCATTAGAAATGATACTATATAACCGTTAGAATTTTGACATGAATGCTATAATTTAAACACCAAATTGTGATAGGGTTACTATACTCCTGAAGAGATAATCGTCAACAATGATACTGGATAAATGTTGGAATACCGATGGTAATTCTATTATTGCAATGCCATTCCAAGTTTTAATGTTGTTATACTATAATACTATAAATGTCTTTATGTGTTACTAA
Source organism: Chamaecyparis obtusa (assembly GCA_027943335.1). Classification (NCBI taxonomy): domain Eukaryota; kingdom Viridiplantae; phylum Streptophyta; class Pinopsida; order Cupressales; family Cupressaceae; genus Chamaecyparis; species Chamaecyparis obtusa. Next base: position 3,153,452 of record BSBK01003000.1, read on the forward strand.
TTTCGATGGTTTTGTCTGTCAGAATTGTGATGGGTACCATCTTCATTGCAATTTCTAATGAAATAACTCTGACTTCACCTTGTATTGAACATTCGATGGATAGCCGTTGAAGTTCTGATAGTTTACCATTAGAATTTGGCCTCAAATGAACTAGTGTTAAATGCTAAATACACTCATTCAAACTCATCTAGAATTGATTTTGTCTAGCACAGTAAACAACTAATAGAATCCAATTAAAAGACTATTAGAACAATGAACTACACCTTCTCACTTAATAAATAATCCTACTAAAAGGATTCATTACTATACCAACCATGCATCCCATGCCAAAAACCTCCAAAATACCATAGACATTACTTATAATAGTAACAATGAGAACCATCGACCTAAATCATTTATCCCTAACTAAGTAGTTAATTAATAAGTAACTATATTCTCGAAAAGAAAATATGGTGGAGAGTACTCATTTGTAAGAATATGTCCCCACTCCATCTTCTCATCTCCAAGAATACCCCTCTCGATGTAGTCACGAAGGATGCTTTGATAGTGTTAAGAATGAGCTCAATAATCCTCTCAATTAGAGGTTTTGTAGTTGCATTGTTGTGTCAATGGCTTTGGGAATGAAGTAATCCACAAAGGAAAATGGTGTAATAGAATGCATCCTCCATTGCAGTGTGCTCAAAACCAAAAGCTCCATTCTTTGAATAACATGTACATCAAATATGAATCTCACATCCTACCCCTGCAAATATTTAGGCATGGAAACATGAATGTCCACCATTTTTTTTGGTGTGAGGAAGATGTATGGTGAAGCCGCCATATGATGACCCACCGTACGTGAGTCTACCATAGGGGGTGCCACCATATGATGCATCATACGTACAATGACAGAATATTTTTAGACTATACACCATGGTGTACAATGAAAATCAAGCTCACCTACATATACAATGAGATGTTCTAATGCCAAAGGGAGTGTTTGAGGCCAAAGGGAGTGTCTGAGATGAAGGGAGTGACTGAGGCCAAAGGAGTGAGCTGATTCCAAAGGGAGTGACCTGATGTCGAAGGGAGTGTCTAAGGCTGAAGGGAGTGACTCGATGCCAAAGGGAGTGTCCAAGGTGAAGGGAGTGACCAAGGCCAAAGGGAGTGACTGAATGCTAAAGGGAGTGTTCGAGGTGAAGGGAGTGACCAAGGCCAAAGGGAGTGACCCGATGCCGAAGAGAGAGTCTGAGGATGAAGGGAGTGACTCTATGCTGTTGGGAGTGTCTAAGGTGAAGGGAGTGACCCGATGCTAAAGGGAGTGACCTGATGTCAAAGGGACTATCCTAAGGGAGTGTTTGAGGCCTAAGGGAGTGACCTGATGCCAAAGGGAGTGTCCAATATTGAAGGGAGTGTCTGATGCTGAAGGGACCATCAACTAGAGGAGTGCCAAGGATGATAGTAACCATTTCATGGAGTGACAATTGTTATACTAAATTCTATAATGAATCACATAGTGTATAAATGTCTATGGGATTCGTTAGGAATTGGAGGCAAAAAGGCTGAAATAGTAGAGTGTCAAAGTGGTGTAAAGTCAGGTTGATTGGAACACAATCTGAGCTTGCAAAAAATATATTATTGTTTGTATGTAACATTGGTTAATATAATACAAAGAAGACACTCAAGTTTTTCGGTGGTGGGTTTTTCCCAGAAGAGTTTCCCACGTAAATTTGGTCTCTTGTGTTTATCTTGTGTGCATGACATTTTCTATGTTCTTGTTTCTTTTGCATATCTCAATATTATGAAGTAGATTCAAACACTTTATTATTTCCCCTATAAATTGACATTATGAAGGTATTTCCAAACCGTTGCTTTCCTTAAAGTGGTATTAGAGCCAAACCAATTTTTTGTTATCCTTGTTGTGAAGGGTTGGTCATTTGTGTCAATTTGGTTCCAGTGGGATTTTGTAAAGTGTTCATTTGGAAATTGAGATGTTGGGTATATTAGGGAGAATAGACATTGAAAAGTTCAATGGCACAAACTTTGGTTGTGGAAACTTAAAGTTGAAGATATGCTAGTTGATCGAGATATGTGGATCATTGTGTCTGGTAACAAGCCTTCAGGCATGAAGTAGGAAGATTGGGATCTGGAAAATCGAAAGACCAAAGGAATGATAAGGTTGAGCCTTGTAGATTCTATTTTGTTGAATTCCCATGAAGAGAAATCTGCATGTTCTTTGTGGAATAAGTTGGGAGATATTTATTAAGGAAAATCCTTGGTAAACAAGCTCTTCTTGAGAAATAAGTTGTACTCTCTGAAGATGGATGGAGGAACGACTATGATAGATCATCTAAACACATTTAATATGGTGATTTCATAATTAAAATTTGTTGGCGATTCATTAGTGAAGAAGAGCATTGCATGTTATTGTTGTGCTCATTGCCTGATTCATGGGATCACCTTGTGATGACCATCGGAAGTACTACTTGTATGCACCCTTAAATGGTCACCTAGACTTTGGGCCCCCATTCAACAATTTATCAAATCCTTGAATCAATATTTTCAAAAATCAATATTTTTAACATTTTATCAATTTCCTTGATCAAATCCTAATTCTATCATTTATTCAATTATATTCTATGGGCTAACCATTTTATCCTAAGTCTTTATTTAATTAAAAGGAATTTCCTCCCCTTTTATTAAATAAAAAGCCCCCACTTTCCTCTTATCCTAAGTTGCACAAATAAAGCATTATTCTTATTTTATAAAAAGAAGAAAAGGCTTTTTTGTCTCATATGGACACAAAAGTCAACTCTTATTTTCTCATTGGAGGAGATTTGTGCACATGGATTGCTCTTCTTTCAAGATCCACCCTTGATTAAATCTTTTGCCTCTTAATCTCCATGGTCCATTCCTTTTCAATTCCTTTAAAAGGAGAGCTCTTTCCTCATTCTAGGATCCCCAACTTTGAATACTAATCTTATGTTGCAGGATTTCTTGGAGACTTTGGAGCTTTGGAGATCTTCATGCATTCTAGCTTTCATTCTTGCATCATAGCTCCATGTTTATGCTTTCTTAGTTTAGATTTCCTTTCAAGTTCTAGCTTAGCTCACATAGCTTAATTAGCAAGGCTTGTAATACTCTCATTTTCATAGTATAGTTGCATACTTGCATCTTCATTTCTAGCATAGCTTGCATTGAATTCTCATCTTGATTCTTGAGGATATTGGCATTCTTTCCCTTGTCTCTTTGAATCTCCCATTGTGTGGTTTACTAGCAAGGTTATAGGCTTAATAGCTCTAGCTGAGAGCATTCTTAATATCCTTGTGACTCCATGCCTAGGGAGCTCTAGGTCGCTTTCTCAAGGTTTCTGATTCATGGATTCTCTTGGAAGTAATGACTTAGAGAAGTGCACAATTTGAGTGTACATTTTTGGTGCCCACCATAAACTCAAGGCTATTAAGGACACAAAACCTTGGTATACATAGTACTTGTCTTTGTTTGGTGTGAGTACTTGTGGGATTGTGACCATGAGGAAAATGCTAGACAAGAATGCTTAAGGTACTCTTGTGGCCACGAGGTCCATTACTTACCGCAAGGTAAGGAGTCCCTTTGGGGAGCAAGAGGAGTATTACGAATGGAACCCTTACTAAGAACCATAGATAGAAGCCACCCTATTTTGCCTCTTAGCTTCTTGGTGCAAGGATTGATCCTAGTGGACTAACCCGAATCACCCCAAGATTACTCACCATTTGTGTTCCTTTGGTTGTGTCATTGGTACTTCCATGACAAGGCCAACATCTATTGTGGGCAGCCACTTTGTGTGAGGCAATGGGACATCAAGTGTGGGCCAAGTTGTTAAGTATTGAGCCTTTGTCTTTTTAGGCTAGTAAGTGCTTGAAGTGTTCTCACTATGATCTACCCGTGCAAACATTCTCAAACATCAAACATCATGGTAGCATTCATAGGATTTTCTTTCTTTGATATCACAATTGCTTATCTTGGCAAGGTTGCTTTCGCCCTTGTGCAAGTGTTTTATGACATGTTTGATCACCTACTATTTTCAAACTTGTCTGATTACTGCTAGTACTGTGTTGAAATTGAAAAATCCAACCATCAGATTGAAACATTGACCAAATTGCCTTTGAAATTGAGATTTTTTTACATTCACTGGTCAAGGGTCGTATGATCCTAAAACATCATCAGACACTATTCTGAGATTTATCGTGTGATAGTTCATTGCTACACAATTGTTGCACAACTTGCCTGGATTTTATCACACAGGCTACCTGGAAACTGTCACATGACTTGTGTAAGAAATATCGCCTAGCCAGATTATATCATCCCAGTATTCTGTGAATTGTCGCACAGGGTAAATTTTCTATCTGTCTGATTCATGCCATTTTTCAGTCTTTCTTTGGTCGACTAGATTTTAGTAGGTTACTTACTCTACTGCTAGAAGCCTGTTTGTACCTTGGGCTCTTGTATTTAGACATCTTGAATTAGTATTCTTTGATTTTACAAAGTAATCTTGCTTGGCATTGATAAGTTAGGAATCACCCTTGTTGAAAAAGTAAACCTTTAGATTCTTTGGTAACACACTTGGAGAGTCTTAGTAGTCTTTTGTCCAATTCACTTCCATCAAAAAATCAATTTCAATTATATATTTTGGGGTAAATCCATCCTCCTGATCCATATGTGTTAGGATACTTATCCTTTTATTATACACCTCTGTGGCAGTGTTGGTTTACACCTTTTGTAATTTTCTATCTTACCATCTCTTTTTGGATAATTAAACACTTTTACTATCCTAGTTTGGTATTGACATTTTGTAGGGTCATATTATCACCAAGGGTCTTTTCTTTCATGTTGGTTACGACAAGGTACCAAGTCAGTCAAGGAAAATGACCTCAAGTTGTCTTTGATCAGTTACCCTTAGTCCAAACTCATCAAAACTGAAAGGGAAAAGAGCTCATCTTTGATCAATCCCCTAGGAGTGAGTCTGAAGCTTGGTTTGACCCAAAGAGAAATCCTAGTGAGTTGAGTACCTCTTTAGCACCTTCTCAATCAGATATGGACATGAGTTACACCATGAATATAAAGGAGAGAGAAGTGATGGATCAAAATCTTGATGACCTTTTTCAGAGACATAGGGATAACATGCTATTTGGTGATGACAATCAACCAGAATCACCCCCTATCAACACAAGATATTTAGATACCCATCAGAGAGCTGAAAGGTATACAAGACAAGCTCACCAAGATGAATGGTCACAACATGAGGACCAAAACAATGAATCTGGTGATGCTCATGTGAATGCAGCATTTACTAACGAGTTGTTCAAACATTCAAGGCCCAACTCTCCACTCAAAACAACCTCAAGATATGTGTATGAAAGGCTTAAAAGAATTGAACATGAAAAGAAATCTTTTTTGGATGAACAAGCCGCTAAAGAAGAGAGCTTTAGAATACTAGAGGTGGAGCAACAAGCCTTTTTAGAATTGAAAAGAAAAGCATTTCAAGAAGAATAAGATAGGATTTTAGCCCAACAACTCGATGATCAATTCAACAACAGGGGTACCAACAGTGGAAACAACTCTCCACCATCTACTCCTTCAGGAACCCCATGAAGAAGAAGGAGGTCAAGAACCCCTTCAAGATCTCCTAGTCCTAGAGGAAGAAGGATTTCACAACATAGGAGACAAAAACCTCCTAGGAACTCGAGGAAACCCTCCCAATGAGCTCATCTTAGCTCTCAACATGGAGGAAGTAGTGCAAGTTTTGATGATCAAGACTTTATGAGGATGCAACAAGAACCACTATTCCAACAATATGCGGAGAAGTATTTAGATCAAAACAAGAATAAGTTCCTAGAGAGCTTGATCAACAAGGGTGCCAAAGTCCCTTACAACTTTGATGTGGATAGAAAAATCAACAAACAAGGTCCATCCCAAGAAGAGGAGATCAAAAAACTCAAGCGTATGATGGAAAAGGTGATGGCACCCAAGAGTTCTTTCAACCTTGACTCTATTTGTCCCAATCCTTTCGAAAAAAGTGTAAGTATGAAGGATTTTCCTAGAAAAGTTGAAATTCCTCAATATGACAAGTATGATGGCAATGGTGACCCACATGTTCATGTGCATTAGTTCTACATCATGAGTTTTGAATTTCACCAAGATGACTCCTATCTTATGAGATTATTTCCAAGGAGCCTCAAGGGCCAAGCCATGGAGTGGTTTACCAACATAACCCCTCCCATCAAAACTTTCAAAGAACTTGTCCATAGATTTGTTCAACATTTTGCATACAAATTGTCAAGATTAGTCACTATGTCAGACTTGTGCAATTTGAAACAAAACCAAGGGGAATCATTTGTTACCTTCTTACAAAGATGAAGATGATTGTGCTCTCACTATTCTAGGAATATTCCTGAGCAGGAAAGGATTGATATCATTGTTAGCAATTTAGTGCCCGAAATGCAGTATGAGGTTCGGAAGATGGTCTTTGATTCCTTCGACACCATGGTCGAAACCGCATGTCGAATTGAGGATGTCTTGAAAGAACAAGGGATTTTGACCAAACATAACAATAACAACAATGGTCAAAACAACCACAATTCTAATAAGGACAAAGGCAAGAACTCGCACTGGAATAAGAATAAACAAGTAGTCAACGATGGAGTTGTGGACTCTTCTCAACCCAAGGATCAAGGTGTCCTTCATTTTTATAGTGCAGTTCAAGCTATGAAGCTCAACACATCCTCTAACCAACAAGAGCATAAACCAAAGTATTAAGATAAGCCTAAAAAGGAGAGGGGACAATTCTCTAAACTGGGTGACTCATATGAGGATGTTTTCAAGACACTTATTTCCAATAACCTTTCACAACCACAAGATCCTATGAAGCACCATATTCTTGACATTAAGCCACATTGGTGGAATGAAAAAGCTTTTTGCAAATTCCACAATGGCATTGGACATGACATCGAACATTTTTGGAAACTAAAGCACATTATTCAGGATCTTATTGAGAGTGGAAAACTTCAAATTGATGGGTTGAACACCAATGTAGACCATAAGGCATTCAAGGAGCCTTTGCCTAAATATGAGAAGGGGGAAACCTCTAAACCAAAGAATGGCAAGGCTGAAATCAACTATACCTACATAGCTGCAGAAAATGTGGTCAATATGCTTGAAGTTGTGGATGAAAGTGTCAACATGATGAGAGATAATGATCCTTATGGTTATGCTGTGGGCTCTCCTCCTATATTTGATGAAGAACCTGTGGTGGTGCTTATGGGTCCTCACTCTCAAAGGTCATCCCAAGCTCTTAACACTATCACCAGAAGTCAAAGTCAAGGTCCTATGGTTATTAGAGGTCCTAGTTCCAACCAATCTAGCAAATCCAAGCAAGTGACATGAAAAAATGTCACCACCAAATCAGTTGTGAATCCTCAGTTGAACTATAACCTTGTTGATCAACTGCAAAGAACACCAGCTCAGATTTCAATCTTTGAGCTTTTAGAATTGTCTCCAAGACATAAACAAATCCTCAAGGATGCTTTGTGTGCAACAAATGTTCCTAACAACATAGATGTTGACCAATTCCAAAATATGGTTAACCACCTTGCCAGCCCTCATTACCTAACATTCTCATAAGAAGATGACAATGCTTTGAGCCATCCACATAATCTTGCCCTTCATATCAAAGTCATGATTCACAAGACCCATGTCAGGCATGTGTTGATTGATGGGGGTGCTGGGCTCAACATTTGTTCTTTGAGTTTGTTGAAGATACTGGGTTATTCTGAGCAAGTTATTGATACCCGAAAGAAAATTACCATTAAAGCCTATGATGAGGTAGAGAGAAGTTCTAAAGGGTTGGCCATCCTTCCTGTCAGGATTAGCCCTATTGAAAAGGACATTTTGTTCCAAATTGTTGATGCTGGTCTTCTAGCATATAATATCCTACTTGGTAGACCATGGATCCATGACATGCAATTAGTGCCATCCACCTACCACCAATGTGTTATGTTTCCCTATAATAGAGTAGAAGTCTATATACTCGGGGATAGCACATTATCTGTAAATGCAATTTCAATAGGGACTCATGTTCCTCTCAATAGGGAAGCAGAGGATTTTGATGCAACTCTAGCACAGTGCAAGAATAAGTTCAAGTCCATAGACCTTGGTATGGGGGGGTATCAACTTGACTCCTTTACTAAACTGCCAGTCTCACCCAGGTCTTACAAAAAACCTTCACAAGAGATGTGACCTTCATATATAGCCATGACTTTGTTTGGTACATTTGTAGAGTCCTCGGTCCCTATTCAGGATGTGAAGGAAGAGGTGGCTATTAGAGATTGGATTTACAAAGAGGAAAAATACAAGCATAATGAGAACTTCTCTCCCTCTCCTAAGGCATATGGATGAGGGTACACTCTTGTCAAAAATATGGGCTATCCAGGACATGGTCCTCTTAGTCATAGATTGGACACTAAGGCTAAACCTCTCAATCATGCTCTTTTTGGATGCAAGTCTAAGAAGACGGTTGGCCTAGAGTTTGAAAGTCATGACAAGAAAACTGCTCCTATCCTTGCTACAATGGATAGTGATGATGAATCAAACTACATACCCAATCTGAAAAATCAACAATATAGGTGTGAAGATTGGGTCCCACCAATCTCCTTTGGGGAGATTCAGACAATTCATCAGCCCATACAACAATTTCAAGTCTAGAACAAGAAGAATCCACTGTTGGAGATCCTGTCCAAGAACATCAATGCACAATTGGTGCTCGAGAAGGCGTCACCCTTGGTGATATTAGAGCCTCTACCTCAAGGTGTCAAAAATATGCATGGTGTAAACATCCCAGTTGAGATTCAGATACATACTCACATGAGTATGAATGGGAATCTTCTCTGATTCTTCTACAATTGACATGGACATTGATGTTGTCCATACTTATAGTTCCCAACCTGAGGTAGCTAACGAGTCTAGTGTAGAATTAGAGGGTTCAAATCCACAAGTCGCTTTAGTGGATGATGCTTCACTTGGTAGGCTAAATCTTGATTTGGGTACCTTAGAGGGATACTTGATAGACCCTAGCTCTGTAATCACCAGAGATGATACCATTCGTATCCACACTATTGAACCCGTCATTGAACTACCCCTTGCTAATCCCCACCTAATTGATTGGTCTCAACGCTATCAAGAGCCTCAGCTCTTAACTTTCTAGAATGACTATGAGATAGTATGTTACCTAAATGCCCTTGAGCTCATAGTCTCTTCCACCAGCAAACCAACTACAAGCATGAAAAAACTAGATATCAAGTACCTTAGTTGCAAAATGAAAAGAAAAGAAAAAAAGAACAAAAGTTATGATGGCAAAAACCACTGTGTGGCGGTGTCAGAACCTAAAAAAGTAAAAATAAAGGATGTATCCAAGGGTGAAAACCTCTGTGAGGTGCCTAAGGATGAGGTACTTGATCATCTCCCAAGTTACTTTCAAGATAGATCTTCAATGCTTGTCGAGCCTACACAACCAGTTAATTTGGGTATAGAAAAAGTGCCACAAATAGTGCATTTGGCTCAGTCTCTATCAACATAGGAAAAAGAAGCATATACCAAGTTCCTATAGAGTAAGAAGATTAATTTTCTTGGACTTTCTCAGACATGCTAGGGTTGGACACTAATCTCATTATGCATCACTTGTCCATAGCTCTAGGTGTAAAACTAGTGAAACAAAAATTGAGGAAAATGCATCCTCACATAACTCTTCTCGTCAAAGCTGAATTAGAAAAACTCCTCAGTGTAGGATTTATAAGAGCCATTGATTATGCCAAATGGATATCCAATATTATACCAGTTTCAAAACATGACAAGTCCATTCATGTCTGCATAGATTTTACGGATCTTAATAAAGCATGCCAAAGGATGATTTTCCACTTCCAAACATAGACATGATAGTGGACATGACCATGGGTTATGAGATCTATTCATTAATGGATGGTTTTTCTGGGTATAATCAAATAAAGATAGCTCCTGAAGACCAGGAAAAGACTACATTCACTTGTGCATGGGGTACTTATTGCTGGAACGTTATGCCATTTGGATTGAAAAATGCAGGAGCTATATACCAAAGAGCTATGACAACTATTTTCCATGACATGATGCATAAGATTATGGAAGGTTATGTGGATGACACCTTGGCAAAATCTAAAAAAAGGGATACACACTTAGAAGATTTGGAAGTCATTCTAGATCGTATGGAATAGTTTCAACTAAGATTAAATCCAAAAAAGTGTGCATTTGGAGTCACCTTTGGAAAACTTCTAGGGTTTATCATTTCAGCCAAAGGAATAGAGGTCGACCCAGAGAAAGTTCAAGCAATCTTGGACATGCCACCTCCCAAAAACATCAGCCAAATGAGGAGTCTCCAGGGACATCTTCAATCAATAAGGAGGTTCATTTCACAACTGGCTGATAGAGCTCAACCCTTCAATTAGACATTGCACAAAGGGGTTAAATGTGTCTAGAATGAGGATTGTCAGAAAAGCATGGACCAAATCAAATAATATTCGGCCAATCCTCCAATCTTAATGCCTCCTATCCTAGGAAAACCACTCATACAGTATGTTTCCGCAACAGAATCTTCCTTGGGGGCATTACTGGCTCAACTTGATGACACTAGGAAAAAAAGAGCTATATATTATATCATTCATACTCTAATTTCATATGAGGTTAATTATACTAGTATTGAAAAATATTGCCTTGCAGTCATGTTTGCTTCCCAAAAGTTGCGACATTACATGCTTGCGCATACAATACACCTCATTGCAAAGATTGATCCTCTGAAATATTTTCTTGGTAAGGCTGCTCTCATAGGTAGACTTGCTAAGTGGATGATGATCTTATCAGAATTTGACATAGAGTATGTTGAGCGTAAAGCTATAAAAGGACAAGCCATTGCAGACCAATTGGTTGATTTCCCAATTCAAGACAACATGCCTATTCAAGTTGAATTTCTAGATGAGCACATAATGTACATGACTGCAAGAACATGGAAGATGTTCTTTGATGGCTCTTTCATGCAAAATGGTTCAGGAGCCGGAGTGTTATTTGTCTCTCCTCATGGGTACACAATCCCTAAGTCCTACAAACTATTGTTCCCATGTACAAATAACATTGCTGAGTATGAGGTTTTGACAAATGGACTAAAAATGGCAATAGAATGGAGAATCACAGAGCTGCATATCTATGGGGATTAACAATTAATAATCAATCAAGTTAATGAAGAATACCAAACAAAGGATGAAAAACTAGTACCCTACAAGAAAATGGTTGATTCATTGAGATGATATTTCACCTTTGTTACATTTCAACAAATCCCTAGAGCAGAGAATAAAGTAGTGGATGCTATGGCTACATTGGCTTCCCTTCTTTAGCTAGAACAACATGAGTCCAGATTCAAATTCCTGGTGGAAGAGCTACACTATCCTATCTAGGACTCCCAAGAAAGCCAAGTTGTTGGTACCCTTGTTGGCCACAAGTCATCTCGCTATGGTGCCATTTACTCATAGCTCCATGATGGCATTATTCCTGATACCTTCAACCATTCTAAATGAAGAAACTTAACCTAGAATGCCTCTCACCACACCCTTATCTCTAGTGATCTATATAAGAGGGGTTTAGATGGGACACTTCTTGGGTGCTTGGAAAAGGATGAGTCTGACCAAGCGTTAGCTGACATTCACGAGGGAATTTGTGGAGGACATTCCAATGGTCTTGCCATGGCTTGAAAGTTGCTTAGGGCTGGGTACTATTGGCCTACCATGTAGATAGATGCAGTAGCTTTTGCTAAATCATGTGAAAAGTGTCAGAAACACGGTAACCTGATACATGCTCTAGGCAGGGAGCTTATTCCGTTTATATCTCATTGGCCATTTTAGCATTGGGCCTTTGACCTTGTTGGACAGATTCATTCCAACTCATCAAGTGGACACAAATTTATCATCACTGCTACTGACTACTTTACCAAATGGGTAGAAGCTGTCCCACTTTCTGTTGCCTCGGGCAAGATAGTTTCTCTGTTTATTTTAAACCATATCATCTATCGGTATGGAGTGCCTTTTGAAATAATCATTGAAAATGGAGGTTAGTTAAAAAATAAGGACCTAAAGCAACTTTGCAAACATTCAAGATTAAACAAAATTGGTCCTCCATTTACTTCCCACAAGGAAATGGACAAGTAGAGGCTTCGAATAAAACCATTCTCAAAATTCTCCATAAAACAGTTCATAAGAATGGTAGAGATTGGCACCTATAGATAAATCCAGCCTTATGGGCCTATAGAATGAGTATTCATACTCCAACTGGGGCTACTCCTTTCACCCTTACTTATGGTCTTGAAGTAGTGTTACCTTTAGAGGTGGAGATTCCTTCACTTAGAGTTTCCCTCAAAGGTCTAGTGACAAATGAAGACTACCACACCATGAGACTCCAAGAATTAGAACTTCTAGATAAGAAGTGTAAAGCATCATTTGACCATAAGAGGGTCTACCAAAAGTGTATGTCCAAAGCATTCAACAAAAAGGTTTGCCCTAGAGAATTCCGAGTGGGAGATCTTGTCCTATGAGAAAATCCAAAAAATCAACAACATAGAGAGAAAAAGGGAAAATTCGAACCTAATTGGTTTGGACCATACATCATTACTGCTACTTTTGGGACAGGTGCTTATTTGTTGTCTACTGAAGAGGGAGAACAACTCCCTGATCCTATCAATGTATTGCACTTGAAGAATTTTTATCCATGATGCCTGTTCTGTCTAGGGGCATCCTTTGTACATATTTATTGATCCTGAAAAAATTCCAAAAAAATTCATATATGATGCTGAAAAAATTCTAAAAAGCATATAAAGTCCTGAAAAAAAAATACAAAAAATTGCAAAAAATTCAAAAAAATAGAAAAAGTGCCTTGGTGAAAACCTAGAAATAGGCGCCTTGGTAGCAAAAATACAAAAAAATCAAAAAAATCAAAAAAATCTCCAAGTGGTGAAAACTTGGAAATAAGCGCTACTTGAGGCTTTTGCACCCTTGTTTCTTAGCACACGTCCTCAACACTTAACCTTTCTCCATCATGCCTTGAACTTGTTGCCTTGGTTTGGAATTGGTCTTTGTCTTTGTCTAGGGGGCATCACCATGTTAGCTTTGGTCTCTAGGATGCGTTGGTCTTTAGGACATCTTACAAATGGTGTTTTTCAACACCACCCCAACTGTGTTTTTCAACACTGCCCTAGCGTCAAGTGTTTCTCAGCACTTATCAAATGTCTTACCCGCAGTCTACTATGATATGATATTTTCCACTAGTAGATGCGATACTCAAAGTTTGACTCTATGACCTACACACGTACTTAAACATTTGACTCATTGAGACTTGATTGACTTTATTTCTTTGTGTGCTATCTATGATGATTTCTTTGATGAGTGTTCTCTCCCTAATAGTTTTCGATGATGTTGAGCTAGAAGACTGGGGGCATGAGGACATGTTTTATTTTTTTTTTGTTTGTGGGTATATTTTGTTGGTCCTAGCTATCATAAGCATTTATGCTTGTTCCACTTGACACTAGGATCTACAATGTATTATCCTTGACTATTTTAACAAGTGCATACTTATAGCCATCTTGACTTTCCTTATGTCTCGATGTGAGTATAATCTTACTACACTAAAATTAGGAAATCTCACTGCACTAGTCATCTTGACCTATATGTCTTTGGTGCTTAGGTGGGATTCCCACATACCTATCTGATATAGATCATATTCAGATTCACATAGTTATACTAGTGTGCATTGTATGATCTTGCGACACTACGAATAATGCTCAATGATGAATATTAGAGTCTAATAGCTTTGTAACCTTGCAAGTAAACCACTTTTCATAAGTAGCTTGCATTCTTAGGTTCATGATGATTTATTTTTGCATCTTGCATATGGAGAGAGCTCTCCTTTCATCTTTCACAGACTTGGTGGTCAACTATGGTCACCTTTTGCTTTCTCTCGATCATGTCTTTTGCTTCTTGTCTTTTTTATCACATCATTTTTTCTTGTCATCACAAGGGGTGAATCTTATCATCATATCTACATCATAAAAAGATCATTTTCAGAAACATGAGTCTACATCATAAACATGAGAACTAAGCATACACCTATGAGAGAGATTATACATAAGCATATACGTCATACATTTGAGCAATATAACAAGACTATAAAACTGAAACATCCATCAAAAGTGGGACACATACACACAAGATACATCACAAATCTAATAAATGTCATATGTATATGAATGTCATGATACAAAATACAATGTGGGATCCAAAATCTGGATAATGTCCCAGGATATGTCTCTATACATCTAACACCCTAGACCTAAGTCTGACTCTCCCCATCCAATGGTGGTGGTGGAGGTGATGGTGCTGCTCTATTTGGTACCATGTTGGATCTCCCAACTCTCTCAGAGTAAAGTGGTTCTCGATGTGCTACAAGTACAACCTATATGTATAATCCATAGTAATAGGCTACTCGTGCCACCTCTCTTCAGATCTCTGCAATGTCAGCTTGTGCTGCCCTCTCCCGTCACTCTATCTTGGCTTGTAGATCCATCAGCTACTGATCTCACAAGATAATAGTGATCTTGAGCTACTGCATCTCAGTCTCTAAAACCTGGATCCTGGCTCTGAGATCCTCCCCTCTTTCATCTCCCCCATCATCATCTCCCCCATCTCCACCCTATACCTATGGGTCTGCATCTAGCACTATGAATCTAGGGAATGGCTACCTCTGGCACTCCATCTTGTAGGCTGAATCAACTCTAGCATCCACCACATCAGCTAGATAGTCCCAGGGCTCCCTGCATAGACCTACCATCTCATGTACTGCCTGTTGGTAGTCCAACATCGACAACCAACCTAATCCCTCATCCTCCCTACACCTAGCATATGTGGTGGTCTCCATAGATATCCGCTACTAGCGACCAAACTGCCTCCACACCCGAGAGATCACAAACCGCTCAACAATCTCTGAATGTTGATCGAGTAGTGGCCGACTATACAACATATACCCCAGCTCCTGATCACGGTCACTCCACTACTCTACCTGCCTGTAAGGTCTCCACTCAAACACTGTGAGCTCATCCAGTAGCCTCCTGTAGTATGTCACATCACCGCTATGGGGCTGTGTAATGAAACCCATATATCTGTAGATATAGGGGAATCTCCACTCCCTCGGCTGCACTCATAGTCACACTACAAAAATATGCTCCCATGCCCATATCTAAGCGAGAACGGCCCCACATGCCTAAGTCATGCTCTCCCTATACACTATCTCATGTAGCTCATGGTACATGTCTGCTAAGATAGCCAAGCTCCATGCCATCTACCTCGGATGTGCTACCAAATCTACAACCAACCTGCCCCATCCTAGTGGGAACCCTCTCTAGCTCCTATTAGTAACCAAGGCCTGTGCTACTATCAAGCACATAATACATGGAACCAGAAAATCCCTGTCGAACTCCTCGATGAAGCGATCCTAGTTGAGATGCCTGTCAATAATAGTGCCATCCTAGAACATGTCTTGGATGGCCTGTTGTCCCTCTGTCGGGGTCTGATCATAATATACCTACACCAACAAACAATCATGTTAGTTTTCATCATCTGGAAACATTATACTAAAAGATCATTTATAGACATGATTATACTCATAGGATCCCCGTGGCTAGGTATCCACAAAATATCATAGATTTCCTCCAGTGTAATGGATGCCTCTCCAGTCGACAAGTGAAAGTTATTATGCTCAATGTGCCATCTCTCGACCAAAGCTATCAGAAAACCATGGTTTGCCCATATATCGGGCATATGCAGCAAGTATCCAAAACCCATATCCCATAAATTTGCTCATCCTGGATCATCAAGATCTTAGATGCAGCGCAATCCCACTACTCTAGGTGCTCTGATGATGAGCACTTGAAAAGCCTCCTGCAAGCCATAAACCCCCAAACCAAATGTTAGAACATATCATGATTCATGATGGATGATTAAAATTAGTACAAGTCATAACAAACACAAAAATTGTCTAGACCCATGTTATATTGTTCAAATTAACACTATGTGATACTTCATATTGTACTGGTGTGATACTTTTTGTTGATATTGTATCATGTGATACTTTGTTACATAGTGGTGTGATAATTTTGCCCAATGAGATAGTTCACCCAATATCGCACGACATTTCATCAAGCATTGTACAATGCTTTCTTGAAAGGCCGTGTGATATTTTCTTAGCTTACAAAGTATCGCACGATACAATATATAACTGGTGTGTGATACTTTAAAAGTATCGCACGACATTTCACATTTGTAAAATTTGAAATATTTCAAAAAAATTAAAAACATGTGTTTAAATGCAATAAATGCTCATAAATGACTCAAAAAGAAAGTTTTTTTGAAAACTTACTGGGGCACCATAGTGAGGAGGCCGGTTGTGCAACCGACTGCGCTTGAATCGATTTGTGTGGACTGAAATCGCTGCTTACTGGGCTATTTTCTCTCTCTGCACTCTCAAAGTTCTCAGAATCACAATAAGACATGATTTTGAAAATGACCCTTTTTGTCCCTTATATAGCATTTTGACTTTTTGACCAATTTTCAAAACATCTCAGAATTTCATGAAAGTTGCACCCCTAGCTAATTTCGACACCTTGGATCCATTTTCGAGATTGAAATTGAAATCTAAGTTCATCTTGATAGTCAAAACTGCATTTCAAATTTCCCCTTCTTCTGTGCAGTTGGCTGACCATTTAAGGCCTGATCCTTCGATCTTCACTGGAGCATCTTCATTTCTTCATCCCCATCTCTTTCAACCTTCTAGTCTTTCATTCATTTTCATTTGATTCATCTCTCTAAGGTTTGAATTCATCTTTATCCTATATCTTTCTCAGTCAAACCTAGCCAAACTAGGGTATATCTTCACAACTTGATGGTTATCCTATCATCTTTCATCTTCGATTATGATTTCTAGTGATTTGATCAAATTTATCAATTTATTGTTTCTCCTCTACCTGATTTTTATTTCGATTATGAGGGGGTAGTACCTATGAACTTAAATCCTTGATTTAGCTTTATCAATCAAAAACCTTGCTTGAGATTCTTATCTCTTATTTGAGACTTGACAATTTCCTATTTACAGGTATGTTGGTCTTGTCTTTCAGTTTATCTTTATCAGCTTATCTTTGTCCTGACGCATTCCCATCCTTTGAACACATGTCTGGGTTATTTTTTGATCCCAAATCAATCTCACATTAGTCAAAGAGGGGCAAATGTATGCACCCTTAAATGGTCACCTAGACTTTGGGCCCGCATTTAGCAATTTATCAAATCCCTGAATCAATATTTTCAAAAATCAATATTTTCAACATCTTATCAATTTCCTTGATCAAATCCTAATTCTATCATTTATTTGATTATATTCTATGGGCTAACCATTTTATCCTAAGTCTTTATTTAATTAAAAGGAATTTCCTCCCCTTTTATTAAATAAAAAGCCCCCACTTTCCTCTTATCCTAAGTTGCACAAATAAAGCATTATTCTTATTTTATAAAAAAGAAGAAAAGACCTTTTTGTCTCATATGGACACAAAAGTCAACTATTATTTTCTCATTGAAGGAGATTTGTGCACATGGATTTCTCCTCTTTCAAGCTCCACCCTTGATTAAATCTTTTGCCTCTTAATCTCCATGGTCCATTCCTTTTCAATTCCTTTAAAAGGAGAGCTCTTTCCTCATTCTAGGATCCCCAACTTTGAATACTAATCTTATGCTACAAGATTTCTTGGAGACTTTGGAGCTTTGGATATCTTCATGCATTCTAGCTTTCATTCTTACATCATAGCTCCATGTTTATGCTTTCTTAGTTTAGGTTTCCTTTCAAGTTCTAGCTTAGCTCACATAGCTTAATTAGCAAGGCTTGTAATACTCTCATTTTCATAGTATAGTTGCATACTTGCATCTTCATTTCTAGCATAGCTTGCATTGCATTCTCATCTTGATTCTTGAGGATATTGGCATTCTTTCCCTTGTCTCTTTGAATCTCCCATTGTGTGGTTTACTAGCAAGGTTATAGGCTTAATAGCTCTAGCTGAGAGCATTCTTAATATCCTTGTGACTCCATGCCTAGGGAGCTCTAGGTCGCTTTCTCAAGGTTTCCTATTCATGAATTCTCTTGAAAGTAATGACTTAGAGAAGTGCACAATTTGAGTGTACACTACCACCCAATTTAAAATGGATGAAGTAGTTTTTGCACTTCTATCAGAGAAGAAGCAGATTGAATCTTCTGAGGTGGCTAAAGAGGCTTTTGTCATTCGAGGCAGCTTGAAGAACATAAGAAAGGACATGAAGTCTAGATATTTTGGAAAGAAGTCCAAAGTGAAGTGCTGGAATTGTGGGCAGGTTTGTCACATCCAAAAGGATTGCAAAGAGAAGAAGAAGAAGAAAATGCAGAGTTCTTCTGCTTCATAGTCTTCACAGAGTGATGATGAAGATGCTAGTAGTGTTACTTTGGCTAATTGATCATCTGATGATGACTAGTAGATTAATTTGATCTTCATGTGGAAGATGTTTTTCATGATGCCATGTGTGACTCAACACCATAGTATAGTGGGAGTTTTTGGTAGTGATGTAGATTCCATGTGTGACTCAACACCATAGTTCAGTGGGATTTGTTTGTAGTAATGTAGGTTATTTTGTTAGCAAATGATATTCATTAGTATTATAGATGTTGGAAGGTGTCTTAGATCCTGGTAAGTATATTTTCATATTTGTTGAATTACTATTTGGAGATGTTTATCTTCATGTGATTGAAGATGTTGACATATTGAGGGCTCAAAAAAGTTTTTGATAAAGGTGTGGATTATGTTTTCATTTGACATGTTATGGTATGTTCATATGGATCATGTTATCTCTTTGGTTGAGATGTTTTAGATCATGTTGTCATGTTTATGTTCCTGAGGTCATGGTTGGAACTTTGACATTGATCTTGGTTTTGTTTCTGTGTATTGAGTACATTGGTCATTTTCTTGACACTTCATGATGTTGTTGTTCTACATTTGGAGTTGGCATGGATTGATCGGTTACAGGTGCTCATGTATACTTAGAGATGGTGGTGATGTTGTTTTCTCTTGTGATTAGAGATGTATTTGTTGGAATGGTTGATGGTCTAAGAAGGAAGTCCGAGAGGCATTTAGAGGTGTACTTAGAAGGAAATGGTACATGGTTGATGTACTGTTGATGTTCTTGATGATACAAGTTTGTGTTTTCACTTCTATGTGATGTTATAGAATGGATTCATTTCAGACTGATATTAGCTATGCAATGGGAGATTCTTAATGTATATGTGACAGATATTGCTTTGAGGCTTGAGACTATATGTATATATTATTGGTTTTGAATTCATGTGATATACCTTGGAGGTATGGATAGTTGGATGCATTAGCATTTTCCGTGGATGCTATTTAAGCCATGGTTTTCATAATTGTTGGTAGATGTGGTTATCTTTGGAACAAGTTCTTGTGGCTTGTGATATCAGTTGAGACAAAATTATGATTCTTCTGTGTGACAGATTGTGTGGTTTTCTCTGTGGATGGATTCTATGTGTGTCTAGTGGCAGTGGCATAATAGAAGGTGGGAACATTCATGTGTAAGATAAGACCATTAATGTCTTGTTGTTGCGGGTATCACAATGAAGCACATGGTAAACTCTAGTTTACGAAGGTATGGTGTATTAGTATGATGGGATTTGGAGTCCATGTTTCTCTTGTTGGTCATGTTAAGTAACTCTATGGATATGAGTACATACTTTGTCAAGTGGGAGATTGTTGGGTGTGACGAAGATGTACGGTGAAGCCACTGTATGGTGACTCACCATACATGAGTGTAATGCCCCTCCCATAGTCTAATTTTCTATATGTTATGGTTATTTTAGGATGATGAATTATATGCTAGGATATCATTGATGCTTATGGTTTTACTGACCTCATACTTTCATGTGTATGTTTTGTATTTCTGTTTGACATGCTTGATGTGGTTGAGGGACGGAGTCATAGTTACTTGTTTGTGAGATCCACATGATCGACTGATCCCCGCCATTTTTTATTTATATTTATTCATGTATGTACATGCTCATCTTTTATGCAGGTTTACAGGTACTAGGCATCGACCTCCCTGAATTGTCAGGATGAGTGTTCCCTAACACAAAATCTCAATGGTAAGAGAGGGGAGATAACTTACAAATCCAAATCCCAACCCAAACCATTGATTTCCCTAAATATCTATTTTCTACCCATTCAAATTCGTCAAGGTGACATGAATTCATGAGCCCTTCCTTGGTGTTTGTTTGATGTGGAGTTAGTTGATTTTTGTGTTTTGTGAGTCAAGTGAAATTGCTTGTGTGAATTATTTGATTTAAATAATTAAATTAGGAGTAATTATGAGATTTGAATATTTTTATTTTATGAATGTGGAAATATTAGATATAGAGAATATTTAATTATTAAGGGTAATTAAATACCTTTGTTAATTAAAAGATTGAATTAAAATTCTAAAATTGGAATAAGAAGATTTTAATTAATTATTAAATCCAAATATAAAAAATTAAAGGATATGGTTGATTTATTTAATATTTAATTCATCAATTTGCATAGTTAATTATGTGCTAAAATATTTATTGATTAATTAAGTAATTATATGCAATTTGAGTTGCACATTCGGTTTAAGTGAAAATTGAATTATAATTAAAAGTTAAAAGTTGAGTTAGAAATTATAATTAAAAAGTGTATTATTTTATTATTATGTTATATTTAATCATGCAAGTGATTTGATAAAAATTAGGTGGAGAGTAGAGTTCTATTTTTGAGGGGTTTGCATGTTTTAGAAACCCTAGGAGGAATAGGTCTTCTTTATGAGGGGTTTTTGGGTATTATTTTCAATTATGTCTATTAGGTTTCAAGGAGGGGTTCTCTTGGATGAATTTGGAAGATTTTTGGAAAGCTTGGATTTTGTAGACGTTGTTAGAGATTGTTAGAAAGCTTGGATTTTGTAGACATTGTTAGAGATTGTTAGAAAGCTTGGATTTTGAAGGGTGAATTAGATCTTTCTTGGTTTTGAATTTTTAGGCGTTGGTTGAGGTAGGGTTTGAAACCTTCTTTTTGTAAAATTCTTTCCTTCGAAAAGATTGTTTGCTTCGTGTCTAGAATTGTTTATGTGAATGAATTTGAATTGGGTTTCTGTTTAAATCAGGTTTGGTTTTGTGAAATTTTGGATTAGTTGATGTTAAATTAGACCTGGTATTCAATTTGATGGTTTGAAAACCTAGGATGAAATTTTAAGAAATTGTGTGAATTTTCTCAGTTAGGGTATTTACCCAGAAAAGATTGATATTTTGTTCTCAATATGTTTTGCATAGAAATTAAATTTGAAATTGCATGTGAAATCATATTCAAAAGAAATTAGTTTTGCATGAAACCCTAGTTTTCCATTAAAGAAAATCAATTGAGAAAATATATATGTGTTAAAAAAAATGGGGGGTTTGTTATTTGAATTTATTATTAAAAAAAATAATAAATAAAAAAGACAAAAAAATGAATAATATATGTAGATATTTCAATATGTAATATATATATATATATATATATATATATATATATATATATATATATCCGATTTCATTAATTTAGAAAATTTGACCTTGAGTTATTTTTATTTAATTAGCCGAGAGGCTTTAGCCTAGAGGCTCTACAGTCACAATATGGACTCTTTGAATCTATGAAAATTTTTCCACAAATCTCCATCAATTGTAGACTCAGATTTAATCTGCACCGTTGGTTTACTTTAAAATATTAAATATTTTGCAATTTGAAATAAAGGAAACATTTATATCCAAGGTTTTACTAAATGAAACTCTTTGTATGTTTGTTTGGTAATGCACTGACAATAATATTGAGCTACTATCCATTAATTCAGGGAGATAAAATGGTATTAATTGAAATTTGGGAATTACTATTTAGAATACCTGTACTATAGTTTTCCATTACTGTTTGTAACTGACATGGATCTATAGTTTGCATGCCTTATGTTTTACATTGTCAGAGTTTCTATTAGCATGTTTCTATTGGTGGATGATGTTTTGATGTTAGTTTCTATTTTTGAACCTTTCCTTTACCAAATTGGGTAGGTATATGGAAATTAGAAAGTATACTATGGCCATTAGAAATATACTTGCATTTAAATAACATACAAGATCATGGTCTCCTAATTGATGGACATATGCAATCGATGACTTCTTCAGTCATTGCTCTACTAGCCCGGTTCATTTTGTAAGGTAAACAACATTGTTTATTGTTTTGTACTTATGCATGTATGCACATTTTAGTAATATTTTGTATTGAAAGAAATGCGTCAACAATGTTCCTTCTAGAATGGCCAATTCAGTCAGTATAGTTATTAATTTTTCCATATGTCTTCATTTCACCCCTTAATAACATATTTGGAAGAGAAGAATGAGTTGTCCAAGGTTAATTTCTCATACCAAATTTTGTTTTCTAATAAAAGGGTTATTTAACTCTATTTTTTTAATAAATTGGGAGGAGGATTTATGTTCCCAGTATAAAAAATAAACTCTCCCAAGCTGCCAAATCATTGAATTTGTAAAGAAAAGAATAAAGGATATTCATTCATTTATATTTATTTATTGAGACTCTTTATTTTATGAACCGTCTTTGCAATAAAAGTTTTCTTCTTAAAGATTTTTGGTGGAAAGAATCTCTGTGTAGGTCAAACACAAGAGCGATTGTTTGAGGACTATAAAAAAACACTTGTACAATGTTGGTAATCATGAGTTTCATTGTTGTATTGAAAATCATTAAAATTATTAATCTTTGGTGTAGGGATTCAGACAAAAGAAGGATAAATTCCAATGGCATATGTGATGAGCTACAACTGATTGAATATCTAGATGAACTAAAAGAACAATGATTAGAGATCACCGAGTACTGAAATGATATGTAAGATGATTAAATCAGTTAATATGTTGTCATTGATGTCAACCAGTCTTGATAGTACTTATTATGATAGTTACAAGCATCTGAATATCTGTTAAAGGAAGAAAAGATGAAGAACAAAGATATCTACATGAAGAAAAGATGGATATGATAGAGAAGGAAAAGGTAAACATTAAGTAACTTATTGATGAGTCTATGGCTTTATATTGTTGACTTGAGCATGCTACATTAATCTATTATGAAGAAGAGATTTGAATTTGAACAAGTCAATGTGGTTGGTAATTGAAGATTTATGTATACACCGAGCCAGTGTACTGTATACCGAGTGGCAGTATAACCAAGCTAGTTATCACCGACACATTTCTATATTAACCGAGTATGGATGAAAACATTAAATAATAAGAACAACCAATTGAATGTGATGAGCTGGATATTGTTATGATTTCAAGGTTAACGATGAAGTTTTTTATGAGATCCATGATTGACAAAATTTGAGGATGATCTAAAGGATGAGATTGAAACGTGTTATGGAAACATCTACCGAGGAAGGTTTAAGCAGCAAAATGGATGAAGGAGATTACGTGAAAAAATCTAATGGTTGATATGAAAATGATTTACTTGTATATATAAGAGATATGAGTTTCATTGTTGAAACTATGCCAGAAGGAGACTGTAGAGATTTCACATGAAGATTGTATTCATGCATGCCTGATCAAACTGGTTATTGAAGAACTGAGCTATAGAGATTATCGAGCGTCAGAGAACCATTTACTGAGTGAAAGTTAGTTGATATATTTAAGGAAGTGAATTGATTAGTGATTAGAGGATGATTGTAAGGGCTTAGCATAGATCTAAATATCTACAATTGAGTTGTATTTGAATCAGATCAGTACTGTATCAGTTAAACCATTGATTCAAAAAATCTCTTAACCGAGTCGACTTAACAATCTTATGTAATACCTATGACATTCTATGAATGTAAAGTGTTATCTTGTTGAACCCATAGTGAATGCTGGTCAAAATTTAATTGTTAGTGAAAAATCCTCTAACCAGGTCACACCTAACAGTCTGTATTATAACCTTTAACAGGGTTGGCTCTTCACCGAGCTCACTTCAAAAGAGTGAATTATTTTGGCTTACAGGTCCCAAGTGGTTTTTTCCTTAGCAAGGTTTCCACATTAAATCATTGTGTTATGTGTTATTTGTTATGATTGTTTTTCTATCATACTTTACATACTGCATAGTTGATTTAGTCGGTAATCATAGTTGGATAATTACTAGTAATCGGTAAAGTGAACAGACAGATTGATATTTTATGTTACCGAGCTGCATAATTTGGTTGAATTATTTTGTGAGGTACATATTTGTATTTGGAACTATAGGATAACTAATCTAACTGATTCACCCCCCCTCTCAGTTATTCTAACAATTAGTATCAAAGCTATATTGGTTTCTTGGAAGAAAGTTTTAAGGACTTGAGTAGAAAGATCACAAGATGTATAAGAGGGAAGTGTCAAAGCTAAACAAAGATAACTTTATCGCATGGAAAAGTTGGATGAGACTTCACATATCTAGAATTGGAGATTCTACATTACATTTACTTGATCATGGCTACTTACAACCGACAGTTGGACCTTTGACTCTTGATCAATTGAAAGACCGACATGAACACAACATTATTGTGATAGAGATTGCTACTACTCTATCTGATGCTGAATTTGAGGATGTCAAGGATTGCACCATAGTGAAGCAAATGTGGGATAAACTTGCTCTAGTTCATGGTGGTGATGTGAATGTGATGAGAGCCAGAGCTAAAAGCTTGAGAGGCTGATTTGATGACATGAAGATGAAAGGAGAGAACATCACACAATACTCAAACCAAATCAAAGAGGTAGTCAATGCTATTTGAGGAGTAGGAGGTATTATATCAGAAGACAATATGGTAAGTAAGATACTAAGAACCTTGTTGTCTATCTATGCAATCAGAATATCTACTATTCATGAAATGAGGTCTGCACCTAATAGCACTCTTACTCTTGATAGTCTAATTGGAAAGTTAACAACTTTTGAATTGAATAATTTTGATAATAGTATTGTACCAAGTGTTGAATTTTCTTTTATGCCATCTCTTAAGATTGGTAAGTCTAGTAGTAAGAATAATATAAGGAATGAAAGTGATAGTAACACTAAAGATGAGCTTGATGAGCTTGAAGCACTTATGGCCTGGAGACCGCAGAAAGGTAAAGGAAGATATAAGGGAAAGTTACCTTTGGCTTGTTTTAATTGTAAAGAAGTTGGCCATATTGCTACTAGATGTCCTAAAAGGAAAGAGGAAGATAAAGATCGATCTGGTGATGGAAAATTTAGAAGAAGGAATAACAATTGGAATAACAGAGGAAAGTAACAGTACAACAAAGACAATTGAGATTACAGAGATAAAGACAAAAACGCTTGTTACCTTGTTGAGAATGATGATGACACCGACATAGACACTAATGATGATGTTGAAGTAGTATTTGTTGCAATGAAAGATGATTCAGAAGAAGAGGAAAGGTATGTAGAAACAATACTTATTTCTAAAGTTAGTAAGTGTGTGTGAGTGATTTACACCTTCATGAAATAACAAGGTTTAAAAGATAATTACACTATTCAAAGCAAACTAATCTAAATAATGCACAATTAATCTAAATATCTCATGGATCTCTAAAATAAAGTGGTAAATGAGGCTCTTAGCTATGATCCTCACTAGTGACACTCTAAAGATGAGAATTAAGCTATATGATATGCAAATTTAGATCTATTCTATCAAATTCTAGCTCTATTTGATGAACAATCTACTATGATCAATGCAATTTAAGCTAATTAGCAATGACAAATGATAAGTGAGTGATGTGGATGCAAATTGACAGAGCTTTGCTGCAATTCAAAGATATGGAGTGGATGATTTATGCTTCTAAATGCCTTCAATATATAAGATTTTCCAAGGGTAGGGGGTAGAGTGAGATAACCATGGTTATGCTTGGGTAAGGTCAATTGGCTTTGCTTTGTCCATAAATGGGGGGACAAGGAGGGGACAATCATTTAAATGGTTTCAAAAGGCTGGACCATTTCAACAAAAGTGAGTGATTTGTGTCCATTTTGTCTCCTTTTTGCTTTGTTGAAGGAAATTAGTATTTATTAATTAGTTAAAGTAATTAAATTTAGCCATGAAGGGTAAGATGTTCATTTTGATTTTTCATTTCAATAACTATGTCATTGATTGAATTTAATCAATTTCGTAGTGTTTTTCCCCTTTTCAAGCTTTATTTAATCATTTAATCATTTAATTGAATTTTTCTTTGATTTGAATTGCCTTTGTTCCATTTATTGATTTTTCGTGCTATTTTGATGATTTGATGCACCTTTTGATTGCTTTAAGCCTTTTGCCAATTTTTCGTGTCTATAGTAAGAATGATACTTGGATCATTGATAGTGGCTGTACACATCACATGACTGGTGATGAAGATAAGTTTGAACATCTTGAGCATTATAATGGAGGATCATTGAAAATGGGAAATGACACACCATGTATGGTAAAAGGAAAAGGATCAATTTTGTTGAATGATAGAATTAGATGTGATAATGCATACTAGGTAAAAGGACTTAACTACAATTTGTTGAGTGTAGCACAAATGAATAACTTAGGTCACCGAGTTGCATTTGAAAGCAAGAAGGTGAAAATATAAGATGAAAATGGAAAGCTTGTTGGTACTGGAGGATAATCAAAAGGTAATTTATTTTATCTTGACAATGCTGAAACGTCTTGTTTGCTGGTGAAAAATGAAGATGCATGGTTATGGCATAAGAGGTTATGTCATGTAAACTTTGATCACATGATTAAGATCAATAGAAAGAGAAAAGTTAGAGGATTTCCTAAACTTACAAAACCTGATCATGTTATGTGTCATCAATGTTAGAAAGGAAAGATGACCAAATCTAGTTTTAAAAGTAAGGACTATTCATCTAAAGGAATTTTAGAGTTGGTACACACTGAATTATGTGGTCCTATGAGAACTCAAAGCTACTATGGTGATAAATATTTCATTTTATTTGTTGATGACTATACTAGGCTAATGACTGTTATGTTCTTGAAAGAAAAGTCTAAGGCATTCAAACTGTTTAAATGGTATAAGGCTAAAGTTGAAAAAGAAACTAGGAAAGTATTGAAATGCTTAAGGTATGATAGAGGAGGTGAGTTTGTTTCTGATGACTTCACTAACTTTTGTAATGAGCATGGAATCAAAAGGAAAGTTTCTACACCGAGAACACCACAACAGAATGGAATTGTTGAAAAGAGGAACCGATCAATTGTTGATTGTGCTAGAACTTTGATGATTGAGAAAAATGTTGCATAGATGTACTGGAGAGAGGCAGTTAGTATTGCAGTGTACACCCTGAATTGAGTTCAACTAAAGAAAGACACAAACAAGACACCTTACAAGTTATGGTTTGGATACACACAGAGTGTAAGTTATTTCAAAATCTTTGGTAGTAAGTGTTATATTCTGAAAGATGATAGAAATGGTAAATTTGACTCTAAAGGCGATTAAGAAATATTTTTAGGATATTCTACTAAGAGTAAAGCTTAAAAATTTTTGAATAAGGTTACTAATAAGATGATAGAAAGTGCTAATGTGAGAGTTGATGAGTTTTCTAAAAAGAATGATGTAGAAAGCATGAAGGAACCGAAAGACTATGGTAGGTTTAATTATGTTGAAGATCCAGAATATCTACCAAAACCATAGGCTGAGTCTACTGAGCATTAGGAAAATGCTACCGATGATCAAAAAATGCAAATCGAGAATTAGAAAGAAGCTACCGAGTAGG
Organism: Chamaecyparis obtusa; assembly: GCA_027943335.1. Classification (NCBI taxonomy): domain Eukaryota; kingdom Viridiplantae; phylum Streptophyta; class Pinopsida; order Cupressales; family Cupressaceae; genus Chamaecyparis; species Chamaecyparis obtusa. The sequence goes on from BSBK01003000.1 coordinate 3,181,401, forward strand.
AAAATGAACCTAAACTCAATGATGAAAAAAGAAGAGTACAAGTGCTAGAAAGATTTGTTAGAAGACACCATCCAGAGAATCAAATCATTAGAGATAAGCAAGCTGGCATGATGACCCAAAGTAAGTTAAGACAAAACACATGCTTAGTTTGTGAGTTTGAACCTAAGAATGTTAGGGATGCACTTGAAAATGAAGAATGGATAAATGCTATGATTGAGGAAATTGTACAAATTGAAAAGAATAAGACATGGACATTGGTACCTAGACCGAAAGATAAAAATGTTATTGGTACTAAGTGGATTTTAGGAATAAGTTGAATGAGAATGGAGAAGTTACAAGGAATAAGGCAAGACTTGTTTGCAAGAGATATGCACAAGAAGAAGGTATTGATTATGGTGAAACCTTTGCACCTGTTGTAAGACTTGAAGGAGTTAGCATAATACTAGCATATGTTGCACATAAGGGATTCAAAGTATATCAAATGGATTTGAAATCAACTTTTCTGAATGTAATTCTTGAAGAAGAGGTCTACATAGAACAACCAGAAGGGTTTGTTGATCAAAATCATAAAGACATGGTATGTGGATTGCACAAAGATTTATATGGACTGAAGCAAACACCAATGGCATGGTATGAAAGACTACATGCTTATCTTATCAATATTGGCTTTGTAAGAACTAGTGAAAACAATAATTTGTACATGAAAGGAGATTTTAATGATAACATTTTGATTGCTAAAATATTTGTTGATGATATAATATTTGGTGGACAAGATCATATTTGAAATTTTTTTTCTGATGAACTGAGAAAGGAATTTGAGATGTCAATGTTTGGAGAGATTAAATTCTTCCTAGGTTTGCAGATTATATAATAGAATGATGGGATTTTCATCACACAATCAAAATACATTAAAGAAGTGTTGAAAATGTTTGGCATGGAAGATGAAAAACTATTAGGAACATTGATGGTAACTGGATGTAAATTGACAAAGGATGATGAATCTACTGAGGTAAATCAGACTCTGTACCGATCTATGATTGGGAAACTAATGTATGTAGTACATAGTAGGCCTGATATTGCACATGAAGTGGGGATTGTGTCAAGATTCTCTACCAATCTTAAGGATTCACATATGGTTGTAGTTAAAAGAATTTTGAGATACTTAAAGAAGACTGAAGAATATGGATTATGGTATTCTAAGGAAGGCAATTTGAACTAAGAGTTTACACCAATGCAGATTGGGCTGGGAACATAGATGATCGGAAGAGCACAACTGATGGAGCATTCTTTTTAGGAGATAGGCTTGTGACTTGGATAAGAAAGAAACAAGCATGCATCTCTCAGTATACTGCTGAAGCAGAGTATGTTGCTGCTACTACAAATTGTTCTAATATTGCTTCGATCAAATAAGTGTTGGAAGGAATGAATGAGGTAATTGCTAAGCTGGTGATGATATATTGTGACAACAATAGTGCTATTAATATTTCCAAGAATTGTGTGATGCATTCTAAAACAAAGCATATATCTATTAAGTATCACTACTTAAGGGAACAAGTTCAAGAGAAGCAAGTGAAATTGGAATTTGTAACATCTAAGGAACAACTTGCTGATATTTTTACAAAACCATTATCGAAGGACACATTTGAATATTTAAGGACTAGACTTGGGGTTTATCCCCTGTCTATTAGTCACTAAGGTGATTATTAGGTTGTATCAACCTATACTCATCAGAAGATCATTCATGTTGATGCATAGAGCTCACACTTTAGTTTTTGCTAAGGTTGTGAAAGATTGTAGAAGATGGAACATAAATTTTTTTACCTGTACACTAAAGGTACATGATATGAACTGAACAACAGAGAATTACTTGGTTGCTAAAGAGCTATTTGTATATTTTCTTTGGCATTGTTGTCAAAGGGAGAGAGACTGCATATGAAAATCAGAGAGGAGATCAGAAAGATTGTAGAAAGGCAGAGAGATTGAATATGAAAAATCAGTTATGAGAACACAAAAAGGGCAAGAAGATCAGAGAGAGACTATATTTGTTGCTGAGAACAAGAATTTGAGAACTGAAAAGATCAAATCCACAGGGAGAGTCTGCATGTAATGCTGTTATGTTTTGTAGTGATTAAACATATTAAATATCAAGCTAGGGAGAGCTTACTGAGCTACAACATTTACTCACATAGTTGTAGAATACATGTTTGGTATGTGTATGGAATATTTTCATATTTCTTGTGTTGCCATCAATGCCAAAGGGAGAGATTGATGAACTACAACAAATTGAATATCTAGATGAACTAAAAGAACAATGATTAGAGATCACCGAGTACTGAAATGATATGTAAGATGATTAAATTAGTCAATATGTTGTCATTGATGTCAACCAATCTTGACAGTACTTATCATGATAGTTACAAGCATCTGAATATCTGTTAAAGGAAGAAAAGATGAAGAACAAAGATATCTACATGAGGAAAAGATGGATATGATAGAGAAGGAAAAGGTAAACATTGGATAACTTATTGATGAGTCTATGGCTTTATATTGTTGACTTGAGCATGCTACATTAATCTATTATGAAGAAGAGATTTGAATTTGAACAAGTCAATGTGGTTGGTAATTGAAGATTTTTGTATAACTGAGCCAATGCAGTGTATACCGAGTGATAGTATAACCAAGGTAGTTACCTCCAATGCATTTCTATATTAACTGAGTATGGATGAAAACATTAAATGCTAAGAACAACCGACTGAATGTGATGAGTTGGATATTGTTATGATTTTGAGGTTAAGGATGAAGTTTTTTATGAGATCCACGACTGACAAAATTTGAGGATGACCTAAAGGATGAGATTGAAACATGTTATGGACACATCTATTGAGGAAGGTTTAAGTGGCAAAATGGATGGAGATTAAGTGGAAAAATCTAATGGTTGATATGAAAATGATTTACTTGTCTATATAAGAGATATGAGTTTCATTGTTGAAACTATGCCGGGAGAAGGAGACTGCAGATGTTTCATGTGAAGACTGTATTCATGCACGCCTGATCAAACTGGTTATTGAATAACTGAGCTACAGAGATTACCGAGTGTCAGAACTATTTACTGAGTGAAAGTAAGTTGAGATATTGAAGGAACTGAATTGATTAGTCATCAGAGGATTATTTTTAAGGGCTTAGAATAGATTTGAATATCTACAATTGAGTTGTATTTGAATCAGATCAATAGTGTATCAGTTTAACCATTGATTCAAAAAATCTCTTAACTGAGTGGACTTAACAGTCTTATGCAATACCCTATGACATTCTATAAATGTAAAGTGTTATATTGTTGACCCCATAGTGAATGTTGGTCAAAAGTTAACTGTTAGTGATAAATCCTCTCACCAGGTCACACCTAACAGTGTGTATTGTAACCTTTAACAGGGTTGGCTCTTCACCAAGCTCACTTCAAAAGAGTGAATTATTTTGGGTTACTGGTCACAGGTGGTTTTTCCCTTAGCAGGGTTTCCACATTAAATCATTGTGTTATGTGTTTTTGTTATGATTGCTTTGCTATCATACCTTACATACTACATAGTTGATTTAGTCAGTAATCACAGTTGGATAATTACTGGTAATCGGTAAAGTGAACAAACATATTGATATTTTATGTTACCGAGCTGCATAATTTGGTTGAATTGTTTTGTGAGGTACATCTTTGTATTTGGGACTGTAGGATAACTGATCTAATTGATTCACCCCCCTCTCAGTTATTCTAACAATATGTACCTAGGAAACAAAGAAGCACACTAGCACACTCTCTAAAGCTTCTATTGTCAACTTTGTTGTGAAAAAGGTCATTTGATTTATAAAATTTGAGAATTGAGTTTTGATTTTTCATTATTGGATTGGAATTTAAGGACTTCCTTCAATCTCTTCAAGTACAGTGAAATAATTAGTGTTATGTCTTATATCAAGTGGCACCTTAGAAGAAAGTTCATAGGGTGGATTTTGTGAGTGGGATTCCCAAAACTACAATGGGAAAGATATTAAGAAAGTACTTGATTAATCTTTCTGCATCGAGATTTTGAAGGTAAAAGATTTTAGCATCTAGATTCTCTTCTCATGGTAAAACATGTAGGAAATTAGAATGTGTCCATATGTATATATATGGTATGTCACAATGAAGACCTAGATTAGTTTCTCCATTTTTACCACCCCAGGAAAATCTAGACAAGATTTGGTATCTGTGGAGAGCATAAAATTTTGTAGCCTTTCCACCATACGAATAATAATAATAAAAATAATAGAGTTTGTATGTGCATACTAATGTTCTATTCACATTTTTTGTAATGGGCGTAAGATTAATCTCATAGCTCTTGGTAAAGGTTTCATTTTAGCTTTAAATATTTGTTTGATAATTTTTTTTCATTTTTTGTTGCAGAGAATTTGTCTCCTAAGGTGGAAAGAAACCTTTCTTTCTATGCACATTGAATGAGGTTGTCTATATTAAATTTATTTATTTTTATTGCATAGAATTTGTGTCTTTTGTGTGGAATGCAATTTGAGATGACTAGTGTAAGTTATATTTTCAATTTCGGCTAAAAGTCGATTACCAAATCTATTTCCAACTATAACATATTTCCTTTTCTTGGGCCATTTTGCATTGACTACGAAATTATAAAATAAACACATTAAACCACCAAAATAGGTTTTATGCATAATTCATTTAAATTAATTTATTTCCTTAAAAATTGAATGAATTCAAATTAGTGAGCAACAAAAGATGTAGATTAATTCCTACAAGTTTGGAGTGCATCATTGAAAAATCAAAATGTAGTTTTATCTTACAATATAAATGATTTATATATATTAGAAATATTATGTTATTTGCAAGAATAAAAGAAAATAGAAATTTTCTTTTAAGTCATTTACATGTATGCAAAATAATAAAAAAATAGAATAGAAATTTTAGTGATTGCTTATTATGTATATGATTTGAATCAATAAAAAGAAGAAAATAATAGAAAGTTGCTTTTAAATTTAGAAAGTTGTTTTTAAAAATTCCAGATTTAACACAATTTAATCATAATATATTGATCTCTAAAATATACAAAATATAAATAATAACTAAATTTAAAATTATAATTAATACTTCATGTTTAATTTTCTTAAATGCGTTTGTTTTAAAAATTAGTATAATTTAATTATTTAAAATTGAATAATAAAATTAAATTTATCATAATCTTAAAACTAAAGCAAAATGAATCTTAACCTTGAATCCAATTGAATACTATATTAAATTCAACTCTAATCCTAACACTAAATAATAATAAATCCTTCATTGTATTTCCTATGACTTCCACCATTAATCATTAAACCAAATTGCATTAAGCATTAAACCAAACCCAATTGAATCAGTAAGCTAAACTAATTTAACTTAAACCTTAAACTAACTTGAAACCTAACTATAACACTAAACCTTAAACAAAATTAAAATGAAACAAAATTATATCCTAACTCTAAAAAAATTTGAAAAGTTTCTTTAAAGTCATTTATTTTCATGTAAAAGTTTAATGATTGCTTATTATAGAAATGATTTGAATCCAAAAAAGGGGCAAAAATAATAGAAAGTTACTTTTAAACTTATTAATAATTTAAAAATTATTTTTTAAAACTAGATTTAACACAATTTAATAATAATATTTATCTTAACCTTAAATCTAATTGAATAATAAATCAAATTAAACTCTAATCTTAATACTAAATAATAATAAATCCTAATACTTGTATGGTGAAAATGTGACCACACTTCTATGAATCCTTACATGCAAGAAAACTCAATAATGAGCCCTCACAAATTGATCCATAGCTCTCTATGTATGGAGTTGCAAGATTTGTAAAATTGCTCTCAGCTAGAGTTATAAACTCATGACCTTGCTAGTAAACCACACAATGAGAGATTCCAAATCAAAGACAAGGGCAACAATGCCAATATCTCCAATGAAATCAATATGGATGCAATGTAATGCAAACTAATCTATGAGAATGAAAGATGCAAGCTATGCTATGAAAAGAAAATAAAAGTGTTACAAATCCTCCTATTAAGCTATGTGAAGCTAATCTATTGCATAAAGAAAATCTATACTAAAAATGCCATGACAATGCAACTAATAAAGAAAATATGCAACTAGAATGTAATGCAACAATGAAAGCAAGTCTTCAAAGCTTGGATGTAGAATGTCTTCAAAGAGCTCCAAATGACTTAGAAAATGATGCAAAGCACTTTACAGCTTCAGCTTGGTTAAGACCAATTTAGTTACACAAGTTAATTCAACTAATATTTGGTAGATTTGCTGTTTGTGTATTTTCAGTTCAGGAAATTATTCTTTCCAACAATAATTCACTAAGGAATTTGTTTCAGTTTTCTAGTTTCCTTTTTAATTCCTTACTAGGAATCAACACTTTGTGTTTTGATTAACTCCCTAGGACTAGACTGCTTTTCTTTATAATTTATTTCCACACTTTTATGATACTATGTTTTCCTGCTAATTCCAGAGTCGTAAAACTCTTTCTAACAACTGACTGTTACCAGACACCAACAATCCTCCTTCAAACCCTTTGATTACTCACAGGAACTCACCTACACAGTTGATCAGGCTGGAAATGGTTCAACTGGAGTTTAAAAGGCTTGGCCAAATGTTAATGTTTGGCAATATCAATCATCGACTTAACAGGTTCTGTACTCACCGGTTTACTACTACTGTCCATTCTCCTTCACAATACTTCTTATTACACTAAGAGTTGGTTCCACATTTTTTTTATTCCACATCTTCAGCAATTTGACTTTCTGCTCTGTGTTTCAATTTCTAGTATAAAAATACACTATTGCTTGTTTTCGCGAATGTCTAAACTGTTCAGATGACTTTTGGTGTTCTTGACTAGGCATTGAACAAATATACTGAAGATTTGCATTCAGCCGATCGGGTATCTAAAGCTTCCGGGTTGAACAGCGACACTGTCCTAATACCCTTTCTTTCCTTATACCTTGGTCGCAGATCTTTTGTATGTAACCCATTAGGGCATCATCCCTCGAAGCACTGCTTTTAGACTTCGCAGCTCTGAGCATAGTTTATTTTGAAATACATGGCCCTAATTGGCATCTCAACCAACGGCATAGGATTTACCGTGGAGACTTCCCAATTAGGGCTTTATCTTCATTTCGATACTGGCACTGGTTTGAGTCCAGACCGATAGAAGATTTAAGTTGTAACAAACCAAAATCAAATTGGACAAACGATGACACAAGCAATTTAAAAATCATAGCATACTCGACTTTGGAATAACTTTATGCACACATTTCTTAATGTCATGAAACTACACTGTTGTATTGACTGTTAAACGATGAAACAATTATTAGATTGCTATGATTGCATTGCAGCGACCCACTATGTAGCTAATGAACAACAATTATAATTCATCGTGACTGCATTACAGTGGTTAATTTGCCAAATGAAGAAATAATACTTATAATCACTGAGCCAACATTACAATTTGATTGAAATATAAACCGTGGTTATACAATAATGAGTAAATTCCTCTCTGTTTACATATGACAGTCACCACCAAAACAGAGGAAGGTAAACAACAAAAAAAATATTTTTCAGAACTTGCTTGATTTTTCTTTATTACTATGTGCTTCTGAGGTTCTCCAATCTGTCGATTGGTAAACCATTAAAAAGAACAGAGAAAACCTCCCAGTTCGGCCCAAAACTAGTTGGAACCGTTTGGGAGCCCATAACCATCTTGTGGCACCGAAATGTTGAAGTTACATTACCAAATGCTGAATGCTAAAAGATGCCGAAAAGATGTTAGGATACAAGTCCCCAAACTTAAAACATTAAACTTCAAACATCTAAGAAGATTAAGACAAAAACTTAAACACTAAACTTCAAAATTCTTTTAGGATCCCTGTGGACTAAAACTCCATAGCTTATAAACATGCTGTAGGTAGTCATGATGACACAAATAGGAGAGAGATGATCTAGAATGATCAAACTCAATTTATTACAAATAACTCAAGCAAACCAAAAACAAAATTATCAGGCCGCCTTAGGTGCCCTGCACCATGCTCCACAGGACAGAGAAACTCAAGTCCCTTGAGTTGGGACTGCTAGAACAGGACATCCAAACTGCTCAAGAATATCAGAAGAAAACCACATAGCATCTTCACCAGGTTTATGTTTCCATTGAACCAAATACTCATAATAAGTGTGCCTCTGGGTCTTTCGTGCAACGCGAGTGTCCAAGATACCTGCAATCTCCAAAGGTGGTGTCTTAGGAAGGGAATCTAGCTATGCATCTATAATAGAACCAGCAACACCTGCATTCACAAGGTTATCAATAGAACCTTTGTACAAATAAAGATCAGCAACATTAAAGATAGGAGAGAAATGAATATCCGGGGGAAGATCAATATGATATGCATTAGGACCACTACGCTGTAGAACCTTAAAAGGTCCAAGCTTCTTGGCCATGAGCTTAGTATAATGGCCTTTGGGCAACCTCTCCTTCAAATGTACCATGACCAAATCCCCAACATTGAAAGTCACATCTTTCCTTCGTTTATCTGCATGAGCCTTATACTTAGAATTAGAATGCTGAAGCTTTTCCTTAACTTGATCCTGGATATCTTTCATAACATTAGAAAAATCATCAGCTAAGGCACTAGGCTTCTCCAAACTACTAACATCCCGCAATTCCAAAATACCCCATGGATGAACACCATACACAATCTAAAATGGAGTCTTCCCAGTACTATGATTCACTGAATCGTTATAGGAAAACTCAGCCTGAGCCAAAACTGAATCCCAACTTGTACCATGCTCTTGTGTCAGACACCTCAAAAGATTACCAAGAGACCTATTAATGACCTCAGTCTATCCATCAGATTGAGGATGATATGCTGAAGATAAACAAACATTAGTACCCAACTTTTTCCACAAAGTTCTCCAAAAGTGACCCAAGAACTTAGAATCTCTATCTGATATAATGGACAAAGGTAAACCATGTAAATGAACTACCTCCTTAAAGAACAATCCAGCAACATGAGAGGCATCATGAGTAGTTTTACATGGAATAAAATGAGCCATTTTTTAAAACTGATCCACTACTACAAATATGCTGTCATAGCCGGACTTGGTTCTAGGAAACCCAAGCACAAAATCCATGTTAACAGAATCCCATGGCTTAGATGGAATAGGTAAAGGTGTATATAGACCAGCATTAGAGGTATGACCTTTAGATTTTTGACAAATCAAACAAGTTTCAACAAACTTCCTGACATCCATTTGCAACTTAGGCCAATAATAAAACCTCTTAACTGATTCCAAAGTTTTATCCAAACCAAAATGACCTTCTAAGCCGCCACAATGTTTTTCTTTAATAATATTCTCCCTCATTGATCCCCTTGGAACACAAAGTAAACCACCCTTAAAAAGAAGTCCATTCTGAACCAAATAATCAGAAAATTCAGTATGATACCTTGCTGTCATATCCAAGAAAACCTGATAAATATCTTTAAAATCTTCATCCATAGCATACATGGATGCCATTGCCTCTAAACCAGTACTTTCCAATTGCATAGACTGAATGGTGAGTGTCCTTCTACTCAAAGCATCCGCCACTTTATTAGCAACTCCTTTCTTGTGTTTAATGCTGAAAGTATAGGCCTGCAAGAACTCCATCCACTTGACATGCCTATGATTAAGTTTTTCTTGTCTATTCAGAAAACTAAGTGCATGACTATCTGTAAATACAATGAATTCCTTTGGTAAAAGATAATGCCTCCATTTTCTTAATGACTGAACCATAGCATAGAGTTCAAGATCATAAGTAGAATACCTTTGTTTTGCCTCATTTAATTTTTCACTAAAGAAGGCTACGGGTCTACCATCTTGACTAAGAACCTCACCAATAGCCTTATTACTAGCATCACATTCAACAACAAAAACCTTATGAAAATCTAGTAACACAAGCACTGGCTATTTTGAGATTTTCTTTTTCAGTAATTCAAAAGATTCATTTGCCTCTTTAGTCCATTCAAAAACACATTTTCTTCCACCCTTAATAGTATTGATAATAGGAGCACAAATGCCACTAAAGTTTATGATAAACTTCTTGTAGAAACTACATAAACCATGGAAACTTTTTACCTCCGTGGCTGTAGTAGGTGCTAGCCAATTTAGGATGGCTTCTACCTTTGAAGGATCCATTTTCAGACTGCCTCTTGAAATCACAAAGCCCAAAAACACAAGTTCTTCCTGCATGAATGAACACTTCTCCAAGTTAATCCTCAAACCTTCCTCATGAAGTTTCCTCAAGACCTGATCTAAATGCTGCAAATGCTCCTCCTTGCTGTCACTAAAAATCAGAATGTCATCCAAATAAACAACAACAAACTTATGAAGAAAAGGCTTCAACACTTCATTCATTAAACGCATGAAAGTACTAGGAGCATTTGATAAGCCAAATGGCATGACTATCCATTCAAACAAACCCTCATTAGTTTTGAAAGCGGTTTTCCATTCATCCCCTTCACGTATCTAGATTTGATGATAACCACTTTTAAGATCAATCTTTGAATAGTATTTTGCACCACCTAAACAATCCATGAGATCTTCCATTCTAGGCATTGGAAACCGGTAATGAATGGTGATCTTATTAATGGCTCTAGAATCCATGCATAACCTCCAAGTACCTTCTTTTTTAGGAGCAAGGACTGCTGGGACAGCACATGGGCTAATACTCTTCCTTATATAACCCTTTTCTAGTAACCCTTGAATTTGTCTTGCAACTTCAGCATTTTGTTCGGGAGTGAGTTTATAGGCTGCCTTGTTTGGTAAAGTAGACCCCGGAATTAAATCAATGCAATGACTGATTGACCTCTTAGGTGGAAGGGACTCATTAGTACTATCAGCAACAACACCATCATATTTATTGAGCAAATCAACTACAACCTTTGGACAAGTATTTTCCTTAGTTTCTAAATTCAATTCCCTACCCTCATACCGATTTTCTTTAGGTCTGATTACAATAGCAAATCATGGAGTGTTTTCCTCCTTAAGACCTTCTAAAAACTCTTTCTCTTTTACCACCATAACACTACTAGGTAAGATTGAATTATTTGTAACATCCGGTAAAGGTGTCATTATGAAAGTTTCTCCAACTTTTGTTATATTAAACACATTAGTTTTCCCATCATGCTGGGCATTAGTATCATATTGCCATGGTCTTCCTAAAAGAAGATGACATGCATCCATTTCAACTATCTCACACAAAACTTTATCTTTATAATCACCAATTTCAAACTCTACTAAGCATTGCTCATTCACAATAGTTTGCTGCTCCTTATTTAACCAAGAAACATTATATGGAGTAGGATGCGGAATTCTTTTCAGATTCAACTTGGTAACCATTTCCAAAGAAACTAGATTTTCAGTAGAGCTAGAATCAACAATTACCTTGCATACTTTACCTTTTGCTTTGCAAGTAGTCTGGAATAGAGATTTCCTTTGAGCTGGCTCCTTGTTAAGTGGTACCAACAACGATCTATTGAACATGAGAGTCTCTCCTTGTACTGGATCAGCATGTTTGGATGGGGCTGTTTGGTAAGATGAGTTGCTTTGGCAATCATCTTCTTCTTGAATTAACTACACTCTTCTATCTCCTTGATTACTGCTGCCATTCTTTTCAGGACATCTAAAAGATTGATGCCCAACTTGGTTGCATGAGAAGCACCTTCCAGTGAATACATTAGGGCCTCTTCCTCTTGATCTACCCCTTCCATTGTTTGATCCTCTTCCTCTGAATGAACCTCTACCACTAGCATCATTATCAGCACTTTGATGGCTGTTCTCTCCTTGGAATTTAGGAAAAGTTCCTCTCCCATTGAATCTACCTCTTCCACGGAATGAGTTTCCTCTTCCTCTACTTTGTTCTCCTCTTCTTTTTTGTTTTTCCTCAATCTTGAGGGCAAGCTGAAAACATTTATGGACTGATTCCACATTGACCAATGTTAATTCATCTTGGATACTATACTTCAGCCCATTGATATACCTTGCTAGTTTTTGTTTCTTGGTTTCATACATTTTGGCCTTCAAGGTCAAATTGTGAAACTCTTGAGTATAGGTACTCACATCAAGATCTTTTTGTTTCAAATTCTGAAGTTTCTTGTGAAGGATCACTTCATAATCCTCTGGTACAAACTGCCTTTTCAACTCTGCCTTCATTCTTGTCCAAGTGGAAATGACTTCCTTTCCTTCTTCCAATCTCTCATTTTGTAGAAAATTCCACCAACTAAGGGCTGGTCCCTTCAATTTTGACTTTGCCAACTTCACCCTTTGGCTAGGAAGTACTACCTCACATTCAAAATAATTCTCCAAGGCTTCTATCCAATCCATACATTCTTCCGGTTCCAATTTTCCATGGAACAAGGGTATATCATTCCTATCCTTTACTCCTATCCTCTCTAGGGCTGCAAGCATTGCCCTTTGATCTTCTGGTATATTTGCTTGACCGGATGGATCTTGCTCTTCCTCTTCTTCTTCAGACTCCTCTTGGCCTCCTCTCCTCACTTGGCCTTTTAACTTATCCAACTCTCTCTTCATTGCTCTATTCTCTTCTCTGACAGCCCTACTCTCTGCCATTTGCTCTTTGACTATCTTAGCCAATTCTACATTGGTTATCCTCAATGGAATATCTTCTCCGTCTGACATTTTGACACTCCCAAAAAGTATCTTAGTGGCTCTGATACCACTTGATGCAGAGCGCTTTACAACTTCAGCTTGGTTAAGACCAATTTAATTACACAAGTTAATTCAACTAATATTTGGTAGATTTGCTGTTTGTGTATTTTCAGTTCAGGAAATTATTCTTTCCAACAATAATTCACTAAGGAATTTGTTTCAGTTTTCTAGTTTCCTTTTTAATTCCTTACTAGGAATCAACACTTTGTGTTTTGATTAACTCCCTAGGACTAGACTGCTTTGCTTTATAATTTATTTCCACACTTTTATGATACTATGTTTTCCTGCTAATTCCAGAGTCGTAAAACTCTTTCTAACAACTGACTGTTACCAGACACCAACAATCCTCCTTCAAACCCTTTGATTACTCACAGGAACTCACCTAAACAGTTGATCAGGTTGGAAATGGTTCAAATGGAGTTTAAAAGGCTTGGCCAAATGTTAATGTTTGGCAATATCAATCATCGACTTAATAGGTTCTGTACTCACCGGTTTACTACTGCTGTCCATTCTCCTTCACAATACTTCTTATTACACTAAGAGTTGGTTTCACATTTTTTTTATTCCACATCTTCAGCAATTTGACTTTCTGCTTTGTGTTTCAATTTCTAGTATAAAAATACACTATTGCTTGTTTTCACGAATGTCTGAACTATTCAGATGACTTTTGGTGTTCTTGACTAGGCATTGAACAAATATACTGAAGATTTGCATTCAGCCGATCGGGCATCTAAAGCTTCCGGGTTGAACAGCGACACTGTCCTAATACCCTTTCTTTCCTTATACCTTGGTCGCAGATCTTTTGTATGTAACCCATTAGGGCATCATCCCTCGAAGCACTGCTTTTAGACTTCGCAGCTCTGAGCATAGTTTATTTTGAAATACATGGCCCTAATTGGTATCTCAACCAACGGCGTAGGATTTACCGTGGAGACTTCCCAATTAGGGCTTTATCTTCATTTTGATACCGACACTGGTTTGAGTTCGGACTGATAGAAGATGTAAGTTGTAACAAACCAAAATCAAATTGGATAAACGATGACACAAACAATTTAAAAATCACAGCATACTCGACTTTGGAATAACTTTATGCACACATTGCTTAATGTCGTGAAACTACACTGTTGTATTGACTATTAAATGATGAAACAATTACTAGATTGCTATGATTGCATTGCAGCGACCCACTATGCAGCTAATGAACAACAATTATAATTCATCATGACTGCATTACAGTGGTTAATTTTCCAAATGAAGAAATAATACTTATAATCACTGAGCCAACATTACAATTCGATTGAAATATAAACTGTGGTTATACAATAATGAGTAAATTCCTCTCTGTTTACATATGACAGTCGCCACCAAAACAGAGGAAGGTAAACAACAAAATTTTTTTTTTTCAGAACTTGCTTGATTTTTCTTTATTACTATGTGCTTCTGAGGTTCTCCAATCTGTCGATTGGTAAACCGTTAAAAAGAACAGAGAAAACCTCCCAGTTCGGCCCAAAACCAGTTGGAACCGTTTGGGAGCCCATAACCATCTTGTGGCACCGAAATGTTGAAGTTACATTACCAAATGCCGAATGCTAAAAGATGCCGAAAAGATGTTAGGATACAAGTCCCCAAACTTAAAACATTAAACTTCAAACATCTAAGAAGATTAAGACAAAAACTTAAACACTAAACTTCAAAATTCTTTTAGGATCCCTGTGGACTAAAACTCCACAGCTTATAAACATGCTGTAGGTAGTCATGACCACACAAATAGGAGAGAGATGATCTAGAATGATCAAACTCAATTTATTACAAATAACTCAAGTAAACCAAAAACAAAATTATCAGGCCGCCTTAGGTGCCCTGCACCAGAAAACCTGCAGCATAACATTAGCATAAAAACCTAAGATATGAAAATGAAGGAGAGAGCTCTCCTTTTATAAGAAATGAGATGAAAATGGACCATTGAGATTAAGAGGCAAAAGACTTAATCAATGGTGGAGAAAAATAGAAGCTTGATCCTTGTGCACAAATATCCTCCAATGAGAAAATAGGAGTTGACTTTTGTGTTCCACATAAGACAAAAAGTGTTTTTTCTCTTTTTATAAAATAAGAATAATGTTTTATTTGTGCAACATAGGATAAGAAGAAAAGTGAGGATTTTTTATTTAAATAAAAGGGGAGGAAATTCCTTTTAATTAAATAAAGGCTTAGGATAAAGTGATTTTATTATTTAATTAAAAGAGATTTTTATTTAATTAAAAGGGAGCATGTTCTCTTAATTAAATAAGATTTTTATTTTTATTTTTTTCTCTTTTAAATTAAATAAGGCTCAAACCTTAGGAAATATTGAATTGATTATGATTTGATCAAGGAAATTGATATAATTGATATTGTTGATTTTTAAAAATATTGATTCAGGGATTTGACAAATTGCTGAATGGGGGCCCAAAGTCTAGGCGACCATTTTAGGGTGCATACATTTGCCCCTCTTTGACTAATGTGTGATCATTTCGGGAACACATGCAGTCAAAGAATGAAGTTGAAATGTGAGATCGATTTGGGATCACAAAACAACCCAGATGTGTGTTCATTTTGGGAACACATCAGGACAAGCATAAACAATAGCTGAAAGACAAGACCAACACCATCGCTGCTAGGTGCAAATCAAGCCTTAGACAAAACTATCGCCGTCGCTGCTAGGAAATAATCAAGTCTAAAAAATAGGAGATAAAAATTGAAAGACAAAATCACCACCATCGCTGCTAGGTGATAATCAAGTCTAAAAATAAGAATCTCAAGCTGAGTTGAATGATAAAGCTGAATCAAAGATTAAAGCTGATAGGTACTGCCCCCTTGGAATCGAAATCAAAATCAGATAAAGGAGAACAACAAATTGATAAACTTGATCAAGTCACAATAAATCATAATCGAAGGATGGAGCATGATAGGATAACCATCAAACAGTGAAGATATGCCCCAGGTTGATGAGGTTTGACTAAAAAAGATTTAGGATAAAGATTAAGTCAAACCTCAAAGAGAGGAAGCGAACGGGGTGAATGAAAGACTAGAAGTTTGAAAGACATGGAAAGGAAGAAATTCCATCAAAGATCGAATAATTATGCTTCAAAAGGTCAGTCAACTGCATAGAAGAATGAGAAAATTTGGAAACGTGGCTCAGATTTTGATTTCGAGTCCAAAAATGGATAGAAAATGATGTGATATGAAAGACCAGAAATGAAAGATATGATCAAGAAGAATAAAAACATGAGCACAGTTGACCAACTAGTCTGTAGATGATAAAAAGGAGAGCTCTCTCCATATGCAAGATGCAAAAACTAAACTATGATGAACCTAAGAATGCAAGCTACTATGAAAGTGGTTGACTTGCAAGGTCATAATGCCTATAGACATCTAATTATCATCATCAAGCGTTATTGGTAGCGTCGTAAGATCATACAATGCACACTAGCATAACTATGTGGATATGAATATGATCTTTATCAGATATAAATGTGGAAATCTCACCTAGGCATCAAAGACATGTAGGTCCAGATGACTAATGCAGCGAGATCACCTAAATTTAATATGGTGAGATTATGCTTGTATCAAGACACATGAAAGTCAGGATAACTAGAAGCATGCACTCGCAAAATAGTCAAGGATAATACCTTGTCAATCCATAGTGTCAAGTAAGACCAGCATAAATGCTTATGATAGTTAGGATCAACAAAATATACCCACAAGTAGATAAAGAAATAAAACATGTTCTCATACCCCCAGTCTTCTAGCTATGCATCATCGAAAACTTCTCAGGGAGAGACCACTCATCAAAGAAATCCTCATAGACAGCACACAAAGAAAAATAAAGTCAACATATCTCAACAAGTTGATTGTTTAAGTGCGTGTGTGTTGGTCATAGAGTCAAACTTTGAGGATCAAATTTGCTAATGAGTGATATCGCATCAAACTTAGACTAGTGGGTAAGACATCTGATAAGTGTTGAGAAACACTCGACGCAAGGGTAGTGTTGAAAAACACTGTTTGGGGTGGTGTTGAAAAATACCTATTGTGAAATGCCCCAAGAGACAAACACACCTAAAGGACCAATGCTAACAGTTATGCCCCCTAGACAAAGATAAAGACCAATTCCAGACTATGCCAAATAAGGTCAAGACATGATGGAGAAAGGTTCAATGTCAAGGACGCATGCTAACAAATAGGGGTGCAAAGGCCTCAAGTAGCGCCTGTTTCCAGCTTTTCACCACTTGGATTTATTGCAATTTTTTCTTTTTTCAATTATTTTTTTTTTGTATTTTTGCTACCAAGGTGCCTGTTTCTAGGTTTTCACCAAGGCACTTTTTCTATTTTTTTTTGTATTTTTTTAGGACTTTATATGCTTTTAAAGATTTTTTCAGCATCATATATGAATTTTTTTGGTATTTTTTCAGGATCAATAAAATATATACAAAAGATGCCCCCAGACAGAAATGGGCATCAAGGATAGAACTTCTTTAGGTGCAAAATGTTGATGGGCTCAGGGAGTTGTTCTCCATCTTCATTTGACAATAAATATGCACTTGTACCAAAAGTTGCGGTAATAATGTATGGTCCAACCCAATTATGTTCAAACTTGCCCTTTTGTTCTCTATTCTGTTGATTCTTAGGGTTCTCTCTCAAAACAAGATCACCTATCTGAAATTCCCTAGGGTGAATCTTCTTGTTGAATGCTTTGGACATATGCTTCTGATATACTCTCATGTGATCAAAGGAAGCCTTGCGCTTCTCATCTAGAAGTTCTAGTTCTTGTAACCTCATGGCACGGTAATCCTCATCTGTAATCAAACCTTTGAGAGAGATTCTAAGTGAAGGTATCTCTACTTCTAAAGGCAACACTACTTTAGTGCCATAGGTAAGAGAAAAAGGAGTAGCTCTTGTAGGTGTACGAATGCTAGTTCTATAGGCCCATAGTGCCGGATTGATTTGTAAGTGCCAATCCCTACCATTCTTGTGTACTGTTCTATGAAGGATTTTAAGAATGGTTTTATTAGAGGCTTCTGCCTGTCCGTTTCCCTATGGAAAATAGATGGAGGACCAATGTTGCTTAATTTTAAACTTCTGGCATAAATGCTTTAGGTCCTTGTTTTTGAATTGACATCCATTATCAGTAATAATCTCAGAAGGCACTCCAAATTGGAAAATAATATGATTCAAAATAAATAGGGAAACTATTTTGCTTGAGGCAACAGAAAGAGGGACTGCCTCTACCCATTTCATAAAATAATCAATAGCTGTGATGATAAACTTATGTCCACCTGATGAGTTGGGGTGAATTTGCCCAACAAGGTCAAAGGCCCAGTGCTGAAATGGCCAATGAGAAATAGAAGGAATTAGCTCCCTCCCTGGAGTGTGAATCAGGTTTCCATGTTTTTGAAATTTCTCACAAGATTTAGAGAAAGCTACTGCATTAGTTTGCATTATGGGCCAGTAATACCCCACCCTAAGCAACCTTCGGGCCATGGCAAGACCATTAGAGTGTCCACCACAAATGCCCTCATGAATGTCAACTAACACTTGGTTGAATTCCTCCTTTTCCAAGCACCTAAGAAGTGTCCCATCTAAACCCCTCCTATATAAATCACCAGAGATAAGGGTATGGTGAGAGGTGTTACGGATGAGGTTTCGGCATTCAGAATGGTTGAAAGTGTCAGGGACGATGCCATCATGTAGATATGAATAGATAGGACCATAGCGGGAAGACTCATGTGTGACAAGGGTACAAATGACATTGCTTTCAGATGAGTCAAATATGGGGTGGTGTAGCTCTTCCACCAGGAATTCAAATTGGGATTCATGTTGTTCAAACTGTAGGATTGAAGCTAATGTAGCCATAGCATCTGTAGCTTTGTTTTCTGCTCTAGGGATCTGTTGAAATGTCACAAAGGTAAAGTAACGTCTCAATGAATCAACCATCTTTTTGTAAGGTATCAATTTATCATCTTTGGTTTGATACTCCTTATTGACTTGGTTGATAATTAATTGTGAATCCCTAAAGACATGCAACTCTATTATGTTCCATTCTATAGCTAGTTTCAATCCATTGGTTAATGCTTCATATTCTACAATATTGTTTGTACATGGGAATAAAAGTTTGTAGGATTTTGGTATATTATACCCATGAGGAGAAACAAACAATACTCCTGCACCTGATCCATTTTGCATGTTGGAGCCATCAAAGAACATCTTCCAAGTGTGAGTGGTCATGTATAGAATGTGTTCATCTGAGAACTCTACCTGAATAGGCACACTATCCTTAACTGGAAAATCAACTAACTGATCAGCAATAGCTTACCCTTTTATGGCCTTTCTCTCAATGTACTCTATATCAAACTCAGATAAAACCATCATCCACTTAGCAAGTCTACCCGTGAGGGTAGCCTTACTAAGCAAGTACTTAAGAGGATCAATTTTTGCAACCAAATGTATAGTATGAGCAAGCATATAGTGTCGCAATTTTTGGGAAGCAAACACTACTGCAAGACAAGACTTCTCAATGTTATTATAATTGATCTCATAAGATACTAGAGTAGGACTAATGTAGTATATGGTCCTTTCTTTCCCAGTGTCATCTAATTGAGCCAACAATGCCCCCAAGGAAGACTCTATTGCTGAAATGTACAAAATCAATGGTTTCCCTAGAATAGGAGGCATCAAAATTGGAGGATTAGCCAAATACTATTTTATTTGATCAAGGCTCTTTTGGCAATCCTCATTCCACACACATGTGAGTCCCTTATGCAATTTTTATTGAAAGGTTGTGCTCTATCTGCAAGTTGTGAAATAAACCTCCGTATAGATTGGAGTCATCCTTGAAGACTTCTCATTTGACTTATGTTCTTTGGAGGTGGCATATCTAAGATAGCTTGGACCTTTTCAAGATCAACCTCTATTTCTTTTGCTGAAATTATGAATCCTAGAAGTTTACCTAAGGTAACTCCAAATGCACACTTTTTCAAATTCAATCTAAGTTGAAACTATTCCATGCAATCTAGAATCACTTCCAAATTGTCAAGGTGTGTATCCCATTTCCTAGATTTAGCCAAGGTATCATCCACATAATCTTCCATGTTCTTATGCATCATATATGAAAAATTGTGGTCATAGCTCATTGGTATGTTGCTCCTACATTCTTTAGGCCGAATGGCATGACGTTCCAACAATAGGTTCCCCATGCACATGTGAAAGCTATTTTCTCTTGATCTTCAGGAGCTATTTTTATCTAGTTATATCTGGAAAACCCATCCATTAAGGAGTATATCTCATAACCCGCCGCCATATCCACTATCATGTCTATGTTTGGGATGGAAAGTCATCCTTTGGGCATGCTTTGTTGAGGTCTCTGAAGTCTATGCAAATGTGAATGGACCCATCATGTTTTGAAACTGGAACAATATTGGAGATCCACTCAGCATAGTCAATAGCTCGAATGAATCCTGCGCGTAAGAGGTTTTCTAATTCAACTTTAACAAGAAGAGCTACGTGAGGGTGCATTTTCCTCAACCTTTGTTTGATCGGTTTTATTCCTAGAGCTATAGACAGATGATGCATAATAAGATTAGTGTCAAGCCCTGGCATATCGGAATATGTCCAAGAAAAGTTGATTTTCTTCTTTTGCAAAAACTTTGTATATGCCTCTTTTTCTTCAACTGATAGAGACTGAGCTAGGTGCACTATTTGGGGAGCCTCTTCTGTATTCAAATTCACTGGTTGTGTGGGCTCAATGAGAACTAATGACCTATCTTGGAAGTAACTTGGCAAGTTATTAAGTACCCCATCCTTAGGTGCCTCAAAGAGGTTTTCGTCCTCAGATATGTCATTTATTTTTACTATTTTGGGTTTTGACACTGCTACAAAGTGGTTTTCACTATCAGAGCCATCTTTCTTTTTTTCTTTTTCTTTTATTTTTAGACTGAGGTACTTAATATCAAGCTCCATCATACTTGTTGTTGGTTCACTAGTGGAAGAGACTACGGGTTCAAGAGCATTTAGATAACAGGCAATTTCATAGTCATTCTGAAAGTTTAAGAGCTGAGGCTCTTGGTAACGTTGAGACCAATCAATTAGGTGGAAATGAACAAGGGGTAGGTCAATGACTAGTTCAACATTGTGTATGTGGAAGGTGTTATCTCTGGTAACCATACAATTGGGATTCATCAAGTCTCCTAAGATACCCGAATCAGGATTTGTCCTACCAAACAAAGCATTGTCCACTAAGGCAATTCGAGGAGTCCAATCCTCTAGTCCTACACTAAGCTCATTGGTCACATCGGGTTGAGTACTATAAGTATGGACAACATCCATGTCCAAATCAACTATTGCATCTGAAAGTGAGTCCCATTCGAACTCATGTGAATCTATCTCAGAATCATTATTTGGGCCTCGTGATGTAGAAGCCTCAAGGTTAGGAAAGGTTTCCCTTTCTCTAGCACTAGCATTGTTACTATCTGTTGCAGCTAGGATAGCAACACTTTCCATTGTCAATCTAGAATTAATATAGTCACTATCCGTCACAGATGGGATAGTAGGACTATCAATTGTCAAATCTTTTGAATCTCCCCAAAGGAGATTTGTTGAAGGCACCCAATCATCAGACATGTCTTGCTGATTAGAGAGATTAGGTGTGTAGTCTGAGTCATTGTCACTGTTTGTCATAGCTAAGACCGGGACACTTTTATGTTTCTTATTTGCAAAACCTAAGCCAATTGTTGACTTATTCCTTCATCCAAAAAGGGCATGCTTAAGAGGTTCAGCTTTGGCATTCAATCGATGACTAAGGGGACCATGTCTTGGATAACCCATATTCTTGACCAATGTATACCCTCTCCCATAAGCTCAAGGAGAACGTGAAAAATCCTCATTATGTCAATATTTCTCCTCTCGGTAAATCCAGTCCCTAACGGAAACCTCTTCTTTTTCCTCCTAAATAAGAACTGAGGATTCTACAAACTTGTCGAACAATGTCATGGCTGAAGACGAGGGTTTCATATCTTGAGAAGGTTTGCCATAAGACCTAGGGGAAATTGGCAATTTTTTGAATGAATCAATTTTGTAATCACCCATGCCAAGATCCATGGCTTTGAATTTGTCTTTGCTTTGTTCAAATGTAGTATCAAAAGTGTCAGCCTCCCTATTCAAAGGAATGTGAGACCCTGCTAAAATTGTGTTGACTAACAATGTGCTATCCCCGGGTATGCAAACTTCTACTCCATTGTAAGGGAACTTCACACACTGATGATAAGTAGATGGGACTACTTGCATCTCATGTATCCAAGGTCTACCCAAAAAAATATTGTAAGCCAAAGGACCGGCATCAACAATCTGAAACAAAATATCTTTCTCTATAGGACCAATTCAAATAGGAAGAATAGCCAATCCTTTAGAACTACATTCTGCTTCATCATAAGCCTTGATAGTTATCTTCTTCCTTGTGTCAATGACTTCTTCTGAATAACCCAAGGCCTTCAATAAGCTCAAAGAACAAATATTAAGCCTGACACCCCCATCTATCAACACACGCCTGACATGGGTCTTGTGGATCATAACCTCTATATGAAGGGCCAAATTGTGTGGGTGGCTTAATGACTTGTCATCTTCTTCTGAGAATGTAAGGTAGTGAGGGCTAGCCAAGTGGTTGACCATATTCTGGAATTGATCTACATCTATATCATTAGGGACATTAGCCACTCGCAAGGCATCCTCAAGGACATGCTTATGCTTAGGGGACAATTCCAAAAGCTCAAAGATTTAAATCTACACTGGTGTACATTGTAATTGGTCAACAAGATTATAATTCAACTTAGGACCAACAACAGATTTAGGAAGAATGCCTTTTGACACTAGCTGCTTAGACTTACTAGAGTTAGGACCTTTAATAACAATGGGAGCTTGAGACTGACTCCTAGTGATTGCATTGAGGGGTTCAGACATCCTTCATGAGTGAGGACCTCTTAGTACCACAATGGGTCCTTCATCAGGCATAGGATTTGAATCCACATCATATCCATAAGGGTCTTTCCCTCTCATCATGTTGATATTATCATCAACAACTTCAAGCATATTAATAACATTTTCAACATTTGTGTAGGTGTAGTTGATAGTAGCCTTGCCGTTCTTGTTGTTAGAATTCTCTCCTTTCTCATATTTGGGCAAGGGTTCTTTAAAAGCTTTGTGATCTGCATTAGTGGTTAAACCATCAACTTGTAATCTTCTACTTTCAATAAGATCTTGGACAAGATGCTTAAGTTTAAAACAATTTTCTATATCATG
This sequence comes from Chamaecyparis obtusa, assembly GCA_027943335.1. Classification (NCBI taxonomy): domain Eukaryota; kingdom Viridiplantae; phylum Streptophyta; class Pinopsida; order Cupressales; family Cupressaceae; genus Chamaecyparis; species Chamaecyparis obtusa. Next base: position 3,204,515 of record BSBK01003000.1, read on the forward strand.
TCCAATTCCATTGTGAAAGACACAGAAAGCCTTCTCATCCCACCAATGAGGTTTAGGATCCGGTATGCGGAACTTTTTAGGATCCTGAGGTTGTGCCAAATTATGAGCAATTAATGTCTTGAAAATCTCTACATAGGATTCCCCAAGTTTGGTAAATTGTCTCTTTTCTATTTTAGGTCTCCCTTGATACTTGGGTTTATTTTCTTGTTGTGCTGAAGATGTTTGCAACTTCGTGACTTGGACTGCATTAGAGAGATTAAGAACTCCTTCATTCTTAGGTTGTGATGAGTCAACAACTCTGTCATTGACAACTTGCTTATTCTTATTCCAATAGGAGTTCTTTTTGTCCTTATTACCATTATTATTGTTGTTTTGGCCATTGTTGTTATTAGTTGTTTTGGCCAAAATTCCTTGTTCTTTTAGGACATCCTCTATGCGACATGCCACTTCTACCATGGTATCAAAAGAATTAAATGGGATCTTCCTTACTTCATACCTTAATTCTGGTACCAAGTTGCTCACAATGATGTCTATTCTATCCTCCTCAGGAATTTTCCTAGGATACTTCGAGCACAAACGTCTCCATCTTTGTAGAAAGGTAACAAAAGGTTCTTGATTTTGTTTGAGTTTGCACAAATCAAGCATGGTGACCGACCTTGATAAGTTGTAAGAAAAATGTTGAACAAATCTTTCCACAAGCTCTCTAAATGTCTTAACTGGAGGAGTAAGGTTAGTAAACCACTCCATGGCTTGACCCTTGAGACTCCTTGGGAATAATCTCATCAAGTAGGAGTCTTCATGGTGGAAAGAAAAGCTCATTATGTAGAATTGTCTAACATGGTCATGAGGGTCACCAACACCATCATATTTGTCATAGGTTGGAAACTCAACTTTCTTAAGAAACTCAACCAACACCACACTCTTGTCAATTGGGTTGGGACATATGGAGTCTAAATTAAATGTTCTCTTAGGAGCCCTCATCCTTTCTATATCCTTTCGAAGTTGTTTGATCACCTCATTAGTTGATGGATCTTGCTTCTTGACCTTTCGGTCCACATCAAAATTATATGGGACCTTAGCACCTTTGTTGATGAGACTTTCTAGGAATTGATCCTTGTTTTGTTCCACATACCTTTCTACATATGCTTGAAAGGATGGTTCTTGTTGCATATTCATAAAATCTATATGATCAAAGTTGGCATAACTTCCTCCATGTTGTGAGCCATGATGTGCTCATTGGGAGGGTTTCTTTGAAAGTCTAGGAGGTGACTGTCTCCTATGGTGATCATATCTTGAAGTCCTTCTACCTCTAGGACTTGGGGATCTTGAGGGTGTCCTTGACCTTCTTCTAGAACTTGGTGAGGGAGTAGATGGGGGTGAGTGGGTCCCACTATTAGTACCCCTTCCATTGAATTGGTTTTGGAGTTGTTGTGCATAGAGTCTATCTTCTTCTTCTTGAGTGACTCTTTTCCTTATGTCCAATAATGCACGTTCCTCTTCCTCTAGTTGTCTAAATTTCTCCTTTTTAGCAGCTTGTTCATCTAGATAGGCTTGCTTCTCCCTTTCAATACTCTTCAATCTCATATTTGCATATCGAGAGGTATCTCTAAGTGGAGAAGGTTGCCTTGATTATTTGATTGCATTGGTTGCATTGATGTGGTGGTCACTAGACTCGTTGCTTTGGTCTTCATGTTGTGACCCTAAATCTAAGTGAGTTTGTTGGTGATGTCTCTCAGCTTGTTGGTGAGCATCAAGATACCTTGTGTTGATCAGGGGTGATCTAGGTGGACTAGCATATGCAGACCCAGCAGACATCATGTTACCCCTATGCCGTTGAAATATGTCATCAAGAGTCTGGTTCATTGCTTCTTTTTGTTGTCGAGTGAAGGTGTAACTCATGTCCATACTTGATGAAATGGGTGCTAGAGAGGTACTCACTTCACTAGGATTACCTTTCGGATTAAAACAAATCTTAGATTCACTCTTAGGAGATTGATCAAAAAGGGGTCCTTTTCCCTTATGCTGTTGACAAATCTTAACTGGTGGTAACTGGCTAAAGACAACAGGGGGTTGTTTCCCTTGATTGACTTGGTACCTTGCTGTAACTGACATGAAAGAAAGAGATTCTTAATGATAGGGTGACCTTGCAAAGTGTCAACACCAAACTAGGATAATCAAAGTTCTCTATTGTCCAAATTGAAATGAAAAGATAGAAATAAAGGGACTTTACCAACACTGTCAAAGAGGTGCTAAAATCAAAGGATGAATATCCTTGCACTTTTGAATCAGGAGGTTGCACTAGGCCAAAATATAATTGAAATTGATTAAATGAAAGTGATTTGGACAATAAGAGCACTAAAATTCTCCAAGAATGTAGCTAACAATTCTAGAGATAAGCTTTCTCACCAAGAATAACCTTCTAACTTGACAACTATTTCTAAAGTGGCCTTGTAAACCAATTGATGCTATTCCTAGAGGGCAAAAACCAGAGATTTAAAGTCAAAACAAGTCTCTAATGTCAAGATAGAAAATTGAGCAAGCTGTAAAAAAGTTAGGTGTTTCAACTCAGGAATTCAGTTATTTTGTGGTTTAATTAGACACATTAACAGATTTCTAGCATTTTATCAAGCACATACGATAGCAATCAAGGAGTTCAAGCAAGCAATTGTCTTGAAACAATGAGCAAGGGGCAAAGCAACCTTGCGCATGAACAAGTATAGTGACTTAGTATTTCTACTCCTTAAAGGTTCTACTTGTGTATGTTCTTGAAAATGTTTTAGCAGGCACATAGAACACAATAACACCTTAACAAGCTATCTACAAGGATATACGTGGATTTCTAAAAGGAGTCCTTGATATACGCAAGGTACGTGAGGCCCAAATCTATAGATGAGAAGAATCCAAAATCACACAGCCAAGAGAGGTGTCTTTCAATTCACCACCCGCTATTTATACTCTGTCAGAACATGGGAGTTAAGGTCATCCCTTGAGGTGGTGTGTCCCCAAACAAGCCTTCTAAAAAATAAAATTAAGTAATTCACTATCAAAAGTATTTAAATCACTAAAGGTGGAACACTTAACTCTTCAAGTAAATGTGAAGTGAGTCCAAAAGTGAAACATTTAACTCTTCAAGTGAATGTGAAGCGAGTCCAAAAGTGGAACATTTAACTCTTCAAGTGAAAGTGAAGTGAGTCCAAAAGTGGAACATTTAACTCTTCAAGTGAATGTGAAGTGAGTCCACAAGGTGAAACATTTAACTCTTCACACAAACTCAAAGTGAGTCCAAAAGTGGAACATTTAACTCCTCACACAAACTCAAAGTGAGTCCAAAAGTGGAATATTTAACTCCTCACACAAACTCAAAGTGAGTCCAAAAGTGAAACATTTAACTCCTCACACAAACTCAAAGTGAGTCCACACCTTAGAAAACTAATGAGATCAAGAAAGCATAAAAAGGAGGAAACTTTGTGGAACACTTAACGCTCTTTTCAAGTAGACCCCTCCCCTATGTATGAATGCTGATCTTGTATCCAAAGGGTGGTAATGAGGGGCGATTAGAAATAAGCGAGTCCAACACCCAATTTAGCTAACAAGATCAATCAAAAGTAATCTAAAGTTGCTTATCAATACTACTCACAAATGACAAAGGGTTGAATCAATGGAATATTTAACTTTCCAAGAAAATATAGAGTGAGTCCACAAAGTGGTGCATTTAAATCCCTATGTAAACAAGGAATGAATCCATGCCCTCAATCACTCAATGAGATATTTGATATTGGAACCAAGAATTACTTAAGGTTTAAACACAAGCATTCACTTACACAAACTTTTATGAAAGCAAATCTATGTTCATTCATTTTCCATTAAGAGCATCAATTGAAATGTGTTCTATGAAAGCATGTAAACACTCAAGCCAAACACATGAGAGGTTAAATTTTAATCCCAAGATCCAAATTTTGTAGAGATAGAATAAAGTACCTCAAGTCCAACGCTTTGTTTTAAGCATTTTCCATGAAAGCAAGAGCACCTTCAAATGAACAAGACAAGAAAATAAGCAAACAAGAAATGCAATGTATATCCAACTTATGCAAATCCTAGGGTTAGATCTGAAAATCAATTGTTAGGAGAAATGATAACCAACAAATAATCTAAATGATAACTCATATCATACATTGAACAATGAAAAATAAGTGCATACCCATCACAAATTTTTTTTTTTTTTTGCATTTGACCTAGTCAACAAGATTTGATTTTTACCACATGAATTCGGACCCTAAACCAAAAATATAGAAAAGAGACCTCTATAAAAAAACAAAGATCTTTCCAAAAATGTAAAAATTTTAGAAAAATCTCTTCATTTGTGCCCTAGAGACCTATTTTACCAAAACAGACTAGTTTTTATAAATTGACCAAATGAGCTATGATATGATTTATAAATTAAAAAAACAATAAATGTATCCCCTATAGAATTTTAAGACCTTTCTAGAAATGTAAATATTTCTAAAAAATATGCTGATTTGCGCCAAAAATTGATTTTTTATGAAAAATCAAGAAAAAAATCATAAAAAATACAAATTACCTCTGAAAATTCTAAATTTTTTTTTGGAAATTTTCTAATATGTCACCAACCTACAAAACAATTTGTAGACCAAAAAACTAAGCCGTTTGGGAGATATGATCAAATCTTTCAAATCTAAAGTTTTTTTTGTCTCCAAACAAATCTGCACAAGGGTTAGCTCCAAAAATAATCAAAACTAGCATGCAAGAGGTGGGTTGCCCCATGGTGGGTGCCAAAAATGTGACCACACTTCTATAAATCCTTACATGCAAGAAAACTCAATAATGAGCCCTCACAAATCGATCCATAGCTCTCTATGCATGGAGTTGCAAGATTTGTAAAATTGCTCTCAGCTAGAGTTATAAACTCATGACCTTGCTAGTCAACCACATAATGAGAGATTCCAAATAAAAGACAAGGGCAACAATGAAAATATCTCGAATGAAATTAATATGGATGCAATGTAATGCAAACTAATCTATGAGAATGAAAGATGCAAGCTATGCTATGAAAAGAAAATACAAGTGTTACAAATCCTCTTATTAAGCTATGTGAAGCTAATCTATTGCATAAAGAAAATCTATACTAAAAATGCCATGACAATGCAACTAATAAAGAAAATATGCAACTAGAATGTAATGCAACAATGAAAGCAAGTCTTCAAAGCTTGGATGTAGAATGTTTTCAAAGAGCTCCAAATGACCTAGAAAACCTGCAGCATAACATTAGCTCTCCTTTTATAAGAAATGAGATGAAAATGGACCATTGAGATTAAGAGGCAAAAGACTTAATCAACGGTGGAGAAAAATAGAAGCTTGATCCTTGTGCACAAATATCCTCCAATGAGAAAATAGGAGTTGACTTTTGTGTCTCACATAAGACAAAAAATGTTTTTTCCCTTTTTATAAAATAAGAATAATGCTTTATTTGTGCAACATAAGATAAGAAGAAAAGTGGGGATTTTTTATTTAAATAAAAGGGGAGGAAATTCCTTTTAATTAAATAAAGGCTTAGGATAAAGTGATTGTATTATTTAATTAAAAGAGATTTTTATTTAATTAAAAGGGAGCATGTTCTCTTAATTAAATAAGATTTTTATTTTTATTTTTTTCTCTTTTAAATTAAATAAGGCTCAAACTTTAGGAAATATTGAATTGATTATGATTTGATCAAGGAAATTGATATAATTGATATTGTTGATTTTTGAAAATATTGATTCAAGGATTTGACAAATTGCTGAATGGGGGCCCAACGTCTAGGCGACCATTTTAGGGTGCATACAATATGAAATCATTGTATTTTCCTATGATTTTCACCATTAAGCATTAAACAAAATTAGACATTAAACCAAATTGAATTCATAACGTGAACTAAATTAAACCTAAATCTTAAACCTAACTTGAACCCTAACTATAACACTTAACCAAAAAAAAGTTATATCCTAAAATTTAATTGAACATTAAGCCTAGAGAAATCTAAAAAAATGTTATAATAATGGAACCCTATACCTATACGAAACAAAATTACCCTAAAACAAAGAAAATTAAACTTAAACCCTAAAACTAATTAAAAATTATATAAACTGAACCCATATTGTATACTAGAGAGAGAGAGGGGGGGCTAATTATGGGTGGAGATGCATGAGAAAGAGTCATAATAGAGAGACGGTCAGAGACATGAGGTAGAGATATATAGTAATTAAGGGGAAGAGATGGTGATAGGGGGGAGAAATAGATAGTAATTAGGGGGAAGAGATGGTGAGAGGGGGGAGAAAGGGAGAAAGGTAGAAGAGGGAGAAGAGGGAGAGGGAAGAGATTAGGTGGAGAGAGAAAATGGTGAGGGGGAGCAATGAGATAGATCTCTATAAGAAGAAGAATTAGGGCTCAAATGAGAGAGAGAGAGAGAGAGAGAGAGAGAGAGAGAGAGAGAAATTATGTATGTAGATGCATGACAAAGAGTCAAAATAGAGAGAGGGATTAGAGACATGAGGTAGAGATAGATAGTAATTAGGGGGAAGAGATGGTGAGAGGGGGGAAGGGAGAAAGGTAGAAAAGGGAGATGAGGGTGAGGGAAGAGATTAGGTGGAGAGAGAGAATGGTGAGGGGGAGAGATGAGATAGATCTCTAGAAGAAGAAGAATTAGGGCTCAAAAGTGTGTGTGTTGGAATTAGGAGAGATAAGTATGGAGAGGGGAGGGGTGAATCAGTGCCTTCAAAAACTTTACTTGTAAACTTTTTAGATCTATGACTGTAAACAGTGATAACCTTGAAAAATAACTTGTATCTAATTGCATGTATCAATCACCCATTTAACTTATGAAAGTAAACAACATGAAATAAAAATAGAAATCACATAACACAAGTATTTTGGTAATGCAGAAACCCTTGTTAGAAGGTAAAAATTGTGGTGGGGATGACACCCACAAATTCTTCACTACTGTAGATAGAAAAGGTTTGCCTGTTAGGGCTACAAGTTTTGATCACTTCTGGTGATCTTACCCTGTTAGGAGTAACATGTTAGATCAGCTAGATCTACCTAGTTATAGGATTTTAACAACACTAATGAAGTGTGTACTCGATTAAGAGATTTACATAAGACTGTTAAGTCTACTCTGTTAAGAGATTTATCCAAAACTCTATTACAATTGTTAGAAAGCAATAGGAAATTATTTGCTAATTGACAACTCAATTGTCTGATACAGATCTATAAATTTTGAATGTATTTCACCTTTACTGTGATGAATCTCTGCTCTAAACTACTCGATAGCCTTTTCTGATTCTGCTTAATCTGATATCCTCTGCAATTTGCCCTGTTAACTGATAGACTTGAAGTTAGGCAGGTGCTTCAAGTTTCTCCTTTATTCATATATCTATTCTCACATCAGTTTACATCACAAATGATGTAAACATACATTTATATTGCGATCTTCTTTTGCTGCTTTAACAAAATTAGGTTACACAACTTAGTCATAACCCTAAGATCTACAGTGTACAAAAATAACCTAGATCAAACTATTACATAAGATATACATTGCATTTAATGAATATCATAACAATAAATATTCCTCGATCTTGGTAAAATGTTTTCTAATTTGTTGTAACCGTTTGCATAGAAGAATATGCCATTTCAGATTACTATGCCATTTTCTATGATCCTCGGTAAACACTTATAAACTGCTCGGTGTATACTATCTATCGGTGTCAATGATGCTGTTGCTCGGTAAACTATGTAGTGCTTGATGTATAAGCTTTACCAATTAGTCTGTCTTGCTTCTAGTTACCGATTTGCACAATGTAAGTGACCGACTAATATCTTTGATAACCTTTGATACTAATGACAACCTTGAATGCTCAATACAGATAACAATCTCCCCCTTTGGCATTAGTATCAAAACTCGAATGTATATAGACAAAATTTTCTATATATAACTTATATTTCCACCATATACATTTATGCTTATCAAAATTTTCTAAGTACTCCCCCTTGGTGCATGCTCCCAATTAATATGTAGTAAACGTAGCATCTATGTACATATTTATTTGGCATATTGATATATACATTGCTTTCCCCCTTTTTGATAGTAATGTCAAATACAAAAATATAACAGTATACTCACATGTCAAAAATATGTTGGTGGGTTTTCTTTACTGAGTCCAAGAGGTTTTCCCATTCCTCTTTCAAGTTGGTGAGAGCAATATGCTCAAGACCGACTTGTGCATGCATGTCAACGATGTTCTCCAACATTGAAATCTCGGGTGTTGCAACAAGTTGCTCTGCTTTGACAATGTGTGCCTCAAATTTTTTTAGGTATGGAAGGAGTTCTATCTGTAACTCAGTGACCTGATTAGTTATGTGCTCTTCTTGTTTCTTTAAATCTTCTATCAACCGCCTGAGTTCCTAAACTCAGTGAATGTGCTTTGTGAAAGAATTTGGCTCGGTTATAGCTGCAGTTGTACTGACTTTGATTTTTGCTTCCAGTCCTTTTATCTTTTCACTGACTTCAACAGTGAAGGTGTCTATAGTACAAAGCTTTAGTAAGAATTGACAAATTAGTTGGGTGATAGATTTTATCTCGATGATTACCTCAGATAATTTGACCTTCTTAATTGCCACTTCTTGGCTAATTTTCTCTACCAGTTTATTTTGTATCCTTGACTATGCCCTTTCTTCAATCCATTTGTCTGCATCGGTATCCAGGGCATTGATCTTCTCTGTTAATATAGCAAGTTGATCTATGATGGGAGTATCTTCATCAATATTCACCTTAGGTACTACCTATTGTAGGATATCCCCCACATCTGCTAGAATTTCTTTTCTCTTAGTTTCTTGCTTCAGCTTCTCTTGAGCTACCTTCCTTGAACATAATTCCCCATATTTTCTTAGTTCTTCAGGGCTCAGGGTCCTCGGGTCACACTCAAGAATAATTATCACTTCATCTAGAGTGACCGGCCCTTTTCCTTTCTTTTTCTTCTTATTCTCTGATAGTAATGGTTATTTATTCTCAAGAAACTTGTCTCTAGTCTTTGAAGTATCCTTCCTAGTTGACACACTCTCTTCCTTCTTCTACTCCTTGGTAGCCATTATCTCAGTTGATGGAGTGGGATTGGGTGTGGTGTCGGTTGGGACTACCTCAGTTGCCTTTGTCTCATCTATTACTTTTTTCTTGGTGGAAGGTGCCTCTATTTTGTTAGGCTCATCTGTCTCTGTAGGTTTCTTAGTTTCTTGTACCCCTGTGGTGTCATTGTGTTGCTTGGGGTCTGAGCCATCAGGTTGTACTTGTGAAATGATTTCAGGTACTTTTGCAAGTACATGAAGCTCACCCGGTAATGATGTAAATGCACACTCAGTGACTTGCGCTTCATCTTGATTGTGTAGGGTGGAAATGTTTACATCCTCATCTTCCTTGTCATCAAGATCACCATTTGTGATGTCCTCAATGAGTACATCATCATCGATTTTCTTCTTCAGTTGGATCTCTGCTCGATCTGGTGCATCATGTGAAACATTTATTTCTTCCTTTTTCTCGGTGATATCAATTACCTCGGTAACTGATATACAGATGTCCTTTGAATTATTTGCTGTGCCATCATCAATATAAATACCTTTACCTTTGGAATCTTGTCTCCTCTTAGACAGGTTTAAGAATTCCTTTTGCTCAGCTTTTTCTTTGGCCTCAAGAATAGATCTCCATAGAGATTCGGCAGTCTCATCTACGTCTACCATGTTCTCATCTAGTATTGTCATGGCCTGATGCTTTACCATAAATCTTTCTTGGTAGATAGCCATATGTTCATCAAGTTCTGGTATACTGAGATGTGGGGTTGCCCGAACTAGAGATCTTTCTCTCTTTCTTTTCTCAGTTTCAAGTGCATAAGCCCACTTTTGATTTATCCTATCATCCAACTCCTTCAGTAATGAACATGAAAATTCTAATGGTACTCTCTTGAATTTTATCATCATTTGGATGACAACCTCTTCTATCTTGGTTTGACCCTCAGTTGACATCTTGTCAAACTTGCCTATTTCTAGATCAGCAAGGTCTCCGTTCTCAATTATATCATCAATGACTTCATCTATTGACCTTACCTTGTTGTTGACCACCTTGAATTGATTGATGCCATCTTCATTTTTAGTGTCCTCAAGGTCTTCTCTACCTCTTATCAGTCTTATCCTTTTCTTTGGTGCTTCAGCTGCAACCTTGGATCCTTTCTTTGCATAAGTCTTAGTCGGTGTAGCTGCCTTTCATTTTATTACCTTTTCTGCTTCTTTCTTTTATGGTGGTGAAGCTGCAGTTGATGATCTTGCCCTTATACCTTCTTGTACTGGTAACTACTTTTTATGAATTGTGGGAGGAGGAACCGGTGTGGGATCTTTTTCCTTTTCAGAATCGGTTTCCTCACTATCATATGGCTTGTCAGCTAACATTAACTGACCTTCAGTTTCTTGATCAACCGATGTCTTCTCAGATGAGTCAGAGACATCTCCAAATCTAGCAGTAAGATCTTCCTCATCTTTTTTTCCCTTCTAGACATTTTACCGATCTCTATGCCTCTAGTGATTCTAGATTTGGCCTCTTCATATGTTTCGAACCTAGTGGCAATGGGATCTTTTGGTAATGCAAGCAGTGCATTAATAGATTTCAGTGCGAAATCATGGTTCATTTCATAACCCATAGGTGCCAACCATTTTGATTTAGGTTCTATTGCTTTTATCATAGAATAATCTATGTCTACTACAAAACAAATATCTATCTCAAATTTTTCAACTAATTCCCTTGGAATTCTACTTCTTTGATGCATTTTGGTCTGAAATTCTTTGAAGTATGCATCAAATTCTATATTTAGGTTATCTCCTAACTTACTTATCATCTCAGTAATCTGTGCAATTATTGGTTTATTTGTTGTCCAATTTACTTTACCTACGCCAGGTACATACTTTTGTAGATAGAAAAATATACAAACAAGTAGTGATCCAAACTTACAGGTGTTTGACTTCTTTGACCTTATAGTCTTCATGTTTTCCTATAGTTGATGTAACAGTACCTCAGTAAGATCAAATTGGTGACCTTTCTCCATGATTTTGTATGCCATGTCTATTGCACTACAGGGTACATTGTTGAGTCCGCTCGATTGAAATATCTTATACCTGATTACATGTGCTACGAACTTAACTATTGGGTCTTTGATTGTTGAAATTTTTTAGTTCCCAACCATCCCATTGAGCTCCAGTGTTCTTCTCAACATCAGGTCATGATGAACTATGGAAGGCTTTTTCCTTGTCAGTTGTACGGAGGCCAGTAACCCTACTGATCATTTTCTTAGTGACCTCTATTGGTTTATCCAGCCAAAATTTTCCATCGTGATACCTACTCAATACAATTTTGATCCAATCTGTCTTAAATGAATGCGGATAATATGTAACACACAATAACCCTGATTCCTCAATCTTCTTGTATTCTTGTTTTAATTTTCCATCGATGCCACAGAGTAGTTGATGTGCTGCAATATTTTCAAAATATCCTACTTAACCAATTTTGCAGTGAATATATGCTCTTACATCTTCTTTCAATAAAACCCTATCTGGTATGCTTGAGAAAGTGCCCATTGAATCTATTTGTGATGCGACCTTGGGATGTGGTTTGAACTTAGGTTCATCAAAATTTTCCCTTACAATTAGATTAACTTCTTCCTCAACACTTTGTGATTTGCTAGTGGATGATGTAGATGCCATAAATCAATTTAGGGTTTCAGCTAGCAGCAGGTCAATAAAGTGTATAATAGAAAATGAACTTACTCGGAGTCGTCAAAGAGTGATGTTGGTTTGATCTACAATAGCCTTGAATCCTTCTGAAAATCTTTTAGCTCGAACTCCTCTCTGTGAAATCTTCGCTCTTCAAAATCACAATGTAAAAATGAACATTGTTTCCCATGTATTTATAGACTTTTCAATATTCCCGCTTAAACTTTCATGCATTTAATGCTTGACCTAACTTTTGGTACATAACAACTGTCAGCTTGGTGATGATAATAATTTACTTGTCTCTTAGTTAACATAGGATTTCTCTATCGGGTTGCACTATTGTTCGGTTAACCTTGTGTAGTGATTACCGATGGGTAACCAACTCTCGGTCTCTCTTTTATCGGCTATATAACATTGTTAGATCATAGTATATAAACCATAATGCATCTTTATTCATGCTGATTTGGTATTTGTACATCATGTATAAGGAATTGTATGTAAGATGTTCTCACTATAAATGTCAGTCCCATACATACCTTTGTCACCTTAAGTGGAGTTACCGATGTCACCCAATCTAGTGGATGAGGTTTCACCAACAACATTACTTGACTCAGCATTCTCATTAGATGCCTTCTTCCACATAGTGTTCCTTAACTTCATGATATCTGCAATATTGTATCTACTCTCAAATACATGATCTTCCTTTGGTGCTCGGTCTCTGTAGTCCTTTCTTAAATGACTGACTCTATGATAGTGCATACATGCCATTCCAGTGCTTGTCCAACTTCTTGATTGTCCAATCCATCTCTTTCTGTAACAATTTGCTGCAATGTGTCCATATCTACAACAAGCTACACAATTAGCCCATGTATTATAATCCCAAACATAAGAATTACCTTGTCTCTTTGATTGATAAGGCTTTCACTGTGTTTTCTACTTAGGAGTCCATACTTGCTTCATTTTTGCCTTACACTCTTGTGTAGTATGTCCATGTTTATTACAAGTATAGCATATTTTCTCCACAGTAGTATTGTTAGCAATATCATTATGTTTAGCTCTACACTCATAAGCTTGGTGTCCAAACTTTCCACAATAATAACAATATCCATTGAATTTAGGAGTGACAAGAGGTTTACCTTGTGCTTTGCTTCTACACACATTAGATGTATGTTCCAATTTGCCACAGTGATAACATGTCACCATTTAGGTTTTTGACTTTGATTGTTGTTGACTTGCTCAGCTTGTTGTGATGATTCTCCTTTTCTGGTATAGCCTATCTCAGCTCTACTCCCAAATCTTCTTTGATTGAATAGAAAGTCATCAATCTTCTTTGAACTATCCTCAGCCAATTTCTTCATTTCATTGTGTTTCTATTGAGTTTTCACTTCATTCCTCAGCTTCTCATTCTCCTCTCTGAGTCTTGCAACTTCTTCAAGGTTTCTTGACAATTCTCCATTTACTCAGTTGACCTCTTGATTCACATTCATCATTTGATTAGATACTTGGTAGTGACGATCAGTGAGTCTATGTATTTCATTTTCTTTAGCTTAAATTTGTTCAGTCATCTTTCTTCGATCATCAATGGCCAGATTCCTTTCTTGCTCAGCTTGTCTAGCATTGTTCATAGTCTCAACCATTCTCACCATATGATGTTCTTGACCGATTTGAAGTGCTTTCACTTATTTGGTTAAATGTTGATTCTTTTCAAACAAATCAGTTATTATGCTTTCAGATCCATCATAGATGCTTCCAGAACTAGATCGAATATGCTCAAACATATCATCAATTACTTCTTCTTGATAACCAATCTCATTTTGTAAAATAGCTAGGTTCTTCCTTTCAACCAGTAATTTCTTCAATCCTTCCTTGGCTTGCTTGTACTATTCAATAAACATCTGCATCTGTATCTTCTAATTCTCAATAGTCTTATCAAGCTTATATCTCTCCATGACTTAGATCTTTACCCTTCAGTGGTTAAACTATTCAACAAGAGAACTGGGCTCTGATACCAATTGTTGGAATTAGGAGAGATAGGTACTAAGAGGGGAGGGGTGAATCAGTGCCTTCAAAAACTTTACTTGTAAACCTTTCAGATCTATGACTATAAACAGTAATAACCTTGCAAAATAACTTGTATCTAATTGCATGTGTCAATCACCCATTTAACTTATGAAAGTAAACAACATGAAATTAAAATAGCAATCACATAACACAAGTATTTTGGTAATGCAAGAACCCTTGTTAGAAGGTAAAAATTGTGGTGGAGATGACACCCACAAATTCTTCACTACTGCAGATAGAAAAGGTTTGCCTGTTAGGGCTACAAGTTTTGATCACTTCTGGTGATCTTACCCTATTAGGTGTAACATGTTAGATTAGATAGATCTACCTAGTTATAGGATTTTAACAACACTAATGAAGTGTGTACTTGGTTAAGAGATTCACATAAGACTGTTAAGTCTACTCTATTAAGAGATTTATCCAAAACTCTATTACAATTGTTAGAAAGCAATAGGCAATTATCTGCTAATTGACAAATCAATTGTCTAATATAGATCTATAAGTTCTGAATGTATTTCACCTTTACTGTGATGAATCTCTTCTCTGAACTGCTCGGTTGCCTTTTTTGATTTTTCTTAATCTGATATCCTCTGCAATCTACCCTATTAACTAATAGACTTGAAGTTAGGCAAGTGCTTCAAGTTTCTCCTTGATTCATATATCTGTTCTCACATCAGTTTACATCACAAATGATGTAAACATACATTTATATAGAAATCTGCTTTTTCTGCTTTAACAAAATTAAGTTACACAACTTAGTCATAACCCTAAGATCTACGGTGTACAAAAATAACCTAGATCAAACTATTACATAAGATATACATTGCATTTAATGAATATCATAACAATAAATATTCCTCAATCTTGGTAAAATGTTTTATGATCTATTTTAATCATTTGCATAGAAGAATGTGCCATTTCAGATTACTATACCATTTTCTGTGATCCTCAGTAAACACTATATAAACTACTCAGTGTATACTGTCTATTGGTGTTGGTGATGTTGTTTCTCGGTAAACTGTGTAGTGCTCGGTGTGTAAGGTTTACCGATTAATCTGTCCTGCTTCTAGTTACCAATCTACTCAATGTAAGTGACCGACCGATATCTTTGATAACCTTTGATACTAATGACAACCTTGAATGCTCAATAGAGATAACAGTGTGTGTGTGTGTGTGTGTGTGTGTGTGTGAGAGAGAGAGAGAGAGAGAGATTAGGTAATTAAACCTTAATCCACACAAAATTTAATAGATTTAAATATAATTAAAGAATAGTCCAAATTCATCCTAACCATAAACATAATTAAACACTATATAAGCAAAGCTTAACTCTAACCATAACCCTAACATTGAACCTGATTGAACTCTTCCCTAATTGTAGACTACAATGAATCCTTTCTCTAGACTTAACTAAACATTAAACATAGCCCTGAAATAAACTAAATTGTACCCAAACTCTCTATATTAAAGAGAACAGTAATTGTATACCAAATTTAAAGATAAACCTAAATCAAATATAAATCAAATTATAATGCTAAACCAAATTGAATGAAAACATAAAAATAATTGAATGCTAAACTAAATTGAATCATTACCCTAAACCTAACTAAAAACTAAGACAAATTGAATGGTAACCCTAAACCAAATAGAATCATATTCCAAAGACTAAACTAAATTGAACCCTAACCCTAAACCAAATTCAAAAACCTTAAACCTAATTAAAAATTAAACCAAATTAAACTTTAACCCTAACAAAAAACAAAATCGAACCCTAACCCTAAACATAATAAAAATGATAAACCATTTTTTAATCCTAATGCTAAAACTATTCAAACACTTAGAAACCAATTTACCTTTAATCAACAACCCAATAAAATATTTCCCTTGATAGTAAACCATATTAAACCCCAATCTGAAATTTAACTAAACACTAGATGCCATGTTGAACCCCAACCTTATAGAAACTTGAAACCAAACCCTAGATCAAATGAATCACTGACACTAACAGAAAACCAAATTGAACTATAACATAAAATTAAACTAAACTCTAATGCTATAATAAATTAAACACTAACCCTAACAATTTTGAGAAATAAACCAAGTTTAACCCATATAGGGTTAGAATTGAGACTCATCAACCAAATTGAAGAAAAATCCTAAATCAAAGGAAACCGAAATTATAATGCTCAACCAAATTGAATTCTAACCCTAAAACTGATCAAATGCCAGACTAATTTCAATCCTAACCCTAAACCAGACTAAAAACTAAGCCAAATTGAATTGTAACCCAAAACTAAATAGAATCATTACTCAAAGACTAAAAAAACTTAAACCCTAACCGTAAATTTTTTATTGAACTAAACCTTAAACCAAATTGAACCCTAACAATAAATCATTTACTAAACTAAACCTTAAACCACATTGAAAATTAAACCGAATTGAACTCCAACCCTAATGTTGAACCAAATTAATCCCTAACCCTTAACCTAATCAAAATAATAAACCAAATTGAACCCTTATCCTAAAAATAATTGAACACTAAACCAACTAGTCACAAACCTAATAAAATATTTTTCCTAATAGTAAATCATATAGAACCCTAATCCTAAATTTAATTGAACACTACATACCAAGTTTAACCCCAAGCCTATAGAAACTTGAATCCAAATTTTAAACCAAATTGATGTCTAACACTAACACCAAACCAAATTGAATCCTAACATTTAATTAAAATAAACTCTAACACTAAACTAAATTAAACAACAACAATAAACCTAATTGATACACAAACTATGTTGAACCCTACCAAATTGAACCTTCATCATCTAACAAAAACTTACCCTAAACCTAACTCTCTAAACAAATTATTAATCTTAACACTAATACTAGACCAAATTTGATAAGAGTCCCTAACACAAAATCAATTTGAAATCTAGCCCTAAACCCCATCAAACCCTGATTCTAGACTTAATTCAGCATAACCCTAAATGAATTTGACTTAAAATTATAACTCTAAATGAAAATCAAGTCTAACCCTGTTCATAATTGAATATTAGGCCAAATTATAACCTAAACCTAACCATCAACCCAAATATACCATAAAAATAACACAATACCATATTCAACCCTAACCGTAAACCAAATTTTATCATAACCTGAACATGAATTTGAATTGAACTCTAACCCTAAATGAAATTGATTGTTAAACCAAACCACATATAGAGGCTCTAACATGCAACCAAAATAAACCCTTATTTTAAATCCTATTTAACCCTAACTCAACTAAAATAAATGTTTACTATATACGAAATTCACTTGTAAACATAATTTATTTGTAACCCTTACATTAAACTAGATTGGATCCTAATACTAAACTCAACCTCAAAAACAATTGAGCTCTAACACTAATGATAATTTAATTTCAATGTGAAACAAGAATGAAATTGTACCATAAGCCTTTTTCTAAACAATATTGTAACATAACCCAAGATTAATTCTACATTGAATTAAATGTAAATGTGTCACTAATAGTAACATAAAATAAATCCCCACCTTAATCCAAATTGAATCTTAACCCTAAACTAAAATCTCCTCCTTACTCAAAATTGAACCTTAACCCTAAAGTAAACTTAATCATTTTATGCACCAAACTGAACCCTTATCCTAAACAAAATCAAACCCAATCAATCAGTAAACCTAAACCATATTAAACCCTCAAACCTAATTTTAATTGAAAACTGGAATGGATTGAACCCTACCCCTAAAATAAATTGTACCATGACCTTAAGATTGAACCACATTTACTCCTAACATAAAACCTATGAAACACTAATCCTAACACTAGACCAAAGTTTACAATAACCCAAAGGCTACTTAAACATTAACTAATTGAAATCCTAATCCTAATCTTAACCCTAAACCAATTGACACCTACGTCTAATTGTAACTCTAAACCTTACAAAATGCTATCCACAACCCTAAACCAAAATGAGCCCAAATCCTATTGAAAACCTTGAACCTAATTGAATATTGAACTTAACAACCCTAACCCTAAGCCTACATTAAATTAAACCCTAAACCAAATTGAATCATTTCCTTAATTGTAACCCTTACCCAAAATAAATCCTAAATATAATCAAATTCAATCCTTACTTTAAACATAGCCCAAAACCTAAAAAATATAATAAATTTATTGTAAAACATCAAACTATTGTAATAAAGAAAGATTTATAATAAAATTTAAAAAATTTAGCTTATAACATTTATAAAATAAAATTATTCTAAAAATTAAATTATATAATTTAATTTTTAGGACTCGCCCCTTCCAATGCTACTAGCTATATATATATTATATAATATATAGAGAGAAAGCATAGATATATCGAAGCTTTAATTTACTGTAAAAATATTTCACATTTAAAAGTTAAAGCCTTGATATCTCTTGGCTTTCTCTATATATTTAAGCCGATAGGCTTTCTCCTGGGGAGATGCCCATCAGAATTTTCAAACAATCTGACAGTCTTACGCCAGGAGAGGTGGAAGCGGTGCTGAAAAAGGTGACGGTTTCCACATCCTAGCTAGCAATAATTGGGTGGTCATCGGTGCCTGTGGAAAGTTTTGCGGTGGCTGCTTTAGTCTCCAAATGCATTGATTTGTCTCCAGTGTTACTTTACACAGAGGAATCCCCTTGCAAAGTCTTTCCTTCGGTGTCACTTGAATGTATGTGATATTGTCGTTAGCATTTGGGATGCATCAAGGCCCAAACCCCATCAGATATTTTGACCTATTCTTTCCTTCAATAACATACGAAAATGTGAGGCTACAGAACAATGTACAGATACTACAAATATACATATCAGTCACACTCGAATGACCTCAAGGAATGATTATATATATATTTGGAGGATTTGGATATTTAAATTATAGATTGATTAAAAATAATAATTAATTGAGTGTGGGCATGGGCTACAAGAATTAAATATTTTTTTCAAAAAAAAAAATTTGGAAACAATGTTCATTTGACGCTAGTTGAAACATTCCTCCGACCTCGCCTCAATAAATATTAAGTCCAATATAATTGTTAAAAGGCTACAAAAATCTTGCCTCGAGATCAAGAATCCAATAGCTTAAACCCCCAAACGCAAGTAGATTGCTTTTGGTTTCTCACATTTGATAAAAAAAATGTGCTTTGTTAGGGTTTCGTAATATTCTTTTGGCAAACCCTATTTTGATCAGCACCATTCGCAATAGACGGTTTTAAAATTATTTTAGAGTTTATATTTTTCTATTATAATTAAACAAATTATATATATTTTAATTATTTTTAAAAATAATTTTTTATTTGAATTGAATTTGTTTTTATAAATAAAATTATTATTTTAAAATATTATCTTTAAATTATTTGTGTGTTTACTAGAAACTTACATTCTTGTTTAAGTAATTTTTATGTTTAAAAAATTTAAAATTTGTATTAAATTTAATTTTTAGATTTAAATTAAAATTATATTGTTGTCAAAGGATGAGGATACTTGCCATAAATTTCTTAACTAGGATTGCATAGAATATTTAAATTTTTAAAATTAATGAAATTGATGTTCAAATTGTCATCCATTTCATTGGGTATATTTATTTTTTCTAGAGGGAAAATATTGTTTAGACAAAAAGGAAAAACATTGTTTAGATATAGAGGGAAATATTGTTTAAACATTTGATTATCTAATTTCTCTTCATTGGATTTGGTTGATTAAGTGTTCATGAATATACTTGGGCTCAAAGATTATCATTGATAATAGTTTTGAATCTATTAGCCATAATTTTAGTACACTATCCAAAATATATGTCTTAAATATTATTTGTTTGCTCATATTGTATTAAAAATTGATACTTTCACATGTTTTAACCTATCAAATTTAACACTCAACACTCATAAAAGAAACAAAGGAAAATCAACATATAAAGTGTTAGGTTTTCACCTAAAAAATAAAATTATTCTTGTGAATTTATTTTTCCTATTGATATCTTCATTTTCACCCAAATTAGTTACATATTGTCGCTTGAAATTGTATTTTTAATTATTAGTACTTGGCCATAGGCTAGGCAAGTACTTTTTTGGATTTCTTCCATTAACTAGTGATTAAAAAATCACATTTCTACCAATTAAAATTATTATTTTTATCAAATTTGTTACAAATTTAATAATTTGTATAGTATACATGCACATTTTTTATGTTTATAATTGAACAAAATTAATTTCGAGCTCTTCTATTGGCTTAAAAATTTAGCCTCTTATACACGGATTTTGTGGAAGCACTACCTCTATTACAATTTTTGAGGCAATATTATAGGGGCAAATACTTTACCATGCCATTAAAATAATTCATATTTAATTTTAAAAATATGTTATAATATAAATGCATGGTTTTGGATATATATTATTTATTAACTAATGTATGTTAAATTGAATAATAAAATTTGTTATATGTATTATAATTAGATGTTATATATTTAGATTAAATAATAAAAATTATAATTATAATCTAAATATTAATAAACTTAACTTTTTCATTATATAAGTTATATGAACTATATTAAATATTATTCAAATTGTTCCTTGTTAATTAAATAATGTAATTTATTTTGATTTTAACAATTATTTTTTTAAAATAGGAAATTATATTATATTAGATTAATATTTTATGTGAAGTATTTAAATTTTGATTTATAGTTATATTTTTAAAATATCTTATAGTATATTATATTGATTATTTATGTATAAATTATTTTATTTCAAAAATTAATAATTATATTTATGAAAAATAATTTTATTGATATTTTAAATTATATATATTTTAAATATTGATAATATATAAAATTTTAAAATTAAAAAATACTATAAAAGATATTACTTGAAATCTTTTTAAAAATTAAAGATAATTTATGTACTTCATTAACATAGATATATTCACTTACATTTATAAGGATTAATTTTCTTTTGTTTTTATTAATTTAATTTAAACTATGATAATTAAATATGTTAAAATTGTAAAACAAAATAGTAAAATATTTATAATTATTATATATTTATAATTCTAAATTAATATAAGACTTCACCTATTATATCAAATAGCTATAATATTAATTACATTGTGATTAATACCAATTATACTTGTACTTAGTAACTACAACAATGGATATTTGTTTATCTTTAACTTATATTATTAACTTAATATCAAACTCCTAATCAATTAATCAATCTAATTATATTTGTATGAAATAGCCATAATACAATTTGGAAGAATTTTATTATTATTATTATTATTATTAAGGCAAGTACTTGGCCACTACATGGCACTTGTTAGATATGTTTTACTATTTTTTATACCATTACTAAATATTAAATGAAAAGAAACAAAGGAAAATAAACATATAAAGTGTTAGGTTTTTTTATTGTCTGGGTGGTTAAAGTTCGGGTAAATTGTTTACATGAAATTATAGTAAGCTAAAGGATAGGATAGGCCGTCTATAATATTAAAATATTAAATTATTCTTAAAATTTATGTTAAAGTTAGAATAAGTTCAAGATGAGACTTTAGTATAGGAGAAGACATTAAATTTTCCTACACCCTAAGTCATAAGGTTCAACCCTAAGCCCCAAGGTTTGAATTTGAATTTGTGTTTGAAAAAAGATTCAACATTAAATTTCCCATATATATATTTATTTTATAAATATAAATAATATATTTATAAATTTAGTATAGTAAAAGTAATATTGAATATTTAAAACATTCACTAAATTTTATTTTTAAAAGAGTTAAAACAAAATATTAAATTATTTTAAAAACATAATGATAAGATAGCTTTAAAAATATTATATACTAAAATTTATTTTAAAAAACACAAAATAAAAACATATTATTATTTTTTAACTAAAACTTGAAAAAGTACTAAATTTTACCTTAAAACATTAAGAAACAAAATACATTAATTTTTAACTTTTAAATTATTTAAAAAATTATATTTTATTTAAATATAATTATTATTTTACCATTGAAAAATTCATTGCTTAAAAATATAATAAAATCATAATAATTGAAAAAATATATAATTACAAATATTGTAATAATATTATGTTAAGTTTAAATAAATTATTAGTGAAATTACAAAAAGTGTTAGTTCATAACATATATGTTGAAAGTTTAAATATAAATATTTAAATTTGTTATTTTTTATATATTATTGTTTAAAAATTTAAATTAGCATTATCATAATATAATATTAATATGTTAAATTATAATTAAAATTTATTTCAATGTTATAATAAGTGTTAAATGAGACTTCAATAAACAATGATTTGAGCTTAAAATGTAATAATATGACAATTATTACGCCTAAAGATATTACGTGGCGGTTGGGTGGAATATTTTTGCCACTTTCACATCTTGACTCTTTTGTACCTTTTCTTCCTTTTTCTTAATATATCAAATTGTGATTTTATTTATTTCATGAATTTATAAGAAATTTCTGAAAATTATTAAACATTTCAAAAGCTATTAGTGTGGGCTAACATTCTATAATTGTTGTAATTGAATTATTATGCAAATTAAGAAGGAATGAAATTCCTTATAGATGTGTTATATAAATTATGAATGACTTTCATTATATTCTATCCTTAACTTTAACATCCCTTTTTTATTTTAAATTAGGATATTAATCATTGTCGTTGGTTGTTACAATGTCAGGAAATATTATGGCACATCACCATGATTCTGAAGATGTAGTCACCATCCCGGACAGTTCACCTGAGAATTTAGAAATATTTTTGAACCATAATTCACCACCCGAGTCTTCGACAGATTCTGTTTCAGCAGAATCTCCTTTCTTCATTGAAGGGAGTATTGATGACCTTGCCACCCATATTCCCTAAAATTGTAATAATATTGTTGAACAACTAAGACATCTATGTCAACATATTGAAGAATGGAGGCCATGAAATTGAACTTGTGCATGATGTTAAGAACAAATATCATCTAGCTTGTACTGTCTTAGATGCATATTACGACATCGCAAAAGAGTCACGGTATGCAAGGCTCTATGGAGTTAGCAATGCGGATGATCTCAAGTGCTAGTTTCGTAACTTCTTGGACCAAGTGTGGAATTTGTAAAAACCATGAAACAACTTGTCCTAATTATTTTTATATAATGCTATAGGTGTATGTATGGTCCATTATCAAAAAAACATACCAAGGAACCTAGCACAACCTGCATACTGTAGGCACTCAGAGTTGATATTATTACCGTCATCAGCTACTCCTTCAGCATAGGCTACCTATTATTTGTGCCTTTGATGTAATGTTAACATTGTATGTGCCTGTAATTCTAGAATATAAATCACATTTGGCAGTTTGTAACAATTGCATCCTCTATACTCTAACAAATGGATTGTGTCATACCCTCAACTGAACTTAGATGTGTTTACATTCAAAGAAATATAAATGTATATAATGTTACCCTATATACTTTTCTAAGTCCCAACTGTTGGATAGGATATTGAATTCCTCAATGAGTAATTAAAGTGGGCTTGCATAAATTTTGCAAATATATTACAAACTTATAACCATGGAATCATTGACTACAAATGCGGTGATTTACTCATGTATGATGGTAATGCATGCCTTGATCCCCAAGTACAAGTGTTCTCCATACAAAAATTTGGAGGTGGTACTGAACAATCTCTATGTTATAAACTAGAGATATCTGACGGTGCTTACAAACACATAGTGACATTGCCAACGAAATACAACCATTATGTAACAAACCAAAATATCAAGATAGGGACATTGATATGCTTAACAAAATATAGTTGCTCCCAAACAAGAAAAGTACAGTGAGTGGCAAACTCTAACACATTTTAAAAAGACTTCTATACTCTTCTTCAATGTGTGGAAAATGTATGTCTCACAAGTACTTGCACTATAAATATGTAGGTGGATCATAATTATGGGGCTAGAGATTCTTCATACAGAACACAAGATTCTTGGGAATCTAGGATCTTTAGATGCAGGTTGCATAGATGGAACATTGCAAGATACAACAGGGTCACAATCTTCACAAATAGAAGTCAGAAACACTAGCACGATTAGTGATACACCTCAAAAAAAACTTCTTCTTGGAATACAAACAACTGAATCAACTAAAATAGTGCCTACCACATTGATGCCTATTAAAAGCTTGAACCCATACCAGCTAAGAGGACATATAAAAGTTCGTGTAACTATGAAAAAGGAGATGCATCTATTTCAAAAATAGAGCGGGCATGGCTAGGTATTTAGTTTTGATGTCATAGACAATGAAGGGACAAAGACGTGTTTCAGTTGCTTTAATGACATAGCAGATATGCATTATAATAATATATAGATCGAGGTTGTTTACAATATAGTTTGTGGAATGGTTAAAAGTGCAAATAAATTTTACAACAAACTCAATAGTGGACTGGATATAACTTTGACTCAAGATTCAAGGGTCACCCCGTGTGAGGATGAACCCTCCATTCCTAAACATTGATTTACTTTCACCCCAATCGATGAAATCAAAAGTAAGCCAAACAACTCAGATGTTGATATTATTGGAATTGTTATTTATGTGCAAGAGACTTCAATAATAAAAAGTAAAGATGGTACAAAGGTCCCTAGGCACACGATCAAGCTGCTAGACACTTCTTGCACTGCTATAGATGTTACACTATGGGGGCACCAACTGAATGAGAAGGTGTAGATCTTTAGCAAAAATATTACCACCAAGAAACTACAGTGCTTGCTATTAAAAGTGGGTGTGTATCTGAATACTCTTGGTGAGGTGATAGACATTGTTAATGGGCCAGACTGCAAGCCACCAAGTGTGCCTATGTATATTGTCATACGTTTTGATAATTATTGTGGGCCATCTTGGAACGAACAGGATCCAAAGGCTGTATCGATTGTGCCTGTCACATTAAGCAGTTGAAGACAATTCCCTCTTACCATGTCATGGGCTATTACTATACATAAATCATAGGGGCTTACGCTACAAAAAGCAACAATTGACATTGGTAAAATAGAGAGACAAGGAATGACGTTTACAACTATATCAAGAGTGAAATATCTAGATAGTCTTCACATCTAGCCTGCATTCTCCTATTATGGGTACGCCAAAATGCAAAAAAATCCATATACAATGAAATGGAAAACAAAACAATCTCGTCTAAATCAACCGTTAATGGAAACAAAATACACCTATTCTGCATATACAGAACAATAATGAATCTATATAGCACTATCGACGTAACCCTTGGACCCTTCAAAGGTACAAGTGCTAGTATATTATATATATATAGCTACTTACTATTCTTTTCTCCATACTATTGTCAACCACAAGGGGATAATCTTATTGTCTTATATATATCCTATGAAAAATCTTAACCATGCCCTCTCTTGAACACCATGCTACTTTTGGGGAATGTCCATTGTTTTAATTTAATTGATGGCATGGGGTCTAGAAAAGAATCTGGTCATGCCTTGTCATCGCCAGTTATAGGGAGGTGAAAAGTTGTTTTGTTTGACTTTTTTTATCTATCTTGATTGTTAAATTTTTTTTATGGTGACTGGGCATGCACATTGGGAGTTAAAGCCAAGTTGGAGTGGGTGTTATATTGGGTGATTTAACACCATTGACTTTCTCTTAGCATTTGTCACATGGATCCCACATTAGCATTTGTCTTGTACAAACCATATAAAATGGTTTTTTTAAAATGTTTGAATAAAGCATGGATCCAAGTCTAGACCCACGTCACTTTTCCTATATTTATTTTAATTTTCTTTTTCATCATTATCTTGTTTTGGTACTTGCATGGGCCTACTTGGAAATTAATTTAATGGTTTTCTTCTTTTTATCATGTTGTTGCTTATTTTATATTAGATTTAAAGTTTATGTTACCCAAGGGAGATGGACTTATCTCGAGTGGGCCTACTTAATAAAAAAACTTTTTCTTTACATAAAATTACCCCTTTCTCTTCACGATACACATTACTGTATTTATTTGTAAGTTTTTTTTTTAAGGATATGTTTTATGGACTGGTCCCTTGACTTGCAACATGGGCCTTACCTTGGGATCTTTTCTTTAAAAGATCAATTTCTCTGTTATTTATATTTATTGATGTATAGTAAAATCAGCAAACATAAGTATTTGAAATTATTTATCTTTAATTAGATATAAATTAATAATAGGGGTTGAAAACTATTTTCTTTAATTAATGTGTATTGTTACTAATTAAGTTGTGTTTCAAATTATTATCTTGTAAATAGTATTAAAAGTATTGTAAATTTACTTAAATTGTATAGTTCTTATGTTATTTAATTAAAGACGTTATAGTTAACGTTATGTAATTAATGTGTTTTATTATTATTATTATTATTATTATGCATGTGTGTATTGTTATTGACATGTAGCCTTTATGTCAAATATGTTATGTTTATGTGTAATTATCATACACGGGTAGTGCAAAGCCTTAAGAATGAGTTGTTTTACCAGAGGCTAGGGTGCATTTGCATTTTCTTATATGCTTCTTCATGTGTGAATTGTATTGGCTTGATCACCATTTCTAGCATTGATATCAAGTTTATTTTTGCATGATTTCATATATATATATATATATATATATATATATATATATATATATATATATATATGAAATATAAGTTTATTTGATATACCTTATAGGTTTTGTTATCATTACCGTGGCTACATGATTGCCAGTATGTTCCTTGTATGAGAAGGAACCCAATTGAGTGTTTGATTATTGGTGATGCTTTTCTATTTGAGCATTAAGGGAGGTTAAATTGGTGCATCTTAGGAGATTGGCTTACAATAGGGGTCTGGGACCCAAAGTGGTCAGAACTTGGGTAACCTAGAGTAAGTCTTGTTAACAAGTGATAACATAGTAATTAAAATTTGGAGAGTTCATT
Source organism: Chamaecyparis obtusa (assembly GCA_027943335.1). Classification (NCBI taxonomy): domain Eukaryota; kingdom Viridiplantae; phylum Streptophyta; class Pinopsida; order Cupressales; family Cupressaceae; genus Chamaecyparis; species Chamaecyparis obtusa. The sequence goes on from BSBK01003000.1 coordinate 3,231,365, forward strand.
AAAAAGATAATTAGAGATAATGCTTCGCCCATGCCTTGAGCGCTTGTATAGGCTAAGGGTGGGAATGGGATGATACCTAGAGATTAGGTATGATTATAATTCCTCATGTTCTTGAGACGGTATTCTAGTTCCGCGTGGGTTGTATTGAGGGTCCGAGGCCCAAAGTGGCCAATCCAAGGTAACTCAATGCTTGAGTGTCCGGGGTCCAGTGTGACTAGTCCAAGGTAACTCAAGTAGATGGCCATGTGATGACACTCCCATAGTATGCAGCCTAAGTCTCCTCCATAGTTTCTACATTTTCCTCTAGTGGTGTCTCTTTGGTATTTCAATATTATATGGTGATTTGTACTTGTTCGATATTCTGGTGTTTGGTGTGTGGTACATGTTGACTTTGATACTTATTATATTTTATTTATCATTAGTTGGTGGTACCTTTTGAGTTAGAAATCATTCAGGACCCTTTTCTTAGTTATTTTGATTGAGCTTGTTATCTGAGTAGGGTTTGTTGTTATCTCCTCAGCACAGTGGGAGTGGACCTTTGGTTCCACGAGGTCGGGTGGTAGTGTTTCTTTTACCATTTGAGATTCTGACATTCCTGTAGTGGTACTTAACGATGCTTGTTGTTGTTACCTTCTTCTTATTCTTCATTGGAGGCTTGTTCGTACCTATCTTATGATGTTTATAATTATATCTTGTATTAGTGCTTCAAAGATGATTCCTTGTGGATATTATACTATATTTTGTATTTGATTATTATGACATACCCTATGACTTGTGTAGAGGATGTTGTTTCATTTTATTTATACCTTATGGTATTAGATGTACTTGTTATTCATTGTACATGAAATATTTATAATTATTCTTAATATAAATATTAAATTTGTAATACATAATTCTACATCATGGGACCCTCGAGGATTGTTAACTGTAATTGAGTTCTGCATATGTACTTATTTATATCTTATGGTTGTGTTGCTTTTGCATTGTTATCATTATTGTTTGTAAACACTTAAGAAAAAAATTTATTCTATAAACTTAGTGTCATGTTTAGTTTAAATTCTCCTGGGTTCCGTGGTGGGGCATTACACATGAGTCTACTATAGGGGGTTCCACTGTACAATGCATCATGCATACAAAGAGGGAAGATATGTAGATTGTGCAGAATGGTGTACAATGAAACTCAAGCTCACCTATGTGTACGGTGAGATGTTTTGATGCCGAAGGGAGTGTCTGAGGTGAAGGGAGTGACCAAGGCTAAAGGGAGTGGCCCGATGCCAAAGGGAGTGACCCGATGCCGAAGGGAGTGTGTAAGGTTGAAGGGAGTGACTCGATACTGAAGGGAGTGTCTATGGTGAAGGGAGTAACTGAGGCCTAATGGAGTGACTCGATGCCGAAGAGAGTGTTTGAGGTGAAGGGAGTGATCAAGGCCGAAGGGAGTGACCTGATGCCAAAGGGAGTGACCCGATGCCTAAGGGACTATTTAAGGCTGAAGGGAGTGACTCAATGCCAAAGGGAATGTCCTAGGCAAAGGGAGTGGCTGAGGCCAAAGGAAGTGACCTGATGCTAAAGGGAGTGACCCAATGTCAAAGGGAGTGTCTGAGGCCAAAGGGAGTGACCTGATGCCAAAGGGAGTGTCTGATGTTGAAGGGAGTGTCCGATGCCAAAGGGACCATCAAATGGAGGAGTGCCAAGGTTGCTAGTAACCATTTCATGGAGTGACAGTTGTTACACCAAATTCTATAACAAATCATAGAGTGTATAAATGTCTATGGCATTCGTTAGGAATTAGAGGCAAAAAGGATGAAATAGTAAAGTGTCAAAGTGGTGTAAAGTCAGGTTAATTGTAACACAATATGAGTCTATGAAAAAATACATTATTATTTGTATGTAACATTGGTTAATGTAATATAAAGAAGACACTTGGATTTTTCAGTGGTGGGTTTTTCTCAGAAGGGTTTCCCACGTAAATTTGGTCTCCTATGTTTATCTTGTGTGCATGACATTTTATATGTTCTTGTTTCTTTTGTATATCTCAATATTTTGAAGTAGATTCAAACTCTTTATTATTTCCCCTGTAAATTGGCATTAGGAAGGTGTTTCTGCACCATTTCTTTCCTAACACATTTTAGTCGAGAGGGCCAAGAAAGTGATAGAGGCCAACTGGAGCATCCAAGCCTTGCAAGTACCTTGTGGTAGTTTGTATATCAAAAAATTGATCTAGGTAATTAACAACCAGGTAGACAGCCAGGTACCCAAAATTATAAAAGCAATGCACCTTGAGAATCTGACTAAGAACTTCCCTCAGAGTGTTAAGGTCAAGGGTTCGATTCCTAAACCACTCCACATACCTTGGTCTAGGCATGAACTCAAGCTCTTTCTACAACAACACAGAGAGCGAGTCATCATCCTCAACTATAAAGAAAGAAAGAGACAAATGGCTCTGTTGGGTATCATTCTGGTTGTCCCAAGATTGATATGAGAACCATTCTCAAGAATGTTGGACACACAATCAAAGCTAGGTGCCATGGATGCATTGTCTCAAATCTTCAATATTAATTACTTCTTTCTATACTTCCCCAAATCCCCTCTCTTGAAACAATCAAAAGGAAAGATTAAATAAAAAATCCCAATGAAATCAACATGTGTGCAATCCTCTGTGGATTAGTCATAATCCCTTTTCCAACCCCTCTCTTGGCTACATAATCTTTCCCCCCTCTAGATCTGTTGGAAGTGGATTCTTAAAAAAACTTAAGAAACATATTTTTATCCTCAGACTGGACTGTCCAAAATGGGGACACCATGCCCTCATAATGGCATGATAATCTCTCCTGGAGCCGGCTATGCAGCTAAAAAATTCTCCCTGCCCCACTACCATGCATGGCCCCTTTCGCATACCATCCATACTGGGTGATACTCCATCATTGACCTACTGTCTTTTCGACGACATTTACCTGTCATCTAGTTCGAATGGCATTTTATTTTGTAAAATTTTTACTTGACTGCATGACTGGTGGTCATACACATGCAAAATGATAGGCAAAAATTGTACCAATATCACATTCTTAATTAACAGAAGGCTATTTTAAATATTTTTAATTCTTTATTTAATTATCATTTATCTTTTTAAATTTTAAAGTTTATTTTGTTAGTAACTTTATTATTATTTATGTGTCATTTTATATTTATTATTTTTAATATTTTTAAAGGTAACATTACTAAAATAATTAACATGATATATTAATATTTAATTATTATTTAAATTTTTAATACTATATATATTTTTAATATTAGATAATATACTTTTTTTAATAAAAAATATTTTCATTTATTTTAATAAATATTTTATAATATATTTAATTAACTAATATGAACTTTTTTATATATTAAAGATCAAGATTTCAAAGAGTTAATATAGTAATACAAGGGAGGCTATGCCTCAACCTACCAACAACTAGAAACAGCTAGAGAACCACTAAGTCAACAAAATCTTAAGTACACATTATAGACAAAGATAAAGAGTATGTAGCAGAACGCATGAAAAAAGGAACTCCAAAAAGAACAGGGGAGAAGTCTTCTAATGAAGAACATCATCTAGATTCTCAATCCAAGTGGTCTAGCCTAGAGAGCCCTCCATCCAAACCACATTCTTCCACTCTAAGATCTGGGTAAACATTTCAAGTTTATCAAAATTGGGGCCTTTGTTATCTTTGATGTCCTGAATTAGCTTCTCAAGCAACTCATCGAATGCAGACTGGTTGTCCACAATGCTGGCCCATTCAAAACCATCCTTCATCTCATAAATGAACATAGAGGTGTGCCCATCTTTGAGAAACCTCAACAACTTCTCCCGTTCCAAGTTCATCATGCAACAAACCTGTGAAGCAATTTTGAAACAAGTGAGTTTTCTAAAAAACCCAGTAAGAGACCTATCAATGCCAAGGAACTTAGCCTCATTTATTATTTTCCAAATAAACCAAAGGATGAAAGATGACAGAATTTGCCAAAATAGGTTAGCATCTTTCTTGATCCCATGAATATAGCCAATAATAATATCAAGAGTATAAACATGTTTAGTAATAGAAAATCCAAACATCAGCCAAATTTCTCTAGAAAAGCTACAATCAAAGAAGATGTGCCTCATAGTCTCAGACATTCTAGAAATAGGATAGATATCAAGGGCAGCCTGGTGATTCCTAATAGGAAACCTATCAAGCAAGAGATGCCACTTGAAGTATTTAATTTTAGGTGGGATGGGAGATTTCCACAACTTATCAAAGACTTTCTGCCAGTCAGTCGAGTTGGAGTTAATATACCAGATGGAGTTAATATGATCAGTCATAGAGGTAACATGATTGAGGAACTTATAGATATCTTTAGCTTTAATTTTGGTAAGGAGAGAACCATCTTTACATCTAAAGGTGAGATAGCGATGAGAATCAACATCAATGCTTCTAGGAAGATTAAGGGGCGCACAAACAGTCTTGATCAGGTTGTAAGTTCTAATGTGGGAATCTGGGAGACCAAACTCCTGGGAGAGAATCTCCCAGCTAATAATCTTGTCATGCTCCATGATGTCCATAATATAATTAATGCCTTTACTAGACCAGAACCTAGCAGAGCAACCTTTAGTAAGGGCAAAAGGTTTATTCAAATGAAAAAGATTCCACCAAATAGATCATTCCCCATGCAAGATGTGGTTATAGTCAAAATTGGAGTTGCCTATGAAGGCAAACACATATTCCCATGCCTTCCAAATGGACCTAAAGACTTCAGTGCCCTAAATAGTCACAGGGAACCGACCAGCAACCGAGTCACAGAATGGGAGGGCTTTCCAAGATTTGGCAGATTTAGGAACAACATTTTGGATGTTATTTCTGACAAGAACCTTCCAAGGCTCATTTCCTTCAAGAGCATGGAAGATCCATTTGGTTGCAAGGGATATTACTTGAAGTCTAAGATCCTTTAGGCCAAGTCCACTGAACTTTTTATCTAAATGGCACCAACTCCACTTAACCGCATGAGCTTTCCTATTACCCTTACCATTAGACCATAGGAAACGATGGATAGCCTTTTTAATTTAAAAAATTTGATAATTACTAAACATCTAAGAAGAGAAGTAATATATGTTGTAGGAAGAAAGGATTTTATGACAAACTTGAACCCTTCTTGCAAGGGAGAGAACCCTATTGTTCCATTTGTTGAGCTTTTTGTCAATCTTATCCTTAACCCAAAGCCACATATCTTTAAGGGAGGGAGAAACAGAGAAAGGAATACCAAGATATCTAACAATCTTATTAGGTCCCCCCCAGGAATAACCAAAGTGTTCAAGCCAGTCTGGGGGTTCCTCCTTCCAACCAAGCATAATAGATTTGGAACTGGAGATACGAGCCCCTGAAGCTTTGCCAAAGATTTCAAGTTTTTGATTGAGGCACTGAATGTTATGTCTTGAGAGCTCCAAGAAGAGGGAGGTATCATTAGCAAATTGGATGTTAAGTAGTTCAGAATCATCAAGAAGAGTAATTCCATGGACTCTAGGGGAGAGGGTATCATCTCTAAGGAGGTAAAATAAAGCATTTGAAGCAATAACAAATAGGGCATGAGCAAGGGGGAAGCCCTGTCTAATGGAATGAGAAAGTAGGATGGGTTGGGAAATGGTACCATTGACCTCAATCAGGGAAGAAGCATCCTTGAGAAGGATTTGGACATACTTCTAGAAAATACTGGGGAAGCCAAAAGCATTAAGCATCATGAGGATGAAATCCCATTCCACCCTGTCATACGCTTTCTCAAAGTCAACAAGAAACATAACAACATCTTGCTTAGAGGTCTTGGCCCATTCCATAGCCTCCCAACTAGTAAAAAGGTTTTCAAGAATATACCTACCCTTGATGAATCCCGTTTGGGTAGAGCAAATGAATTTGGGGAGAATTTTTTCAAGGCGAGAGGCAAGGACTTTGGCAAGGATCTTATAAAAGACGTTAAGAAGAGTAATAGGACGCCAGTTTTTAAGAAGAGTTCTGTCACCATCTTTAGGGATGAGCTTGATGATGCCCATGTTAATAAACTTCCCCAAGGTTCCATTAACAAATTTTTTTGAGTATAGATCATGAAGGTCTTGAGTGATCCAGTCAATATTGGTTTTATAAAATTTAGCAGGGAGCCCATCTGGGCCAGGGGCTTTGTTGTCCTTAAGATTTAGAATGGAGTTAGAAATTTCTTGAAGAGAGAACTTAGCTTGAAGAAGGAGTGAATCACTCTCATAAATCAAATTGGGGATAAGACCTATACATCTATTCCTGATGTCTTTTGAGGCCTTAGTATCTTATGAGGTAAAAAGGGTTCTGTAGAACATCTCAAAAACATTAGTAATGTCATGAAGAGTCAGGAGCTCCTTATCCTCCACAAAAATTTTGTCAATTCTTTCTTTGCTCTTCTTATGCTTAAGAAGGTTAAAGAAAATTTTGGAGCCTTTATCATCATATTGAAGCCAATGGTTGCAGGCTCTAATAAAGGCAACTCTGATTTTAACTTGCTGATGTTTTCTAAGAGAATCCCTAGCCAGAGAGACTTCCTCAGCTAAAGTAGGGGAGGTGGGTTGAGATTGGATTCTGCTCTCTAATGAATGGAATCGGTTAATAAGCATATTATCCATACGTCTATAATATTTGGCCTTCTTTTGTCCAAAGGTTTGGAATATCTTCTACCAAGATGAGATATTCAAATTCCATCTACTAGTATGAGATTGAGTCTTGTTTTGCAAGTTAAATAATCTAATCATTTTTATGGCAATAAGGACATCCTAATAACCTAAAAGGGAAGAATTGAGGATAAACTTCTTACTGACTTGAGAGGTGGCTGGAATGGAATTTCTAAAATTAACATTGGATAAGATGGGGTAGTGGTCAGAAAGAGTAGCGGGGAGGGTAGAAAACAAAATTCTAAACTGATTAGGGGAGAAGGAAAAGGGATTTCTGTTAGCATAAAACCTATCAAGTCTAGAGTAAATGCGGTTAGGTCCTTGTTGAGAATTACACCAAGTGTACCAAAGGGCTGAAGTTTCAGATTTGATGCCATCAAGCAGGTCAAACAATTGGAGATGATGCTTAAACCTATCCCAATGAGTTTTTTCAGGGCCTTTCCATTCAAAAGGGGTCCCTCCAATATTATCATCAGGATTCTCAATCATGTTAAAGTCACCACCAATAATCCAAGGAATACTAGGTAGGGTGGCCATCCAATCCCAAAGAAGAATTCTTTCCTTATAGTCATTAGGAGCATATAGAGAGAAAACACCAAAAGTGGAGTTGTTAAAGGTTAGTGTAACCCAAGCCACCCTATTACAAGGTGAGATACCTGAGTCAATAATATAGCTTGTCCATTTAGGGCTAAGAAAAAGGGAAACTCCACCTTTTCCTTTAGGATGGTTAGTAACGATCTTAAAAGCATCTTTCCATATATAGCTAAGGGAAATATCAAGGGAGAATCCAATGACTTTAATCTCTCGTAGCATCAGAAAATCAATATTATTATGATAGTTCATAAATCTTGTAATAATAAACTTGCAATCAGGAGACTCAAGGCCTCTAACTTTCCATGAGATGCACTTCATGGGGAAACATGAGTAAGAGAGCTACTAGGGAGACCAGAAAGATCTCCATTCTTCTTTTTGTTCTTAGAACCGACAGGTCTACCTTTTTTCTTGGTAGTAGAAGAACTTTTCATAATCTCATCCTCATTATCACTTACCCCAGCTGGGTCAATTTTAGACTCCAACTTGTTTTTGATGGAATTTTCATTGGGTGGGGATCTAGAAGGGGCAGAGATCTGAGAGTTAGTTTTCAGGTTAGGGTTAGCATAGATGACTTCAATAATGAAATTATCCTCAATTTTGTTAAGCGAATAAGAGGGGGGATTGGTAATGATATCCTCCGGAGTATCCTCTGAAGAAGGAATGGAGCCAAGACACATAGTTGACTCAGGTATACACATATTAATATCATGGTTATCTTTCATGGTCACATCACTATCCTTGTTAATGTTCACTCTACCTGAGTTATGAGGAGCATCTTCAATCATGAGCATAGGGCTACTATTGAAAATTGCAAATTGGTTAGATCTGGGATTGCCAGTATGAATTTGCTCCAACACAAGTTATTGAGCATTTTTCCATCTACGTTTCCTGTTCAAAACCGTTTGAAAGTCACTGGGATTTGGTGGTTTAGGAAAAGCTAAATCCATAAGATTAGATGTTTCAGGGATCTTATTATCCGTAGGTGCATTATTACCTGCAGAGTGTGCCTCCTTCCTGGACTTTGAGCCAGAGGCCAAGTCTGAAGCAGTAGGATTCTTACGGTTATCATTAGGAATGATTAAAACTGATGATAATTTAGGGTTATCATTAGAGGCAACTGTATGCATGTTAGTCAATGAATCTTCACCATTATTAGGGTTTCTTGATAACTCAGTCGAGCTAGGTTTCCTACGGTTGATAATAATAGGGTAGTTCTTTCTAAGATTTCCTTCTCTTTTACAGAGAAAACATGCATTTAATCCACCAAGAATCTCCATAAGGCAAACAAAAATGTCCCCACTAATGTTAAGTTTTAGGCTCAGAGGGATATCAATTTCAGGCTTAATTGAAATGAGAACCCTAACATCAAGGTTAGGAACCAGACGTGAGGTTTCATCTATTCGAATTATTTTCCCATACTCTTCCAGAAGTTGAGGAAGAAATTTCCAAAGGAAAGGAGGGACATCCTTTAGAATGACCCACCTAGGGCAAGAGAGCACAAGGATCTCTTTGTTGACCGCCTCCTGAGACCAGGCTAGGGCAGGGAAGGAGGTTTTCCCAACCATCCAATAGTGTCACTTAAGGGCTTCAAGCCGAGACTCATGATTGCTAAACTTCAATAATATTACTTATTTTTTAATAACATTACTTATTTTTTTAAAGTCAAAAAAATTACATTATTAAATAAATTTGCAATCATAGTTTTAATACTAATAAAATTAAAAGTACTAAGTCAAATTACTATGTTAAACTTCAATTCAATTCACAAGATAGAAAAATGTCATTAAGTTAACTAGCATTTCATTTTTATTTATAATTATAATAAGCATATTATAAAATATTATATATAATTTTTATAATATATTTTATATGAAATTTTTTATAATATCATTATTAAACTATTATTATCTAACCCTAATCTTCAAGTTGGTAACTTTTGTCCTGTGCCCAAAAATAACTATATGATGACAATGAATTTGTAAAATTGTGACAGAAGTGTGCAACCTCTTTATGAAGGTTGTGTTGTTATTCTAAAGCTTCTTATTATATATATTATAATTTAGCTATTCTTTATTCATTCAAGTATAATAAAAAAATACTACAACAACATTACTCAACTTTATCCATTAAATTTAGGTGTTATATCTAAACCCTTCTAATTAATTTACTTAACATAGATGATTCAATTCCTTCTCAATATATCTATTTCACACTAGGTATTAAAAAATTATAAATTAATTAATTAATTAATTATTTTTTATAACTATACTTAATCTATTCATCGATCCTAAAAAGAAATTGTTTTAACCCTTACATAAAGAAAGATTATTATCCATAAAAGGATTAAAATTCAAAATATACTAAATTGTATATTAATCTTTTTATAGTAAAACTACTTGATTATAATAGTTTAATAAATGTCCAAGGGGTTTAGGTTAGTTGGTTGAAGCAATGAGTTCTCATTGTGGAGACCCTAGTTCTAATCCCAAGAGGGACATCTTTGTGGAATTCTAAGTTGTGACTATTGGTCTTCCAATTGTTGTTTCTAGTGTGGCTGCTTGTAAGGAGCTTATAAACTTGTAAACTATCTAGTGTGGTTGTCTCTTGGTTTGTAAACTATCTATAATAAAAAAAATAGTTTAATAAATATAATTCAATTGAATTCTGGTATTAATAAATAATGCTCATATTACCTTTAAAACCATTTTGGTCAACCTTTTATCTAAATGTTATCTTAAACCTTATAAATATAAATCATGCAATCTGTCATATTGATGATAATTGGTGTTATTGTGGAAGGTGACACTGACTAGAAATATTGTCAGACTGACAATACATTAGTGATGGAGTATTGCCGAGTATGGATGGTATGCGGAAGGGGCCATGCATGGGGGTGGGCTGGGGAGAATCTTTCGACTGCATAGCCAGCTCCATATAAGTTTCGATCTTTACGTTATGAGTTCGCCATGGTGACTATCCAACTATTTGGCTTGTGTAAAATTCACTCACTCTCTCTAAATGGGACATCAGATTACATTAACGCCATTATTTTGTTTGACTCGTCATTAAGATTTCCTAGACACCATTGTTAATCGGTATGAAACTGTCCAGACCAAAGGACTGAAAGGGCATCATCTATGCAGTAGGTTATTTGCACTTGATATGACAATTTGTTTACATTTATTAATTAAATTGAAAATTAAAGAATCACTATTTTTCATTTTTCAATCTAATTAATAAATGTCAACAAATGGTCATGTCAGTGCAAATAATCAGTTGCATAGACAAGGGTGACTAAAATGGTTATTGCGTCTATCGAGCATTGCACATACATTTGACATGTCTATTGAATAATACAATATTATTTTTGAATAATTGTTGTTACGTACCTACCTACTATGCTATTTTTCTCCTAAATTTTTCTCTCCTTATAGTTTTCTTGAGTTCTGTATCTTAATTCATCATTATCAATTATGGAAATATTTAGCTGATAGACTTTCTCTACGAGATCACTCTCATTTGTACAGGGCAAACCTATCTCATGCCCCTGAAACCAGTCTCACGCTCCCAAGCAGTTTTTCGATAATGTTAAAATTATTTTTTGACAAATATGGGAAGGGAAAATGGGTAAGTGATCACCATCCATCTAATTTTGAAGAATACATACCTCATTCAATGTAATCTCTACTCCACAGATTTTCCATGAGATTATAGAGCATTGGGTTGCCTACTTTTCTCAGACCCGAAGCAAGAATTCAAACTAGTTCATAAATAGGTGTTTTTACTTCTATGTTGTTGTGGACGTAAATTCTATAATTTATCTTTATATCTTGTCATGCTCATGTACATGATTTGGCATGTGGGGAGGGGTTTGGAAAATAAGGGTTTTGGAAGAAAATTTAGTTTTAGTCACAGTTGGTTATTCAATTGGGTTGTCCGTCTGAAGCAGTTGAAACATCATTACTTGCAAGAAAAAATATCCAATAGCATTGCTTGTATTCATCTTGTAAGAAGAGAAAAAGGCATAACAGAAGTATCACCTGTATGTGTGTAATCTTTTCACCTATCTTTAAATATCTTTTAAATTTGGAAATTAGATGATCAATTTCTAGTGTGTTAAGAAGAATTTGGGGCAAAATTTTTGTGGAATTTGCAAAGTTGTTGCAGATCAAGTTAAATTTTTGTTGACATCTAGTTGATTTTTTAATCAGGTTATGTTTTTAAGTAGTGATTGGTTTGTATTAGCTTGGGGTCACATTTAATGGCTTGTATGGGCCTATGTGGGCTATAAAGAGTGGTTGGGGTCGATTAGGGTTTTGTTATAAAGTTTGATTTTGAAGTGTAGAAAAATGGAGAATTTTCCTAACAACCCCATGTGCACTTATATTTGGGACACCAAGGTTGTACCCTAAGGTGCTCAATTTCCCCCCTTCTGCGCCCATAAAACACTTGTAAGTATAAATTTTGTGCTTGTCTTTAATCCAAGATGCATAAAAATGCAATGTCTGGTGATTTACATTTTGAATGAGGGTTTTATGTTCTCGGCCCCTTAATTTTCCCTTGGATTTCAAAGCTGTGTAAAATTTAAGCACTAAAATAGTGAAATTGTTTATTTGGCTCAATTTTGGACTCGTGTGAATGTCAATTTTAAATCTAATATGGGTGCAAAACTGAAATGTAGAATGTCTAAAACAAAGTAAAATTGAAATATTTATTATTGTGTGACATAGTATTTAGAATATAAGGATTCATTATGTAAAATTGAACTTGAATATCTTTTGCAATGTAAGGTCTTCAATCCTTCCCAATCCACTCATATATTTCAAGAATGTTCCAACTAATCGATGATTTGATATGTGGTGGGTTTGACATTCTCCCCAATTTAATGATGCTTGACATTCACAAGATTAAAATTCCCCCTTTAGATTGCACAAAATTGACGAGCTTCAATTTCCATGAAGCAGATAAAAAAATAATAGAATAAATCCTTATGTCATAGACCTTTGCTTCTTAATTCGAACCAAATTATTGATGAAAATAACATATTTTTATTTCTTGCACTCAAATTACTTTAAACCATAGAATACCAAACATCTTCTTGGCATGCCTTCAAAACTTCTACATAGCCCATAAAAAATGGTTACAAACAACTCAAAATTATAAAGAAAGTCCAATGTATATCAGTTTGCAGCTTCACAAAGAAGTCAGGCATAGCCAAAGAACTACCATAATATATCATGACTTCACCAACTTTGGCACAAAGACATCAAAGAGTGGAAACTAGCATAGAAATTCAACATGCAACAATAATAATCATGTCTTTTTTTCCTGTTCTATTTTCTCCATCAGGCTCTTTATTTTATACTTACAACATTGTGAAAATATTTTTGGGTTTTATTCACCTTATCAATATATTTTCAAAACATTTTAAATTTTTTAATTTTGTAATAAAATAAAAAATATATCCTATTATACATCGAACAAGAAAAAAAATGAACGCTTGGAACAATAGTTTGAACACCTTGCATTTCATTGATGCCTCTACATGTTTTGAAATGAGATTGGAAGCACATAGCATAAGGTCAGATGGCTCAAATGCCATATTGATAAATTACATAGAGAAAACATAAAATTTGTATGTGAATTATAATCTTTCTAATTCACAGTTACATAAATTTATAGAAATTGGATCTTTTGTGTCCTAGGAGAGATCCTATACCAACTCCCTTTTATATAGATGAGTTGTTTTAGCAACTTGTAATACAAATAAATAAATCATTAACAATCAAAAAATAATTATTTTCTCATCTATAATATTACGTGAGTTATTACTACAACTCATTTCACCTTAATTACTCTCACACATGTTATTATTCATGTGAACACTAATTCCTAATGTGTAATTTATTCTATATAGAGTTACAATACACTAATATTAGGAAATTGGTTTAGGATATGATTGACAAGACCTTCAACACAAGTTGTTGTGTTCCAAAGGGTCCTTCTACAAGGATCCTTTATACTAAATCTAATTGAGCTATATATATATATATATATATATATATATATATATATATATATATATATATATATATATATATATATATATATATATATATATATATATATATATATATATATATATATATATATATATATATATAATTTATTACTTTTCTTTTTTAGTTGAACTATAGACACGAACTTAGCATGATTTCCATTTCCATGAATATAATATAATAACATCTAGAATCATTAGTGCTCAATTATGCATTTAGATGAAATTGAAAAAAGATAGGGTGAGATAAAATGTTGTTTAGATATTTTTTCAATAAATTATTTGAATAGAAGTGTTAGAGGGAAGATGCGTAAGCTTGTTCCTACTAAAATATGAGTAGTAAATGTGATCATCATCAAATAATAAGTTGTTTGACTATCATAGGAGTGATTCAGATGCAATTTTTCTATTGACATATTATTTGGGTCTTCCAAGTTAAGGATTTCATTCTAGACTACAATATTTTGACATGCATGTTGGGTCATGGGCTACCTTACATGCGAGGGGAATGGAACTTGTAATACACATTTATAATTTTAAAAACTTTAAATTTTGAGTGATAGTGGACATGTTCTATGTTATTTTAAATTTATACCAATAATATTTCAATGTGTATGCTAGCGTGATTGGGTCGGGGGAAATTGACTTGGGATCAGGGTATGTGCAAGATCATGGTATACCGCTATGACCTTAAGTGGCAATGAAAAATCATAAAATCAAGGTTAGTCAACTTGATGCAAAAAGTTGAAAACCTTATCAACCTATGTCAAAAAGTTGTAATAATAGAATATGTAGAAAATTGATTGTAGTTTCTAAACTACTAGCCATTTTTTGAAAAAAAAATCTAATTTTTGAAAATTTTAGATTTCAATGCAGTAGTACAAAAATCTCAGGAAAATGATAAAAAGTGTGTGTATGTCTGACCACATTAATCATAATAAAATGATGATATTTTTTCACAAGACTACATATAAGTAGTATTCTCATGCTTAGATTTGACGCATATTTTGTGTAATTTTTTTCCAACTAAATAATTAATTATTAATTTTCAGCTATAACTTTTTTAGAATAAAAAAACTTCCATGTCTGACCACCTTGACTAATTCTAAACTTTACAAAATTGAAAACTTCTTTTTTCTTATAGTAGATGAAGCAAAGAATGTGACACGTATTTCAGATTTCAAAAAGGTTAAACCGTTTGAAAGTTATAGTTGTTTTTCAATCAGTCTGTCAATCAGGACTTTAGAGGTAACTCAATTTGAAAATAAGTAATAATTACTTACTGAACTCAAAATTTGATAGCAATTACATTGATGGAAAGTTGATAATCTCTTTAAGAAAACCTTTTTGTTTCATCAAATTCAGGTGAAAAAAAGGTCATCATCTACAAGGTCAAAGTCTGGAGATAAGAGGAAATATGGTAATCACAATTTTTGGGTTGACCATCCATGTTTGGCATTCCAAAGCCAAAACCCAAGGTAAATCCCAAGCATAATTTGGGTTATTTTTTCATTTGAAATTTTCATTAGTTAATTTAGGGATTGAATTTATGATTTTTTACTTTATATTTGTTCATTGGTGTATTTTAATTAATTAATTATTTTATTTTATATTTTGTTTATAATATTTTTTAATTACACTATTATCTTTATAAAATTATTTAAATAATGTACAAAATTAAATATATATATTATTAGATATTCCCTTTTAGATTATGTGATATATTATATAATATATTATATTTAATGATATACTCTCTCTCTCTCTCCCTACTCTTTCTCTCATACTAATATTACTAAATATCATACTAATATTAATATAATATAATACTACATTATACTATAAATTACAATACTAATATAAATAATAATATAATACTAATTTATTAATACTAATGTTTATATCATAATATTAATATTATAAAAGATGAAATCTAAAACAAAAATTAAAAAATAAAACCAAAATTGAAAATAGCATTCAAATGAAATTCAAAATTTGGGTAGTAGAAAATCAGATATCCGATTTATTTTACCAGCATCTAAAACCAAATTATTATTTTCTGGGTCCCTCAATCCGAGAACCACATTTTTTTCTAAGAATTTTATGGGATTGGAGCTATGGGAGTCAAAAAAAAACTTTTTCCACCCTTTTTGTTGGAAATTTCTTGATTATCAAAGGTATTGCAACACCTTTTTGGGCTCACCATGGGGAGCAGTAGTCGTCGAAAGCATAAACGGAAGAGGAAGCTCACAAATGAAGAAATTGAAGTGTATAGAGAAAGAGATAGGGTTAGTCATCAGAACAAGAGACAAGGTATGTTAAATATTAATGAAGGTGAGGCCATAGTCCCACCTGTAAATGTTGTTTCAAGTGAAGAAGAAATTGGATTTGAAATGAATTATGACAATAATCCTGAAAAATTGAGAATGTATGGATTGAAGATGAAAATGTAGGATTTGAGAATAAACATGTGGATGTGGACAATGGAAGTGTAGTCATTGGCAATAAAAATCCACTGATTGAATATGAAGGAATTGACAATGGTAATGGTGCAGAAGAACCAAATCAACATTACACATCTCCAAATTATATGAGAAATAAAGTCCCTTGCAAGGAAGAAAGACAAAATTTAATTTTGAGACCTTCAAGAACAATACAATGGTTACTTGAAACTAATGAGAATTTAATGAGAAATTTTGATGGCAAGAGATCACAAAGAACCGTTTGGTTGTGGACTTCAAGACTTTTTGATGAATTTATTAGCCACAATACATTGGTCGAGAAATGCCAAATGTTTTTGTAGTTGTTAAAGATGCAACAAATGAGACCTATACTAGTTAAATTGAAGATTCATGTGAACAAAAAAATGGAGAGGAATGCTATTATTATGAGAAATATTTTGAGTGCTCTCAATTCCATTAGAAATACTACCAAGGAAAAAGACAAGAGAGCCGCTTAGAGGGTTATTACAACTTGCTTAGTAAGTCATCATTTGAGAAATGCTAGTTTGATGAGACAAACTTGTGTTGACTTGAACCTAAATCGTAAAAATTTGGATATAGCACTTGCAAGAAGAGAAAAACTTGATGATCCTCTTCAAAATAATACATGGGCTTATGGTCGAAGACTTCCACATTGTGATAAGAATCTTATTGATGTTGTAAAGGATCAAATTCAACTCTTTTGGAAATATAACTCAAGAGTGTCACCAAATGTGAAGGATGTCTTGAAGTTGAGAATTGGCATTCAAGACCGCACCCCACATCGTAAACATTATTTGGAGGTGAGTTAAACAATGTTGTTCAAAAAAATTTGTGAGACACATCCAACATTGCAAATATCACAAAGGGCTTTTGAATCCTTTAAGCCATTTTTTGTACCTCTTAAGATTCAAAATACTTGTTGCTGCAAATATCATGTGGAGTTTTCAATGCACCATGAACTATTACGATCCCTTTGTTCTACTTTGCATACTAATGAAATGTTGGAGGAGTGTGGTGCAAGTTCTCTTCCAAAATCATCAAGAGACTTGCTAGATCAGTTTTGGTGTCCTAGAGAATATGGTTGTTTCTTTTATAGAAAGGATTGCTTAAATGACAAGTGCTCAGAATTTGGTGAGTTAGTGAAGTTTGTTTCATATTTTTGTGAGGGCTGCGAACACGATTTTGGAAAGACATTTTTCCAAAAAAAGGTTTATGAAATGGTTAAATATTCATTGAAAAGTTGAGATGAAGGCTCTAGATGTGAGTTGGTTACAAAAGAGTGCAATGTAACTGATTTTATTTCAGATTTCAAGAAGAATCATTTTTACAAGTATGCAAGGAAATGTCACATGTCTTAGTGGTTGGATAAAAAATTTAGGATGTGTAAGGACACTTTCCTAATCGACACTATTATATCAGTCACTGAATTTACAAAGAACTATACATTACATCCCCAAAATGAGTTGCAAGATCAATATTACAATTCCATTCAGATTACTATTTTTGTGCACATAACATATAGACATTCCCCTAGTAGTATAGCAGATGACAAGAAGATATTCAAAGAATACCGTTTTTATATGAGTGATAATAGATCTCACTCTCATGAGTATGTCCAACATTTCTTTGAGAATTACTTTGAGTGGGTGTGGTAAAGATGATATTTCTATGGATAGACATCTCATTTGGTCAGATAAATACATGTCAATTCAAGAATGCTCCTATGTTTTAGTGGTTGTGTAGAATGCATGTAGAGAGAGGTATACCTCATATTTGGAGTTTTTTTGAGGCTAGACATGGAAAAGGGGTGCATGATGGAGTAGGTGCATGTGTAAAGAGAGCTTTAGTTAAAGAGCAATTGCGGATTTCAAGTGCATAAATCCTTGATTCTTGTTCTATTGTTGATTAGTGTAATTCAACATTGTGACAAGGGGCTCTTGATTCAATAGTACGCATATTATTTTGGTTGGTTGAGTAGGGCACAATAGGATATATATTGGACTATTAGACAATGAAATATTATTAAAAATGCATTCATTTCAAAGCTCAGATGCTACTACATGGATGATTTGGACACAAGAGTTGGCTTGTTTTTGTCCTAGGTGTCTTCAGTATGATTGGGATTAGTGTGATTCAAGTGAGTGGGTCGATGCATGGGTTCCACATTACTTAGCTCTTTTATCTCTCACACTCTCTGTAATAAATGATGAAACCAATTTTTCACTTGAGTATGACCATCTTTCAAATCTTCTACAACCAGGACATGTTTTTACATTGGTTGCACCACAGGGGAATGATGAGAGATTAGATTATTGGTTAGCACATTGTGTACATGGAAAGAAGAAGCTTGCACAACTGATGATAGATGATGATGGGTTCACATATCCAACAGGTGTAATTTTTGTTGTTGGAACATGATTGCACACGTACATGATTAGAAAGAATGATATTCCTGCATTTGAAGACTGTGAGAAACAAAAAACCATTCTCATGTATTCACACCTTGTTAGAGAAACATATGTTAAGTTGTTGAAGCATCAAGGAAGACCAAAGAAAAAAGAAATTTGGACTATTAGTATTGTTGATCATGAAGCAATATTTAATACCCTCAAGCAGAGAGATGACCCTTCAGACACACTTCATTAGGTAATAGCAACTCATTGCAAGATTTTCCATGTTCATTATGCTTACATTCAATACATTAATTGCAATTTTCTCCTTCATTTTTTTGAGCCAATAAATTTGGTTTTGTATGTGGATTGTAAGTGTAGTTGGATACATATATGATAGATGTAGAATATTGAGGTGTAAATTTGATTAGCTCATAAAAAATAATGGTAAAGTTCACTATGCATTATCTTTTAATGTTCTTTGGTTCATTTAGTTAGTTATACATTCATAATATTTTTGTCAACCTATAAACTTCTTGTTTTCTCTATTAACTTGTTCTCATGCCTTTGGAATGTAGGGATTGGAATGTAGATGTCATCGAGTACCATTGGTTAAACATATACATTAAGGAGTGAAAAGGACACACTTATTATATAGGATTTTTTTATATATAGTTATGTATCTAAGATTTTTGGTAATTTTGTATCTAGGAACTTTGATAACATTGCTGTATTTATACATAATATGGTTGTATAAATGATATATGATTTATTTGTACATGAGGTTGTGTCTACACTCAAGCTCCTATAATGATGAAATACTTGCAAGACTGCAAATATTTGACTTGGTTAAAAAAATTGTGATATGGCCAAACATATCATTTTCATGAATTAAATTTCAATAGTAATATATTTTGATTGTAATATATATTTCAATTGTAAATAGATTTTATTAGATTTTTGTTTATCCCACTATGTAACCATTTGGCCTATTAAGCCCTATTGGCCAAGGGTGGGTCAAAGTGGTCAAAATGGTCAAGTAAGGATGACCTAGAATAAAAAAAGATGTTTTTTAGTTCATCTAAGTCACATTGGTCATGTTTGCAAGGTTATAAGTGTCCTTGACATAAAAGTGAAAAAAGTTACAGTGATGCTTAGTTGAAAGTTGCACCACTGCATATCTTTGAAACCACTCATCCTAGGACCAAAACAGATGCTCTGTTATCTCTAATTGGCCAGGTGAACCCCAGTGACAACCCTATTCTACCTATAGAGATGCTCGAACATTTGCAACTACCTCGTACCAAAGTGTCCCCAATGTGCACTAACCATGATTTGGCAAAAAAATTTATAGGCCTGTAACTCAAAAATCATGAGAGATATTGTCAAGTTGTTAGGTTCCTTAGGACCATGTTGGAAAGGCCTACAATAACCTCTCTCTATTCTGAGAGATTCAACCTCGTTTGAATTTGGCAGGGTGATCTCGCTCTATGCCAAAAGTTGCAGTGATGCTCAGTTGAAAGTTGTACCACTGCATATCTTTCAAACCATTCATCATGGGACCAAGCCATCTTCTCTGTTAGCTTTGATTAGCCAAGTGAATCCTAGTGACAACCCCATTCTTCCCATGAAGATTCTTGAACATCTGCAACTACCCCATACCAAAGTGTCCCCAAGGTGCACTAAGAACGATCGGGTAACAAAATTTATAGGCTCGTAACATGGAAATCGTAAGATATATCATCGATCCATTAGGTGATAAAAGATCATGTTGGAAAGGCCTACAATAACCTCTCTCCATTCTGATATATTTGACCTCATTTGAATTTGGCAAGGTGATCTCACTCTATGCCAAAAGTTCTAGTGATGCTCAGTTGTAAGTTGCACCATTGTGTATCTTTCAAACCGTTCTTCCTAGGACCAAACTGTCTACTCCATTAGCTACAATTGGCTAGGTGAACCCTAGTGACAATCCCATTTTCCCATGGAGGTGCTTGAATGTCCTCAACCACCCCATACCGAAGTGTCCCCAAGATGCACTAAGCATGATCGGGTAGAAAAAATTATAGGCTCGTAACTCTGAACTCGTGAGAGATATCTTTGAGACATTAAGTGCTACAAGACCATGTTGGAAAGGCCTACAATAACCTCTCTTCATTCTGAGATATTTGACCTTGTTTGAATTTTGTAGGATGATCTCGCTCTATGACAAAAGTTGCAGTGATGCTCAGTTGAAAGTTGTACCACTATGTATCTTTCAAATTGTTCTTCCTAGGACCAAACTATCTTCTCGATTAGCTTAGGTTGGATGGGTGAACCCCAATTAAAACCCCATTCCACCCATAGAGATACATAGAATGACTGCAACCACCCCATACCAAAGTGTCCCCAATGTCTATTACGCCTATTAGCCCAGTTGCAGTTACCCTATAAGGAAGTGGAGTTAGGGCATACAAATTTGGAGTATATTAGCCTAGTTATGATAGATATTATACCTATTAGCCTATTAATTTGGTTGGAAAAAAGATTTTGAGGGTAGTTGCTTTGAAAATGAATCCTAATTAGGTCTATTACACATGACAATGCATGAAAAAGATACAACACATGAAAATATATAATATACAAATGAACATACGTACATACATACAACACATGAAAAAGATATAGTGTGGAAATAATACATACATACAACACATGCCAATGATATAATATGCAAATGAACATACATACATACATACATAAAACACATGGAAAATATATAATATGGAAATAATACATACATACAACTCATGACAAAGATAAAATATCCAGAAATGAACATTTTCTATATATATACAAAATTATTTTGTACAAAATGTGGCACAAGCAATCTCAAAATCTTTACAAAGTCTACATATCTAGATATAATGTGGCATACACCATCTCAAAATGTTCCATATGTCATCTTAAAATAAGAAACAAATACAAATATTTCTTGGACATCCTATTCTATTGGTGGATCATCAAAATGGAGCCTCTTTGAAGTATTGTTTGGCTCTGATGGATCCTGCATGAACACAAAAGTGAAACCCCAAGTTAGATTACATAATTTATAAGGTTTCTACAAATAAAAAATAAAAATAAAAATTCATTATAGTCAACAATAATAAATAAACAAATTTTAAAATTGAACTCTCATGTTCCTCACCTCTCTGTCTCCTCATGCGGTTGGGAGTCCTAACCTATGTCCTTAGTAGCAAAGGGACAACACTACAAATCTCAGCTCCGACCTATATCTATTTGCAACCATGAGATTGATCTACGAGTTATACTATTTAATGTCAAATCCTTGGTAGCAAAATAAATTTAAAAAATAATTGAATTAACATTAAAACCTATCTATGTTGAACTTTCTTCAGGCAATGTTGGTTGGGTCAACAACGATACAAAGCCTTGGCATTGTACCTCCCTCAAACTAGGGGTTACCTAAAAAATTCAAAAGATACATGATACAATCATGACTTGATCATGTATATACTTGATAGTAAAATACAAACACATTAATTTATAAATATATGTACCATGGGGCTATCATTGCGAATTGATATGCATGTGACTCTACGGTGGTGAACCGGTGTCATGACATTGTCAAACACCACCCTCTATCAAATAAACCATGTAAATTAAAAATGAGTATGCACAAGTGACAAGTATACATATGCATTAACAATCTAAAACACTTAATTACCTCCCCCTTGTCAACGCGTGACGTCTGAACCCCCTCACATTGCCCCCTAATGGTAGCTGGTGAAACCTACAACAACATTTAATAAGATGATCATAAAAAATAGAAAAGCCATGTATATACTAATATAAAAAAGGAAACCAATGAGTACATTAAAACATATATACCATGGAAGTAGCAAGGACAAATGAAATAACTGAAAGCGTGGACCCCTCCACCTACACCATCTCCTCCTTTGTCATAAAAAATACATGAATGGACCACATATATATACATAAGTGGGCAGTCATTATAAGTAAATTTACTAAAAATATGAACGTTTGAAATTAAATATAGTGTGACTTGAGTTAAATGTTTAGTCATATCATAACAATAGGAGTTCATGGCTCTGCATGCCCCTCCTCTCCTCTCCTATGATGCACCTCTCCATGAGGTGCTTCAGTCCCTATAGCGACCTATGTTGTATCATCCACCTTGAACATGTAGTCATATGCATCAATATCATTCAAGGGACCCAAACATAAATTCTCATACATAATTCAAGTATGGGGCACACAAACATGTGAGCTCATGGAGGATGTGGAAAGTCTAGAATCATCAACACGAGGAGGCAAAAATGTTTCTCTCTACCTAACTAGTAGATCGCTCAAGGTGTGAATGGCTCTAATATTCTGTGAGCTAGCCTCAACAATAATATTAGGATGCTGGACTGTAGGAGGGGGTGAAATATCAGGATTGACATATGTGCAGGATTTCACTTGGTGTGCCCATGGCCAGTCCTGAGGAGCGCCTAAGCCTATGCCCTGGTTCGGTCTCAGGTTCCAATAGTTAACTTTATGGTCAAGCACAAATTCAACATATAATTTTTTAATAAAGTAAAATGGGACCTCCAAATTTTTTATGGGTGGTCTATCAAAAACCATCCACCAGCGGTTCCAAAAGTGGTCATGCATCACAACATTTATGCACCAATTAATTATCAACTTGGGCTTTATAGGGTCCACTTTTAATCATATTTTGGGATTCAAAAAAAGGTTACATATGTCAAGCTTAGTTATATTTAGGCCCATAACCACATCATATTGAAGCCCATCGTCAAACTCGACGTGCATGGAATCACGCCAAAGCAATGCAACATTATGTTGCTTTGTAAGTTTCTCCATGTTTTCAACAATGGAGTTCAAGGTGGAAAACATGGGGCACAATGTGGGGATATTGGCATATGTGTTTTGGAAGCCTCTTAGTTGGTATAAATTTTCGCTTATGAGCTCCTCTAAAGGTTGAGGATTGAGAATTGGTTCGTCATCAGGCGACGACAGATTGTTTTTAGGTGGTGGTGGATTCATTTGTGGTGGTTGCAGATTGTTTTCAGGCTCATTATTTAGAGGGGGGGTTTGTGGTTGGTTTGAGTCCATGCCTGGTTACATTAATTTTTTTTTGCAATTATAATCAAAATTTAAAAATGATTAACAAATTTAAATAAAACCCTACTTTTTAGCAAAAAAACAAATGATTTCATTACAAAACATAAAAAAAACAATAAAATATCAACATTTATACATACCTTGGTGATTTTTTCTTGAGATTGGCAAGAAAATGATCATATGCCCGATCCCAAATTGTATACAAGATACAAACCCACTACTTTTGCAATGTAAAATAATAAACATTGGCCGTGGGTTTTGTTTTATTACTGAAAAATATCTGGTATCCAATATTAAATTGGGTATCTAATTTGTTATCAGATACCTGATTAGGCTTGTGCATCGTAATTAGCTTTGGCCATGTGTACTAACACCCATGCCTACTAAAAAGTCAACACACTTTTTAGTACATTTTTGGACAAGTGAAAAGGAGATGTTTTTCACATCCCCACTTTTTGGCATACCATGATCCTGCACATACCCATCATGCCCTTATCACTATTGTCCAGTGTGATTGTGTTGCAAAATAAAAAATTAATGTGTATACCTGCAAATAGACTTCTAACTATTTTCTCTATTATCTAAATATCGATTTACTTATTGAGGTGGGGATAATTGTGACTGAGTTGTTACCATACAACAATATGTCATTATTCTTGTTGTGTTGGTCTCTATTAGAAAAATTGAACTTTTCACAGATGGTAGTCTGTCATAATGCTCACTGTGTCACTCACTAGTAGAAAATTTATGCTAGTTAATTATAAATGGCCTTACGTTTCTATCACTCGGGTAATTTTTTCTTAGATTTTTCTGAGATAAGGTTATTACTTATATTTTTATATTAGGGGAATCTAGCCTTGGGAATCCTTTTTGTATATGTTCTCTATTGCCAATGTATTGTAAATACTTGGATTTACACTTTAAGAATACTCTACTCCACCTAAACATGATTTTCCCAATAAATAATATTTAGCTAAGGTTCTCCTTGGTTTATTTTTGCAAGACTCAACTGATGTGAAACATCTACTTCTTCAAATTTGCATGAGGTAGACTATGTTTAATGGGAGATGTGAAGTTTAATTTTCTTGAGAAAGAACTTGGGGAAAGTGTGTGCCAAAAATGAGGATTTTAGGTTTTGATTGGGCACAAAGGTTTCTTCTAGGTTTGTTTAATGAGATTTATAGGACATTTAAAAAATGCAAGATTTTAATTAGTGTATGTGTTGTCTTACTGCCAAAACATTGACTATTTTTAAAATGATGGAAATGGTTCACATATCTAAGAACTATTTCTCTCACAACAATCTTGGAGATGAACTTAGATACAATATACTAATCAAGATATACCTAAAGGTTCTTAACAACTCGAATAGTTTTTCTAGGGCCATGTTTAAGAAACCAAATGTTGCATGCTGAATTTTCACTATGGTGGCTGATAAATAATTTGTTTTCCTTCTCTTCCAGCATATAACATTAAGTAGGTTACTTGAAACTAGAAATACTTAGTTGTCTTCATTTGTGAATACATTTCCATCAAATTTGCATGGATCTCTTGTGTTTGTGAATGTGATCTATCTCTTGCCCAAAAAGCATGTGCCATTTTTTGGCCTTCATTCCAACTACATCAAGGTATCTCTTTATTTCTTTTTTTCACCTCACACATCTATCCGCTTTCATATAGATTTTTTTATTAAAGAACATAAGTCAAGCACCCTTTTTAGGATCCACTAAAAGTAGTACTGGAAAAACCTAGTTTATATTCATGGATGCCCATACCTATCTTAAAGCTTCCATTTTGACATAGTTAGGGAGGATGTTGGAAAAGGTAAGATCTTAGGGATATTGCCTTTTCAACAAATCCATTCTAGGCATATCTTGCAATCATTGCAATCCATGAGACTATTTTTTTCTCAAGGATATTTCCATTGGTTGTCTATAGTTCTTATGGATGCCCATACCCTATTTCAAAGCTTCTTGACACTCATTACCTTTTTTAATCATGGTAAGATCTTGATTACCTAAATCTTCTTCTATAAGATAAACATTATACCTATAGTATGAAATCTCTTGTAACAATATCATGATTAGCTCTATGCTCTTCAATTTTCATTCTTTAGTTTGGAAAGAATAGCAAAGACATATTTACCATGGTCTATCATTGCCCCCTATTAGCTTTCTAGCCCTTCGCTATATACCTAAGCAACTTTGACACAAAACCAACTTGTGAATGATATAATTTTCATGTACTCATTCAAGGAATTAATTGATCCAAAGAAGAGTTTTCCCTAAGGTATTAACCAATAACAGTTCATAGTTGTTTTTTGAAAAGTTTATCAATTTAAGAGGATAGCAAATTGATGGGTTTGATTTGACACAATGAGAACCATTTAATTTTTGGGTTTAGAATTTCTATCACTCTTTTTCTTTTGTTTCCTGTCTTGTTTGGGTATAATTTTGACGGGGTTTTGTCATTTGGCATGATTATGTTGAGTTGCATAGGCCCATGTTGCAAGTGCATCACAGTTCTGGTCAAATTTTTCTTAGAGTTAATCAATGCTCCTTTCCATGAAATGGAGTGGTTCACATCACAAATACCTTGCTAAGAAAACATTGAATTTTTCAAGATTGTTCAAAGTTTCTTTTGTAAAAAGATTGTATGATAGGTTATGATCTGAAGGTTATTCATTGACATATTTGTAATGGAAATTCGTATGGAATTAAAGCCTATTTGAAGTACATTAGTGCCGATAACATTAAGGTTTTATTTTGTGATTATCAACATTCCTTTTAATAAAACATATGATATTTAGCTTTTAACTCTTGAAAGCTATTGGTTTACAGGCTTATAATTTATGTTTTGCAAATTTTAATGATCATTTTTGGTATACACTATCTCATTTTGGAAAATAACTTGTGTCCTTGCATTGGTTCTCTATTTTATATTTGAAATATTTTTGTCACGCTGACTAGCTAGATTACACATTACTTGTGCATTTATTTTGATAATTCTACAGGTTTTTTATTGACTTAATTGCTTGAAAGAAAGAAGCTTGCCTATAATTGTTCTCACAATAAATCTAGGTATGTGAAGTTTTTGATTGCAGGAAAAAATAGGTTTTAATGGGGACCCGAAACTCCTTACAAGTTAGAATAAATTTTGACATTAAGGCCCACTAAAGGGAGACAGAGCTGGGGACCAGTCCGCTAAAACCATAACCAGCAAAACAACCAGAAAAAAACCAAAAGCCAAAGACCAGCAAAAAATAGACCACCAGTACCAGGAACCAGAGCCCTAGACAAACTCCTTGCAAGCCTCATCGGCTTCCTGCTTCACTTCAAATATCTTCTTTATCGCTGCATTGAACTCCAAGAGTTCTTGGATCCTTTCTTGAATTTTCTTCCTTCTCATCGATCTAGTGCATTTTCCCAGGCCTTCCTCTTCCAGGTCCTCAATGACTTCCTCTAGTTTTTTACTGGGGGAGCCAGCATCCAGCTTAGCCTTAATGGTCATAAAATAATCCATGGCCAAACCCATAAATTTGTTGTAGTCTTGCATATGTTTTTTCATTGCATTCTCCATATTTTCCATTCTAGCTTGAATTTCCTAGACTTTTTTATCCTCATGATTGGTAACCTTGTCCACCATAGTTTTCGGGCTAGACTCTAGCATATTCTACAGAGAATCCACCTTAGCAAAAATGGAGCGGTGCTTAAGGTTTAAATTCTTGATCTCCTGGAACACCCATTTCATTAAATGGAAGGAATACATGGAAGCAACTTTGGCCATTTGGAGAACCCCAAAGGGGGGATTGATCTTATCGTCCATATCTTCCCTCAGTAATTAAACATTCCTTTCTTGCATGTCCACCATTTTGATGAAAGGAATGTTCCGATAACCTCCAGGAGCATTGTCTTTATCTGTCCCAGGTAAAGTCATCTCCATGCAAGGGAAATATTCTCCACCTCATTCGCATCCTTCTGAGTATCCAACCCAACATCCATAACCACTTCAAGTTTTGAGGATATGGGCACATCATGGTCTTTAGAGCTATCATAATCAACTAGAATTGACACCTTCTGACCACCCACATCCTCCTCGTTCTTATTATCCTCTTTGTTACTCTTGATACCAGAGGTTTTACCCTTGTCCATAGTACCCATAACCTGTTCATCAGTGTTGTCATTCTCCTCCGAAGCTGAATTTGAGATCGAGGAAGAAGAGTAACTGTCTTCCTTAGTAGAATTAGCCATATCATCATAGCCTTCCGCACTATCAGTTGAGGTATCTGTATCCATGGAAACCTCCTTATCCTTCCTTAATTTTTTATCGGCGGAGCTCTCCTCTTTTACAACCACATCCCTAATTTTTTTTTTACCCGAACCAGATTTAGACGGGGTAATGATAGGGCTCACATTGGCAATCTTCTTTATGTGTTCAACAATTAAGAGAATCAACCCTTCATGAAGAATGGGTTTCTTCTCCTTCTTCTTGTGCTAGGAAATACTTAAATAGAGGGACTAAAGAATATAGAAAGGCAGGGACACCCTAATTTTATGCCAAAAATGATAGGGCAAAACAAAGTGGTAGGAATGGGCCCGTTTGAACCTACCATCCAGGGTGACATACTCCATAATCGCCATCATAACCGTCGCCCAAATTTCTTTGAATGAAGCCACATCATAGCACCCTCCATACTTTTTAACTAGGCTTTTTTTCTCCTCCTTGCTCTTTGGAAAGCACCGAATGGCCTTTCACGAAACCTTGCTGTCATGGTAAAATTTGATGCCCTTCGTGCTAAGCACGATAAAACAAAGTGGTAGGAATGGGCCTGTTTGAACCTACCATCCAGGGTGACATACTCCATAATAGCTATCATAACCGTCACCCAAATTTCTTTGAACGAAGCCACATCATAGCACCCTCCAAACTCTTTAACCAGTATTTTTTTCTCCTCCTTACTCTTGGGAAAGCATCGAATGGTCTTTCGCGATACCTTGTTGTCATAGTAAAATTTGATACCCTTCGTGCTAAGCCCTAGGTATGTGAAGTTACTTTCACACCCACTTTTTAAATACTACACTTTAAATTATTTCCTTTATTTAATTCATGAAAATTATTGTCTCTTATGAATTATAGCATTTTACCTTCTATAGGTTTAGACTTGTTGATCAAGAAGAGGAAACATAGAATATTTATAGTTACAAATACTACATTTTTTATGTCTTTCCATGCATTTGAATGCTACGCTTTTGACGAGGACCGACAAAAAAACATGGGAGGACACTATTGTGACTTTAATTCATCCAAAATTGATGGTACCGTGAACAAGAATGCTTTCTACAATGATACTGTAGACACAGAAAATTGGCAAAGGCTTAAATCAATCAAAAAGGTGCATCAAATCATCAAAATAGCACTAAAAATTGATAAATGGAACAAAGGCAATTCAAATCAAAGGAAAATTCAATTAAATGATTAAATGATTAAATAAGGCTTGAAAAGGAGAAAAACACTAAGAAATTGATTAAATTCAATTAATGACATAGTTGTTGAAATGAAAAATCAAAATGAACCTCTTACCCTTCATGGCTAAATTTAATTACTTTAATTAATTAATAAATATGAAATTCTCTCAAACAAAGGAAAAAGGAGACAAAATGGACACAAATCACTCACTTTTGTTGAAATGGTCCAGCCTTTTGAAACCATTTAAATGTTTGTCCCCCAATTTAGGGACAAAGCAAAGCCAATTGACCTTACCCAAGCATAACCATGGTTATCTCACTCTACCCCCTACCCTTGGGAAAATCTTATAAATAGAAGGCATTTTGAGGCATTAATCATCCACTCCATATCTTTGAATTGCAGCAAAGCTCTTGCAATTTGCATCCACACCACTCACTTAGCATTTTCATTGATATTTAGCTTAATTGTTGATCATTTTAGAGATTTTCTTATCAAATAGAGCTAGAATTTGATAATTAGATCTATTTTGCATATCATTCTTAGTTCAATTCTCATAATTAGAGTGTCACTAGTGAGGATTTGCAGCTGAGAGCCTCACTTACTACTTCAATTTAGAGAACCATGAGATATTTAGATTAATTTGTGCATTATTTAGATTAGTTTGCTTTGAATAGTGTAAATTCTCTTTAAATCTTGTTAAAACATGAAGGTGTAAATCACTCACACACAAATGGCACCCACCGTGGGGCCTTAGGCCTCAAATTTATCAAAATTTCCACGTTATTTGCAAAATTTAGGCTAGAATTGCATGATTTTGCTCACTATTTGCAGGTTACAGGAAATAAATCACACCTACCAGTAAAGAAATCAGGCCTACAGCAAAGAGATGTCACTCTCGGTAATTTAGATGTCGCCTGGAGTCTGAACGCTCACGCTTCGTAGACCACAGAATCACACTTCTGGACAAAGAAATCACGCCTACAGACATTAAATTCTCACCTCACGTACAAACATCTGATGCCTTTGGCTATTTAGATGTCGCCTGCAAAGAATTAAAAGCCGCGGCCAAGGAATGAGTTTACGCCTAGTGTAAAGGGAGTTTATTGCATTGCGCTTTTAATTTGTCACTTTGAATCTTTTAAATGTCACTTTCAGTTAATAAAATGTCACTTCTCTGAGTTAATTTGTCGCTTGAGATAAAGAATTTACGCGTTTGTTTAATTTGATATCGCACTTAATTACTTTAATCTCGCTTGAGCCCCTTTTGGTGACGCTCACGGTTAAAGTAATTACGTCATTGTTAAATTAGATATCGCCTTTAGCAAAAGAAATGTCGCCTGGTCTAGCATCTATATTGTATCAGAGTAATTGCTGTTGTCGCCTGTATTAAAGATTTCACGCGTTTGCTAAATTTAATATCGCACTTGGCTATTTTAATCTCACTTGAGCCCCTTTTGGTGACGCTCACGGTTAAAGTAGTCACGTCTTCATTAAATTTAATGTCGCCTATAGTCTGGATAATGTCGCCTGACAGTATTTTCTCTATTTTGTCAAAATGAGGACTGTATGCTAACTTCACTGTCATTTTTTTGTCTCAGGAGCATGGTCTGTCATAAGAAAGTGCAAAAACCAGAGAGAAGACACAACTTAGAGGAGAAATTGATCTCTAAAAGGATAAGGAAAGAAAACCGGGTACATTCTACCTTTGTTCTCAACAATAATTTAGAGAAAGAAGTAGAATTACATGCTAAATACATTGCTGTTGTAGATGCTTACAAATGAAAATATGTCTCATTGAATTGGGAATTTAGTCCTTAAATTTGTAAAAATTTTGCAAGTATTTTTGGCAAAAAAAAAAAAAAGAATCAAAAGCATAATCAATTATATCATTTTTAGCTTTGATTTTGGTTTCCCCTCACTTTGTTTGTATTGTGTTGACTAACTTGTTGGTGGAGGGAACGTTTTGCCAAGGTAAGAGAAGGATTTGGAGAGAAAACAAAAAATCTACTACTTAAAAATGCGCCTAGCCTTTGCTAGCATCGTTTGAGGTATTTTTCTCATCAAGCTTGCACTTCCCTTAAATTGTGGCATTTTCAAAGTTCAAAACATAGTTTAATCATAAAAAGAAAAAATAAACACTTCAATTCTAAGAACCCCTTTGTCACGGGGTTGAAAAAGAACCAAATTTGATTGTGAGTGTTTGGGATAAGGGAAAAGCAATAGGGATATGCTCTTCACTCTTTGAGTGAATCAAATTCTCAAACTTGCTCTACCAAATCCACTTTTCATGCTTTCAAATGAACATGTTTAAAACTTAGTGGGCTCGCCTCCCGAGATTGCCTTAGAAGGGCCGGTGAGAGGGACAGCCCAAAGTGGGATACACTTGCTTTTGCCGTGAGAATCCGACCCACTATAAAATGAAACGCGGGTATCCTTAATGGGGTACATGACAAAAGGATTTTAGCTCTTTCGAACTTCCTCTAATAGTCCTAACGGATTGCGCAAAATCGTGCTTTTGTGCCTGTGGGAAGCCCCTTAACATAGTTGGGGGATGAAAAGCTAAGATTTCTTTTGAACGGAAAACTTACTACATAACGGTAAAATAGAAAAACTACCTGTTAGAGCCATGTTTACGAACCAATTATGTGCTAGGTAGATTGTGTGGAAGCTATTCTTGTGTTAAACCTATGAAAACGTTCAAAAATATACACATTAGAAGCATTCTAGGGATATGGTACCCAATTGATGTGTGTGTTGAGATTGTTTTTATTTTCAAACAAAATAGTCCAAAGTTATTGATCAAAACACCATTAAAATTTTAAACCATTTAAGATTGATCAAAAACTTTTACCTTATTCCAAAAACAGCTTATCAAGAGAAGAAAGTCAACATACCCTTCAAGTTTGTTCATGCCTATTATTACAAGGTCACTCTCTATAAGGAAAGCATTACAAACATACGGGACCTACAACGGAGAAGAGCTCCCATTTCCAAAGAACACTTTCATTACTTCACAAGTGACTGAAAAACCCACTAAGGCAAAGGACATTAACAAGATGTTTAGTGGTACCCTAGGAAATATCGATCCCAATAACCAAGGGAACAACATGAATGGGGGTATAGATCCTAATAACACCCAAGGGAACAACATGAATGGGGGTATGGATCTTAACAACAATCAAGGAAATTCTAATAATGGAGGAAGAGATCCTAATTCTCAAGAGGCAAATTCACAAGGCAACAACTTATTTCCTCCTCATAATACAAACTTACCCCCAACTGCAGAAGAAGCCACGATTGAAAGAGCATTAGAGGCAAGACAATGTCCTTATTTCATAGAACTAATGAAAAAGACCATGCTTATGGATAAAGAAAAACACTTCATGGACTTAATACAAACGGGAGTAAAGCTACCTAAAGATTTTGACATAGAGCAATTAAAGCCCAAGGAAATAGAAGACCCTATGGAAGCAATGAGGGAACAATTCAAGGCATTACAAATGGAAATTGACAGTTTGAAAC
Source organism: Chamaecyparis obtusa (assembly GCA_027943335.1). Lineage (NCBI taxonomy): Eukaryota > Viridiplantae > Streptophyta > Pinopsida > Cupressales > Cupressaceae > Chamaecyparis > Chamaecyparis obtusa. The sequence continues at coordinate 3,263,723 of BSBK01003000.1, forward strand.
AAAATGGGGCTCCTAAGCCTTTCTCTATTGAAACATTATGTCCTTTTCCATTCGATAAGAGTTTGGTCATGGTGCCTTTTCCCATTAATGTAACATTTCCTAAATATGAGAGGTATGAAGGAACATCTGACCCACATGATCATCTTCAGGGGTTTTGTGCATTGAGTCTTGAATTCATGCATGAATCAACCTATTTAATGAGACTATTCCCAAGAAGCTTGGGAGGAACAGCCATGGATTGGTTTTCAAAACTACCATCCGGCATAAAATCCTTTGAAGAGTTAGCATCTAAATTCGTGACTCATTACTCTTATAACATCAAACATGAGGTCACCATGATAACGTTATGTAACACGAAGCAACAAGATGGAGAAGCCTTTCTCACATTCTTGCAAAGATGGAGGACTGCATTTGCTAGATATCCAAGAAGTGTACCGGAGAAAGAAAAAATGGATATCTTTATTAACGGTTTAAGAAGCAAGCTGAATTATAGACTAAGGATGCAATGTCCCAAAACCTTTCAAGATTTAATTGATAATGGAATTACAATGGAAGAAGTGTTGATTAAAAGTGGAGAGTTGAAATTGCACAAGGAAAATAAGAATAACTCTAACTCCAACAACAACAATACCAACAATAACAACAATCCAAATAAAAGTTGGTACAACAACAATAGCCGTTATGCTGCAAAGAATAACAACAAAGGTATTGTTAATGATGGTGTAGTGGAATCCAACAACTTGAAGGTGATTCCATTTGCCCTTACAAAGACACCAAATCAAGTGAATAATGCTAATCAAGCATATAATACACCTTCCAACAACAACAACAATGCCAATAAGAATAATCAAGGAAACAAGGATCAAAACAGCAAGTATGATAAGTATTTGAAGCCCACCCCTGCAAGACACTTTACACCCTTGGGAGAACCACTTGAAACTGCATTAAAGGCTCTCATAGCTAACAATGTTATTGCATTACCCGCTATTAAGCCTTATGAACCAGACCACAAGCCGGGTTGGTGGGATGCTAAGCATCATTGTGAATATCATAGGATTCGGGGGCACCCTACAAATGAATGTCTACAATTAAAGAATGTGGTGCAAGACTTGATAGATAATAACATAATCACTGTTGATGGACCCCAAAATAATGAAGATCATACGGCCTTCAAACAACCTTTTTACAAACATGATAAAGGTGAGTCATCAAATGGCAAGAAACAAAGTGCCAATAATCTCAACTTTGCGCCATCATATGATCATATTGTTAATGCTATCATCATTAATGAACAGCCTCAAAAGGAAGCAACAAATGTCATTACAAGAGGGCAGAATTCTAGAATGACTTTACAAGGGATAGTCCCTCAAAACACCAATATCCCACCATCCAACATTGTGGTCAAACAACCTCCTACAGCAGCAAGACCTTATAGTTTGGTGGACCAATTGCAACATACTCCAGCACAAATCTCAATCTTAGAGTTATTGAAGTTGTCACCAAATCATAAAGAGATTTTGGAAAAAGCTTTGGAAGAGACACATGTTTCTACTACCTTAGGGGAAGAAAAATTTCAAAATATGGTAGGACATCTTGTGGCTCCTCATTGTCTTTCATTTTCAGATCAAGATGACATGTCTATAACTCATCCTCAAAATTTGCCATTACATATAGAGGTTTTGATCGAAAGGCATAGAGTCAAAAGAGCCCTTATTGATGGAGGGGCTGGCCTTAACATATGCACATTGAGTCTTGTAAAATCCTTAGGTCTATCCGAGTCTTGCATTGACCCTACAAAGAAAATCACCATAAAAGCTTATGATGAGGCTGAAAGAGCTTCTAAAGGCATGATTGTGTTGCCTATCCAAGTGGGACCAGTTAAGAAGGAAACCAAATGTCAAGTGTTGGACATGAAATTAACCTATAACATCTTATTGGGAAGACCTTGGATTCATGAGATGCAAGCTATCCCCTCCACATACCACCAATGCATCAAGTTCCCATACATGGGTGAAGAAATCACAGTTGGAGGAGACTCAAATCCATTTCAATATTGTAATGCACTCAAACCCTTGCATGAATTATACATTCCACATAATCGTGAAGGAGTTGTTCCAAGAATCACCAATGAAGATGCACAAAATCCTCTTCAAGCTAGCTCAACTACATCAACTAAGGGCAAGGAAAAAGTGAGCTACGAGGGTCCAAATGTGATGGAAAGTCCATATATGGAACCTAAATTGGAAACAGTGATCTACAAACCTACTAAAGAGGAAAAAGAACAAGCTAAAGCAGATCATTACCAATACATGAGTGAGATGATGAACAAATTTGACAAACAATGCAAGATTAGTTCAAAAGGGGTAGGAGAATATTCAGTTTCTCTATTTGACATGCCCATGTCTCCCAAATCACATGGAAAACCCTCAAAAGAACATCTTCCACATAAGTATAATTCTTATTTTGTGAGGGAAGATAGCAAAGCAACATGGGATAAGGAAGAGGATGATGTCCTCCAATGGCTTTATCATGATGAGGATGGTACCCTAGACACTCCCATGGAAAGAATTCAGCATGTCAATATACAAACAGAACAATATGGGAAAGGATTTGATATTATGCAAAAGATGGGATACAAAGGAAGAGGACCCCTAGGCCAAAGAAATAGAGGATTATTAGAACCTATTGAACCTGTTTGGAGGGCAAGTCATGAAAAATCTGGAGTAGGTTTTCAATATAAGGGAGAAAGTTCAAGTCCAATGCATGATTTTCATCCTCAAATAAATGCATTAGAATCCGAAGGAGATAGTGATGACTCTAGGGATTATGAATGGGATACTTTATCAGATGAGTCATGTCAAGATAAAGAAGTCATTGCTATACATACTTATGAAAAAATCCCAAAACAAGATGCTCCAATTAATGAAGAATCTTCTATTCAAAGGCCTAATATAGAACAAGCATCTAGTAGTGGAGCATGGATAGAAACATTTTGGACACCTTCAGAGGAGGGAAATTCAAACATTAGTTTTAACCCGCTTGTGGCTTTTCCCACATTGTTTCCCGTAGAGGTCGACGAGGATTCAAGCGAAGGGGACTTTGACCCTACTTCCATGGATCATCTTGAGGAAGCGCACATCATAGATCTAAACGATACAATGTATGAACCCTCAAATGAAGTCATGTCCATAAATCCTATTGATGATATCTTACCCAATAATTCCTTAATTTTGATACATCCAGACCTCATTGATTGGGATCAAACTGAACCACATGACTTACTTTACTTCCCAAATGACCAAGCAAACAACCAATACCTCAATGCGGTTGAACCCTCTTTCACCAACGAACTCAATACGGACATGATGACAACAGCAAGGGTCCAATCTCTTAGTCAAAAAAAAGAAAAAAGAAAAAATAAAAAAAATAAAAAAAATGAAAAGTTCTATTGGTGAAAACCCAACTGTGGCACCATTAGAACCAAAAACAATGAAAATAAAAGACGTTTCTTTTGGTGAAAACCCAACTGTGGCACCATTAGAAGAGAGATTGGACACTTTGCCTGAACATGAAGAAGAACGGTCATCTATTCTTATAGAACCAACAGAAAAAGTTAACATTGGCACGGAACTAGAGCCAAAGGTTGTACACTTGGCTGCATCACTTACATCTCTTGAAAGAGAGGACTTTATCAAATTCTTCCAAGAACAACAAGTAAATTTTGCATGGTCATATGCCGATATGCCTAGATTGGATCCTGATTTCATAATGCATCATATGAATGTTAGACCCGGAGTTAAACCTGTGAAGCAAAAACTAAGGAAAATGCACCCACATGTGGCTCTTCTAGTCAAGGCAGAATTGGAAAAATTGTTAAAGGTGGGATTCATAAGAACAATAGCATATGCTGATTGGATCTCTAACATTGTGCCAGTTACTAAGCATGATAAATCTATCCGTGTGTGTACAGATTTCAGAGATTTAAACCTTGCATGTCCCAAAGATGACTTCCCATTGCCAAGCATTGATACCATAGTGGATTTGACAGCAGGTCACACAATGTACTCATTAATGGATGGATTTAGTGGCTACAACCAAATCAAGATTGCTCCCGAAGACCAAGAAAAGACAGCATTTACTTGCCCTTGGGGTACTTTTTGTTGGAATGTTATGCCCTTCGGTTTAAAAAATGCTGGAGCTACATATCAAAGGGCCATGACAACTATTTTCCATGACATGATGCATACTTTTTTAGAAGATTATGTGGATGACATTCTAGCAAAATCCCACAATAGAGAAGAGCATTTACAAATCCTAAGAAAAATATTCATTCGGTTAGAACAATTCAAAGTTAGACTAAACCCAAAGAAGTGTGCCTTTGGTGTCCAATCCGGCAAGTTATTGGGTTATATAGTGTCAGCAAAAGGCATTGAAGTTGATCCTGAAAAAGTACAAGCCATTTTAGAAATGGAGATTCCAAGAAATATTAGCCAAATGAGGTCACTACAAGGAAAGATTCAATCAATAAGGAGATTTATCTCTCAATTAGCAGAAAAGTGTCACTCCTTCACCAGATTGTTACACAAGGACACTACATTTATGTGGGATGAAGAATGTGATAAGGCCTTTGCTACTTTGAAGACTTATTTGATAAACCCACCTATTCTTATGTCACCTATCAAAGGTAAAGAACTGTTGTTATACATATCAGCCACAGAAAGGTCTCTAGGCATATTGTTGGCACAAGAAGATGAGCAAGGAAAAGAAAGGGCAATCTACTATCTTAGTAGAACCTTAATAAAATATGAACTCAATTATTCATTCATGGAAAGAGCATGTCTAGCAGTGGTTTTTTCATCTCAAAAACTAAGACATTATATGTTGATGCATAAGATCAAATTAATTGCCAAGATTGATCCTCTCAAATACTTGCTAAGTAAAACTGCCTTAACAGGTCGAATAGCAAAATGGGTCATGATCCTAAGTGAATTTGACATTGAATATGTTGATAGAAGAGAAATTAAAGGACAAGTGATAGCAGATCACTTAGCAGATAACCCAATGGAGTCTACACAAACCATGCAAATTGAATTTCCAGATGTAGAAATTGTCAACATAGAAGCAAAGACATGGAAGTTATATTTTGATGGATCTTACACACAAGGAGGTTCTGGAGCAGGTATATTATTGGTTACTCCTCAAGGATACACCATTCCAAAGTCCTATAAACTCTTATTTCCATGCACCAATAACATAGCGGAATATGAGGCATTAGTCATTGGCATCAAAATGGCTTTAGAATGGAATATTGCAGAATTACAAGTGTATGGAGATTCCCAACTCATAATCAATTAGGTTAATAATGAATACAATACCAAGGACATAACATTGATGAAATATAAAACCTTGATTGATGGATGGAAGAAGTACTTTGCTTTGATCACATTTGAACAGATTCCAAGAGAAAAGAATAGAGCAGCAGATGCCATGGCTACCTTGGCTTCATTGTTACAAAAACCAGATCAAAATGAGAAGTATGAGTTCTTGGTGGAAGAGTTGGTAAAACCGGCATTTAACCTCCCTGACACCCAAATTGTTGCTCTTTTACATGGACATGACTCTCCTTGGTATGGACCCATCTATACTTACCTTAAAGACCAAGTACTCCCCATAGACCAAACTCGTGCCCAAAAACGTAACTTCATACGCCAACCCGCCCGTTACCTAATCCTTTCAGACACATTGTATCGTAAGGGTCTTGATGGGACGTTACTTAGATGTTTAGAGGAAGAAGAGTCTAAGTTAGCTTTACGCGAGGTCCACGAAGGCATTTGCGGGTCACACTCAAGCGGTCTTAATCTAGCTAAGAAAATCCTTCGTCTAGGGTACTTTTGGATGACATTAGAAAGGATGCTTGTCAATTTGTGAAGACATGCAACAAATGTCAATATCATGGTAATATGATACATGCACCGGCTCAAGAATTACACCCATTCATTACACCATGGCCTTTTTATCAATGGGGTTTTGACTTGATTGGAATCATATATCCCCCATCTTCAAACGGACACAAGTATATCATCACAGCAACAGAATACTTCACCAAATGGGTGGAAGCAGTCCCATTAACAACAGCAACCGGCAAATAAATTTCAATATTCATTTTGAACCACATAATTTTCCGCTATGGTATTCCACATGCCATTATCACGGATAATGGGAAACAATTCAAAAATCAGGATATTGATGAACTTTGCATGACATTTCACATTACACATCATTCATCATCCATTTATTATCCACAAGGCAATGGACAAGCTGAGGCAACAAATAAAAATATCCTTAAAATATTAAAAAGATCAGTTAACAAATCAGGAAGAGATTGGCACGTGCAAATAAATCCCGCACTATGGGCTTACAGAACTAGTATCAGAACACCTACAGGAGCCACCCCATTCTCTTTAGTCTATGGAACTGAAGCAGTTCTACCATTAGAAGTTGAAATTCCATCTCTACGGGTTTCATTAAGAGGATTGATCACTGATGAGGATTATAGGATTGCCAGACTACAACAATTGGAATTGTTAGAGGAACATCAGACTCAAGCTTATGAGCATTTAAAAGTTTATCAAAATAGGATTGCACACAATTACAACAAACACATCAAACCAAGAACTTTTCAAGTAGGAGACTTAGTACTAAGAGAAAATCCCAAAAATCAAGTTGAAAGGGAAAAGAAAGGAAAGTGGGAAGCTAATTGGATAGGCCCATTTGTGATAGTGTCATCCTTTGGAACTGGAACATATAAGTTATCAGATTGTAATGGTGAAGAATTACAAGAACCCATAAATAGCATTCATTTGAAGAGATTCTACACCTAAAGCAGATGAAAGAGTATAAAGAGTATCAGATGAGAGAGCATCATAATTATTGTACATAATTGAAAAGGGATCTTGAAAATACCAAAAATATTTGAAAATGGAAAATACCAAAAACATTTGAAAATGGAAAATCCAAAAAACATTGGAAAAGAAGAAAGATCAAAAACAGTGGAAAATTGAGCCTGAAGAAAGCAAAAACATTTGAAAAACTATCTCTTGGTGAAAACCTAGCAAATAGGCGCCAAGGTGAAAATGAAAAAAAAAAAAAAAAAAGAGAGAATACCCAAAAGTGAAAACTTGGTAACAAGCACTTTTGGTTCCCTTAAGTCATTTCCTTCCTAGCACATGTGTATATAATGCATCTCATCATCCCATTTGTCTAAACCTTCATTGCATCCGTCATTTGTACATAGTCATAATAACAGTTTGTAGCACCATCCTTTGCATTGCCTAAAGTTGTCAAAATTGATACATTAAATACTTGGGGGCAGCATAAACGGATTGGAAAGTGGGTACCTCAAAAAGGATTCATATGAACAACATTCAGTCACAAGCAGAAGGGAATCAACATTTTCAGAAGAGAGATCAGATTTTTGTAAACCTTTGATTGATAACCAAGAAGTTGACTACCACAACAAAATCCTTAAGCCTAAATTGACTTATTATTCAGGATTAAAAATCAAAAATCATGTCATGATCAAACACTTGGAAATATATTTTGTTGAAGATCAGAAAACAATGCAAAACACTTAGATAGATTCTTTTGAAAAGTTGGTTAAAAATCTGTTTACTTACATTCATTCAATTTGTATCAAGTCTTTTTAGCTCATCAATGATGTTTCGACTAGATTGGCAATGATGGAGACATGATATTTTTCTTGACTATGAAGTGACTGTTTGGAGGAAGATTCATTGCCTTATGAGAATTCATCTAAAGACATGGTCATCAAAGAACCATCGAGGATTATTTTATAAAACAATGAGTTAACCTTTGTTTGTTTATGCAACCGGATACCTTGGATATTTAGATTCTTCATATCTAAATGACAAAATCCACTTGCAACATAGAATCCGACAAAATCGGTATTCGTACTCTCATGATTGTTTGAAATCAGTGATAGTCGTATCGATGAGACCAATGGGAAAGCAAAACGGAGGTTACCATATGAGCAGTAAATAAAAAGCGATATTCATATCATCATGTCAGTGGGCAGTGGTGATTGTATCGACTTTCCGGTCCCAAGTGCTCAATGATGAAAATATATTCTCAAGGCATTTATTTGCTAAAAGCTAGTGACACTTAGCTGCATTCATAAAAAGATTAAATGCATTCTCATGTTAGATTAATTGCATGTGCATTTTTCCCAAGGGTTTTATTTTTTCATCAAAAAGGGGGTACATGACATCATTAACAGGGTTAAATCAGCAAGGACAACATCATTTCAACATCATCTTTTCTACAAAAAAAAAAAATAATAAATAAAAACATGAGATTATACTTTTTGCATTCATTCCATATCATTAATCATTACATAGATATTATCAAAGAAAAGAAGGAAATAATCATTTACATGTGCATACATACAGATTGCATACATAAGAAATAACATATCAAAAATTGCATCCATACATGAAGAAGAAATGCATCCATCTATCTATATCATACATAAGATACGTTGCATCCATAGCCAATATCGATCCAAAAACAAATACATTAGATAAACACATATAGCAGCATCTAAAGGAAATCTCATATATCATCAAGTAAAAGCAGGAAAGATCATAAATGTTCTCATGTCACATGTCTACTCACAACTCAATACATCAAGTATAATAATGATGTCATAAAACTCAACTCTATAATCGCCCATCAACAGGGGCATCAATGTCAAATAAGTGTCAAAGTACAACTGGAAAGGTGACATCAAGGTCACAAGACTATGGTACAATATCAAGTATCTCAGCATCAGTACATAAATGATCAATACGAGCACTCATAGCTCAACTCTCGTCACCACTGGGAGGAGGTCCTGGAGGAGGCTGGATTTGTGTGTGAGTGATTTACACCTTCATGAAATAACAAGATTTAAAGAGAATTTACACTATTCAAAGCAAACTAATCTAAATAATGCACAAATTAATCTAAATATCTCATGGTTCTCTAAATTGAAGTAGTAAGTGAGGCTCTCAGCTGCAAATCCTCACTAGTGACACTCTAATTATGAGAATTGAACTAAGAATGATATGCAAAATAGATCTAATTATCAAATTCTAGCTCTATTTGATAAGAAAATCTCTAAAATGATCAACAATTAAGCTAATTATTAATGAAAATGCTAAGTGAGTGATGTGGATGCAAATTGCAAGAGCTTTGCTGCAATTCAAAGATATGGAGTGGATTAATAATGCCTCAAAATGCCTTCTATTTATAAGATTTTCCCAAGGGTAGGGGGTAGAGTGAGATAACCATGGTTATGCTTGGGTAAGGTCAATTGGCTTTGCTTTGTCCCTAAATTGGGGGACAAACATTTAAATGGTTTCAAAAGGCTGGACCATTTCAACAAAAGTGAGTGATTTGTGTCCATTTTGTCTCCTTTTTCCTTTGTTTGAGAGAATTTCATATTTATTAATTAATTAAAGTAATTAAATTTAGCCATGAAGGGTAAGAGGTTCATTTTGATTTTTTCTTTCAACAACTATGTCATTAATTGAATTTAATCAATTTCGTAGTGTTTTTCCCCTTTTCAAGCTTTATTTAATCATTTAATCATTTAATTGAATTTTCCTTTGATTTGAATTTCCTTTGTTCCATTTATTGATTTTTCATGCTATTTTGATGACTTGATGCACCTTTCTGATTGAATTAAGCCTTTGCCAATTTTCCATGTCTACAAATGCCCCTCTTTGAGTCGATGTGCGAAGAACACCGATTCAAAGATTCCCTTAGTATGATGATCTGATTCAGGTCCTGGTTCTGATATTCCTCTAATCATTCTGATTGTTCTGATTGATGTACTTCCTGATGACGATGATGTGCCTCTGATGATGGTGCTGATATGATTCTGATGCCTCTGATATGATATGGGTCCTGGTTTGATGATAGGTCCTGGGTTGATTGATTGCTGATATGTTGATAGGTTTGATATGAAACCCATATGCAATTGATTTGCCTCCTGATATGAAATTGATATGATATGATAACTTGATATGATATGCCCCACTGATAAATGTTTTTGATGTGATGCCAATTTGATACTCTGATGGCCCCTCAGAAATAAAACATATTGATTCCTTGATTTGAAAGATTTTGATTGATTGATCCAATATGTTTTCATTTCTGAAAAATATTGATGATATGCCATGACTTGCAATTTTCACATCCAAGATAGATAGGTCTGTTGTAGTTAAGCAAAACAAGTGATTATAATAACAGGATAATGGTACCAATGAATGTGATTTGTCAATCTCATAGGATAGTTCTGATAGGATAAATCAATCAGTGTGAAAACCGATATGATTTGATACTGCTGCTTCGTTCTCAGGACACAGAGACACGAACAAATGGTACAGGGTGTGATTGCTTGATACTTTGATCGGATTGATTGATGTAAGATGATTCACTGATATAAAATACTGATATGATTCCCTTGATTTGTGAAACAGGCACATTTTTGTAAATGATATATATACGGACCTTAGCTTCTTGGATATTTGGATTTAAGTCATGGTTTGACCCAGCTAGAGTACATGTTATTGAGATGATTGATTATGGAGCTCTTTCAATTTGTTGATATTGTATCATGATATTTCAGTTATTGATCAGGACTTGGATGTATCACTTTGATGACATTGTATCTTTGATTAGACAAAGTTCATGGATCTTTGATATTATGGACACTTATGAGTTATGGACTTTCCTTGATTCTTGATTGAATGACCCATTTTATGATTGATCAAGATTTCAATTGAATGACCCCCTTTTCCCTTGGAAAAATACTACAAACAAATACACATGCAATTAATCTAACATGAGAATGCAATGCAATGCAGCTAAGTGTCACTAGCTTTTAGAAAATAAATGCCTTGAGGATAAATTTTCATCATTGAGCACTTTGGGACCGGAAAGTCGATACAATCACCACTGCCCACTGACATGATGATATGAATACCACTTTTTATCGCATTTGGTAACCTCCTTTTGGAAACTAGTACAACCCACACTAGTTGAATAAACCAACTATGAGAGTATGAATACCAGTTTCAACGAATTCAATGTTGCATAAACAAGCAAAGGTAAACCTTCCACCTTATATGAAAGTCCTCGATGGTTCTTTGATGACCATGTTGTTAGATGAATTCACATAAGTTGTTGGATATCCCTCAAGACAGTCACTCAAAGACAAGAAAAATACCATGTCTCCATCATTGCCAATCTAGTCGAAACATCATCGATTAGCTAAAAAGATGTGATAAAAATCAATGTAAGTAAAGATCATCAAAAGAAAGCTTCAAGTGTTTTGCATTGTTTCATGATTTTCAAAAAGTATTTCCAAGTATTCTGATCTTTTTAAAGTGTTTTGTCAACTTTTAATCCCGAATAATAAAGTCAATGAAGGGTCATGGGTCAAGTTATGGTAATTGAATTCTTGGGTAGTGAACAATGATATCCATCAAAGGTTCATGAAAATCTTCTTCTCTCTTCTGAAACTCTGATAATTCCCTCTCTGATGTGTGACCGACTATAGCACTATTGAATCCTTTTGAAGTTAATGCCTTGCTTCATGTGAATTCATACTTGTTTGCTGAAATCCGCTGATTAAGATCAAATGCCCCAGTTGGATAGAAAAAATGTTGGACTTGGACAAACTTCCAAAATATTACCGAAGCTCAGTTTATGCAAGATGTAGCTCAAAGTATTTTATGCTTTCTTTTTTACCCACTCTCAAACAAGATCACATTGGTTTGCCCCCAATGTCTTAGCAAGATATAGGACATGAAAGATGGATTTTCAAGCTGATGGATTAGAGATGGAAAGGCTATAATGGAAGAAGTATGCGAATGTGACCCATAGGACTATCTCCTCAAGAGTACCCGAGCTAAGGACAAAATGATATAGCAATGTGAAGCATGTTTTTGGATAAGCCATGAAAGTCAATTGTCCAGGGCTAGATAGTGTATAGGATAACGATCTGCTGCCATGAAAAGGAGTGATCCAAAAGAGTGGACATGTCAAGAAGTTTTTGATAACAATTTTTTTTTTTTAAGCTCTTCATCTTGATCAAGACCAAGGGTCAATTTGGGTAAGATGTGGATAAGATAACACAATCAAGATAAAGGAGTGATGGAGGCTATGAAGGGATGTTTTGGGATTATGAAAAAGCTGTCAAGGAATAATGAAGGTGAATTTGGGATAAGCAAGATCATGATAGGGTAACATGGATGCAGCAAGTACACCTTAACTAAACATTCGATTGAATTCATTGACGTGATCGATATCAATCAAGTTGACGCAACCGAGCAATCAGACGTCCTAAAAAAGTCTCAAATAAACAAATTTTTTTTACTTACGCGACTTTTCTTTCTGGCGTCATTTCTTTTACCAGAGGCGACATTTCTTTATTCATACGCGTGCTTTTATTCATCCGCGTGACATAATTTCACGGAGGCGGTATAAGATTTTCCTCAGGCGATATTTTATTATCACGCAACACCTGATTAAAATAATTAAACCCTAAGCGACATTAAATTATCCTTAGGCGACACAAGATTTTCTAAATGCGTGAGAATACCTAAGGGAGGCGACATCAAATTTACTGAAGGTGACATTTTAAATTTTCAGGCGATGTTAAAATGCACGGAGGTGACATTTCTTTTCACGAACGCAAAATTAAAATTTTTAAAAGCATTAAATAAGGTCATAAATGCAACTTTAAAGACATGAGGAAAATTTGAATGACATACCGGAGGACCATCGGTCGCTCTCTGACTGAACTGGCGCGCTCTCTCAAAACGATGCTCGCGATGTGGGACCACCATCGTCTCAAAAAGGCTAAAATCAGAGCTCAAATCTCAAGAAGGAACGGTGCAAATGAATAGTAAAATGAGGGGTTTTACCCTATTTAAGGTGAAATTGGTCCTCATAAACACTTTATAAAAAAAAAAATGCACTTTGAACCTATTATAGGACATTTTCATTAATCGGGGCATGAATCAAACTTGATTGTTTCTTTCAAACGGTATCAGAAATCAAAACATATTCCAACTACTTAAAAAATCTTTCAAATCAAGGACTCAATATGTTTTATTTCTGAGGGGGCATCAGAGTATCAAATTGGCATCACATCAAAAACATTTATCAGTAGGGCATATCATATCGTATCATATCAAGATATCAGTATCATATCAAGTTATCATATCATATCGTTATCATATCAGGAGGCAAATCAATTGCATATGGGTTTCATATCAAACCTATCAACATATCAGCAATCAATCAACCCAGGACCTTTATCAATTAACCCAAGACCTTTATCAGTGAACCCAGGACCTTTATCAGTAAAACCTAGGACCTATCATCAAACCAGGACCCATATCATATCAGAGGCATCAGAATCATATTAGCACCATCATCAGAGGCACATCATCGTCATTAGGAAGTACATCAATCAGAACAATCAGAACGATCAGAGGCATATTAGAACCAGAACCAGAATCAGATCATCATACTAAGGGAATCTTTGAATCGGTGTTCTTCGCACATCGACTCAAAGAGGGGCATTTGTAGATAAAGAAAATTGGCAAAGGCTTAAATCAATCAAAAAGGTGCATCAAATCATCAAAATAGCACTAAAAATCGATAAATGGAACAAAGACAATTCAAATCAAAGGAAAATTCAATTAAATGATTAAATGATTAAATAAGGCTTGAAAAGGAGAAAAACACTAAGAAATTGATTAAATTCAATTAATGACATAGTTGTTGAAATGAAAAATCAAAATGAACCTCTTACCCTTCATGGCTAAATTTAATTACTTTAATTAATTAATAAATATGAAATTCTCTCAAACAAAGGAAAAAGGAGACAAAATGGACACAAATCACTCACTTTTGTTGAAATGGTCCAGCCTTTTGAAACCATTTAAATGTTTGTCCCCCAATTTAGGGACAAAGCAAAGCCAATTGACCTTACCCAAGCATAACCATGGTTATCTCACTCTACCCCCTACCCTTGGGAAAATCTTATAAATAGAAGGCATTTTGAGGCATTAATCATCCACTCCATATCTTTGAATTGCAGCAAAGCTCTTGCAATTTGCATCCACACCACTCACTTAGCATTTTCATTGATATTTAGCTTAATTGTTGATCATTTTAGAGATTTTCTTATCAAATAGAGCTAGAATTTGATAATTAGATCTATTTTGCATATCATTCTTAGTTCAATTCTCATAATTAGAGTGTCACTAGTGAGGATTTGCAGCTGAGAGCCTCACTTACTACTTCAATTTAGAGAACCATGAGATATTTAGATTAATTTGTGCATTATTTAGATTAGTTTGCTTTGAATAGTGTAAATTCTCTTTAAATCTTGTTATTTCATGAAGGTGTAAATCACTCACACACAAATACATATTTGTAAACCTATACTTTTATACACTTTTTTATGTAAAGCTTCAGTTATGCTTTCAAATCAAATACCTATCAACTTACCCTTGCACCTCCTTTTGGTGCAAGTGCTAGTACTATCTTTAAATATTAATTTTTTAATCTGTTAAAATAAACTAAAATTTGTTTTTTCATATTGCAGCATTCTAATTTCATCCAAGTACTCTGAAAATATAAAAAATATTTGATATGATTTCCAATATATTATATTGATTATGATTGTTTTTATATTTTATTTGAATGATATTATTTTATTTTATTTAATATATTTTTTTCCTTTTTCTTCTCTTTTGTTTTGTGTTCCTTCTTTTCCTTTTCTATGAGTTGGGAGAAGTCTACAATACAAAAAGTGCTATCCTAATGCAAAAAATGACGTCTTTATATATATATATATATATATATATATATATATATATATATATATATATATATAATGCCATGTTGCCCATGATCTTGGATATATATGTCCATGACATGCTGAAACAAACACTGCAAAAATGTACACAACAAAAACTGAATAGAAAACTTTGTTATGTTTGGAGAGAAATTTTAAAATAATTCATCTCGCCCAAATATTCAAAAACATTTAAAATATCTAAAAATTGGATTCTTTTTCAATTCCTATGGAGGTGCAGCCATGAACGAATGCGAAGGTTAAAATTAGGGCCATCAACTGGACGCTTCAATGTAGAGGAATGAAAGAAATGAACGATCCAGAAACTCTTCCACATTCATTTCATACAACCAAGAAAATCATCAACTAGAAATTCTTTAAAATTGAGATTATTACAAATCTTTTTTTTCAAATAAATATAAATATGCAATACAAATGTTTTTCAAATATTAAGACAATGTAGTTTCTATTTGAAATTTTTATTACAATATTTATGCCAAAGGTGTTTTTGCAAATCTGAAAAAAAAAAAAAATGTTTAACTTTTTTTTTTTGTCTTTGGTGCATTTTAGATGGAGCTTAGCCACCGCCTTTGTCTAATGGACGCAACTAGGTTCCATCCAAAATGTACTGTTGACTAATTTTCAAAAAATGGAAAACACAATAGATTTTCGCAAAATTTTCAGCATCTGTTCTTCATGATCTGCACATTTTGTGATCGAAAACCATAAAAAATTTTCAAAGAAATCGTCGTGTTTTTGCAAATCTGAAAAAAAAAAGTTTGACTTTTTTTTTGTCTTTGGTGCATTTTGGATGGAGCTTAGCCACTGCCTTTGTCTATTGGATCAACACTGTAGGAGTTGCAACGAGCCAATCACAGACCCCAACAACCCATTATCTCTATGTTTCTTCCTATACTTGCCCATCACTTTTCAAGCAAGGGAAACTAATATTAATATAAACAGACACTAATTTAGAAGGTTATATTACATTGTTTTCAATAACATTAACTTATTACTTTTAAACAAAATTTAAGTAATATGTATGTAGAATTTTTATTTTTATATTTAGAGTTAAATATTATTGTTGAAATTATTATAATATATATTATATGAAAATTTTAATAATATTATTTTTTAAATTATATATTTAACAATTTTAAATAATTTAAGTTTAAATTTTTTTTATTATTTATTTAAATTATTAAAAATAAGTATTTTTGTTAAAAACTTATTATTATTTATCTATATATATATTTTTTGGTGTTATTAATTTTTTATATAATATATATTCTAAAATTACTAAATTATATAATGTATATTATAATATAATTAATATTAATAAGATTTAAAACAATAGTGTTATATAAATCATTACATAAAAATAAAAATAAATTACTTTAAAATTGCTTTCACCAATATAAGATACAACCAACCATATAAGAATCTAATTATTAAAAAATGTTAAATATATAATTTTAAAAATAGTTATATTTTTTTTTTTTTCTATTAAGATACTTCAAATAGATGTGTACATCAAAATACTAGTAAAAAATGGAGAACTGTACTAAAAAAACCATGTCCTACATCAGCTATTGTATGTGCCTAAGATACTTACATGATCTAACCATCAACACCATGGTTACAAATAAAGTTTCAATACAATCCAAACTGTGATCTCTCCAAATTACATAATTTAAAACTAGGAAAGGAAATTGTGATCAAACAACCTCAAACAACCGAGGAGGTGTGATTGGAAAGTGATTGTTCACTTGCATGTGTACCAGTTGGAAAAGTGGTGGTAGCATCAACATTCTGATTGGATGCATCTGCATGGAATACTGTATCTTTGGCAGCATCCGTTCACAAGAGATATTACTCTTGTTTAAATTCTAAGTCAAAGCATCAATATCCCTTTGGCTGGATGCACTGCATACATGACTTAATATTTGCACTGAATATCGAATGATATGGCCGGATAGTCGTTACCGATCCGCTCATCATGTGCCAAACTATTATAGAAACCAACTCGTACCTACGATAAAATTATTCAACCTCAATATACTAAAAATGAATCATAATTCAACCTCAATATACTAAAAGTGAATCATTACTAATAATGTTTGTGCGTGTTTGACAGGTGTATGACATAGTTTTTTAGAGTTGTCTATTGGGTGAAATTTCATATGGGCATAACATTAAAATGGTCTTCAAAATATTATTGTCTAAATAGTCTACTAAGTGGTCTTATTAGAAGAACAAAAAAAAAATGACCACCAAAATTTCTCCCAAATTCACCTTCAGTATTCCTTGCTCGTGGAATTGACCTGGAATTGGAAAATGGGAATTGGTTTCCCTTCTCAAAATTGAATTCTCAATTCCAATTCCATGCCTCAATTCTAACTCCAAGTTCTGAGATGGATTGGCAGAATGCTCATTTTGAACCAATTCACCAATTCCTATTTTCCAATTCCAAGTATATAGCCAAGAGCAGATCCAACATGGCATCCCCAATTATGCGATTGCTAGTATATAGCCAATAAAAAATATACCTCCTTAACATATTAATGTGCATCAACATGTACTCTTTTGTGGGCGCCTCCTTTGGTGGTCTTATCCAAGCTCAATATATAACAAGTGCCACCTAGTGGCCAAGTACTTGCCTTTAGTTTTATAAATAAATTTAATTTTAATTTTGATTTATATGTAAAGTGAATTTTTAATTATAATAATTTATAACTAAGTTTAATTTGAATTTATATGTAAAGTAATTATTTAATTATAAATAATTATAAAATTAGTATAATTATAGTTCTAATAATATTTTTTAATTTTATAAATAATTATAAAATATAAATTGTAATCAATTTAAATTATAGAATAGTTCTACTTATAATTAATTTTAATATTAAATATTTAGGTCAAATAACTATTTTTCAGCAATATTATAATGTTATTCTATTAAATCTAAATTTATATAATATATATTAAAATAAATTCAAAAAATATTCAATATTTTATAATATAACAAAAATAGTCAATATTATTTTAATATAATATGATACAAATTGCACATTAGACTTTTGGTAAAAAAATTTGTAAAAAAAATTAACCAAAATCAATTAAAATTTTCAAAAACTTTAAAATATTCAATAATTAAAAAATAATAAATAAAAAACTATTAATGCTCTTTATTTCTAAAAAAGTGAGTGACCTATAAAAAAATAAAAAAATACTAAATTATAATTGGTGCAAAAAATTGACTTTAATCACTAATTAATGAAAGAAATCCAAAAAGTGATGTAATCTTATCAGCAAATACTAATAATAAAAAAATACTAAATTATAATTGGTACAAAAAATTGACTTTAATCACTAATTAATGAACGAAATCCAAAAAGTGATGTAATCTTATGAGCAAATACTAATAATAAAAAAATACTAAATTATAATTGATGCAAAAAATTGACTTTAATCACTAATTAATGAAAGAAATCCAAAAAGTGACGTAATCTTATCAGCAAATACTAATAATAATAAGCCTACCAACTATTTTTTAAAGTTGAATCATCTTTATTTGTGTTGCAGCCGTATCTAATCCACTCGGCTCTCTGTCCAATAGCTACCTACTCTTTAATTTATACTGGGAAATCGCTCAAGAAGTTTAGCTAGAGTCGTCCCCTTTTTATGGTCGACAGTCATGGCAACTACTGATCACGTGCCTCTGAATTTATAATTCAAATATCAGTTTTCTGAGATTTATAAAAGATGATCCTGCGCACACCCAAATGACTTGATCCCCCTTTCATGATGAGGGAAATCGGTGGTATGCTTATCTGCACTCTGGTCTTTCTGCTTTTTCTGTGGAAAGGTTGCTGCCTCTTTTTGAGGGCCAAGCGCTTCTCTTACATTGCTTCCGTCTCTCCACAAGTGCATGACGCCCTGCTTCTCTTCAAGCTCACCAATTTTGTGGAATTCAATTTTCTCTCAGAAAAGGGTCTCGAATTCGCACTGTTCAGAACTTTCGCCATTCCTTCTATTTCCAGATTATTGAAGGCCACTAACCAATTCTCGCCGGCTACAATTATCAAACGCTATGACGACACGGGAATTCTGATAGAGGAATGTGTTCTCCATCATGTCGACAGCGCCAGGGGGTCTCGTGCGATCCGACGGCTCAACTTTATCCACGCCCACTACAAAATCTCCAACGATGATTACTTATACACTCTCTCTTTGTTCATTCTCGAGCCCATCAGATTTGCAGACAAGTAAGCTATTAATAATATCAGATTTCCACAATCTATTTCTAATTACAATTGAGTTTCTGGATTCGATTGTGTATATTTTTTAGCATCAATGTTTCGGATCACACTCCATGATCTATCATCTTCGTTTCAGATCACACTCTGTGATCCATCATCAGGAGTAGAGAGTGCAAGAATGGTAAGAATGAAGATGATGGATCACGGAGTGTGATCCGAAACGTCAATGCTAAAAAATACACACAATCGAATCCAAAAACTCAATTGTAAGTAAACCATTATGAATGCTGCACTTTCCTATAGCTTTTTCCAACTTTTTTACTCTCTTCTTTTTCTTTTTTTGTTGTCTTAGATTAGGTAAGGATTTAGGAACTCTGTGGGCATTTGGAGTGTTGAAATTGCAGGTACGGATACAGAAAGTGGATGGAAGGAGAGAAGCAGGCGCAGTTTATGGTGTGGCATGACATTGGAGTACGCATGGGCATTCACAACATTCCACAGAGTTTGGAGGAGATGGATCAGTTTAGCAGGCAATATGAAGGGAAACACATGGAGTATTCAGAATCGAACAGAGCGATTGGGGATGCCACGCTGAATCTGCTCTTGTCCAAGGTGCCATTTTTCCTTCGCCCCCTGGTGAAGCGGATTGTATTTGGTTTGTGTGACGAGAGGCTGCTGGAGGCAATGGGGTATCCACGTCAGCCATTGTGGCTCGTCTGGACTGTGGAGAGCATTGTCAGATTTTGCAGTGGCACTTTTGTGCGCTGGTTTTTACCTCCGAGACCAATGAGTTGGTCGAACGAGAGGATTCCATTGCAGGAGGAGGAGGAGGAGGAGGAAGAGGAAGAAGAGAAGGTGTACAAATTGAGATATCAGGTGTACAAACCATGGAGTTATTCAGATGGGTACAAAGTCAGCAATGTGGGAAATGCAGCGGCTGGTCATGTGGGAAAAGTGGCTGAGGGGCCCGTTCTTTGTCCCTTTCCTTGCAGAAAGAAGATTAGCTGATAAGGCGGTTCAGCTGTGACAAAGATGGAGATTCTGAACACTATCATGGGAGTCGAAAACATGGACACCGACTCCATCAATGATAGCTTTTGGCATAACCTTTTCAGCAAGGAGTGCATTGAGAAATTAGGTGGGCTCATCATCAGCTTGCACAAGAAACGGATTGAGTTACTGAAGTCAGCTTAAGATGCCTTGCTGTCCCATAGGCTATGTTTAGCCTTGTGGACGTAAAATTTTTATCTATCTATCTATCCTTGTAGACCAAGCCATGCAACAACCTTTGCAGTAATGATTTCTATTATCTACCCACCTTCCCCTTTAAGTAACCTAATTTCTTTTTTCTATCTCATTTTTCTTGTACGCCTTCCAACCAAAATAAATGAAGACACAGCAGTTGGATTTCCTCTATTGCAACTTTGTAATCTATAGCTTTGCTCTAAACATTCTAATATGTTCATTGCATCTTATGGTATCTTTGTAAGTAATATGTTCATTGCATCCTTTGGTATCTTTGTATGTAATAGATCTTTAGTGGGAAAGATTTGTGTTTTTGTTTTGGATGTTACTTTTTTATTAAAATTTGTGCTTTCACAACTGAATTCATGATGGTGAAGATCAACAAACTTAATTTCAAACACAACTTTAATTTTGATCAAATTGAAATGCTAATAATGAATTGGGTATGGCTTGATTAATTTGGAGGGATCCAAGAATTCCCACACTCGAATTGGTTTGCATGGCATACCATTTTGTTTTTAATCTTGATTTTTCTGAAAGTTTTTCTTACATGAATAAAATAGTCAAAATTTGATTGACTTTTTGAACCTAATGGTCAACATAATTTGAATAATTACCAACTTCTTCCCTATTTAAATGAATTTTCTATTTTATTTACTGATTAGAGTAGTGAGAGATATGCACATCTCATCAAAAGTCTTTAAATTAATTCTCTTCAAATTTGATACATTAGGTGTTCTTAGTCCCACCACCATCATTTCTCCTTGGATCAAATTAGGAACTAGTATTTTTCTCTCTTCAATTTGACTTTCAGGTCTCACAAACAAGATAAAATTAAATGATTATAAATGTGTCCCACACCTACGTGGTGCATAAATTAAATGGGCCATATCATTCCTCTGAATTGGAACACTTATCAATACCCATAACTGCGATTAAAGTTTCAGTTTGAAAACAAATTTCTTGCCCAAGAGACATACTCGAGCCAACACTTTTCAAGTCATAATTCAATAAGGGGAGACTCATACGATACAACACTCATGTATCATATTCTCCTCTTTTTCTTTGTTTAAAATCTATCCTATGATAATAAATCTAATTTCTTGCTCAATTTTATGCGTGCAGTAATGTTGTAAGCTACCTAAGCTATGATTGTAGAAGCGAAGGAGAAGGAGTAGTTAAATAAGATTCAGAGGCAGTTGTTTCAAATGACACCGCAATTGAATGAAAACCACACTCAGGATAGCCAACCAATGAGCTCTCAAACAAGATTTGCAGAAAATAAGCTATACAATACATTGAGTGCACTATAAATTACTACTTTCAGTCTTGCAAACAAATGAAAATGTATATCGAAGATGAGTCCCACATTGTGAAATTTCCATGTGAGATTATCAGAATGCCTTCAGGGAATCTAACTACCTTTAAGAGATAATATATTGCCTTTCGTGTGGCACTAAAAATTAGTAATTATACCTGATTTTAAATATTCTCACAAGAAATTCTATAAATTCAAGTTAAATTTTAGCCTTAATTAAACAAAGGCTTTTGTATTTTCTTCACAACTATGTGTTCAAATTAATCAATTTGTTGTTAAATACCTTAAATAACAGTTGTACCTTTTGGGGATGCATGTATGTTGCATTAAAGAAACAAGAAAGTTCATTGTTTATGATTTCAAGATTAAAATGATATTTTTATTAGGGTAAAAGTACAAACTCGTGTCACACTTTTATAAAGCAAATGATATTTTTATTAGGGTGAAAGTACAGACCAATCTATGCAACTCCAAACAGAGAGATTGAATGTGCCAAACAAGTTCAAATCTTTTCAAATTTCTAAGTCTCATTTTTATTTAGCTTATCTTTTTAATGAGCTTGGTTGTTGCAGCTGGTTTGTTTTAGCTGTGTATTCAGTCTCATGATTTATTTCAACTGTTTGTAATGTATATTCAACCTATATGAATTGGTTGTTGTTGATGGTAGTTCCTTAGGACTACTTAATTAACTTTAGTTCGGTGATGTAGTATTCCTATCCCTTTTTTTAATCCTATGCATTCCTTTTTAGAAATCTATTTATTTCTTATGTAATTTTTAATAAGCTTTCTTCAATAGAAAAGAAAAAAATTACAAATTCTATGCTAAAAAACTTGTTGTGGTATTCAGAATATCATTGGTGGTTCAAGTTTTGAGTCCAAATCAACACTTTTATTAAAGTTTCTTTCCTTCTTTCTTTTATTTGTTTGGAAGCCTTCTACTTCTACCTTATTCTACTAGCATGTCTATATTAAAAAAAAAATGTAGAATACGCCTAGAGATATCTTAATAACATTAGACTAATTGAATTTGAAAATATTTTACAAGTCAATATTTTTTATTAAAAAACAACTAAGAATAATATATAT
The DNA here is from genome assembly GCA_027943335.1 of Chamaecyparis obtusa. NCBI lineage: Eukaryota > Viridiplantae > Streptophyta > Pinopsida > Cupressales > Cupressaceae > Chamaecyparis > Chamaecyparis obtusa. Next base: position 3,286,575 of record BSBK01003000.1, read on the forward strand.
AAAGAAAAAATTGACTAACAACTTAATTTAATTTTAAAATGAATAAAAACCTAAAATTTTAAAATAATATTTTTTATTCTTAAATTCATAGGATATAAATGTAAATAAAACATGCATGAAATTTAAAGAATTTTAGTACATTAAAAAAAGATTAAAAAATTAAAAAACATAATACCATTTATAACTAAAAAGAAATTTGACTACAAAATGTTAATGCTCACTGAAACATTGCTAGAAATTATTAGGTAGATATGAAAATTATTCTATTTTCTATTTGATTTTAACTGAAGTAATTATAGTCCATTGTGGGGACATCCAATTTAGAAATCGATAGCACGCCATGCATTTTTTTAAGAACCTTGACTTGACCTATACTTATTTGCCTTACAAAACCGTGATTGTGAGCAATAATATGAAACAAAAAACCTAACCCCAATTGTTGCACAAAGAAGGGAAAAGACAAATTGTGATGGAGTAGTCGTTCTCTATATTCATGAGACCTTCAAAGGCTTCTCAGTTTGCACTATCATATGTTACACCTTTTTTTTGTTCTTGGCATAACGGAAACATAAAAAACCATTACAGATATGAGAGTAAATCGGAGCTTACATGTCCTATTTCCAGTCCATGCTTTCCAAATTCTTCCCTCTACATAGTCATCGTAATTCCTAAGCAGCAACAACCCGGTTTATCTCTATTAGTTTAGTCTTGAGATTTTTCTCAGTCACAAGTCTTTCCCATCACTGTAAATATAAATATGAAAAACCTTGAAATGATCATTTACTAATTAAATCCACAACAGATAGGTCTCTCATTTCCCTCACGTGAAGGGGAAGCTGTTAGCAGGGGACATTGTTAGTGTAAGGAGAACAAACCTACAGGTACATGGTGATACCACCCTTGGCTCTTTAAATAGTGGAGGCCAAGCATATCTTTTTTATTTAAACGAATGCATCAATCTATGCTGCCACTATAAAGACACATCTCAAGATAATTATTTGATTTTTTAATTAATAAAGTAATTGTTTCTTTAGGCGGTCTTTTTTTTTTTATTGAAGAAGATTTGAACTCAACATCTTTTAGATGCCTACAATATGACTTTGCCACTAAACCAGATGCCCATTAGCCTCATTAGATGGTCTTATCAAAGTTCAATAAAAATAATCCTACCAATCAATTTTGTTGTGAGAGCAATAGGGCACAATTGTAAAATATAATTCCTTAGGCCATTATTCATTATATTTATTTGTGTTCCGACGGTATCCGATTGACTCGGGAAAAATAAATCTAATTGACTCGGCTCTCTGTCCCATGCTTATGGATTACTTTGTAGTAAATCGTTGAAAAAAATTAACGCCCTGTTTACTCTAGCTCCCTCTTTATGATCAATAGTCATGGTATTGAGAGATCACAGGGCTCAGAATTTAAAATTCAACTATCATTTCTCTGGGTTGTGATACAAACTATCATTTTTTTAGCTAGATAGATGCATCCTACTCTGGAGGGACACAACTAAGATCCCTACAAAATGTACCATTAACCAAATTTCAAAGATCAGAAAACACAACAGATTTTTGTGAAATTTTCAACATCTATTTTTCATGATATGCATATTTTGTTGGATATTGCTAATGCATTAGGGAAATGGTTAATATATTTAATCACTACATTGAGTAATGTTGGAGCTGTTGTTGTTGTCGTTAGTGTTTTTCCACTGATGTCAACATATGTTTATGTGAAGAGTACATGTTGATTATGACAGTATACAAACAGTGTAAGGATATTTCAAAATGTGCGAAGACAGATGAGAGTACAAGAAGATGTTGTGATCTTATATCCAAGATTGCATCATGTAATGTTTCATATTGGATGAGTTACAGATGTTTTGGTGAAGACTGGTTACTGGCCAAGTGACAATGGAAACTGACAAAGTGAGTCTCTGTGTTTCACGTATATCTTACAGAAGATATGGATTTGGTGTATGCGACCTTAAGAGATGAAAGATAAGGTACTGAAGGATGTTCGTTAGTCAGTGCAAGGTACGTTATATTGGATGACGTAAGCTATGGTGTGTGATATGAAGAAGACTTGTTTGAGAGTCGACTTCAAAGGTGTAGCGTGCATTTTGTTTGGTGAATGTAAATTAAGGATGTCGGTCCTTAATTGATGTAATGAAATCATTGTATACTTTTTTTAGATACCGTGTGTATCTTAGCAAGAGTTTATGTAATTAAGAAAGCCTAATTGGCCGACTTGATCATGTAGAATGTAATAGGGTATATATGTAAGATCTTTTCTTTGGAAAAGATATGGTGAGAATGTATGTGATATAAAGAAGATTGGGAAAGCTGCGAGCTCATGTCTTTTGGATGTAGAGCAGAGGATTACTGGTGAACTTCATTGGAACTGATCAAGAAAGGATAGTTGATGTCAGAAAGTTTAAAAGATTGTGTATTTCTTCATATACATTTGTTGCGAATAGTGAGTACTGAAGGTGGATTTAAGCTTCTTTGGCTAGTGAGCCTGGGAAATGAGCCCACCCTTCTTTCTTGTTCTGTCCTCTAAGAAGAACTGTGTACTATAATGTTTCAATAAGCTCCTAACAGGGCTAAATTGTCTAACAAGGATACTATACTCTCAATACATCATTTGTGGGTGCTAATTCCCACTAGGGTTTTTACCTTTAACAGGGTTTCCCTGAGACCAAAATATTGTGTTGTTGTGTTGGCATTCATTGTGTTCATTGGATCTGATATTACTGCTATACAAAGTTTAAAATTTAATACTCTATCATACAACTGATTCACCCCCCCCCCCCTCAGTTGTATTGCAGACTGTTATTCCTAACAATTGGTATTAGAGCTACTGGTCCTTAGAGAGAAATCTTAACAGCTTGAGGTGATCTTGGAGATGGTGTTCTATAGGAAGGATAGTCTAAAATTTGATCCTGAAAACTATGACAATTGGAAGAACAAGATGCGAACTCATTTGTTTTGTTTGGGGCACTGACTACTGGTTGATTACAAATAATAAGGTAGCTATGAAGTCTGAGAATGACTTACCATCAGCTATTGGTGATGAGAATATGATATTTTTACTCAACATGGTCGCAAGGGAAGCATTGACCAATGCACTCTTTGAAGGAGAATTTACTAAAGTTAAAGACTTGGATTTGACATACTAGATTTGGAAAAGATTAGAAGCTCTATATGAAGGAGACAAGTATACCAAGCAAGAGAAGTTACAGAACTGGAAAACAAAGATGGAGAAGCTTCAAATGAATGAGGATGAACGTATTAGGGCTTATGTTCAAAGGGTTACAAAAGTTGTGGTTGGCATCAAAAATTGTGGAGGCACTTATGATGAAGAAGTTGTTGTGAAGATCCTTATATCATTGACACCTGCTTACAAGTTTAAAGTTATATCTAGTCAAAAGACTATACCTTTGACTCTGAACTTTAGCAGAGAGATGTTGATTGCTAAGCTAACTACCTTTGAAGTTGTTGAACTGGGAGATTCTGTACCTAAAGTTGAATTTGCATTCAAGGCATTTGCTCACAAGAAGTTAATGTCTTCACTTCTGAGCACCAGCAGTGAGAACCTGAAAGAAGAGCTTGGTGAATATGTTGAGGAATGGGAACAAATACAAGCAGAGGAAATAAAGATGGATGAACTTGTTGCACTAATTGCTAAAGAGAAAAGAGAGGTAAGGGTAAATTTGAAGGCAAATTACCTTTGAAATATTTTTCATGCAATAAGGTAGGTCATTTTGCATCTAGATGTCCTTCAAGAGTTCCTATGTACGAGCCTAAGTTTTTCAAATCTAAATATTCAAAGGATAAGGAATGTTATTATGCTAGTGAAAGTATTTTTTTATGATGATTTAGATTATGAAGAGATTGGATTTGTTTCTATTAGAGATGAACTAGTACATGAGGAAGAGGCTTTAGTATCTCATATTGATAAGAAATTTGAATGGATTATAGAGAGTGGTTGTTCACATCATATGACTAGAGATAAAAATAAGTTTGTTAAATTAGTAAAGTATGATGGTGGTGTTGTGAGGTTTGGAGACAATCTTCCTAAACCTATCATAGGAGTAGGATCTATTACTCTGGATAGAAAAACTAATACTAATAATGTACTTCTTGTTGATGGACTTAAGCATAACTTATTGAGTGTTGGATACTTGATGGACAAAGAGTTTAGTTACAATTGAATGATGGCAAATGTTTTATCAAAAGTAAGGTAGGGAAGTTGATTGCAACCGATACTAAATCTAGAGGTAATGTATTTGAATTAAATACATCTGGAGCCTTTTATTTTATTGCAAAGGTAGATGATGGTTGGTTATGGCACAAAAGGTTTTGTCATGTTAACTTTGATAATATTGTGAAGGCAAGTTTGACTAATGCAGTAAGAGATCTACCAAAGATTTTGAAACCATCTTAACACTATATGTAGAGAATGTGTTATGGGAAAGTAGACTAGAAGCTGTTACAAAAGCAAGGCATATACATCAAAAGGAAAGTTGGATTTGGTACATACAGACCTATGTGGACCTACAAGGACAAAATCATACTATGGTGAAAGGTATTTCATACTTTTTGTTGATGATTTTTATAGAATGATGTGGGTTACTTACTTGAAAGAGAAATTAGAAGCATTTGATAAATTCAAGATATTCAAGGAAAAAGTAGAGAATAAATTAGGTTTAAAGATAAAATGTTTGAGATCAGATAGAGGTGGAGAGTTTACTTCAGACTTATTCAATTCATACTGTGAAGAGCATGAAATAAAAAGACATACCTCTTCTCCTAGGACTCCACAATAGAATGGGATAGTAGAGAGAAGAAACATGACTATACTTGATGCTGCTATGACAATGTTGCTTGAAGGAAATGTATCTCATATGCATTGGAGAGAAGTTGTCAGGATAGCGGTGTACACTTTGAACATAATTCAAATCAGAGAAGGTTCAAGTAAGACTCCTTATGAATTATGGTTTGATCATACTCCTACTGTAAAATATTTTAGAATATTTGGTAGTAAATGTTATATAAGAGAGATGATGAGGTGGGGAAATTTGATGCTAGAAGTGATGAAGGAATTTTCCTTGGTTATTATACTAAGAGAAAGGATTACAAATGTTTCAATATGAGATTAAGGAAGATGATTGAAATTAACAATATAAAGATAGATGAAAGGTTTCAGATACAAGAGAGAATGTATGACTGTAATCAGGTTACAGAGATCAAAGAGGCTACTGCTGCAGAAGAAATTGTTGAGGTTGAATGCGAAAATGAGACTTGTGATGATGACACAAATGAGGCTACTGAGGTTCCTAAGACTCTGAGGTATGTAAAGAATAATCATCTTGAAAAGTAAATCATTGGTAATACAAGTCAAGGAGTAGTGACTAGATCAAAGGCTAGAGAAGAAATTTGTTTGATTTCTCAAGTTGAACCAAAGACTACAAATGAAGCTTGTAGAGATGAATCTCAAATAAATGCTATATGAAAGAAGAGTTAGATCAGATAAAGAAGAATAACACTTGGGAATTGGTTCCTAGACCTAAGAATAAAAATGTGATAGGAATTTTAGAAACAAGATGAATGAAGGAATTATTGTAAGAAACAAAGCGAGAATGGTATAAAAGGGTTATTCACAACAAGAAGGCATAGATTTTGAAGATACATTTTCTCTTGTTGCTAGAATAGAAGCTGTAAGACTATTCTTGGCTTATGCTACACATAAGAACTTCAAGTTATATTAGATGGATGTGAAATCTACATTTTTGAATGGAGATCTTGAAGAAGAAGTGTATATAGAATAACTTGATGGATTTCCTCTATGTGAAGATGAAGACATGGTATACATGTTGAAGAAGGAACTATATGGGCTAAGGCAAGATCCAAGGGCTTAGTATGCAAGGTTAGAAAAATACTTACTTCGGCTTGGATTCAAAAAAGGTAATGCTGACAGTAACTTGTATTTAAGAACTAGCGAAGATGGAGTTTTGATAATAAAAGTCTTTGTTGATGATATTATCTTTGGAGGCAATGATGAGCTATGTGAGAAATTTTCTAAAGAAATAGAAAATGAATCTAAGATGTCCATGATAGGCGAAATGAAATTCTTTCTTGGACTGCAAATAAATTAGAGTAAAGATGGCATTTTTATTTCTCAAACTAAATATCTTAAAGAAATGTTGAAAAAGTTTGGAATGGAGGACGGTAAACCAGTTGGTACACCCATGGTGACTGGTAATAAGCTGACAGATGATTATGAATCAAAGTGTGTTTTTTAGACCAAGTATAGATCAATGGTTGGAGGATTATAATATCTGACTCACACCAGACCAGATATTGCTAATGTTGTTGGGATTGTGGCCAGATATTAGGCAGAACCTAAAGAGACACACCTACCTGCTATGAAAAGGATACTGGGGTATCTCAAAGGAATAATAGACTATAGCTTATGGTATGACAGAAATGATAGCTTTGAAATCCATGCTTATACTGATGCTGATTGGGCAGGAAACATTGATGACAAAAAGAGTACCAGTGGTGGTGCATTTTTCCTTGGGAAAAAGTTGGTCTCATGGCTTAGTAAGAAGCAAGATTGTATAGCTCAATCTACTACTGAATCAGAGTATGTTGATGTTGCTATAAATTGCACTCAAATTGTTTGGATGAAACAAATGTTGAAGGACATTGGAATAACTTTTGATGAGCCTGTGGTTATCCATTGTGATAACACCAGTACAATGAATATGTCAAAGAATCTGGTGATGCACTCTAAAACTAAACATATTTCTATCAAGTATCACTTCTTGAGAGACAAGGTGGTAGAGAAGGAAATAAAGTTAGAGTATATTAGCACAAAATAAAAAATTATAGACATCTTTGCAAAGCCATTTCCAAAAGATACCTTTGAATATCTCAGAGGTATGCTTGGGGTTCAGGCCCCTCCTAGTCAGAATTAAATGATGCAGGGATGCATCAATCTAGAGGTTTTTAGAGCCTTGTCATATTCTAGACTAGATGTAGGGATCTACTCCTCATGGGGAGTGATCATGGAAGAAAGGTGTTGGAGAACAGTTGATAATTCATGGAACCCTTTGCCATTGTTGTCAAATGGGGAGTGTTTCTATGAGAAAATCCCTACTATATGGGGAGAACTTTTGGATTGATAAAACCTTGGGATGGATTTTCCCATATGTTGACATAAATGCCAAAGGGGGAGATTGTTGGATATTGCTAATGCATTAGGGAAATGGTTAATACATTTAATATGTTTAATCACTACATTAAGTAATGTTGGAGCTATTGTTATTGTCGTTAGTGTTTTGTCATTGGTGTCAACATATGTTTTTGTGAAGAGTACAGGCTGATTATGATAGTGTACATACATTGTACGGATGTTTCAAAATGTGTGAAGATAGATGAGAGTACAAGAAGATGTTGTGATCTTATATCCAAGATTGCATCATGTAATGTTTCATATTGGATGAGTTATAGATGTTTTGGTGAAGACTGGTTACTGGCCAAGTGACGGTGGAAACTGACAGAGTGAGTCTCTGTGTTTCTGGTATAACTTATAGAAGATATGGATTTCATGTATGCGAGCTTAAGAGATGAAAGACAAGGTACTGAAGGATGTTTGTTAGTTAGATCAATGTACAGAATACTAGATGACATCAACTATGGCATGTGATCTGAAGAAGACTTATTTGAGAGCCGACTTTAGAGGTGTAGCGTGCATTTTGTTTGGCGAATGTAAATTAAGGATGTCATTCCTTAATTGATGTAATGAAATCATTGTATAATTTTTTTAGATACCATGTGTATCTTAGCAAGAGTTTATGTAAATGTTTATGTAATTAGGAAAGCCTAATTGGCTGACCCGATCATGTAGAATGTAATAGGGTATATATGTAAGATCTTTTCTTTGGAAAAGATATGGTGAGAATGTATGTGATATAAAGAAGATTGTGAAAGCTGCGAGCTTGTGTCTACTGGATGTAGAGCAGAGGATTGCTGGTGTACTTCATTGGAATTGATCAAGCAAGGATAGTTGTTGTTAGACAGCTCAAAAGATTGTGTATTTCTTCATATACACTTGTTGTGAATAGTGAGTTTTGTAGGTGGATTTAACCTTCTTTGGGTAGTGAGCCCACCCTTCTTTCTTAACTCCTAACAAGGGCTTTCCTCTAACAAGGATTGTGTACTATAATGTTTCAATAAGCTCCTAACAGGGATAAATCTTCTAACAAGGATAATATACTCTCAATACATCATTTGTGGGTGCTAATTCCCACCAGGGTTTTTACCTTTAACAAGGTTTCCTCGAGACCAAAATATTGTGTTGTTGTCTTGGCATTCATTGTGTTCATTGGATCTAATATTTCTGTTATACAAAGTTTAAAGTTTAATAATATATCATACAAATGATTCACACCCCTCTCAGTTGTATTGTGGACTATTATTCCTAACATATTTTGTGGTCAAAAACCACAAAAAAAATTGTAAAAAAATTACTGTATTTTTACGATTCTGAAAAAAAAAAAAGTTTGGTATTTTTAAAATCATTGGTACATTTTGTAGAGATCTTAGCCTATGTCAACCATTAGAGGGGAGTGATGCTCACAATTAGAGGATTCAGTTTGGAAGGAAGAAAAAAACAAAGAGTTGTTAGTACTTCTTTCTTGCATAGATAATTGTTAATCAATCTTTGGCTCATCGGAGATCTGTGTATTTTATTTGTTATGGCACCTCCAAGAAAATTTATCAAGCAAAGGAGAAGGTATAATGGTTTTGCAACATAAACCCCATGAAAATATAGAATCATATTGGTGGAACAAACTCTTCCTTATGTTCTCTAATACGGGTATTACTATTTATTAAATGCATCAATATTCATTGCTAGCTTCCCTTATTCAATATTAGGTTATGAAGAAACATGCATTTTTTCTTTTATTTTTTTTATTTTGATGGTTATTTGTGTTTGTTAGGTTTCGTGACTTGTGTCAAACTCAACCTTTTCTTGGTTGTTTAAAATTCTAAGAAGTGATGGATAGGTAAGGATAATTTTAGTTCATGACCCTGACCATTCGTAGAGAGAGAGGTATGGTGGATGAAGTTCAGAAATGTTTCCCCCCTATGTACATAAATATTCACTAGTATATTTGACCCCAAATTTTGATGACAATTTGTTGATTTTTTGACACCCTATCATCGAACAGACGACCAATATGGATGTCGAACTTTTTTTGTCTCATTTTTTATGCCCTAAATTTTTGTGGTATATTCAATGCCTACATACATTGAAAAAAGGTAGGTGCATGGTACACAATTTTGAGCATCTCGATTGTCGATGAAGTTATCAGAGGCTTATAGTGACAGTTTCATTAGGAGAATTTATAGTTTGGCAGAAGAATAATGTGCCCGTCTCGATGGCTGATAGAATCATCATTGAAATTTACGTCAAAAATGGTTATCACTTACGTCATCGTCATAACTCATACCGAGATTTCTATTGGGCATACAAAAGCATTGAAAAAAGAAAATATCAAGCACTCTGATCCCCGATCGAAACATTAGGATACCTTTGCACAATAAACGTATCAGAGGAAAAGGGAGATTGACAAGGAACAATTTTGAGAATCCTATTCGCTGATGAAGTTATCGGAGAGGCTTATAGTGACAGTTTCATCGAGAGAATTTGTAGTTCGACAGAAGAAGAATGTCCTCATCCTGATGGCTGATAGAATCATCGGTCAAATTTACATTGAAAATGATTGTCACTTACGTCGTCGATATAACTCATATCAAGAGTTATGTTGGGCATACAAAAGCATCGACAAAAGAAAACATCAAGCACTCTAATCCCCAATTGAAACATTGATATATCTTTGAGTGATAAACCTATTGGGCGAAAAGGAAGATCATCAAGGAATAATTTTGAGCATCCCAATCACCGATGAAGTTATTAGAAAGGCTTACATCAAAATATAGATGAGAATTCGATGTTTGTTTGGTCACTTGTACAACACTAGTGTGGAAAAAGTCTAGGGGTTTTCATCAAAATATCCATGAATTTTATTTTATTTAAAAGTAAATAAATTTTTATTATCTTATTTATGGATGGGCTAATAGATCAATTAAGAGGTGGGATGGAGGTATTTCAATCTAAAATTTTGAGGTACTTCAATAGTATTCTTCACAACACCAACTAGTTCTCCTTAAGGACCATCCACATTGATGCAATCCATACCATGAGCAATCAGAGTGCACAAGCAACTTCTTATCCCACTACCCACTCTACACCTTTGTAATCCACTTCATGTCCCTCAACCAATCATTGGTTTCCTCTATAAAAATTTACCAAGAAACAATCCTTCACTTGGGTACTCAACTAGGCCTAATCCCCTAGTAGCCCTGCCAGACCATTTTTTCAAGGATTTCACCAAACTTCTCCAAAAGACTTAGAAAACTAAAGGAATATCTGAATACCCTTTTCACCCTTACGTAAACTATCATAGAGGTTCATTTCACTCCTTTGGACCATATGCCCAAACAATGCATTGTTACTCTATCATTAGCCCTATATTAGGCCTCTCATTACAAAGAAACCACTAGTAGGTCTCATTCCCAAAACTTCTAATCCTCAAATAGAGTTGATTCTTCATCTCAAACAAAGGATTTTCACATTTCCAAGAGGTTCCATCAAGTTTTGATACTCCAATCACTAAACCCTCCTTCTTAGGTGCTCTAACCTATGGTTTTGCCAAAGTGAACTCTCCAATCACCTCCAAACCCTACCAAGGGATCATACACCATTAATTGAACATATCAAAGCATACTATGCCATAAAAGTGGCCCTCATGTGGAATAAATCTCCAAACCTTGATTGGTCTGAGTGCTAGTGACCCTTCAATCAACATTCTTTGTTAATCAGAGATCCTTTTACTTCACTCTTGTTCATCCCTGCAACCAAAAAATTCATGGAAAATATAATACATGGAGAAGGTCTCCTCTCACATTCCATACCAACCATAGAAATGATGGATCCTATGCATCCATGAAACAATTGACTGTTACACCCAAACCACCATTAGGAATAGTCAGAATAACCAACAGGTCATTGCTTTAAACTTCACAACAACAACACAACCATGCATAGAAATGAATAAAAACACAACTCACAAATATTTTAATTCATTCTCCTTCACATTTTCACTGAAATAAGAGTCTAAGAATCCCAAAATGGGGACTGTGTCCTCATGAGCTGAGACAAGACAGTTTGTAAGTAATTTGCATTTTATTGATTCAAACTTAATTTACATTACTTGTCGTGTGTAGAGGTTCTTTTAGAGGAGAATCCAAGTGACTGTTGAGGGTATGTGGATTGTTGTGTGATAGAGAACCAAAGACAATGGTTCCAATTCAATGAAAATAAAATATTCTTGAAAATAGTATTCTCTGTCGTAAGGGTTACAGTCATTATAATTGTGGCTTGAAACTTGTTCTGAAATGCTTTGTTGATTGGATAATGGTTTAATATTCTTTTATATTGATACATTTACATTTCCTTTCAATTATCTTGAAGTTTCATGAAGATTTGAAGCAACAAATATAACTTTGTATTGACTGTTCCATAAGAGGGTTTTGTGCAATCAACATTTTTGGATTTGAAGCCTCCATTGAATGGATTGACTCTCCCACCTCTATGGCTTCTGTGATTGGTGGGAAGATTCATCATAATGTATTATATCCTTGTATGATCTAGTGTTTTTTGTAAGGATATTCCAAGGTTGAGGAGAGACCACAGAGAATAGTGGCAAATTGTCTATTGAAGAGTGCATTGAGTTGCACCTGTCATTGTTTAAGAAAATAATCTTAATGAGGAGGGTATTTTATGTTAGATCTTGTGTTGGGGGATCCTTAGAGATGTGTTATATCCCTTGGGAGGATCTGGAAGAGTTTGGAGGAGCCATTTCTAGAAAGCCCTAGCCTAATGACCCTAGGAATGAGGGTTTGATACCTTGGATGATAGGTAAGTGTTAGAGACCCAAAAACTTGATAATCCTTTATGTTTTGTCATGTACTAGGACTTTTTCATGGTTTGGGATCAAGGGAGAAAGCCTTTATATGAGTTGCTTTTTATTTTGGTGCACTTTAGGCCTATTTGGGTGTTGCAAGTGTATTGGATCTGGTAGTTGGTCTAAATGAGCATACCTTTAGTTTGGGGTATGTCTTGTAATAATGAAAAGGGTATCTAAAACCACTGAGATTTTCCCTAGTTTTTTGGGAATTTTTTGAGTAAAAGGCATATTACTGACTGGGTAGGGCTACAAGGAGATTAGGCTCTTGGAGTGAGTTGTGAAGAAAAACTTTTTTGTATTTATATATAATGTAAACATGATATAAAAATGGAAACATGTTTATTTTTAAATGGAATACACCAAGGAGTACCATAAAAAATATTGATCATTTACAATCATGAATAGTACACCTAAATCAGATAGCTCATTTTTTTATCAGCGTGTGTAGTCTCACAATATCAGCAAATGTGTAGTCTCTAAATTGTCTATTTCTCTATGCATATGAAAAATGAATGAAATATCAAGCTGAAATAAAGCATTAAAAAAATAGTTTCCACATATACTGAATCAAATATACCATCAAAATAAGGTGAACTCCACAATTGGCACAAACTTGGACATGGGAAAAGTCAAATTTAGGGCCTGATTTATCAAGAACAACAAATAATGTGGAACCCCATAGTAAAAACATGAAACCTAATAAAAAACTATTGCCTTACGGTTACCAAGTAGGGCTAATTGGGGCATTTAATGCACTTAATGCCTTGCATAATAGTTGCACACTACAAAACTTGATTGGGATAATGGAATTTACAAAGTAAGGAAAGGTGAGAGGATTAATCAAATAATCACAAAAAGAAACCCTCTTTGTTAACACTGTTCAAAATCCTATCACCAAGAATAGACATAGGAAATAAAAGAGGGACAAAAGACAACAAATAAGAAAAATCATTAAGACTATACAAAATCAAGTTCTAGAAATGGAGAGTTTTGATGATTTTCCATTAGAACAATTGAGCATTCATCATTTGGCACTATTAGAATTGGCACCTATTTTTGATGGAAAAATGGTCAAATTTTCAACCAAGATTGGTCGAATGATCTACATATGGTCTTGTCTCTATTTTTCTAGTCAAAATTTTGACACATCGTTGTTAAGGTAGAATGTTCTACGCTAATCTTGGTCGAAATTGACATATGCAATTGGCAAGTTTATTCGTCGAACTTGTGACCAATATCGGTCGAAATGTTTGGCCCGTTTGACTAGGATGCCAAACCCACGATGCTAAATTTTGACACAGAATGGTCGATATGTAGACCAGTCTTGGTGAGGGTTTTGACCAAAGTCAGTTGAAATTTTGACTAATATGGAATGTTAAAAAAAAACACTTGAAGATAAATATCCATAGTAATCACCAACAACATCCTGGTCGGTGATTAGTCTAGATATTTATCTTCAAGTGTTACTTTGACATTAATATATATGGATGTGTATTTTGTTATGTTACTTTACTATTAGTATAATGGTTTATTATGAACTTATTTGATGTTGGTTACTAGCTGTTAAATTAGGAAACATCAAACATTTTAATAGATTTTCATAATTAAATAATAAAATTTGCATATACTAGTGTTCTTTGTATTCAAAACAACATTACATGATTTATTATTGTAAGCCCCCTCTGACTTACGCATCTAGAAAATGAAACTACAACCTATTGGGATTGAGACAAACCTTATAAAACAACAACATCTAAGAAGGATCGCTTGCCAACAAGTTTTGAATACAAGGTCCTCCGACCATTGCCATCATGATAAAATTCAACTTACACTCACAAAAACTAAAAGTTAAATAAAAAAACTCCTAGTTTTTCTTCCTCAGCTTCTCAAGGAATGGAGAATTCTCAAGTTTCTCCTTATTAGTACCAGTAATGTAGTAAATATCTTTCTGGTCCTTCTTCATTCTTGATATTAGGTACTGGTCGAGCAATGTGAGTTTATTGCCATATTTTGTGCTATTAAAATACACAGAGAATACCAGTATAAATGAGTAGCATGAAAATTTTAATGATTGGAAATATAGAGTAACTCCTTAGTAAGGTACTCATCCACAATCAAGCAAAAAAATCATATGCTTTCAAAATGGGCAATAGTAGTCACCTTTCAAATCTCAGAAGCTTTGCAAGCCTGTTTCTGTTTGATGCATCCTCGATTATACCTAACTTGATAGATTTTCCAAACTCATTCCAGAATTTGGTGTACTTGCCCTTTTTCTCTGAATCTATTTCTGAGTCAGCATGTGCATTAAATATATCCTTTAGTACACTAGCATTCAATGACTTCCTAGATAGAGTAGTTCAATTACTACAATAAGTGTATTTCCACCTGTTGCCCAAGCCTATAGAAATGTGAAATTGTGAATAACTGAATATGTCTTTACCTGATTTCAAATGATGTGTCTATGTATCCATATGCTTGCAGTTTTGACCAAATTGTTTCTATTACTAAGGAAAACTATCATCTGAAGTTGACAATCTAATAGTAATACTACAAATCATTTTGTCCAAGTATGAGTGCTAACATTATTAAAAACCAAAAAAATCAAGATTGTTAAATGATTTAGCATTCAAAACATTATGGCTTAAAATCCTTCTGATGTCTTATCCATGCTCTTTGAGTCTATTGTTAAAGACCCTTTTATTATCATCCTAGTAGATGTATTCACAATATTTTGAAAATAGAGTAACCAAACTTTAAAGTTGCACTTCATGAACCTTTGAAAGTGAATGGTAAAAGTTGGAATATTCTTCATCAGTGACCTCCTTTGGATTCTGAAGCCAGACTACCTTGACATCATTTAGAAGCTCCCACTCATATGTCATTTCCTTAACAGTTTTAGCCTTCGGCTCTAGAAGTAAGTGGTACAGGAAATAAAGAAGCATAATAATAATATACAAATTCCCTATTTTCCACACCATTTGATTCTCAACAAACTAACTAAAAGAGAACTGTAAATGATCTGTGGATGTGTCTTGTCCAACTTTATAATGGAAGACCTCTTAGTCTTATTTCCTTGATATTTTTGTGAGGATTCTCTCAAGAACAACAAAAAAATGTAAGAATAGAAAGTATTTACCTAAGTGCCAGCACCAATGATAATGCCCATGAGGAAGTTAGGCACAACACTAGCTATGGCCATCATAGTACTTTCCACCACCATAACACTCTCATATAGGCACAGCACAAAAAAGGCATAATGGCTGAAACCATGATGTAGCCTAACCATGTAATAACAAATTGTCCCTAATATTATTGAGATCATAAGCAAATAGGGCATCCCTGATAGAGTATTTCCCACCACAAAAGCCACAACCCCATAATGTCCATTCATCCTTTCTCACTGAAATACCTACATTACACAATACAAATAATAATTTCATTTAGAATCATGAGATTTTTAGAGTCCATAATGATCTAGATGAAATACCTACATCACATAATAAAAATAATAATTCATTAGAATCATGAAATTTTCTCAAATAAATGAAGTTACCTTCATATCTTCAACAAAAGATGGGAAGCCTCCAATAGACATGAAAGTAACAAAGCCAAAAATGAAGGAAGCACAAGCTCCTCTGGCCTGAACATATATTGTACAACATGTTTAAGTCAAAAATTTGAGTAGCACAAAACTTATGTCAATGAAAATTTCAGGGGTGACATGAAAATGCAGTCTTACCAGTATGGAATTATAGTATGTACCAACATTCAAGTAGATGGTTCCTATACAAATTGTGAGAAAAATGTATATGACAAGCCTGAGCCAATAATACATAGCATCTCTGATCATATTGACAAATGACCTATGCATTAAAATGTAACACTGCATCAAGAAACTAGCTTGGTTGCCCCCTAAATCCAACATCGTTCCTCTCTGCAAATCAAAACCTCAAATCACAAGAATACTTACACAAAATGAAGCTGAATCATGCCAGACAAGTTGACTATTGGCCCTTCCAATTTTTTATTTGATAGTTGCCTGACAATGACACATTCAAAATGCACTTATGAGAAAAGACCTAGAACGAATGAAATTGATTAAATAATGAAGGTATGTTAGTTTGAGCTTCACTTGGTTTCGAGAATAATTTAATATTATCTACTTAACAAGGCCAACCACATGAAGGTGGAAGCTCATCTGGCCTCACCCCCCTCCCCCTGACATCAATCTAAATTCCCCATTAAAATCTAATTACACACTTCATTCATCCATTCATGAACTATTACATTCAATCAATACAATCACATAACATTCATTAATATGGAACACTAATCAAGAATTCATTAACACATAAAAATATTCATTAACATGACATAAAATTCAATATTAATACACAACATTCATAGATAATTACTTAAAACAACATTCTTTCATTATCCGACAAAGTTAATCAAGCAAGTTTTATCAAAGAGCATTTTTAAGAAATCATTTCTTTTTGGGGTTTTTCTTAAATTTCTTAAGGTAAAGGCTAAGAGGAGCATCAATATCTTCCTCCTCCTCTTGTGGTTCTGATCTCAAATTATGATGCTTCCTCATGTCTTGAGGAGCACAAGGCTGCTGTACTAAAGGGGGGTTTGTTGCAATAACAAGTAAATGGGTTAAATTTGCATACTTTTTTTTACTGTTACATTTATTTCATTAACCAGTAGAACATAACATGCATTTTTATTTACCTGACAATGCCACATCATGTGTTTGAAATATAAATGGGAAGGTAATACTGAGAGGGGGGGGGTTGGGGGGGTGAATCAGATACCACCTACTTTATCCTTTTCTACTGATAAAACTTTATGCATGACATAAACAAAACTTGATCATTCTAAGTAATTTAACATGTTAAGAAACATACATGAAATCACTCATAACATAGTAATTTGGTAACCCAGAAACCCTTGAAAGGTAAAACTGGGGTGGGGATGACACCCACAAATCTTCACTACTGCAGTAATAAGTTTTGCCTGTTAAGGCTTACAAAATGTGATCAATTCATGATCTATCCTATGAAAGGTCTGCTCTGTTAAAAGCTAAAAGACTTATACAGTCTACCTTGCTAAAAGATTTAAAACTTACAACAAAGTAAGCACTCGGTAAAGAGATTACATAAATTTTATTAAGAGTACTCGGTTAAGAGATTTACCCTAATACACTGATTAAAATGTCTCAATACCTGATCTTTCAGTTTGCACTTATATGCAGATTACAGATCTCCTCTTTACTGTATGTTAGTGATCTCTTCTATCTGATCTTTCTTGATTCTGTCCTTTCACTGCTTAGCTTGGTCACTGAACTCTATCTCTGTAAGCTTTCCTTTACTGAATCATACCATTCTTCTTACACCCTTCACATTTGCTATCCCTTGCTACTACGTTTTAGGGTTTAGATCTTGACCTTATATAGTAACCAAAACATCTTAATGATTCAAGATCTACAGTCCAGATTTGTTCCTATTGCCGCTTAAGTTATACAATTTTCTGATTGGCTCGAGGTATTACATAGGGATCAATGATTACAAGATGAATGTGTAATTACCTCTGTAATTCCCTCAATTAAAAAAAATACAAAACACTACTATCACCAAAAAATGGTTTACCTTGATCATTGTGCCATTCCAAACTTATATGTCATTCCTGGCTAACTCGACAAACATTATTCCTAGTACTTGGTATTCACTGTACTCGGCATCTATTAAACTCTCTGTCGCTTGGTAATCATTGCATATGTAACTCGACAAAAACTATACTCGGCATAATACAAACATGTAGTGACCATGACTTCACTCAGCAATACTACTTCTCAGTAAGTATACAATACATAACTCAGCCTTTACAAAATGACTCAATTGTAGTGATGACCGACCATCATTGCCTAGATATATGACTAAGTGTGAAGCATTAATGGTCAAAAAAACTATAGAGATCTACAATCTCCCCCTTTGACATTAGTGGCAAAAACACTTTGTCATGACATTTGTACTTACAATTACAAAAGTATGTTGTATTAGCCTAATACTCCCCCTGAGATATATATACATTAAAAATTGTGTTACCTGTCCTTAATCCTGTGGCTCCCCCTGAGATATATATATATACATTCAAAATTGTGTTACCTATCCTTAATCCTGTCATGATGATTCCCCCTTGTTTTTGACACAATGAATCTCTTCATTAGCTTCATTAGTATGGAGTTCCCAAAATTTCTCTAGAAATGGTCTATGCAACACCATGACCATGTGTAGTGCAGTTTCCCAAGATGTTGTAGCAAGATTTTCTACTTTATCCTCTTCCTTGGTAAATGTAGATTTAGTTACCGGTATCGACTTTATGGGTTCCTCAGTAAGGCTTGTACCGACTAACTTGTCAATAGTTGCAACTTCAGGTATGGTAGAACTAATATCAACTAATTGTGTGCCGACAATTATTGGATAATCCTTGACCTGCAAAACTACTGTGTTACTACCTAGCAAGGATATATCATTTGTTTCCATAGTCTTTAAATCAGCCTCAGTCAAAATTGAATTCTTTATGGGGCTCTCCTCGGTTATGTCAACAATGTGAACCTCTAATTTGTCCTAATCTTCCACTTCCTTAGGAGTTCCAGTCTCCATTTTATTTTATTTTATTTTAGGTTCAGCAACTTGCAAAGTACTAGCACCCTTTTCTTCATCCTTGTCACGTAGCAATCCAAACACTATTTTCCAGATTTTGAGACTTTCTTGTACAACATCCTCAACCTTGTGTTGAAGAATTAGATAAGCTCTAAGTTTGGGATCAAACTTAGCTCTGTATTTTTCAATTATCTATTTGATGCTGGCAGGGGTGAGACTAGACTCAACTTGAGCTAAAGTGCTCTCCCTTATTTCCTTTTCAGTTTGCAGAGCATATTCCCATATTTGTGCAACCTTGTTGCTTAATTCTTTGGGAATTCTATTTTCTATTTGAATCGGCATCATCTTGAAAATGCACAACATTTCAAGAATAGCATCTTCTACTTTGTCTTTTTCTCCAATGCTCATGTTCCTAAATTTTAATCCTTTCAACTCATCCAATGCTACAAAGCTAGTAATCTTATTGCATATTTCATCAATAGTGAGTGGAGTATCCTATTGTGTAACATTCCTCTTTACTGCTTCATCACTCTCTGTTTCTTCATCATCGTCTTGTTCTAAAACAAGTTTCCTTCTAGGCCTCTTTATAACC
The DNA here is from genome assembly GCA_027943335.1 of Chamaecyparis obtusa. Taxonomy (NCBI): domain Eukaryota; kingdom Viridiplantae; phylum Streptophyta; class Pinopsida; order Cupressales; family Cupressaceae; genus Chamaecyparis; species Chamaecyparis obtusa. The sequence continues at coordinate 3,305,941 of BSBK01003000.1, forward strand.
TTATTCGGCACTACCTTAGGTAGTGCGGGTTTTTACTTAGCAGATGCAGGGGGCATCTTAGGAGTCTCAACAAAAAAATTCCTTATTTTGGGCCTAAGTACTAGTGTTGATGACACATTAGGTTTTAAAATTCTTTTCTTAGCCAGTGGCTCGATAATCACTGGTTTTTCTTCTTTCTCTTCTTCTTCTTCACTATTAGTAGTTTCACTCGGTTCATCTTCTCCCAATCCTTGGGTCAACTCCAGTGGTGCATCCTTGTCAGATTCTTTGACATATTTTTCCAAATTCTTCACTATCTTCTTTCTTTTCCTCTCTGTGGTGGCAGCCATTAATCCCCAAAGAGATCTTGGATTTAGCTTCATCAAAAGTTCCAGAGTAAGGTGCTTTACTATCAATTTCTTCAACTAAGAGGACTGTAATTGCTGCGGTAGCTTCATCTATATTTAGTTCATAGGGTAATGGCATTAACCATGAAACCCTAGGTAGGACTGCCTGTGCATAAGTAAAATCTGTGTCTACCAGAAAACATATATCCTTACTATGTTTTTTAATCAAAGACACAGGGACTCTAGTCCTCTTTCTCATCTTCTTCTTAAACTCAACAAAATAGTTGTCCATTATTCCATTAAAGTTATCTCCAATTTGATTTATAAATTCATTGATTTGAATAGTGATGGGTCTCTTCTTATCCCATATAACACCTCCATGTGTAGGAAAACACTTCTTTACATAAAAGAACAAATAGATCAGTAAGGAACCGAACTTACGCATAGAATTCTTCTCGGTCCAGATGGAGTTCAAATTCTTAGCAATTTGAGTCAACTGGAACTTGACAAGGTCATATGTGTGTCCTTTCTTGATTATCTTCCATGTCTAGTCCACTGCCATACAAGGGACGTTGTCCAACTGACTAGATTGATAAAATTTGTGCGAGATGACTCTAACAACAAAGTCAATTTTTGGATCAGTTATGGTGGAAATTTTCATTCCTCGTTTGTTCCAAACTACTTGGGTGTTGGCTTGAATATCTTCCTTTCCTGAACATTTCATCATTCATTTTCCTTCAATTGTAGGATACCCAGTGACTCGATGTATCATCTCCTTTGTAATCTTTATTGGTCCATCTTCCAACCATAAATGCATGTCATGTACTTGACTCAAAACAATCTTTATCCATTCCACTTTAAAATTTTGCGGGAAATCTAGGGCATGCACTAACCCTTGATCGACAACAACCTTATGTTCCAGCTTCAACACTCCGTTAACACATAGTCTTTCATAAGCTTCCCTGATCTTGTAATCACTAATTTCTCCAATTTTACACATGTAGCAAGACCTAATGTCATTCATTATTAACACATTCTTTGGAATGGAAGATAGGGCTCTGTTTAAATCACCTTTGATCGCACTCTCTAATATTGCCTTGAATACCTTCGGCTTGCATACTTCATTTCTTACTAATTGCACATTCAAAACTTCCATCCCTTGTTTCTTGACTAATGCAGATGATGATGGTGCCATTTTAAACAATAATTTAACAAAATAAATATTTACTCGGTAAATTACCTTTCTTATCAATAACCTGTAGATAGATTTTGCCGACGGCACGCTGAGAAAATTTGGAATCACCTTTCTTAGACTGGTTGCATGAACTCTGAATCACTCTCTGAAATCTCAAATAGCATTGTGAAATGAAATTAACGACAACTTTTTGCTTTATAGAATTTGAAAAGTAGAATTAGGGCCTCATAAATGCTCCATACAAGATTTAGTGGAATACAGCTATCTCGGCAAACTCACGTTAACTCCAGTTAATTACCAGCTCAATCGATATAATCATTACAATACAACTCAACATATATAGAATTTCATCCATAATAGGTTCTCGACATACATTGACAACTCGGTCAAGACACTGATGCTCGGCATCAAAAATGAAATTCCCTATTTTGCTCAGATATGTCCTAATGCATCTTAATTTATGCAGATATGGACTTTTTCTCAATTCTATGTTAGGAACTAATGAAAAATAAAACTTTGCAAGACTCAGTTCCAAACATACCTTCCATGTTCAGTTAGAAGAAGTGTGATCACCTGATCCCTCGGATTGGGTGACCATAGATGTGCTAGCTTCGCTTGTGGTTTCTTCTTTCTTCTTCCATGTCTTGTTCATCTGATTCTTCAATTTCTCACGGATATCTTCATTCAGGTTCTTATCATTGTTCGGCATGGGTGATCTACAATCTTTCTTTAGGTGACCGACCTTGTTACATTTGTAACATACCATGCTTCCATTCATCTAGCTTTTAGACTTGCCTCTAAAATGAGTCTTCATGCAATTTGCTCCAATGTGTCCATATTTACCACAATAGTGGCAATTATACCAAGTGTTGTAATCCCAATTATATGAGTTATGCTTTGTGATTGGCTTAGTTTGTTCATTTGATGACCACCTGGGTCTAGATCTACATTCAAATGCTTTGTGCCCATATTCCTAACAGTTGAAACAACTTCCTTAAAACTTAGGTGAGGTGGATGAATTGCTAGCCTTAGATCTACATTCATGTGCTTGATGTCCATGTTTCTTGCAGTTAAAATAATGTCCATTAAACTTAGGTTTAGAATTAGACTTACCATGTTTGCTTTTGCATATGTTGGTTGTATGTCCTGGCTTTCCACAGTAATGACATGTGGGCTTGGTGTTCTTTGGTTTCACAATCTTTTATTCTTCATTCATTGATGATTCTCCTTCTTTAGTAGATGATGAATGTTCATTGAGTCCAAGTCCAGCTCTATCACCAGATCTTCTAGGTGATCTCAACAGCTCTTCAAAATACTTTGCAGCTTCATTGGGTTTGTTCATCCTTTCATTGATTTCTTTTTCAGTTCTCAATTCATATTTCAGCTGATCATTTTCAGACCTTAGTTGAATGATTTCCATGTCTTTCCTGCCCAATTCTTGATTTTCCAATAGTAGTTGATTTACCATATCTAGTTGATTATTAGTCAACCTTTGCATGTTGCTTGTTCTTTCATCTAGCCTTGTTGCAATTTGTCTTTTATCTTCTTCAGCCATTGCCTTATCATCTTCAGCTTTCTTTTTCTGTTCCACTACATCACAAAGTCTGACAGATTGAATTTCTTGTTCTCTCTTTAGAGTTTTGATGTCATCATTTAGTATGGTATTTTTCTCCAGTAGTCCTTTTATAGCTTTATCACTTTCTGCAGAGTTACCATTGTCAAATAGTCCAGAGATGTCTTCTTCTTTGTACTATGGCTCATTTTGTTGAATAGAAATTTCCCTTCTTTTTCTCAAAGATTTCTTCAATTCCCCTCTGGCTACTTCCAGTTGTTGTAATGCCAGTTGTACATCAATCTTTTGATTCTCTATGATCTTCCCAAGTTTATAAGCTTCCATCTTAAGATCTTTTTCTTCAAGTGGTTAGACTTTCCTATAAGAAACCTTGTAGCTCTGATACCAATTGTTGGAAATATAAATGGGAAGGTAATATTGAGAGGGGGGTGAATCAAATACCACCTACTTTATCCTTTTCTACTAATAAAACTTTATGCATGGCATAAACAAAACTTGATCATTCTAACTAACTTAACATGTTAAGCAACATACATGAAATCACTCATAACATAGTAATTTGGTAACCTCGAAACCCTTGAAAGGTAGAACTAGGGTGGGGATGACACCCACAAATCTTCACTACTATAGTAATAAGTTTTTCCTGTTAAGGCTTACAAAATGTGATCAATTCATGATCTACCCTATGAAAGGTCTGCTCTATTAAAAGCAAAAGACTTATACAGTCTACCTTGCTAAAGGATTTAAAACTTACAACAAAGTAAGCACTCGGTAAAGAGATTACATAAAGTCTGTTAAGACTACTCAGTTAAGAGATTTACCCTGATACACTAATTAAAATGTCTCAGTACCTGATCTTTCAGTTTGCACTTATATGTAGATTACAAATCTCCTCTTTACTGTATGTTAGTGATCTCTTCTATCTGATCTTTCTCGATTCTGTCCTTTCACTACTTAGCTCGGTCACTAAACTCTATCTCTGTAAGCTTTCCTTTACTGAATCATACAATTCTACTTACACCCTTCACATTCGCTATCCCTTGCTACTACATTTTAGGGTTTAGATCTTGACCTTATATAGTAACCAAAACATCTTAACGATTCAAGATCTACAGTCGAGATTTGTTCCTATTGTTGCTTAAGTTATACAATTTTCTGATTGGCTCTGGGTATTACATAGGGATCAATGATTACAAGATGAATGTGTAATTACCTTCATAATTCCCTCAACAAACAAAATACAAAACACTACTATCACCAAAAAATGGTTTACCTCGATCATTGTGTCATTCCAAACTTACATGTCATTCCTGGCTAACTTGGCAAACGTTGTTCCTGGTACTTGGTATTCACTGTACTCGGCATCTATTAAACTCTCTAATGCTCGGTAATCATTGCATATGTAACTCAGCAAAAACTATAATCAACATAATACAAACATGTAGTGACCATGACTTTACTCGGTAGTACTACTGCTCGATAAGTATACAATACATAACTCAACCTTTACAAAATGACTCAGTCATAGTGATGACCGACCATCATTGCCTAGATATATGACTAAGTGTGAAGCACTAATGGTCAACAAAACTATAGAGATCTACATCATGTACAATAACATTTTGATCTGCCGCCACCTCAACATGCTCAACATGCTCAACATGCTCTAAAATATTCAAAAAAAGGTTACACGGCCAATTGCAATTAAAGATGTTAAATTCTATTAATAATTACGTAATTTATTTCCAATAGAAAATTAATACCTCCGCCACTGTGATGCACATCATGGCCTTCATCACGCCCAGGTTCTGTAATAGGATTTGAAGGTTGTAGTGAAATGTCATGCGCATCGTTATCATGAAATAGTCAATTTATGTTCGAAATTAACTATTCAATTTGATTTACTTTTCATTTGACCAATTTACCTATGTCTCATCTGGTCCAGCAGATTCTTTGTTATGGCTTTCGGATTCTCGGCATAGGCGTGCAGCCATGACTTTATAGCCTTCCTTCAAGGATATTCTTTTGTCTTCATCTGTGAGCTCTACAATGAATTCTGTGACCTATATTTTTTGTTTAATATCATCAGTTTTGCATGTATGATTTGATTAAACAAAATTTTTTGCAACCTTATATATAAAAATTTGATATGAAATTCCAATGCTGCTACTTACAAGTCAAGAGTGAAGTTTCATATAGCCACCAGAGCCAAGTTTGTGTTGGCCAACCTTTTTTAATCTCTCTTCTATAGCTTTTGATGTGTCTTGCAGTCTATGAAAAGTTTGAAACATGTTAGATTATATATTTACAAAGATCACTAATTAGTGCATGATTACATTCTACTTAATACTATCATGACATACCTTATTTTTCCATCTTCTAGTTGAATTCCTCTACCGTTTAGCCTTTTCTCTTTTGCATCTTCCATTATTTCATTCCACTCCATCGGTGGAATCATAGGAGGATGCTCGTACTTTGGGTTATCCTTTAGAGCCCTGCTATACTGGTCCCTCATAGTCTTTATATGTTTGGATGCTTTTTTAAGAATCGGGGCACTGTCAAAAGTTTTATTTCCAAAGAGGTCCTCTAAAGATTTAATGAGCTGATTTTTTAAGTCAATGTCTTGTTCATTCCACCTTTTTTGAAAAAAAAATTTGTTAGATATCATAACTTTAATATAGTACAATAAATGGAAGATAAGAAAAATATTGTACCAATATTATGAAGCTACGTACCTTTTACGTATGGTGGGCCCAAATAGCTTCAATGTCATTTCAAAAAGAGTATCATAAAAAACAACATTTCCTAAAAAACATCATGGGATTATCAGTCCAAAATGAGTTATATATAAGTAAACTACAATTACACTATAAATAATAATAATTTTAAAGTACCTGGAATCTTTGGTACTTTTAACGAAAACATATTTTTCTTGTTCAACAACAATGACCCCGCAAATGAACCAATACTAGTAACACGGGCTGATCCAGGAAATGGTTGAGCTTCATTAGTACTGGTCTTTGTTCTTGAACCAAGTGTAGGTGTATGTATTAGTGCACAAAATAGGTCCATGTGTATAAAATTTACACAAGAAAAATAATCAATGCATGATTAGCACATAACAAAATATAGAAAAATAAGGTTTTACCAGTTGTAGCTAGTACAGAGGAAGATGTCTGCAAGCTCCTTGTTGCGGACAATGCAGCCGAAAATATTGGATTGTTGATCAAAGGAGGCATCTGCACTTCATCATGAGTTGAAGAATACATTGTTAGCAAAGACATTTGCAATGGATAAAGATTAAATGGGGTACTAGAAGCATCCCAAACATAAGTTGAGTCAATAATGCATACAAATGTTAAATGAATGGTTAAAGGTTTAAGGATTATTTACATGAAGGTTGTGCACTACAACCCTCACAATATTGACCATGTTTCACAGGTGTCAAAAAATCCTGTAAGAAGAACACATCATGTTTTAGATCATGATCCATAAGATAGTATAAAATATAAACATCTATTGAACTTTAATTATTGCTTAAGATTAATTATTGCTTACATTCATACAATTGACTCTATGTATCAATTCATCTTTGAGTGCCTCTATCTCAGTTTTTTTTGGTTCCATGACAAGGTTAAGAATTTCTTTACTATATTTATTTAGAATCTGAGTAGCCATGAAGATGGGGTTAGCGCTACATGCAATGTCATCTAAAATTGCCACCTCAATTTCATATTGCAATTGATCTGTTGTCATTTGTGCTTTTCCCTATCGATAAGTATCAAGTTGTGACATCAATATCAATAAAATTCTATCAAAATAACTCCAAAGCCATAAAGAAAAGAACATAATAATATGACATTTTTTTCTATTAATTTGTAGAATTACACTAATTAAGGTTTACCTTTGATGAAGAAGGTGTGTGAGGAACATCCCTACCTGTGTCTTGTGGTGGATCCATGTCGCCCTATGACAAATATTAGTAATTCTTAGCAATCAGCAGCGAAATGAAAGTAATAAACTTACCAAAAAAATTTATTAATAAAACAGTAGATTGTATATTGGAGTCAATATTAATTAGAGGCAATTGGTTTAAATGTTATACTTATTAGTCCCATGATATGGAATTTTTTTTAAAAAAACATGATTCAAATTGTAATCTATCAGAAGCTCTTCCCCTACACTTATTGATTTTATTGCACATACAAATACACGATTTCCCTTGCGTGCCTCAAATATACAATTCGGCCGCTTATTAGTTGACACAAGTCGAGAACTATTTATAAAACCTACAATATTCCTTGTTGCTTTTGGCCTTCCATCAATATACATAGCGAGCCTTTTAGTTTGATCATTTACTTTGCATTGTATATAATTTGTTGACAATGCATCCCTACACATACTTCTTTTATATTGCACAATCTACATCCAATTATTGTAATTGTAACAAGGTCCTACATACTCCATCAATTCAACAACTTGATTATAACTGACCTTTATATCATCCATGGAAAATAATCCCAAACCATGTAATGAAGATAGAGCTATGGGATATATCCTTTCGTTAATAGAAAAATCAGTGTTAACTGGAGGTAGTTCCTTGGGTACCCATTCTTTCTGAAGATGTGTGTACCTTAAGGGAACCTTCCTGTCACCTTTGGTCTCATTATCATAAGAACATGATCCCCCCTCAGCAAGGAAAAATTGCATTTGTTTATTGAATTTTCTTCTAATCTTTTGACCTCTAGTTGATCTCCCTATTTTAGACCTACTAGATTTCTCACTTTTGTCTTCTATTCCCGAATTTTCCTCACTTGAGGAAGATAGATTAGACAAATACCTATTTGGTGATACCTGCAATCCATCAAATGAGAGACATAGTAGGATCTATATATTTTTCTTACTAAAGAGAAGGAAACCAAATAATAAATTATACCTGTTGATCCATGTCAAAGGCATTAAATTTCTTGCATATGTAAATCATTTATCTTAAGTTAGCCAAAAATTACATGATATGTAAGCTACAAATTACATAGAAGACAAAATTTACATGATGCAAAATATACTCCATGACATTAGAGTTCAACACATAATAACTTAATTATAAAAAAATACAAGTAAAATAAATTTCTATAAATAAATCAATACCTCATACGTGACATTGATCATACCTTGACATACATCTCATTGATCATGTTATTGATCATCCTCCTCATCCATGTCATCATCATCATCATCACCATCATCATACTTGTCACCTTGATCATCGTCATCATTTTCATCATCATCGGGACCAACAACACCACCATCTTCATCACCATTATCATGACCATCATCACCTTGATCAACACCATCTTCATCACCATGATCATGATCATCATCATCATCACCATCATCGTCAACATCACCGGAATCATCATCATTTTCTTCTTCTTCTTCTTCATTGTGTAACAATCATTCATGATCATCATTTACTTCATCTTCTGATTCTTTAGTATCTTCTTCTTCCATCACATTATACTTTATCGACCTTCTTCTTGGATCATGTCTAACAACAAATGACCAACTCAATTTATGTGGAACACCAAAGTAAAAAACTGGCTCACATTGGCTTGGAAGAACATAGGGCTCATCTCCAACTGGTTCAAATTACCTTGTATTAATCATTGTAAATCCACTATCATGTTCAATAACAGTCCTATCAGGATCATTTTGATTTAGTCATAGCCTATACCATTTGATGATAAATAGAACTAATTTGAATGAATTAAAGTCACACTCAAGCATATCATCCAAAATGCCATAGTATCAATTTTCAGATTGTTGAGGATGTATGTCATTTCTAGATGAAATATTAGTGACCTCAAAGACTGCACTTATCCCATAATCACAAGTTTTCTTCGTGTCGTCTAACTTTTTTATGCAAAATTTACAGCCATGGTAGTACATAGATTTTTGGTGTTTGATCTACAATTATTCAAACATGTCAATATTATTTGCATCGATCTATGAGCTGATATTAAACTTATGGGTCATGGTTAGTAAACTTATACGTACCTTTCTACCTCTTAAACCATATGCTAGATCAAGTACCATTGGTGTAACATTGGGATCTCCATTATGATGAGCTTCTTTAACCAATGATGCAACACCATCCCATGTTAATGAGCGACCATTTTCTTGAGATTGTTGAATCCATACCATCATCCAATCAAGATTGTTTTCAATATACAAATGTAGTGCATCTCACTCATGACCAACTGTAAAGAAAACAAATAGACCACTTAGAAAAAACTTATATTGAAGATTTATAATAATTAATAAACTACAATAACATCATATAATTACCTCTCACTTTCCTTAATCTACCTTTCCCCATCAAGTACTCCCCTTCAAATTTGTTAATAGAGTTGGGATCCCAAATGCGATCTACATGGATATTTGCTGCAAACTTGGGAAGATATTCACTAATGTACACCATGGTCTGGTATATCGTATATCCCTCCACCATAGAACCCTCAAGATGTGCTCTTTGTCGAATCAAGCCCTTCATAATTTCAAGTACCTCTTAACCATCCACATTGACCTAGTTTGTACAAGTCCACACAATTCAATCTCCTCAACTTGATGTATGAGGTAGTGTTCTTGAGCATTAAAAAAAGTTGGAGGTAGACACTTTTGCATTTCACACATAAGCTGGGGAATTTTTCTCTTCCAATATTTAATATCATTTTTATCAATTTCTTTAGATGATAACCACCTAAAAGAAATTCCACTCGCAAGAACATATAAACAAGATTTTAGAAAATAATATACAATAAATTACATAAAAAGTAAAGCAAGTCATAAATATAATTTTTCTACAAAAAGTCTAAGCAATAACACTTCTAACCTCATGTATTTTCCAAGATCGTATATAACTTGTTTAACACTATTGTCAAACTAGTGTGGGAGGGATAGAGGTAGGACATACTGCAATAATTAAAAAATGATCTTTTTAATATATTATAAAATAATACAATAAAAAGTACATGCAATTTTATAAATATATTGTAAATAGATAACATGACTTACCTTGACGAAGGTATGCCAATCAGGTGTTTTCAACCCTAGCCCAAAATCACCTTTCTTTGATACTAGATTGCTTATATTTGCAGTAAATTCTGTTGGAAATTTTGTTTTTTTTATGACTTCTTTTAATGCATCACTTTGTTGTTCAGTTAATAACCAAGGAAGGGCACTTGTATTTATGTGGTCTCCATTGCTATTTGATTCAATAAAAAAATTTAGTGCATGATTGGACTCATGAATGTCATTACAAATTTTGGCAATTTTTTCTTTGTCACACCTTCCATCCAATATAGTCTCTCTATTACATTATTTCCAATATGTATAACATCAAACAAATGCATGATTGAGAGATCCTTGTAGTATGGCAACCTACTAAATTGACTAGGATAACTTTTTATTCCTCTAGGAAGTTGGTCATTGATGCCTTGATGACCTTCATGAGAATCAATTACATCATTAGTAAATAAAAGACAATATCAAAATATAAATTTCAAACAAAAATCATTAGATGGAATGACATTACCTCGGTGATTTAGTCTATTGTATTCTAACTTCCATAGATGAGGTGTCATTCTTCGTGGCCTTGATGTTGTCTCTTCTTTCCCATTAAAAAGAATTTTTTTTATAATTCGATACTTATGATTATTGTGGAGAAAGTGCCTAAACTCACCGAACACCTGCTTTCCTAAACTTCTTGAATGATGAGATTTCATTTTTGGACCACAAACTGGACATGCAAATTTACCCTTTTTCTGAAGACCTAAAAGACACCGTACAATTGGATCATGTACAATTATCATGCGCAACTTAAACATACAACAATAATATGTAAGCACTATAACATACCAAAAATATGTGACCTTAACAATATATAACATACCACAAAAATGAGTTAGCCCAGGGGCATCATGTATTATCCATACAAACATTGCATGGAATTGAAATTGTCTTTGTCCTATTGGTCTAGAGATGTCATACATAGTGACCCCATTCCATAACTTCAACAAATCATCAATAAGGGGCTTAATATACACGTCCATATCTTTAACTTGGTACTTACCTAGTTGAATGAACAAAAATATTACATAATTATTATGACCATTTTGATGTGGTGTTTATAAATTAATTTAGATAACTATTAAATGAAAAAATACATGGTACAATCATTAACAACATTATGTGCTCCCTCTTTATGGACATCGAAGGAGGAATGTTATTGTTAATAACAAAAATAGGCCACACTGAGTAAACAAATCTCATATCTCCAAAAGGATTGACATCATCCGCTGCCAATGAAAGCTTGAGATTACGAGGTTCTTCTTTAAAGTGTGGCCATGTTGTTTCTATGTCTTTAAATGCATAACCATCTGCAGGCATTCGCATAATGTCATCTTGACTTCTATTGCGTGCATGGCAATCCATAAATTGTGCCAAGCTAGTACACTTGAATAATCGTTGAAGACATGGAATAATGGGAATGTACTGAAGAACCTTGTGAGGCACCTTTTTTGTTATTTGATCTGACTGATATCTACTAATATGACAATCAGGGCATTCTGTTGCAAATTCATGTTGTTTATGATATAGAATTTGATCATTGGGACATGCATGTATTGTCTGATACTTCATTCCAATTTGATTCATAATGGTAGATTATTCTCGGTATGAACGAGGTAGAATGTTTGATGGTGGTAACAAAAACTCACCTATCAACCTACAACAACAAATATGAATTGTTAATATAATGAATAGTAATGGTATGCTAACATTGAAGATGACAAAAATGGCATACCTTAGCATACGTGATATTGCTACATTGGATAAACCATTCATAACCTTCAAGTTCACCAACAACACTATAGCATAGAGAAGAGTTGTTTGGGAGCCTTGGTATAGGGGCTCATATGCCTTCTCAAGTATAGGTATATCAAGACCATCTTCATCATCATTATCAGATACGCTAGCACCATCATCATGATCATCTTGATTAGCTACACCAATATCATCTTCTTCAATCATGTCCTCTAGCACATTATCAACTACGCCAATACCATCATCTTCAATTGTGTTCTCTACCACAGGATCATCTTCTTCCACGTGAGCATTATCCTCAGCTCAGATATTCACACCTCCATGTTCCTCTAGTTGGAAATCCACATTCACCAATCGACAAAAATCATACCCCCCTTCAATGTGACCATGTTGCCTACAATGACTCTAGGCTATTGTGATTAGAATTCTTCGATTCTTTAAGCCCTTATACTTTTTGCAATGATAATTACATTTATCAACTTTTCTTTGGAACTGAGACCATAATTTAGCAATTGTCTCGTTATTTTGTTCTGGGTTCATATTGCCAGGTGTGGACTTTTTTCACAGACAATTATTTGGGCTATAAATATACAAAATGTAAACATACAAGCATTAGTAGTATCTTGTATATAATAAAAAATAATAAAATATTACAAGATTATACAAGATTTAAAAATACACACACAAATCATGCTCACTAGATTAGGCCAACCAATTTGCACATTCCTTCCCAAATCATCTTTCCTAATATTTTTCCTCCACCATAATTTGGACTTAGTATTTTAATGTGATTAAGGTTTTTAAGTTCATAATTGGTTAGAATGAAAAGTTGCAAAAATAATAATTTTAACATTAATAATCAGCCACCATTGATGAAATTTTATTAGTAATTAGCCACCCTTCATAACAAATGATAATTATGTTGTTCGCCAAAATAATCATTTATGATTATTTTGGTGAGCTTCTCAGCTTAATCATGAATGGATATCATTAACAACTTGACCAACCCAATTACATTAACAACTTGAATAACATGCTCACATATCAAGTTAGTGTGATATCTTCAAAGGTGTTCTTAAGCATCAAATTGATAAATTTAGATATGAACAGGCTAGTGTGAAAAAATGGTATATGCAATTCTATTTATGGGGCACAACCATACTTATGACATAGCTGCACTAAAAGACATTTTACGGGATGCATATGGCAAGGATTAGAGAATTGTGAAGTGGTGGTTGGTAGATGTGAATTGGAAACAAATAAGTGAGTGTGACAAAGGATCCATGCTAATTGTTAAGACCACACATTTATGAGATCCACACAAAGTGATATAAAGGAGGGGTTAAATGAACATTGTAGGATATTTTATCCTTACATAAATGCTAAAGAAAGAAGATCATAAAATGATTGCTAGCAATAGGTGAAATTAAAAGCTAGACTAAGTACTTTTACTAATATCATTAGTTAATCCTAAGAGAAGGTAAGTGGTCCTCCTTTCCACATAAGAATTTGTAATGACCTAGAATTAACATAATTATGTCATTTCCCATTTATTTATTCTATCTTCCTTGATAGGAATGTCTAAATGCAAAAACATATCAAAAAGTGACATGTTCTTGTACTTGGTTTTGCATTATAGCCCAATTCATATCCATATCTGCACTACTCTTAACACATTTATCTTCTCCTTATTTTGATTTTACAACATTTAGAATTACTTTTGCACATTCACAATTAAACTCAAGATTGTTGATGTATTTTCCATGGTTCATTTCTATATTCCTTTTTAGATGGGAGTGAACTTGAAATTCAAATTTCAACTTCCCTACTCATTTCAACAAGTTGTTTATAGTTTGCTAGTACAAATTTTGTGCAACATGTTCACAAATTTAATGTGCACCTTGATTTTCTTTTTAAAACACACTCCAATTCTAAAAGACAATAAATAAACCAAATTTGTACCATCACTACATAGTCTATTTATGTGTTTGTGAATGCTAGTCTTTGGTATCACTCATACCATTAATCTAATCCACCAAGAGGTTTGACTTTGGAGAACATGCTTGCTTATCAAGTCAATAATCTCTTGTATTTTCCATGTTTGGGTTGCTGCTTTATATGCCCATTGCTTTATTGCATAGATGATAATTCTCTGACAATATTTTATAGTGATCTTATGGTATTTGAAAACCTACATACATAATAATGATGCTTATGAAATATGTTAGTGAAAGAGTCCTAAAACAAGGTTGAAAAATTTGCAGGTTTGGTGATGGGCAATAAAAATTTGACTTCCAGTCTTCCTACAGACTAGCAACTATGGGTAAAGCCTAAATTATCCAGCATTTAGATCTCAAGGCCCTGACCGAGAATCAAGGCCTTGAAGTCTTGTACTGACAATAGTGGATCCTGCAACCTATCTTCACAAACACTAGTTTTTTTTTTTAAATCCTCTACCCACTGAGTTGACAAGTCTGTGATAGAGAACTATATAATGGAAATTGCAAGCTATCATACTCAACATGGTCTCCTTATAGATTTTATAATCCCATTTTCAAATTCAATGTGTTGTATCTATGGGTTGCAACATGGAATTCTCAAGCTGAATATGAGATCATGGGGGCACCAAATTCTTTCCTCATTTTAATATTGCAAGTATTTTGGACAAATGGAGCATTTCAGAAGGAGGTTGTAATATAAAAATTTATCTTCTTTAATACTTATATCACATTATTATCTAATTAATACTATTAGATTGATTTTTTAAGATGGAAAATAATTTATTTAGTTGATTTCCATAATAAGAGTTTCATTTTCTAATGATACAATAGAAATGAACAATCTTGATTGAATACATATAAAGAGGTGTAGTGTTTGAAATGGGTAGTGGAGATAGAAGCAGTAGGGTACTGCCATGCACCGGCTACCCACCGGAACTAAAAAGTTGAAATGCAACAATGAAGTGAATATACTAGAATATTTAGAATACTATACTCAAAAGCAAATACTGAAAGCAAAACAGGAGTCAGGAATGTCAAAAGTGAAGAGTGACTATTGAATCCATATAAAACACTAATTGTCATGCAAACTGCATCTAGGGCAGGGGAAAAGAGGTGAATGTGGAGGAGTCTACCAAGGTAGTCAGGCTTCTATTTTGGACTTCCAGTCTTCATTGTCAGTCAAGTAGAAATAGATTGTGTGTGAGCTTAATCTATGTGTAGCTAGGTCTGGGAACTACACGAGTGTATGTGTGCATTCAAGTAGAAACACATTGTGTGTGAACTTAGTCTATGTGTAACTAGGTCTAAGGTTACATAAGAGTCTATGTGTTTGTACTTGTGTACTTGGCCTAAATATGGCTAGATTTAAGTGTTAAATATTATGAAAAATAACAAATTTGGTCTATAATTTCTTATTATTTTGGCATGGTATGTATGTATGTATGAGATATTAGTATTCTTTTATAGCCTAATCCTTAATCACTTGTTATCGCAAGAGGATAGGTTGGTCTTGTTAGGGAGAAGCGGAGTAATTCCCCACAAGGTAGGTAAATCCCAAGATGAGATATGGATGGGGTCTTGAAGCCTTGAGGGAGCCTACTTCTAGATTGGTTTCCAAGCACCCTATGAGAAGTAATGCCCCATCCTCCTTAGGGATGATGATTAGGAGAGAAGTAAGGGATTTGGGGTTAAGTATGTTAATTGTCAAATTTACTATGAATCATTGGTTGTTTCTTAATTTAATCTGACTTAAATGCATAATGATGTATGTTAATTAGTGGGAATTAGTAGCCCCCTAGTAGGGAACATTATAGGGACAAAGTAAATTTCCATTTCCAAGTGCAATCCAAATCTTCATTGGGAATTTTAGGGTAAATAAAGTCCAGTCCCAATAGGAGACACTACACATATAAATGTGGCACTTCAATAATGACACATCATTTTGAGCTTCATTTCTATCAATGTCTCTCATATTATTTGATTGAGATAGAAATTTGCAGTGTTATTAAAGCCCATGGGAGGGTACTTGGACTATACCACTATATTAAAATTTTGAGTTCCAAGTTTGAAGAAAAAAACCCTAGAAACATGTGGAGGAGAAAGAATTTGCTCAAAATTTTGAACATCAAAACTGGATTTAGTTTTGAAGTTGAGAAATATATAGAAACCAAGTTTTCAATTAAAATATTAAACATGAGATTTTATGAGCTTTAAAATTTACATTAAAAAGGGATTCCACATATTGAAAGGATCAGTAAGAAGACACTCTAATAAATATTTGAAAAGACATATAATTATAAAAGTTTGCAAAGAATTTGTTGTTCTGAATGTGAATTTCATAAAATAAAGCACAAATTTAAATCCCTCAGAAGACATTGCTT
The DNA here is from genome assembly GCA_027943335.1 of Chamaecyparis obtusa. Classification (NCBI taxonomy): domain Eukaryota; kingdom Viridiplantae; phylum Streptophyta; class Pinopsida; order Cupressales; family Cupressaceae; genus Chamaecyparis; species Chamaecyparis obtusa. Next base: position 3,322,299 of record BSBK01003000.1, read on the forward strand.
ATTTTGGCTCAGAAAAATATAAGGACAAAGTGCATTAAAAATAAAGGCAAATATAAGAAGATATAACAACACATAATGCTAGGCCTTGCAAATCTAAACAATGAGATTTTGAAAGACTGTAATGTATATGTACTGACATATATGGTCTTGGTAAACAATGGATGTTTTGTTTTGGTTATAATTTTTTTTTTTTTAAAATAGGTTTTCTAAAAAGACATTAAGGGGACTATTATACATTATATTATCGACTTGTCTACCAATTTTTATGGTTATAATATTCAAGTTCATATCCAAATTTTACGAAATCAGACTATTAATAAAAAGATTGTAATGAATCAAAAGTTTGTTCACTATAAAGAAAGGGGTATGTGAAATAGTCAAAGACATGATTGATGACAATAGAGCACAAAATAATAACATGCAAAACAATAATTTTTGATGATGAGAGAAGATATAAGAATAAGACAGTGCCAAGGTATGGTTTTGAAAGTAAAGACCAAGCAATGAATGAATAATAGTGATTGATAAATATTCCATAACAGTGAGAAAAAGAAAGAGATCCAATTTTTTAGGAAGCAATGGTTCCTAGTAAAGATATAAACAACAATGTTGTTATTAATTAGAAAGGACAAGAATATCATGAAAAAAATTAAATTTAGTAAAAGTAATGAAATTTCTATTACAAAGAATAGAGATCATTGGGAGTCTAATTTTTAGCCATGGCTATGAAAATGACAAGTAGAGCATGCAATAAATAATGATAAAAGAAGTTTGAAGACATGACTATCATACAAGATTATGCACTTCTTTCATGAACCTATATTTTCCTATTTGGTCAGAGGTTATTCAATGTGGTCTTGAAATAAACCACAAGAGACAATGATATTATATAAACATGATCAAATCTTGCACATGGGGGATCAAATGCATTACCAAAGAAAGGTGTGAAGAGGATGAATCCATGGCAAGGTATTTTTCAAGAAAGCAAGAAAAATGAACATCAAAAGAGTGATATGATGCACAAGGAACTACCTCTAAAAAGATATGAGAATGATAGGGATTTTTGCAAAAGGCAATGTTTTAATAGTGAATAGTATTTAGTTTGACTAATATCAAGGGTAGTGGTCAATATGTGATGAAATTGGTAAGAGGCAGAGATCAATCATGGTGTTGCCTTAAGATAGCGAAATCAAAGGATTGGAGTTCAAAATGGGAGTGAACAACATTTCTAAGAGCATTAAATACAATGATTAGCTATTATAGTGCTAGTGATTTGCATAGAAAAGGCAGTCATACAATAACCATGAAGATTCAAAGAACTGGTCACAAATATGTGGTCATACACTCGATGATAAAATTAGTAAAAGAATGACATGACTGCCATGAAGGGATAGAGCATGCATACAGTAAGTTATAATAGCGAATGCAATGGAAAAGAAATGAAAGGTTCCTATTCTTATAGTGAAAGATTCAACATGAAGCCAAACAAATCTATGAGATTTTAATTTCCAGGCAGTGTTTCTTTTATTCTTCAAAGGTTTCCATGCATTATTTTACTTCCTCAAGGAAGACCATCTATGGATACTCACTCTTACCCTATATGGGGTTTCCACCTCATTTTTTGTAGACTTATATGGTGCATGGATTTATGTTATCTTCAAAAAGGATTTTCATCTCTCTCAAGATTTACATGCTCTATTGCAAGACATTCATCTCTCTTTGAAAGGATTTTTCCATTTTTTTTCAAGAGACATGCATTGAATTTAAAGATATCATCATCTATAATGGAGATGGCATGAATTTCATAAAGATACCAATATTTTCAAGATGCAAACCCTCAAATCACCAAGGATTCACTAAAGGGAGGTCAAGAGTTTTCATTCATTGTCGAAGAACATAGTGATATGCTATGAAAGGAAATGCCAAAATGGTGTCATTCAAGGTTGGATGACAGTGAAAATATCAAGAGTACATCATTAACAATAGTGTGAAAATTCCAAGACAATGATAGTGGTGTTGCAATGTCAGTATAGATGAGGGTCACTAAGAAATAGGGTCCAAAGCTATATATAAAATATAATATAACAACATTTAAAAATCTAAAGGAGGCTACAATAATTGTGTGCATGCTGAAGTAAAATAGGGAACTGTGCTTGTGTATGCAGAAGGAGATGTAGGGAAGATGGATTCAATGTCTACTCGTATAAATAGAAAAATGGACTTGTTGGGTTAGTAATATGTGGAAGTAGAAATGGCTACAATGTGTCGAACACCCCTCACTACAATTTTAACATTACAGTAGAAATGAAATGGAAACCTAGCCACATGAATAGACAAGAATGTTGCCCAAAAATGAGTTGTAAAATACCAAATAGAGCTATGAAAGAAAGAAATGCAAAGGTATATAAGGAGCACATACCTGTTTAGGGGAAAAAATGGATTAATGTTGCCACATGTGCCCAGACCTCCAAACCTCATGCCCACAATACCCAAAGAGTGATCAAATGATCATCAAACCCTTTTTTTGTTTATACCAAATGATTTCAACCAAATCGGGTGCCTCGTAAACATTAAAAGCTAAATTTTGACCAAATTGGGCTAGCATAAACATTAAAAGCCAAATTTTGACCAAATCGGGCTCATAAACAAAAAAAATTGAATCTAACAAGCCAAAAAAAGGCCTTGGTAGAAATTAAAGGTAGAAAATTAACCTCAAATGTATTAGTGTGGTGCTCTTGGTGTATTCCATTTAAGTATTGTGGAAGCCATTGTATGGGAGAAGAGGAGGATCTACAAGCACTGTATAGACTGTGGCTAAATAAGAAAGCATTATATATGTCATTTGGATGTCTCTTTGCATGGTTTTTACATTGTTGTTGATTTGAACAAGTTCCAAATGTGTTGATGAAGGTTTGAACATCAATTTCTAAACATTATTCAATGCTTTGAAGACCTTTCCATATTACTGTCATGTATACTATTACTCAAAATAAAATCAAACAACATAATAGGTACTAGTAGAGAAAGATTGCATGTTTTAGTTTGTCTAGTTAACATTGCCTTATAGTGAGTGTTAATTTGCATGTCCTTATTACATTCATTTTCAAATTTCATAAATGTACTCTAAGTATTGATCAACTTTTACAAATTCAAAATTCATCAATGATCATTACATTGTGCATTCATAAGAATTTAGTACAAATGTCCTTTGATTCATATTTCACGTTTCAATAAACAGAGTACATTGCAAATTTAAATAGAAAACTGAGGTATGGAATAGGGGTCCCATGCATTGCCTTGTGTTTGCATCTTGGTTCTGCTAGTAGCTCTGTCAGGTCTTCATCTGCATCTAGGTCGCTCTTGAGTCTCCATCAACATTTAGGTCCTTAGGGCAAGCATCTGCAAGAAAAAGAGGAAGAAAAAATGGTTAGATCCTGTCGGATCTAAGCAATGCAAGAGAAGCCAATTACATACATCAGCAACCTATCTTTATCTTCATATCAATCTAAAATGATAAATGTACCAAGAAAACATAAATCAACACTCACTATAAGGTAGTGTTAAAGGGACGTGTTTTTGAAACATGAAACTTTTTGCTATTATAAACTATTATGGTGTATGTTTTCTTTTAATTAATTAGTCATTTCAAGATGCAGAAGTTGCTACAAGAAGTACCAGATTGCTGATTTTCAAAGAATCAATTGCTCAATGATGCAATTCAGATGCTGATTACATGATTTCCAAAGTACGTTTTCAAGTTCTGAATGATTTAAAATGCTGAATATTTTAATAATGCTTCAAGATGTCATCATAACTTAAATGTTTACAGTATGTTATCACTGGGTGTCACGAACCCATGTTCGAACCTCAGTCATTAACATTTTGTCATTTTTGGGTGTCATGAGCTCGTGCTCGAACTTCAATAACAAATAATAAACATTTATCTTGTTGTACTTTATATGATAAATTGCCACGTTTAGTATCAAAAGGAGAAATGTACAGTACAGAGCTACAGGAACTACAACAAATGCTGGTGATGTTAACTTTAGAATGCTGAATTGATAAAACATCTTGTAGAGCTTGTCAGAGAATGAAGACTGGTTCATATTCAGAATTTATGACAAAAAACATGTCAGGCTTTAATGCTAGAATATTGATCAAATTTTGACATTTGAACTCAAGTTCAAAAATGTTATGTTTATTTAATGAAAACAGAGATGCTAAGTTACTGTTATGGTTTGCACATATTTTGAAGATCCCGCTTAGTAAACATTTTGGTGTCTCGGTTTAGCTTATGCTGGAACTAGAATGGTGGATCATAAACAGCATGAAGAGGTGAAAATTGCAAAGGAAAATGAATGAATTTGAAACAGGGAGCTATTGACATGGGAGCACATTAAAGAGTAAAGTGTTGAATTCATTCTTCATTATTCAAGAATGATAGAATAGCAAATGAGGATTCTGTTTCAAATTGTAAGTTCACATTTTTGCAAGGAAATGAATAGTGAGTTCAAGTTCAAACAGAGAGTGCAAAAGAAGGAAAGACAGTCCTCTTCATGACTGTGAATACATGTCTGAAGTCGACAATACTAGTACATCTATAGTTTTTGGAAATAGTAACAGAAAGCTGTCATTTGAACCATGTGTTATCTACAAATTGTGGCTACAAAGATTCATGGTTGCTAAGAAGTTCAAACTCTCAGTTGAACTAAAAGTTTCCTGTTAATACCATAGATTCTGTTTGCTGAACTGTAAGTACACATTTTTGTAAGTTCAAATGATAACACATAGGGCACTTTTCAATCAACAGTGAAGTATTAGTCAAGAGCATGGAGTCCACATCATAAGGGTTCGAACCCCATTTTCATGCAAAGAAGGAAAAATAGTAAGTTCAAACATAAACTTCAACATCAAAGGAGGGCACATTTTGTGCTTTATCATTCAACAAAAGTGAAACGGCAGTGTGTATGCGCTAACAAACAGTGAAGCATCAGTGATACAAGAGATAAAGCCATGTTTCCAACAAAAGAAGACACATATTATTCAGAAATCATGGCACGTTTTTGTTAAAAAATGTAACAAAAAGTTTGAAATGTACTTACAATTTTCTTGCAAAAGTTCTAGGTTTCAATAGCATAAGTCACGGTGAACAGAGGCTCTCTCCTTCATAAAGCTCAAAGATTCAAATAGAAAATGCCACCTCTCCAACATTTTGCAACAATTAACTCTCTGATTTCATCATTTTTTAACATTTTTCCAACTTCATCTGTTGCTGGACTAGGGTTTCGACCCTTATGTTTTGCAAATGAAACAATCAAAATGCCAAGTGAATACAACAGTAAAAAATGCCCAAAATGAAACATAATATGATTTGGAATCCGCAAGAAATGTTTGACAGAGATGTTAATGTGGTTACAGTGGAGCAGTGCCACCTTGCACATCGAAGACCTCAACAGTGCCACCTTGCATCCTAAGTACATCTTTGATATCGTATATGGCAAGTGGGCGGTAGTCACATTGACTCCCCACTATGTCTTATTTCATACACTTAGTTTTACCTAAGTTAGGAGATGTATTAGATGTATAGGTTAGGATTATTTGTGTTTTGATTTTTGAGCATTGATAAATATTAAAGTCTTTTTAATTTTTATTTTATTTTTAAATAAATTTGGGCAATTTATTGTAATAAGGATTTATTCCTTAATTTAAAAGCCAAATTTATTAAAGAGATAGTTTAAATTTTGGCATCATATTGTAAAAGGAATTTTTATTCATTATTTTAGCCAAAATTTAGGGGAGGATGGTTTTCTCCATGTAGGTGGCATATAGGCTAAAATTGTGGCATAAATTATGGCCAAAATTAGAGCATTTTTGTAAGGGTATTGGATTCCCAGATTAGGGTTTCAGAGCTCTCTTAAGGAAGGGAGATAGATTGTTTTGGGGGTCGCATGCGTGGGAAAGAGAGCCTATAGTGAATTGTTTTGTTCCTAAAAGCTCAAGAGTCCATATTGTAGCCATTTTGCAGAGATTTTTTGAGGAAATATACCAGATCCTTCAACTCATTTTTGTGTTCAGATTTTCAATTCCTTTTCATCTTCTCTTGTAAGTGTTTCAATTCTAATTTTAAATCTGGAAGCGAATGTCACATTGTTCCTTCCTAATTAGAAATCTATTTTACCAAGCCTTATTTGAGAAATGTATGTTGTTAAGTGTTGAATTATTCGTGGTTTATCCCTGATAGTTGAATACATTAACCTATATGTTGAACAGTGTACCAAATTGTCTGAATATCATTGTGTGTCAGGACTGGAATTGATGTTTCCTTTATAGGTTTCTGATTTATTCGTTGGTGTATCACCCTTTTTTCTAAGTTTTAAGTTCCCTTTTTCCCTTTTCCCAACAAGTTTTTCAGGCTTAGTAAGTGATAACCAACATTTGATAGGAACTGGCCTAGAATCTGGAGATTCCTCTCTAATCATAGTCTACCCACAACTAGGAGAGGTTTCCATTGTCAGCTGGAATTGTTATTTAGCCTTATTTCCTGATAGAGGTAACAATTCTAGAACTAAACATATACTTCAATGCAACAGTCACAGTTTAGCTCTTTTTCTTATACATTTTTTTATTTTCTTTCAGAAGGAAGGCATTCCATGGAGTCTTACGCCTGGAATCCATGGAATGATGGCTATCTAACATTGTATTATATCACAATAACCTTTCATAAGAAGAAAAGTGAATGACAGGGGTGCGCACCAGTGGAATTGTGAAGAAAACTTGAAGAAAATGCATAAACCATATTAGGTGAAAGTTAAACAGTTTTGTTTTTTAACCTAAATAATTACATTCTATTTATAATTTTAGCATGTCATTTAAATTGAATGCTTGAAAACAAATTCAAACCATACCAATCATTCAGTACAACATTTTAGAGAAAATAAGAAATCGTGAAAGGCCCTACCTGGAAAATGAAGATCAATACAGATGTAAGTTGTGCCTAAAATATCTTGCCAATTCAACTAAGATTCAAACCCTAATTCTTGACACGCAGTGTGGAAAAAGAAAGGAAACCAATTCTCAACTATACCACACATGAAATCCCCAATAAGCAAGAAATCAATTTCAGAATTACCAAAAATGTATGTGCAACCAAATATTCACAACTGAATCAAGAAGTGATTTCATTTTATAAAGTTCATCTGTTACTTGCAAGGTGACATTATAAATGCTAATAAACAGGTACATAAACTAAATAATAAAATATTTTCATATACCATATAAATGTCGATAACATATGATTTTGACATAAGTTTCCAAAGTAAAGAAAAATTACTTCAAATTAGGTAGGGGTCAACCAAAGAGCCTACCTAACACATATTGTTTAAGTGCCATGGTTATAAATTTTGTACTATGCCTTAGTCATATTAATAACCATACAATCTTGTTATAATACCACAATGGGACAAGTTCCCTCTCACACATAGTGGATACAAATATGTTTTATCACTTTTCCATATGCAAGTACCATTGTTATATACCATTGTTATGATAAATGAATATACTCATATGTTCACAAAGTCTGACCATTATCACTGCTATAGACCACTACCATGATAAAAAAATATACTCATACGTTCACAAAGTCCAACCATTTCCATTAAATCAAACACATATACCACTATACATATACCAATGTCACCACTATCATTAAATACAAAAGTCACCAAATTGTTTCACCATACAAAAACTACCAAACTGTTTTACCATATGATCAATGATCAATGTAACCAAACTCACTGAATGTATCAAGTATGGTTTTACCATATGATCAATTCAAGGTGAAGGTGAGAACACTCCAAGGACATGGAGATGCATGTAATAATGTTTGTTTTGCAGTATGGTGCACGACACCAAAAGGACATCAAGGTACACAAGGGACAAGGAGGTACACTAGGGTCATCCATAGACCTCAAGGAGTTTTTTAAGACCAAATGAAGACCTTGAAGGGCCATTTGATATATGCAAAAAAAATTATTGTAATCAATTCATATGGTCATTAAACCATTTTGTGTAATGAATCTTGAATAATGCTATGTAAGTGCCATATAAGCACAAATGGTCATTGAGGGTTATAAAATTTCAATAGGTGGAAAGTAATCACATGTGATTATGTAATCATGGAATGGATGTAATAAGGCCACTTAGGTCTTAAAATTATGTAATAAGGGTCTTATAGGAAGATAGTGCAATAGTGCATTCCAAAAATTGTAAAATTGTCAAAATTGACAATGTAGGCCTAGAAGTCAATTATGAATATCTTGGGTAGAATAGGAGTAATATGGTTTCCAATGAATTCTAAGGTCATTTCAAGACCATTAGAGGTGATAGGAAGGAAAGGAGTTAATAGGTTGACAACTTGTGTCAACCTTGACAACACTTTGTGTTTGCAAAATTACAATTAAAATTGCAACAGTCAGTTATAATTGTCCAAGGACAGTCTTTAGGGAGTTTTGTGTGGGTTGGTTAGTTTTCTTTGAGAGGAAACAAGTTAAATATGATATTACAACATTCAAAAGAGTTAGTGGTAGATGGAGAATGACATGAAACACATTTTTGAATCAATAATACACAACATTCATCAATAATTCATTAACACATAACATTCATCAACATTTACTAGCGAAAAATTACATTCATTAAGACAATGTTCTTTCATTATCAAAAAAGGTTTATTACAATCATTTCTTTTTTTTGTTTTTTGTTCATTTTTTAAAGGTAATGGCTAAGCAGAGCATCAATGTCTACGTCATTTACCTCCTCAACTTCTTCTGATCTCAACTCATGTCTCCTCCTCATGTATCATGGAGCACAAGGATGGTGTGCCAAAGGGGGGTCCGCTGCAATAACAACTACATGGGTTAAATTCACAACATTTTATAATAGTGTTACAAGTATTTCATTAATTAAAAGAAAAAAAAAAGATTTTCTTTACCTGACAGTGCCACATCATCTACAATAACATTTTTTTCATCCCCAAAGTCAACATGGTGATCACTCGAAACATCCTCCACTCGTTCAGCATGACGTTCTACATGCTCTAAAATATACACAAAAAAGGTTACACCAATTTCAATTTAAGATGTTAAATTGTATTAATAATTACATAATTAATTTTCAATAGCAAATGAACACCTCCATCACTGCAATGCACATCAGGGCCTTCGTCATGTGGCACAGGTTCTGTGGTAGGATTAGAAGGTTGCATTGCAATGTGATGCACATTCAATTTGAAATATTTTTCATTTGGCCTATTTACCTGTTGAACCGATGCAGGAGACTCTTGGGCTTGGCTACTGCAAGCTTGGCATAGGCGTTCAACCACGCCTTTATAGCCTTCCTTGAAGGCAATTTTTTTGTGTTCTTCCGTGGCCTCTACGTTAAATTTTGAGCCCTACATTTTTGGCTTAATATCGTCAATTTTGTAGGTATTATTTGACTAAACAAAATTGTTTGCAATTTATAAAAAATTTGATTCGAAATTTCATTTACTGCTACTTACAATTCTTGCTTGAACTTTCAGATAACCACCAGAGCCAAGTTTGTGTTTCCCGTGCTTTTGTAGTCTAGCCTTTGTAGCCTTTGATGTGTCTTGCAACCTATGAAAAGTTTGAAATATGTTAGATTATGTAAATATAAAGATCACTAATTAGTGCATAATTACATTCTACTAGTTAATACTATCTCATACCTTCTTTTCTCATTTTTCGGTGGTGTAATTCCTCTTTGATTTTGCGTGACATCCATGTGTGTAGTCAATTGCATGTTTCCACAAAGGGTGATAATCACACAAAATATATACATGTAATCAGCACCAATTAATTGAGCATCATTAAATATATGAGTAATAATTGAAACACGTGTATCATAAATAACATATGTTGTAATTATTAGAATTGAACACAATGAATTAATTATACCATGACATTAGAGTTGAATACATAAATAAATCAATATTAAATATATATACTAATCAATATAAATATATATAAATAATCAAATTACATACCTTGTACATTTCAATCATGTCATTGATCATCTTCTTCATCCATCTCATCATCATGACCATCATCGTCATCATCATCGTCATCGTCGTCGTCGTCATCGTCATCATCATCATCATCATCATCACCACCACCACCACCACCACTATCATCATCGCCATCATCATCATCATCATCACCACCACCACCACCATCATTTTCTTCTTGTTCTTCTTCTGAACATCATCTTCTTGTTCTTGTTCTTCTTCCTCTTCATCTTCAGAATCTTCTTCTTCCATCACATTATACTTTACTGGCTTTCCTCTTGGATCATGTCTAACAACAAATGACCAACCCTGTTTATGTGGAACCTCTAAGAATTGATTATGTAAACAACTCATAAATAGATTAGTAATGAACATATTTATATTTAAGTGAAAATCTAAATGATAGATAATCCATACATTAATTAGTACTCAAGTAAGCTCATGAGTTATTTAGGTAAGGATCAAATTTTCATGTAAATATGGGCTATAGCCAACTAGATTAATCTTTATGTGGGGATCTAGATTATCATCAATAGTCAGCTAATAAATTATTTATATAAGAATCAAATTGTCATGTAAATATGGGTTGTAGCCAACTCTATGATACTTTAGGTGGGGATTCTTATATAAACAACCTATTCATTGGCTATTAGTCAATTCATTTCTTAAGTTTTTTTTAGATTCTTAGAATCGGACAATCCCTTATAAATTTGGTGTTGGATAAATTTTTAAGTGACGTTGGCACAACATGCCCTTACCCTTAGATATCATGTGGGCTAAAAAGAGCCTTATGCCTAGCACATAAAGCTCTCCTGATCAAACAATACCCCAAACCTAACTCATTTCATAATTTATTATAAATTAACTATTTTTTTTTCTAACTTACTATATGTATAGATCCTCATTGAAACTGTAAACAAAAGGTGCGGCATTTGATTAAGCTCTTCCATAACATTTACCTTATGAAGTCATGAGCATTGGCTACCTTGGCAACCTCGACCATCTCTGCCTCGGTTGCAGAGATACCATTTTCATCATCCGGATTTATGTGTGTAGATAGAGAATTCTATCCTGTGAAGAGAAGGTTGTGATTGTCCTGTGTTTGCCCACAGCCTTCTATTTTTTATTGAATCACTCAACTTCAAAGGTGAGGATCTCATAATTAAAATATATCATTTGAAAAATTCAATCTATATTTTAGTAATAAATTGTGTGGGTAGAGTCTCTAATGGCATAGTGTGATGGTTAAACTATAATTTTGTTGTTGTCACTTCAAAGATTCAATTTGCTACTAGAATGTTATTGTTAAATATTCATGTTGAGGATGCAATCCTTGTCTATGACCTCACCTTTAAACATAAAAAGATGTGGCTAAATGGGTGTTGTGGGAGACCTACCTCGTTGGCTTCTTTGATGAGTTTGGAGAAAATAGATTTTCTAGAATTCTAATTTTGATTGAACCACCTTATTTCAATGGCAAGGATCTTATAACAAAAATTCTTTGAAAAATTTAATTTATATCTTGATAATAAATTATGTATGTAGAATTCATAATTGCATAGTGTGATGGTCAATTCATAGTTCTTATCATAAAAAAAAAACTATTGTCAAGTATTCATGTTGAGGATGAGATTTCTATCTCTGACCTTGCCTTAAAAAAAGGTGTGAATAATTGGATGTTGTGAGAGACCTACCCCATTAGCCTCTTTGGTGAGTCTAGAGCAAATGGCTTCACAAAAATTCTAATCTTGACTGAATTATCAAACTTTGAAGGTGAGGATCTTTGAATTGACATAGATAATTTGAAAAATTAAGTTTATATCTTGATAATAAATAATATGAATAAAGTTCATACTGGTATAATGTAATGATTAACATATGATATTGTAAATATTCTTATCGCTAAGATTCAAATTGTCTTTAAAATAATATCATTAAATATTTATATAAAAATGAAATTTCCATTTTCAACCTCACTGATTCATAATTCCAATTAAAAAATACTGTAGGTAGATGAGTTTGTGAGAGACGTACCTTGATCGAACCACCCAACTTCGAAACTGAGGATCTTCGACAGCATTCTCTCCCGGACTCTTTTGGTGAGATATTCCCCCATGACTGCAAAGTTGTATACAGTGCTGGAGGACATTAACAAGCATAGAAAAGACTTGTTTTTTCTCCTCTTCCGGACGCATTGTTATAAACAGGCGTGAGCTTGATTTGCTCGCCAAGCTTGAGCTTCTTGAAGTCACACTTTATCTAGTTTATTTTGTTGAAATCTGAGTCATATTTTACTATTTTTGGTGGATTTTTTCAAGGACAAGAATGTGTTTTAAAAAATGAATGTATAAGACAAAGTTGAAGATTAATGGAAGCATTGAAAATATAAGTCAAAATTAGTGGTGATAGGATAATGAGGGGATTGACTATAAGGAAATTTTCCTTTAACTGTTATCTTCACCAAATGGATGTTAGAAATGTTTTTTTTAATAGAGCTATCAACAGAGATATTTACATGATTCAAAAATAGGGATGTAAAATTTGAGCTCATGAACAATTAGCCCATAGGTTAAGGATGTCTCTCTCAAGGACTTGGTATGTTAAGTTTGATGACTATTTTAAGTATAAAGGTTTCATAATAGTTCTCATTATCTAAACTTCAATTTGAAGAAATTTGATGGAGATAGCATGATTATTATTGTGTTCCATATTGATGATCTTATCATCATAAGAAATTAGTGAAAAAATTAAATTAAAAAATAGATATGAGATGACAATTTTTGACTTTATACACTAATTTCTTAGCGTCTAGATGTGGTGGAAAGATCATGGGATTTATATCTCAAACAAAGTATTCTATAGACTTATTGAACATATATTTCAGATGGAAGATTGTAAGAGTGTTTCTACTCCACATACTCTAGGGTCAAAATTGACTAAGGATATGGAAAGTGAAGATGTTGAACCTAACTCATACAAGCAACTTGTTGGTAGCCTAATGTAGTTCAATCAAGATGTATTAAGAGGAATGAAAAGAAAGAGGTAAAAGAATGATGTCTTTTTTATGTTTCAAGTCAAAATCTTTTAGATGTGAGCATTTTCCTTAGAATTGTACAACAAAACAAAATGTCAAAAAGTATGGGAAACATTGTCGTCTATGCATCAAGTATACATAAAGATAAATTATTTTATTTGCAGACTTTTCAAATCAAAGAATGAATTATTTTGTTTGTAGAATTTATGATAAGATTTCAAACTTTTCAAACGAAAGAATGATGTTTTTAATCAACCATAACAGATAGAATAATTTATTCAAAATCTTAGATTCCTACCAACTAAAAAGTAATTCCGTAGTTATTGCAATATAAGAAAGTAAAGATTTTATATTAAAATTAGACTAATCCATAGGATCACCATCATCTCATGAAAGTACATTGTACAAAGTTCCATAAAGTTAAAAATAAATAAATTTGCAATAATATATTATTTGAATGAAAGAAGTTGTTATACAAATGTCACTATTATAACAGATTTGGTCATTTTGAGAGAGTGTAGAGTCAAGTAGAGTAACATATAAAATGAAAGGGTAAATTCTAGTTGTGATGAAAGAGAGCATTTCATTTTTTATGTATACATGTTTTTTATATGACAAAGAAGACTTAAGATGATGTTTGGTTTCTTAAACTGAGATACCCTCATCAAGTGAATCTTAGAGATATTAAGACAATAGAAATTATTAACAAAGACATTTTAATTAAACGTACTAAATAAGGTGAGGCTATTTATTTTTCTTAGGAAATAAAGTCTTAAGAATAATCTTTTAAGTGTAGATCAGTTAGTTAAAATATTATAACTTTGCCCAATAGAAATAAATTGGGGGAAAATTATTAATAGAAATTTTTGTACAAAAAGTAAAATGTTTCTAATGAAGATGCATCTAGCAAGTTTGAATTTTTTTGAAAGCAATAACCGAATATGGTGATTGGTTGTGACATAAGCATTTGAGCATTTGAACTTTAGGGGTTGAATATGATTTACACTGTAAAAACAAAATGGTTCAAGGTTTAGCCAAGATCAAGGAAAATGATGAAGGTTTCTCTTGCTACATACTATGGAAACTAAAAAGATAAATTTTCAATTGAATAATAATTCTTCACAACTATTAAAATTAGTTCATTCAAATATATGGGGTGCCATATAATCACCCATTATTGGTAAGTGCTTTTACTTGTTAAGATTTATAAATGATTATTCTATGAAGACATGGATCTACTTAAGAAAGAAGAGTGATGTATTTAGTTATTTTTTGAGACTCAAAGCTTTAGTTGAAAAGGAAGGTGGTTTTTGATTAAGGTAAAAATAGGTTTTGAAGGAGCCCTGAAACCCTTTACATAACTGGAAATTGAGATAAAACTATAAAGGTTCCAAAGATACAATAGTCTAGCCATCATAGAGGCTTAGACACCCCAAACCCCTAACTAAGAACACCCCATTCTACTGCACAAGATAGACCAATGAAAAATAGCAAAAAAAAGAAAGGGGACTAAACTTTTGATCCCTTCTTGTGGGATCGAAGGGTCATGTCAAAAGAGGATGGATGTCTCTTAGAATATTTCCCTTTAACAGTAATCCACTCATCTTCAACTCTAGTTGCCTCATCCTGCCAGGATTGTGAATTCAAGACTGAAGAACCAGCACCTAGCAGAGGTGTTGGAACAGCTTGCGAATCGCCCTACAAGGGACCATCAATAGTCTCAGTCGAGGGATAAATAGAAACATCATGACCAACACCAGTTGAAACCATAGCAGGGACAATAGAACAACACCCACCAAGTAGCCAACAGAGGCCCCAACCTCATCCAACAAAGAATCAGGAAGAGGACCAGCAGACAGACGAGCATTTCTAGCTAGCAAAGTAGGAGAAAGAACAGAATCAGCCAAAGGACTAGCAGGATCAGAGCCAGTAACAACCTGCTCAACCACTTGCGAGAAGCTCCGGTGGTTATTCAATTAAAAATTTTAAGATTGACAAGGGGGATGAGTTCAATTTAGATGAATTTAATGAATATTATGATAAAAATTGAATGAAAATTTAACTTATAATTCAACATTTACACCATTATAAGAAAGCATTTTGAAATTGAGTTTTAAGTAGAAGTAGTTGTGAAAATTATGTATATTCTCAACTATAGTACAATATTAACTATAAAGTAGTATATGTCAGCTCATAAGATTGGTCCATCAAAATACCTACCATGGGACACAATTTGATCTCATTAGTTTATGTGCATTTTCCAAAAAAAAACTACAATGAAGCTTGATGCAAAAAGTGAAGCATATGTTTTTATTTGGTTACTTTAAAATAATAAAAACATATAAAAGAATTATTGCTAAATCATGAAGAGTGACTAATCATTGAATGTGACATTTGGTGAAGGCTTAGTGTGGAAAGAGAGTTTGTAAAATGAAAAATCAGCAACTATGGAACCAAAGTCATCCCAAGATGACATCACTCTTGTCTCTACTAGTCCTCCTTAGAAGCTCAAGTTATGATGGTAGCACAATTTCATCATCAAGAACTTCTTTGTCAAGTGCAAGTGTAAATTTAATGTTAAATTCAACTCATTTAGGGAAATTAAAAAGTCTAAAATAAATTTATAGAAGTTATTAACAAAGACATTTTAATTAAATGTACTAAATAAGGCGAGGCTATTTATTTTTCTTAGGAAATTAGGTCTTAAGAATAATCTTTTAAGTGTAGATCAATTAGTTAAAATATTATAACTTTGCTCGATAGAAATAAATTGGGGGAAAGTTATTAATAGAAATTTTTGTACAAAAAGAAAAATATTTCTAATGAAGATGCATCTAGCAAGTTTGAATTTTTTTGAAAGCAATAACTGAAGATAGCATTTGGTTGTGACATAAGCATATGAGCATTTGAACTTTAGGGGTTGAATATGATTTACACTGTAAAAACAAAATGGTTCAAGGTTTAGCCAAGATCAAGGAAAATGATGAAGGTTTCTCTTGCCACATACTATGGAAACTAAAAAGATAAATTTTCAATTGAATAATAATTCTTCACAACTATTAAAATTAGTTCATTCAAATATATGGGGTGCCATATAATCACCCATTATTGGTAAGTGCTTTTACTTGTTAAGATTTATAAATGATTATTCTATGAAGACATGGATCTACTTAATAAAGAAGAGTGATGTATTTATTTATTTTTTGGGACTTAAAGCTTTAGTTGAAAAGGAAGGTGGTTTTTGATTAAGGTAACATCAGGTTTTGAAGGGGCCCCGAAACCCTTTACATAATTGGAACTTGAGATAAAACTATAAAGGTTCCAAAGATACAACAGTCTAGCCATCACAGAGGCTTAGACACCCCAAACCCCTAACTAAGAACACCCCATTCTACTGCACAAGATAGACCAATGAAAAATAGCAAAACAAAGAAAGGGGACTAAACTTTTGATCCCTTCTTGTGGGATCGAAGGGTCATGTCAAAAGAGGATGGATGTCTCTTAGAATATTTCCCTTTAACAGTAATCCATTCATCTTCAACTCTAGCCGCCTCGTCCTGCCAGCATTGTGAATTCAAGACTGAAGAACCAACACCTAGTAGAGGTGTTGGAATAGCCTGCAAATCGCCCTGCAAGGGACCACCAATACTCCCAACCGAGGGATAAATAGAAACATCGTGACCAACACCAGCCGAAACCACAACAGGGACAATAGAAACAACACCCACTGAGCAGCCAACAGAGGCACCAACCTCATCCAATGAAGAATCATGAGGAGGACCAGTAGACAGATGAGCATTTCTAGCTAGCAAAGTAGGAGAAAGAACAGAATCAGCCAAAGGACTAGCAGGATCAGGGCCAGTAACAACCTGCGAGAAGCTCCAGTGGTTATTCAATTAAAAAAATTAAGATTGACAAGGGGGGTGAGTTCAATTTAGATGAATTTAATGAATTTATTGATAAAAATTGAATGAAATTTTAACTTATAATTCAACATTTACACCATTATAAGAAAGCATTTTGAAATTGAGTTTTAAGTAGTAGTTGTAAAAATTATGTATATTCTCAACTATAGTGCAACATTAACTATAAAGTATTATATGTCAACTCATAAGTTCAGTCCATCAAAATACCTACCATGGGACACAATTTGATCTCATTAGTTTATGTGCATTTTCCCAAAAAAAACTACAATGAAGCTTGATGCAAAAAGTGAAGCATACATTTTTATTTGGTTACTTTAAAATAATAAAAATAGGGTGGTCCCACAATAGTGTGTCCCACTTTTTTACACATGCTGTTTTTTGTTGAAATAACATTTTTTTAATAAAATATGATGATTTAAGCATTGAGAGGTTCTATTTGAAGGAATTAATTATAAATGGTTAGCTTCTTAGATTAAAAAAACATTGATATAACATCTATACTCCTCATTCATACCTACAATGGAGTCTCCTTCGCACTTATTAAAATACTGACAAAAAAAACTTTGACTTTATGTTTTGGCAGATCAAATGAATCCATTTGAAAAACCTATCTATGTAGTATGATGCTATTCAGAACAAGCTTTCTAATGAATATAATTTTAATACATATTGAGTTCATTATCACTTTTAAATATTACTTTAACTAAACATAGGTTGTTTGGTCATTCAACAACCTGTCTCTTCAAGACTTCAGGAAAAATAGTAAATTACAAAAAAAAAATTATGAAAATTATGTAGGAAAATATTATTTGTATTACCTTTCTATAAAAAAAGAAAAAATGAATTTCGATATACACAGATCAAGTTAGAGCGATCCAAGTGACCTTATGTCTAAATTACAGTTACTGTCACTTTGGAACTTAATAAACTATGAAATATTGACCCAAACAGAATGAAACCAATTGCATCCTTTAGATATTGAAGTTACAAATATAATCTCGAAAGAATTATATTGTTATCATATTTTAAAAAAAATTTATGTTGATCCAAGTGATAGTAACTCTTTAAAAACACATTTTTTCACATAAACCACTTTTCGAAGGAGAAGGAAAAATGAATTTTAATTTTTTTTTTAATATATTTAGAAACTAGAAAGAAAATTCTAAAAGACTCTAGTTCACATAATCTTCAAATTCCTAATAGTTTTGTAGCACCAAGTGTTCGAAAGTGAAGTTTTTTCTCAGAATGTTGATCTATGTGTCAAAGTTGGCCAAAAAGTGGGACACACTATTGTGGGACCACCCAACATATAAAAGAATTATTCCTAAATCATGAAGAGTGACTAATCATTGAATGTGACATTTGGTGAAGGCTTAGTGTGGAAAGAGAGTTTGTAAAATGAAAAATCAGCAACTATGGAACCAAAGTCATCCCAAGATGACATCACTCTTGTCTCTACTAGTCCTCCTTAGAAGCTCAAGTTATGATGGTAGCACAATTTCATCATCAAGAACTTCCTTGTCAAGTGCAAGTGTAAATTTAATGTTAAATTCAAGTCACTTAGGGAAATTAAAAAGTCTAAAATAAATTTATAAAAGTACCATGAATCAACAGGATTCAAATCAATTTGTTGACTTTACTTTATACTCTCAAATTAAAGCCAAAACAATTTGTTATGAAGATCTAATGGAACATGAAGTTTAGCATGAAGTAATGAAAGAAAAAATTAAGAAGAATGAAACTTGGGATTTGGTTGACCTTCCAAAAGATAACTTGAGGAAATATAATTAAAACTGATTTATAAAACCCCTCCCCATCCAACCCCAAATTAGACAATATTATGGCTAGTCCTCAAACCCTAGCCCGATGCATAAGAGAGCTTAAAGATTATGAATATTGTATTAATAGGTTGGAAGGCACTCTCAATACCTTTAAAGATAGGGTCAAGGTCGTGATTTCTATTAACAAGATGACAATGGATAATTCTACAAAAGGGCTACTTAATGAATAGGCTAAGGTGCTTCAAGATCTATCCATGGGTGCTCCTGCTTCTCCATCCATTAGTGTCAAATCTACCAAAATGGGACACCAAAAAGATACTGGTTTCATTATAGAGGTGGCTATTGTTGTTGGTGATTCGAACAAAGATACTCTTCTAGGCCATGCAACCAAACTCCAAAGAAAAGATAAGGGAATGATTCTTGTTGATAGTATAGTTAATAAGGTTCAGAGTATTCATGATGATATTCTAAGAAAAAATGTAGAACTAGTTAAATCTTTGTAAAATGTTGGGGCATTGGTCCCCTATTTTAGTTCTTTGTCTGCTAGTTGGTTAGTATTTGTTTTATTGTTTTTTATTAAGGTAAAAATAGGTTTTGAATGGAACATGAAACCATTTACATTAGAGCATAAAGATATAGCATTAAAGTCTTTCAAAAAAAGACACCTACTGGAAAGGCAAAAGCAGGACCCGAAACAACCCTAGAAACAACAACAAAAATTAAGTAAAACAGTTACTAGCAAAACTACCAGCAAACACCCAGCAACCAACCAGGATAGACTAATTATTTTTTATCATTTTCTCTGCCTTCATCTACAGGTCCTCCATCTTATAGATAGCATCTTTCAGGTCCATCAAATCCTTTGGCTTTTTAGGGACCTTCCTTTGAGTGCGCCCTCTAGTTCTCATTCTAGGACCAGCATTCCCAACATTATCATCAATTGTTATGGTCATTTTTTCCATCTGACTTTTTTCCAGATAGTTGTACAACATTTTTAGGTTCATAACAGTAGCACTAAGGCCCTCATTGCTATGATTCAAGACCTCATTAATCATGTTCCCGTTGTTACTGATTTTTACCTTCATATCTTTCACCTTGTTCTCAACTATCTTATTGATTTCAGCAACTATATCCTCATTCCAATTTTTATTTTTTACCTTATCCAAAACCTTATTTTCCAACTTCTCCAACTTAGTAGTTAGGGTGTTCATTGTTTTTTCCATGGCCTGAAGGTGGATCTTCATATCCTGTATCTCCTACTTGATCCAACTGTCTAGATTAGTGCCCTGACCATCAGCTTTGTTGACCTCTTCCAGATTAGTAGCACCCATTAGGAGGCCTAAGGTGTCCTCTTTATGGCTATTACCCTCCTCATTGGTAGCCTAGTCTATTCCTTCATCTGTTTCATTTTGTTCCTCTTCTTTTTCATCTACAGTAAGGGAATTCTGACCAGCATCCTTAACCTCTTTAGTCTGACCCACTTGGAGGCCTAAGGTGTCCTCCTTATGGTGTTTACCAACCTCTTTGCTAGCCTAGTCCTTGCCATCCTCAGTATCAGTTTGATCTTCTACTTTTTCTTCTTCAGTAGGGAAATCCTAGGCATCTTCCTTATCATCTTCAGTAGGGGAGTCTTGGGCATCTTCGTCCTCCTCTTCAGCTCCTTCCTCTTCTTTTTCTTCCTCTTGATTTTCCTCTTCTCTGCCTCTTTCTTCTTCCTCCTTCTCATCTTCCATTATGTCATTCATGTCCTCTTCCTGCTCTTTCTCTTCAAGATTCCAATCCTCTTTTTCCTAGGCTCTCACCTCATTACCATAATCCACCTCCATATTTTCATCCTCGGCACTTCCCTTTCCTTGATTAAGAGGGCTATTTTCATTAGCTTCATCTCCGCTGACCTTTTCTTTCTCCTTATCAATTTTATTGCTAGCTTCATCACTACTATCAAATATTTTTTTCTTGTTTCTCTTCCTCTTCTTGTAGGTTTCAACCTTTCTATCGACCTCTTTGATCTCCTTTCTTTTGCCAGTGACCCTTTTTAGAATTGGGTCCGGGATAATATCCCTTGCATAGTCAACAATGAGGAGAATCAAACCCTCATGCAACACTGGATTACTCGCTTCCTTCATGTGCTCCATTATGCTACTGTTCAGAGAGCTCAAAAGAAAAAAGAAAAAAGAAATCTTCTTATTGTGCCTAAAGTGATTAGCCAGAACAAAATATAGGTTGTAGATTTTGGAGTAGCACCCATTGAGTGTAAAGTACTCGATCATAACCTTCAGCATTTTAGCCCAAAAATCCTTAATTTTAGTAATATCCACATAATCCCCTTTGCCTTTTGTCATGAGAGCTTTTTCATCAACAGCTTTAGGGAAGAGACTAAAAGCTTCAGTTCCTAACCGCTTGTCACCTCTATGGAAATGAGTACCATCCAGAGGTAAGCCAGTGATTTCGGCCATAAGGGTAAGAGTAAGGGTGAAAGATTTTCCCCATAAATTGACTTTTCCATTAATCCAGCCATCAACAAACAAGGTAGTTACCTATTTATCATAGTCATGAAGCTTTTCCATATACTAAGTGACCCCTCCTTTTCTCAGCTTCTTCCAGACTTTCTTCTCTTGTCTCCATTTCTCAAGTCGAAGGGCTCCTCTCTCCTCAGACCTCCTCCCATTTTTTTTCTTTCTGCTTCTGTTCTGGCTTGGCTTCTTACCAGTAATCTTTGTCTCAAATCTTTTCTTTCTATTTCTTTTCTGATTACTTAAAATAACCCAGAATTTGTGTCTCATTAAAACCGAAATAATGATCCCACACTTCACCTTACATGCAGCCCTCCTCGATAATTGTTTCATCCTTGTCATCATAATTTTAAGTGATTTTCCCTTGTAATTAATTTTATCATAAGTGATTAGACTTATGATCTCAGCATTTAGATTTGCTTCCCCTCTCCACATTTTAATGACATTACTCTGGGTTCCTTCATTTGCCAACCTGTCCACCGGCTTATTACCTTCACGGTAAATATAGGTGATGTGGCATTCCTCAAATGAGTTTATTATCATTTTAATTTTGTCTATTATATGAGCTATAGTCCAAGAGCTCACTAAATTCCCTTTGATACAATTTATTATGTTGAGGGAGTCACCTTCCAGCCATAATTTTGAACATCCCATATCTTTAGCCATCTTCACCACATAAAGCGCTTCCTCAGCCTCCTCCATGTGGTTAGTTTGAATCCCCAACGGTACAAAAATAGCTCCTAGGTAATTACTAGCCCAGTCTCTTATGAGGCCTCCCCCTCTAGCTCTTCCAGGGTTTCCTCTAGCAGAACCATCAAAGTTCCCTTTTAACCATCCTGAGGGAGGAGCAGACCACATTACATTGTCTCTAGGCTTCATATCAGTTCTGCTCTTCAGGTTCTCCCAGGAAATGGTACAGTGCTTCTTAGGATTAGGAATCCAAGAGTTGGTATCCTTCTTACCAATTCTTCTGTAATTCTCCATAAGGCTTATGGTAACAGAGTTAGCAACCAAAAGGGAGGGTGCTTTTTTATCTCTAAAATTTTTGTTGTTCCTCTCCTTCCATATTTGCCAAGTAAAGTGAGCATAACAAGTTTCCATAGATCCTTATCATTTTTGTCATGAATAGGGCTCTGCCATTTCTGTACAAAGTCATGGATATTTTGAGGTTTAATCCACTTCAAGTTCAAAGACATAATGATAGAGTCACAGACCTCACTAGCAAAGGAGCAATGGATCATTAAATGATTACAGGTCTCAACTTCTTTACAGCACATGATGCATCTATTAGGCATTTGGAACCCTCTTCTCATGAGGTTGTCCATTGTGAGGATTTTGTTCTGAACAAGCAACTAAAAAAACATGTTAATTTTAGGGATAAGATCTTTGTTCCAAACTTGAGTGCAAAAAGGCTGATCCTCATAAGGGATGAGAAGAGTCGAGGTAGAGGCGACCGAGAACTTGCCAGAGATAGTAGGGCCGCATATCAGTTCATCTGGCACATTTTCTCTGATAAACCAGTTGTTAAGTTGTTTATTCACCTCTTTAAATCTAATATCCCTCAATCCCAAGTTGATCCATTCTTCATTAATCTAGTAGTCACTCACATAATCCCCAATGGTCTCTTTATGTTTCCTAGATCACAGTTTGCCACTCCTCATTCTCTATAAGAAGATTTTCCAATAGCCATTTGTCATTCCAGAATTGAATCTTCCTTCCATTTCCCAACTTCCATCTAGCTCCTTTACTGATCAGGTTCTTACCCTTGCTAATAGTGTTCCAAACAAATGAGCCCTGGGTTTCATTTTGAGATTGTAGAATACCTTCAAGAGAAGTAAGATGGTATTTTCTTTTAATTATTGTATTCCATTCTTTTTCATCTTCAAATATCCTCCAGCATTGTTTAGCTAATAAGGCTTTATTTTTATTAGTTATGTTTCTGATGCCCAGCCCCCCTAGCTTCTTAGGTTTACAAACCTTCTCCCAGGCCACCAAGCTAAGTCTCTTTTTCTCTTCAACTCCAGTCCAAAGGAACCTTTTTTTATTTTTTTCAATTAGGTCAACATACTTCAGAGGAATTTTGAATAGACTTAGAGCATAAACTGGAAGGTTTTGAAGAGTAGCCTTCAGCAGTTGAACTTTTCTAGCTTAGCTAAGAGTCGCCCCTTTCCAACCAGCCAGCTTATTGTGGAATCTATCAAGACTTTCATTCCATAAATTGGCTTCTGGTTTCAAACACAGTGGCAAACCTAAGTAAGGGGTAGGAATCCTCCCTATCTTGCACCCAAGAATGGAAGAGATTTTATTCATTCTATCTTTAGGAGTGTTAAAAAAATACAGGAAAATTTTCTCCCAGTTTATAAGTTGACCTGTAGCATTAGAGTAAACATTGAGGGCCTTCAGATTCCTCGCCTCTTTGATAGTAGATTCTCCCATAAGAATAGTGTCATCAACAAATTGTTCGTGCCCAACAGAAGAAGGTTGTAGGCTAGAGATTTTCCCTTGAATAACTAGGTTATTATTAAATCTCCCAAGGCTTTCAGCCATGATGGCAAAAATGATAGGGGAGATAGGGTCTCCTTGTCTCAACCCCCTAGAAGGTCTAAAGAAGGGAGAGGAGCCACCATTCACAATCACAGAGGAGGAAACTGTAATAACCAGTTTCATTATAAGTTTGACCACTCCATGATCAAAGCCAAAAGCCTGAATAATTTTGGAAAGCAACTCCCAGTCCACTCTATCATAGGCTTTGGATAAAGCTAGCTTCATTAGGAAGCCCTCTTTCCTTGATTTCTCCAACGAGTGGATATTCTCATGCACAACCATAATAGAATCCAATATTTGTCTCCCCAGGACAAAGCCATTCTGTTGAGGAGAGATAAGGTGAGGGAGAAGTTTTAAAATCTTGGTAGTGAGGACCTTTGACATAATCTTATATAGTGAGTTACAAAGACTGATAGGCCTGAAGCAGTCAACAACATTAGCTCCCGGTCTTTTCAGAATTGGAGCTATAAAAGTAGAGTTAAGTTCTTCAAGAATAGATTTAGATCCAAAGAACTCTTTCACAATACCACACACATCTTTCCCTATGATACTCTAGAAAGATTGAAAGAAAAAAATTTGGAAACCATCCGGACCAGGAGATTTTTCTCCTTCAAATGAGTGAACAGCCCTTTTTATTTCTTCATCCTTAGGAATAGATTTAAGAAAGTCGTTATCCTTAGAGTCCTACAGTGAGGGAATGGAACTCAACAAAGAGTTTTGATTCTCTTGATTAAGAGCTTTCTTTTTGGAGAGAAGAGAAGAAAAATAGCCCATCATTTCTTCCCTTATTTACTCCTCTTTAGCTAAAGTACCCCTGGTAGTAACAAGAGAATTAATTTTGTTCATTGCTTTATGCTTCATTGTTGTAAGGTGAAAAAATCTAGTGTTTTTGTCTCCCGCTTTCAGCCAAAGGGATCTAGATCTCTGTCTCCAGTAGGTTTCCTCTTTTGTTATGATGTTGTGATTGTCTACAAGAACTTGATTTTCCTCTTTTCTCATTTCTTCAGTCAATCCAGTACTTTGAATCTTATCTTGAATTTCTTTTAAGTCAATTTGAATCTTACTTTTGGTTTGGAAGATATCACCAAAGACATCCTTATTCCACTGTCTAACTTTTTCTTTAACATTAACCATTTTTTTAGCCACTTGGTACATTGCGTTTCCTTCCACTTTAATAGTCCACCATTCCCTGATTCTGTTTTCAATATCTGGGTGAGCCAACCATATTTTTTCAAATTTGAATGGGGAATTTCCTTTCCCGCTGAAGGGATTAGCAAGAAAGGAAATGGGATAGTGATCCGAGCCAATACAGTTGAGAGAAGAGAGGGTGCAATAAAACTTAGCAAACTAGTCATGAGAAAGGAGGCCCCTATCAAGCTTAACCTAGATAAGTTCAACTCCCACTCTCCTATTAGTCCATGTGTAATCAATACCTTCAAGATCAACATCCAACAAGCCTTCATTACTAATAAATTCCATTAAGTCAACCCTGCTTTCCACTTGGGTATTGTTTCCTCCTCTTTTTTCCACTTCTTTCAGAGTATTGAAATCTCTCATCATCATCCAGTTCCCATCTGGGTAATCTTTCCTAAGATCATGAATCCTTTTCCAAAGTTTGAGTCTTCCTGATTTAGTACTAGGGACGTACACATTAATCAGAGTCCATGAAAAGTTATCCTTAATGCTGCTTACTTTGATTGCCAGGAAATTCTTATCCTCTCTCAGCAGGTTGCAGTAAAAACACTTAGAGTTCTAGTAAATGGCCAGGCCACCAGAAGCTCCCTCCGAATCACTACCAAACTTCTCTCTATGCTTAAGCAAATTGATTTTAGCTATCTTATCTTTAAGCATTTTTGTTTCTTGAATAAGCAAAATGTCAGGATTAGAATCTCTAACTAAGTTCCTAACTACGTCTTGTTTGTGAGGACTATTTAGGCCTCTAATGTTCCAAGATAGAATCTTCATTTAGAGTTTGGGGAGCAGACTTGATCAATGGTGAGTTGTCTTCCATCTGCTATGTTCTATTTTGCTTCTAGCTCTCTCTATTCTTTTTCAGATGCTCTTCCTCTTTCCCTTTTGGGGTTCCAGTATCTGCCTTTTTTTGTTGTCCTCTTGTCTGGACACCTCCATGTTTGATTTGTCCCCCCTTTTTGCTTGATTTGGATGCCAAGTATCCTAATGAAGCCCTTGACCTATTTTTTCTTGATAAAGGAGTCTGGTCTTTGTAGTGTTCCATTCTAGGTTGGGGACTAGATCCTTTTCCTGCTAGAGATTTTTTCTTAACTTGTATCCAGGGGTTCTTATTTTTCTCTACCTCAACTACTTCAGAGTTGTCATTCTATCCTTTGAGTTGATCCTGCCTTGATTCAGAATCTAAAAGATTAGCATTCGAGGCTTCACTACTGATTTGATCTAAATCTTTTTGATCTTCATCAATCCCCTGTAGACCTAACTGGGAATCCCTCCCCTTTGTTGAATCCAGACTATCTTCAACCCTAGAGATCAGCTGAGGATCTGAATCAGTTGAGAGACCAAGGGTCTCCTCAGAAGAGTTGATCGAACAAGATTTTTCCTGAGATTTGTTCTTCTCATTTTGAGGTGTTGCTTCCTTTTGTTCTTCGGTTTCTTCCATCTCCCTTTGAGGGGAAGCCTGCTTCTCCTCAGAGTTAGAACAAGGCTCCTGGTCAACAGGGGGTTTTTGGGTTTCCCCATTTTTTTCCCTCCACTCATATTTCTTTGATATCTTTGACTCCTGATCTTTCTTTTCTGTAGGAGGCTTTAGGGGACATTGCTTAGCCCAGTGGCCAAACTTTTTACAGGTGAAGCAAACAAAAGGTGCTAACTCATATTCTATCTCTTGTCTCCATTTGCCAACTTTTGAGTTAAGAGTTATTATTTGGGGTAGTTATGTATCTTGTTGGATATTAACACAAATCCTAGCAAACACTTGTCTAGATCGGGCCACTGTCATCAGGTCTATTGTTAGCAGTTCACCAAAGGAACCAACAATAGCCACCAATATGTCCTCATGCCAATATTCCAGGGGTAATCTAGGCAGTCTTATCCAGATAGGTGCTGAGATAAAGAAACTTTCATTATAATCCAAATTCGTTGACCATTTGTGCAACGATAAAGAAGATTTACCCATCATCCAAGGGCCATCACATAGCACTTTAGAAAGATCTTCTCCATTGGAGAACACAAAGGAAAAAAATCCTTTAGGCATAGCTGCAATATCCACATGTCCTTTTACTTTCCATTTCTGGAAGGTAAAGGCTCTCACCAGATCAATATTCGGTCTAGGACCCATAAACTTGCCTATAAAAGTAGAGGCCATTATAGAAATGGTATGGTCTATGATTTGGTCAGGAATGTGTATACCTATCTCCCCCTTTAACAGATCTAAAACAATATCAACCTTAGAGAAAGAAGATTTTCCAGTTGGTTTGACCCCAAAAAGGCCCAACCATTTCTGCTTACCTCGATTCGAGTTCCTGCCATGTGACGAATCTTCTTTTTGTCTTGTTGTCCCTTCGCCTTTCTCAGAGGTGTCAGCCTTTTCCACCTCTGGTCCCAAGACAGGACCGTTGTCCTTGCTAGGCTAGGCCAGGCTTGACCCACCGACACTTTCCCCCTTATCTGACAAATGTCTTTCAGTATTGCCAGTTGAAACATTCCCAGTAACCACAGCATTTCCAAATTCAAGCACAAAATCTGCAGCAAAACTAGGAACATCTAGTTTCCCGTCTTGCTTCGAATTCAATTTTTTTTTTATACTCCATTTTTTTTTGGATGTTGGGTTTTTGGTCCCTGTAAAACTAGTTTACCTTTAATAAAAAAATTGATATAAGAGTGATGAAAAACTTGTATAATTCAATGGAAGGTCAATTCATCATTATTAATTTTTAAAATGATTTGGTATTTCAATGAAAAATTGAAGACATAGTGCGTAGGAAATTTTTAAGTTTGAGTGAAAGGTATGCACAAATCCAATCTTGATATTCAATGAAAATTCTGTTATTTGGAGGTCAATGTCAAAAATGAAGTCTGAATAGTTGTGTCTATATTTGGGACAATGATAATACAATATGATAAAAAAGTCAATGTTTTGAAGAAGAGCAATAATACCGAGAGTTGTTTGTGCAAGAAAGTTGGATGTTCTTAACTCGTAGAGACAAATGAAGTGTATGTGATATAAACTACGTTGTTCATGATATTCATGATAATCTTGTTCCATCTTCTCTTGCTAGAGATGGAATTGTAATTGAGCTCAAACATTGGAAGATTGCATATGATGTATCTTTTCTTCATATAAATCTTATTGGAAACAATCTAATGTATATTGAGTTGACTTATCTTGAAGAACATACAATTGGGATTTTCTCTTTCTCTAATCTACATATAATTAGAAGAAAGATTGTTATGGATTATGTACCACTTGAATCTATTTTCCTATGTCATTTTGAAGGGATTTCACACTTTTTATGTGGGCTTAGATATGGAAACTTAATTAATTTTATTTTAAATATGAGAATTGGAGATCTACTTGTCGGGGAGAAGATTTTGTTAGGTACAAAACCTATTACTCTTAAATTTGAAAAAGTCTTCAAAGAAACAACAAATATATCAAATGGATAAATTGAAATAGGGTGAATTTGGAGGCTTGCAACATTAGAAGATGGATCAACTTCCATCATCTCAAGATAGCTTCTTGCTTTGAGATGGTGTTTTGCATGAGAAGCATTTTTGGCTTTTTTTTATTTTTTGTTTTGTTTTTCTTTCTAATGTTGACAAATTTGAAGAATGCATATCATGTGAAGATTCATTTTGAAGACAAGTTTGGGATTTGGGATTGCGCTCAATATGGATTTTTGTCCAGTAAGTTTTATAGTATATGATTGAGAATTATACCCTTTTGTGGTCACTAGAAAATGATAGAGATCTATCGCATCTCTTAGGGATCATTGTTGAATAATTCAATACTCTCTGATTCAAGAGTTCGGGACTAAGAGCTTAAGAACACAGCTCGAAGCTAAACCTTTTCGAGGGTCAAGAGACATCTTGATTGGGCCTTGATTGGTTCAAGATCTACTACTTTTGAAGAATATTTTCTCAAAATATGTATTCATATTATGTAATCAACCTGTTTTTCTATGTAAGCCTTAACCGGGGGTTTCTAAGGCAAGGTATTTTTGATATTTTTTAGGATCAATGTAATAAGGGGGGAATGTTGGTGTAATTGCTATATTACATTGTCTATAATTGTAACTATCTATGTTGGTGTAATTTCTATATTACATTGTCTATAATTGTAATTGTCTATGTTGGTCAGGTTCTCAACTAATCCATATCATTTATGATAGTTGTTGTTAGTCAATTTCTCAACTGACTCTACACTAGCATCTTATATAATCAATGTAATTATAGTGAAATAGATATTAAACATTTCATGTTCATATTCTCTCTTTGTCAATAATCACATAAGACCAACAAAAATAAAAATAACACTTTATAAAAAAATATGGTGGATCTTGGCATTCTCTATATAATGTAACACAGAATTGAATTTGGATTATTTAACTAGATGATTGAAAGTCAATGTTTGGATATTATTTTAGTTTATGGACTTGGAAGGAGGGAAAAAAATATTTTAGATTAAACTATGGCATCATAATTTCGAGTTGGAAGAAGGGAAAATTATTAAGATGGCCACACATCCTAAACCACACACCAACAAGCCACCAATCTACTGAATCAGTGTACTTGAATAATGCCCATAATGAAACACTCTCCTCTTCCTTTGAACACCCACCATTGCTTTCCATTTTTACTACCAAAACCTAACTGCAAAGTACATTTCAATACCATTGGCTACTCAGTCATAACACCTCCTATGATTGTCCGTCTCAAACCTCATTCTCTCCCCCCATATGCTAGCGTCATATTTTCTTCAATTTGTATGCCAATAACGATATTTGCGTTCAAGACAAGAAAGCTGCAATATAGCGTTTTGGACGGCAGGACAGAAGATAGTTTAATTATACATAAATTAAACTTATTTATTGTTATCATCTTGCTGTCAAGGGAAGGGTATTTGTCATTGTTATACCACTTTTTTTTTAATAGTTGTTCTTATATGTAATGTAAGTATATGATAAATTATACAGTAAAGCAACATTTTAAGTCTAGAGTATATCAGACAATTTTGAGTGTTTTACATTTTTTCTGAGTTGGATTGCGTAACAGTTTTTCAGCATCAACGTTTTCAATCACACTAAATGATCTATCATCAGGATGCAAGGGAGAAAAGAAAAAGAATCCATCAATTTTCTTTTCCTTTTCTCTCTTGCATCATGATGATGGATCATGTAGTGTGATTCAAAACATTGGTGCTAAAAAATGTTACATAATCAAATCCAGAAAAAAAGTAAAACAATTATATATAGATTGTGGACATCTTAAAGCGTCAATTCTAATTGTTTAGCATTTTTAGTCTTAGAATCAACACTCAGTGCCTGTGATTTAAGTTTAGCCATCTTATGTACATATTCCTTATTGTTCCTTTAACCATTTAACTTGACCACCATAAAATTTGTACAATTGACCAATATTTATGCAAAAATGTTCCAATTATCTACACACAAATATTGATACCAATAGACTGCTATTAACTCACAAGATAATTTTCAAGTTAACTTTTAAATAGTGATTTCTTACCAATTTTTTTCCAACTATTGTGTATACAAATAAACTAGTGTTAACCCACTATTAATTTACTAGATAATTTTTTCAATAAACTTTTAATTAACAAAATCAAAAAACAATAATTGAAACATAAAAGATAAGTTCCAATTTTTTTGTTTAACACTGATGGTTTTGTTTTAATGTACGTAACATGAAATGGAATTCTAAAATAGGCAAAGCCCAAGATTCGATTTTGCATGACTTGGAATTGCATGATGAACAATTTATTATTGTCTGTTCTCTTTCATTTTGATGAGCTGTTTATCTCGGAGATTGAGACTTGTAAATGCAGACACAAATTTCTCTGTCCTCCCAACAATTTGTGCTCTTTTCATTTCCAATTTTACTGTCTTATCCTTTTTGATGTAAGATTCATGTTTCTATTTCGATGTATACAACATGAAATGGAATTGTAAAATGGACAAGGCCCAAGATTCTATTTGTCTTCATTCGCCTGCTAAAAACATGGCGTGGGAACAGAAGAAGACGGCCACACTCCAACTAGAGTATAAACAAGTTCTTATTTATTGTTAAGAAAATACTACATAATAGCATATACTTTTGGCATCTCAAATACCAAATTGGACCCCCAATCCAAATTTGGGTCTAGTTTGGGTGGTCAAGAGTGATTGGCTGGATCACAGGCAAGTTCAGTCACACTTCTAACCCTCAAAGTTTCCCCTAACCCTAAGAGTTGACCCCCAATTTAAATTGGGTAACAATTATTTGGTTTTAGCAAGATTCCTAAATCTAGATCAACCTCCCTTAAGTTTTGTACCTTGAAATGGTTAGAAGGGGTATAAAACAAGCTAACCATATTATTTTAGATTTGAACAACATTAATATATTAATTTTTAAATTTCTTTTACCAATGTTTCTATAGTTTTCCAAGACATATGTGAACCATTTTTAATATATTTTGACCTACTTGTCCAAGTCTTAAATAAATTATATAATATTATTCTACACTCTATTCTTTATACTTTCAAAAAAATTGCATTTTCAATTATTTTGGTGCAAACAATGTGACTCACGTGAACATGTATCTAATTTTTAGGACGCATCTAGCTTGAAAAATCATTAAAAAAAATAGTTAGCAAAAAATTATAAATAAATAAAAAGTTCTAGTGCTCACTCTTAACTATTTCTCTACCAAAGGATTTTTCAAAATACTAAATACAACTATAACTTTTTGACCAACACACTAAACACTATGTTCTGATTAATGGAAAAAATAGGTTTTGAAGGGACCCGAAACCCTTTACAAAGAATAATCTTAAGATATAGCAATAGGAGTACACCAAAAAAAACATATCAGCCACAACAAAAGGCCACCATCCCCATGAAACCACCCAAAAGAACCTAGCCAAAGAAACACCCACACCGCTACAGAAGATAAAACATTGGAAATCCGCAACAAAAGATACACTAACTATCTTTTTTTCCCCTTCAAATGAGAACGAAGGGTCATGTCAAAAGTCGGGAGGATTTCTTAGAATTTTTGCCTTTAACTATGATCCAGCCTTCTTCAACACTAGTAGCCTTATTCTACCAACACAATGAATCCAGATATGGAGAATCAACCCCCAAAAGTGGGGTTGAGTCACCTAGAGAAACAACTAATGCAGGGTTGCCATTAGATCCAGCCAAAGGGTGATCACGATATGGAGTAGTAATGTCTGATCTAGCATCTAATAAAATGTCATCCTTTCCAGCAAATCCATCATCCACCAAAACAATAAAAAATCTAGAATCACCCAGCGTAGAAAGAGAAATTTCAGGTCCAGCAACTAGGACAGGGACAGAGCTAGCAAACCCTTCAATTCCAGGGACAGGGACAGGGACAGAGCCAGCAGCCCTAGCAGACGCTTCAGGAACATTAATATCAGGACATAAGCCAACCTTCTCCCTAGAAGGTAGAGGATTGCCAGTATCAGGAGCAGCCTCCATCTCAGGGTGGGATGAGCTTTTCAAGACAGTGTAATGTTGGGTAGAAGCACCCTTCCACTAAGCACGCTAAACACTATGTTGTGCTAGGAAAAAATATGAATTTTTTTTATTCAAAAAATATTTGACCCTCTTAATCTTATCCATTTTTTGAAAATATTTAGTAGTTTAGAAACTAGATTCAAAGTACTACAAATCTTGTTCTTTTGGTATCTTCAAATTCTGAGTGCAAGCTCTCAAATCGCTCCTCCAAGTTCAGGCTTAGCTAATTTCAAAAAGGAAAAAGAAAAAACTTGAGTGGCCACTTTTGACCCCATTTTTATTCACCATCTTAGTGTGCTTACCCCAACTACTTTCTTATAATCTAGTGACCAATGTCAAATTAAAATAATTGAATCATATTTTAAATGTATTTTATTTTCATAATTTCCTATGGGAACTCATTCAATAATTTTCATCTAGAATTTGGTGTGATAGTGATAGAAATGAAATGTTTAGTTGCACGTATGAAAGGTATAAATAAATAGGGACATGAAAAAGAAATTTAAAAAAAGCACCCAAGATATATATGAAAAGGGGGGATATACAAATAAAATTTCTTGGTAGGAGGGATATTAAAAATTCAAGATCTATGGAGGTAGAATTAAAATTAAGGATATTACTTAAGATTCTAAGATTATAACTAATATAGAATAAGTTTACTAAGTGAGTTTACTAGATCAATAAACAAGTTCTTATTTATTGTTAAGAAGATACTGCATATTTTTTACCTCTTTTTAATTAATAATATATTCTCATCTATTCTATTCAAATAAATGTTATTGTTATTGTTTCAATTTCTATGGCCTTTGTGCATGGAAGTTTCACTATATGCAACAAATAAGTTGCCATCATCATCAGTTTTATTTGCAGCATACTTCCCACTTGTGCCAAAATGAGACATAGACAAGGTAAGTGAACTGTTTGGCAAAAAGCCTCAAAGTTATATATTCTCATGAAACACCCTAATTGCATGATATTAATAGAATAGATTTGTTGAAAAGGCTTTAGAAACTTCCATTCAAATGAGTTTGGCAAGTGCAAAACGTTTCTAACATCTTCTTATCTTGTGTGAAAATGGGATCTTTGGAATAGGGTATGGACATTTATCATAGGATAAAAAATACAGGTTTCTTTTTAAGATCTTATGGTTGCAAGTGCCTTACACTAGTACATTTGAGACCTTTTTCTGATGGCTAATTGTTTAAATTCATACAGTATACCATGGATTAAGAGACACCATCTGGTATCTCAGTTTTGCAGTTGGAAACATCAATAGTTACAATAGGTGTCATACATGCGATGTCTATAGTCCTCGCAAAAGGGGGTTTCAACACAACGAATATCCCCGTTGGGTCTACTTGTAGCCGTCCCAAGCTCGACGGATCTCCGTCGAACATAGTTAGTTACCGACAAAGTTTTTGTACCTGTGATGGGTAGCCTCAGCCTCCTCCATTTTTTTTTATACTCCATTTTTTTTTGGATGTTGGGTTTTTGGTCCCTGTAAAACCAGTTTACCTTTAATAAAAAAATTGATAAAGAATAATCTTAAGATATAGCAATAGGAGTACACCAAAAAAAACATATCAGCCACAACAAAAGGCCACCATCCCCATGAAACCACCCAAAAGAACCCAGCCAAAAAAACACCCACACCACTGCAGAAGATAAAACATTGAAAATCCGCAACAAAAGATACACTAACTATCTTTTTTTCCCCTTCAAATGCGAACGAAGGGTCATGTCAAAAGTCGGGAGGATTTCTTAGAATTTTTGCCTTTAACTGTGATCCAGCCTTCTTCAACACTAGCAGCCTTATTCTACCAACACAATGAATCCAGATATGGAGAACCAACCCCCAAAAGTGGGGTTGAGTCACCTAGAGAAACAACCAGTGCAGGGTTGCCATTAGATCTAGCCAAAGGGTGATCACAATATGGAGTAGTAATGTCTGATCCAGCATCTAATAAAATGTCATCCTTTCCAGCAAATCCATCATCCACCGAAACAATAGAAAATCTAGAATCACCTAGCGTAGAAAGAGAAATTTCAAGTCCAGCAAGCAGGACAGGGACAGAGCTAGCAGACCCTTCAATTCCAGGGACAGGGACAGGGACAGAGCCAACAGCCCTAGCAGACCCTTCAGGAACATTAATATCAGGACATAAGCCAACCTTCTCACTAGAAGGTAGAGGATTGCCAATATCAGGAGCAGCCTCCATCTCAGGGTGGGATGAGCTTTTCAAGACAGTGTAATGTTGGGTAGAAGCACCCTTCCACTAAGCACGCTAAACACTATGTTGTGCTAGGAAAAAATATGAATTTTTTTTTATTCAGGAAATATTTGACCCTCTTAATCTTATCCATTTTTTGAAAATATTTAGTAGTTTAGAAACTAGATTCAAAGTACTACAAATCTTGTTCTTTTGGTATCTTCAAATTATGAGTGCAAACTCTCAAATCGCTCCTCCAAGTTTAGGCTTAGCTAATTTCAAAAAGGAAAAGAAAAAACAAGTGGCCACTTTTGACCCCCTTTTTATTCACCATCTTAGTGTGCTTACCCCAACTACTTTCTTATAATCTAGTGACCAATGTCAAATTAAAATAATTGAATCATATTTTAAATGTATTTTATTTTCATAATTTCCTATGGGAACTCATTCAATAATTTTCATCTAGAATTTGGTGTGATAGTGATAGAAATGAAATGTTTAGTTGCACGTATGAAAGGTATAAATAAATAGGGACATGAAAAAGAAATTTAAAAAAAGCACCCAAGATATATATGAAAAGGGGGGATATACAAATAAAATTTCTTGGTAGGAGGGATATTAAAAATTCAAGATCTATGGAGGTAGAATTAAAATTAAGGATATTACTTAAGATTCTAAGATTATAACTAATATAGAATAAGTTTACTAAGTGAGTTTACTAGATCAATAAACAAGTTCTTATTTATTGTTAAGAAGATACTACATATTCTTTACCTCTTTTTAATTAATAATATATTCTCATCTATTCTATTCAAATAAATGTTATTGTTATTGTTTCAATTTCTATGGCCTTTGCGCATGGAAGTTTCACTATATGCAACAAATAAGTTGCCATCATCATTAGTTTTATTTGCAGCATACTCCCCACTTGTGCCAAAATGAGACATAGACAAGGTAAGTGAACTGTTTGGCAAAAAGCCTCAAAGTTATATATTCTCATGAAACACCCTAATTGCATGATATTAATAGAATAGATTTGTTGAAAAGGCTTTAGAAACTTCCATTCAAATGAGTTTGGCAAGTGCAAAACGTTTCTAACATCTTCTTATCTTGTGTGAAAATGGGATCTTTGGAATAGGGTATGGACATTTATCATAGGATAAAAAATACAGGTTTCTTTTTAAGATCTTATGGTTGCAAGTGCCTTACACTAGTACATTTGAGACCTTTTTCTGATGGCTAATTGTTTAAATTCATACAGTATACCGTCGATTAAGAGACACCATCTGGCATCTTAGTTTTGCAGTTGGAAACACCTACAGTTACAATAGGTGTCGTACATGCGATGTCTATAGTCCTCGCAAAAGGGGGTTTCAACACAACGAATATACCTATTGGGTCTCCTTGTAGCCGTCCCACGTTCGATGGATCTCCGTCGAACATAGTTAGTTACTGACAAAAAATTTGTACCTACGACGGGTAGCCGTCATAATATTCCGACGCCTAGTTGTCGTTGGAAGATTGTATACCGACGAAAATGCTATTGGTGCGATGGTTATCCATCAAGAATTTCTAACAGATTGTCGTAATTGCGACAAAAATCATAATTTTTAAAATAAATAAATATATATATATATATATATATATATATTTGTTGATTGAGTTTGACTCGATTGGTGTTCTTGCAAATTTGGTTGTCATTCAGAGATGACTTTACAGTAGATTCGGTAGCAGCTTGTACATTATTGAGTCGAGTCTAGAGACTTAGATTTGTAGATCACTATGGTTTCCTTGATGACTTGGGAGAAGTCTTCTTCTAGGTGAACCGAGATGAGAGACTTGGATTACAGAAAGTGACTCATTTGATGCGACTTATGAGACATTAGATGCCTCTTCATAGTGGGTTCGCAATGCGGTCTGTGGTGTTTCTTTGCGACTTGGTTCTTGGTAGCCATTGAGATTAATTGATATGACTTGATCTTGGGTCAAGACTTATTGAGGCAAGTTGAAGTGGTCATTGCTCCTTGAAGTGATTGATGTTTCCAACAGATAGTCATCACTTTTAGTTTTGTTATCGATTATTCTTTGGTTTTCATCATAATTGCGACGACTCGCACTATTTTTTAAAAAGAAATATATATTTGTCATACGTTGATTGAGATCTTAAATTATTGAGGTTCTCTTTGTTTCAATAATAGTTTAACATTCTCTACTTAACAGGGCCAACTGTGTGAACGTGGAAGCTCATCTGGCCCCTCCTAGGATCCTCTTATGACCCTTTACGACACTTTAAGACCTCTAAGATGTGTATTCTTAGGGGTCGTAAAGGGTCATAAGGGGTCCTGGGGCACAACAACTGAGAAACATATATGTACGCATCATGGTCACAATTGCTTGGAGACACAACATAATTGAATGCTATACCCAGACAATGCAACACAACCACTACTCCTGTAGTTCCAAGTTGACACTGCGGGATCCAAAAACCAAAGATAAGGAATCTATATATGGTTTTTGGATCCCACGGTGTCAAATTAGAACTACAGGAGTAGTGGTTGTGTTGCATTTTCTAGTTATAGCATTCAATTATATTGTGTCTCCAAACAATTGGGACCATGATGCCTACATTTATGTTTCTCAGCTGTTTTGATACCTACATTTATGTTTTGTATCTATCATGTTTATTTGCATGTTCTTTGTGTTTGGCTTCTCTCCCTCGCATTGAAAATAAGATTTTCCCACTCTGAATCGAGAATGTGCATGCAACACAAGCAGAATATGCATAGATAGCAAGTGGAGCTAAGAAGACCCATCACGTTTACATTTTTTTCTCCTTTGTTTCTTGTACACCATCTCTATCAGCAAGTTTCTTCATGGATGGCCTCCACTATCTTCCCCACTACAACTGTAACCACTATTCATTCTCCTGTGGTCATTACTATCTTCTCTATTGATCAAACCTCCACTACAATTTCTCTGATGAAAAATTCCAAATTCAATGTTTGGTATTCCTTCATCTCCCCTCAACTCCATCACTTATGTGTATGGCTTCTCTCCCTCACATCGAAAATAAGATTTTTCCAACTTTGAATTGAGAATGTGCATGCAACACAAGCAGAATATGCATGGATAGCAGGTGGAGTTGAAAAAACACAACACGTTTACATTTTTTTAATAGGTCACAATTACAATGTTCGCAATGGTCTATAACTTAAAATATGCAATTAAAGACCTTTATAAAAAATGCAACCCTGTTGTGTTTTTCAGCTCCACCTGATATCCTATGTATATGAATTGAGATTGCATATTGAACTAGGCGTCTCCTTCTATATTGCCTAAAACCAAGAGATTGTCACAATTAACATCTAAATGGTGCAACTCATCATCACAATTAATCCACCTTAACAATTGATTAACCATTCTAGACAAGATGATGATTTAAGTATTGTATTTTAGAAAAGAACCCATTGAACATTCTAATACTAATTTCTCCCAAAATATGAAATCCACTAAAATTTAGCGAAAACCCCTCCAACATTACAACAATGTATAAAAAGAAACTCGGTGTCTAAACATGGAACTAAGCTCAAACACTTGTAAATAAACATCAGTCATTATCAAATAAGTTGCATAATTGAGAATCATTTTTTTTTGGCTTTCTCTTTTTTTTTGCTTTCTTATATTGTTGCAGAGGCATATCCATGTCCAGAGCGTCATTTCTTCTTGGTCATGCATGTGATCTCACTATCCTTTGCAAAGGTGGGTCTTCTGCAATAACAAATAAAACGCTTCAATTAAAAACATATTATCATAATTGGGGTTAATTTAAAATATATTCATTATTGTTACAAGCATTTCAATACATTAAAAAATATAAACATGATGCTCTTTACCTTGTCCAACCACATCATCTTGCCCGGTGGCTTGAACCTCAACACGCTCATCGGGAACAACATCCTCTACATCCCCTGCAACTACAATACAAAATTTTTTATTAATCCCAACACATTATAATTAAATTTTTATTACTATGCCAAATTCAATTTAACATGTTTGCTTGTATTAAATATTCATTAATCAAAATTCGAATAGAAAATGTATACCTTGAGTACTACAATTCACATTAGAATCGATGCCTCCATCGTGCTCGGCCGATGCAGTATCAATATCGGCAGGCTGCATTCCAATGTAAATAATTAGTGTATTTATCGACAATATATACATATAAATACAAGACAAATACTGAGAAATGTTAATCATTCAGTTTACTACATATAAATATATTCACTTTAAAGTTTTAAAAAAATATATAATCAGTGTTTCCGTACTTAAAACAAATATATTCACTTTATGTTGGAACTTAACATCAAATACGGTAATTGGTGAATAGGTGTAAAATGGAAGCTTAGCAATGTACCTAACATTCAACACTTATTCATTTGAATTGAAATTGGAATTGGAATAGCATAAGTAAATCTGGAAATACTTGGAAATTAATTAGGTCAAGATACATACCTCATCATGAAATTGATTTAGAAATACCTATTTTCTGAAATCTGTGTGAAGTTTCAGAAGATTCTACAACCAGATCTATGATCAGAAAGTTGAGACAGAGAAAACCCAGAAAAGTTTCATCTTTCCGGTAGCAGGTCAACTTTGACACTTATAAAAGGTCAAAGACTACATTTTTATTTTGAAGGTCTATTCTGATTTTGTTCGCAGATCTCAGAAGTTAGGCGAAAAGCCACGAATAGCCAATTGAAATAGAATGTGTGTGTGTATGTATTGAAAGTGTAATGCCAAGATCTAATCCTCTAGATCAAAACCCTAGCATGAATATGTATGAAACAACAATGCATAGATTTGAATGAGATAGAAAAGTATACCAAGCCCCCAAGGCTAAATTACTTCTACCAAACTCACAATCCATAATTGTTACTCCATGATTGAATCTTTGAATGCTTGAAAGTTGATAATGGTGGATCAAGTAAGAAAGGATCTCTCTTGCTCCAAGTATGTGTTCACAAAGATGCTTGATGTCAACAATGGCTTGATCTTCTATATCATCCTCTTGTTGTCTTACATCTTCACCATTCCTTGCTTGCTTGAAATCTTCTTGCTCATGAAATTGACTCCTTGAGAGAACTTGATCATGAGAATGCTTGGTTGTACTTGGTGAAAATGAATGCAAATGAGAGTCTTTATATAGAGGTTTCAAGGTGAGGCTCCTAGAGCAATGTGAGGACCCATAATTCAAATTTCACCTTGAATTAAGGTCCAATCACAATAACCAACTAAGGAGGGAAAATAATTAAATGAAATTCGAATTAAAACCTTTTCACACTCGGATCTGAGAGCCCGACATTGATTTCAGGGCCCATCGGGACCAAATTTGAGAAAGGGGTACAGATTCCAGAGGGGGTCAAAATTGAGGTTGTAACTGACCTAGTCAGGATCAAGTTCAAACTTGACCTAATTAGGAAAAATCTTGATTTTGACCCTATGGGCCCACATCCAGCCAGAATTAGGACAAGAGGTCTCGGGGATGCTCGGAGACCTACAAATGATAGCAGAAAAGGATAGAATGCCAACGATAGGCATAAAATCCTATGATGACTATGATGAAAGCTAGGAGGACCTATTTCTAAGTCCTACCTAGAAAATAGAGCCATGGGAAAAGGGAAATTAAGGAGAATCCTTAAGATCCTAACCCTAATTTCACCTAGAATGAAGAAGATAAGTGAAAAATGCATCCTAAATGCAAGTCTATCATGATAAATGTACTAAAAGAGGGTGCTAAACCTATCAAAATGGAAGTGATTCCATTTTAAGATGATACATTTATCCCCCACTTTATTTTAGATATGACACTACGTGAATATGCAAGCTAAAGTAAGAAAACATCATAGTAAATAAAAGGATATAGCCAAGTCCTCGATGTAAAGATCCTGCAGAAAACTATTAGAACCTGCAACACACAAGGTTAATTAAAATCCATAAATCACCTAAAGCATACTATATGATAATTTGAGAAGTATATAGAGCCCCTTATGCCCCCCTTGTTTCGGCTTTCTACTTCGGAAGGATGAAACAGGGTGATAAGAAAAACTCTATATATTGGATATGCAGAGTGTTGAAAAAGTCCTTTCCTAAACCAATTATAAGGATTCCCAACTTCCTAAACTAGTTCAAGGAGTTAGGTATCTAAATCATGATTCGAACGTCACTAACGGCACTGAAAATGGAGTTACCAAACTCAAGTTATGATGAAAAGAGTGGATGTCTGTCTAAATGCATAAGAAGGGAAAATCTGAGTTTACCCTAAGGAAACCCTAATTTAAACTTATAAATAATGAAGAGAGAAATACTTACTCATTCTTACCATTTTCAGATTCGAAACAAGGAAGCAAGATGTTGAAAAGAGAGGAACTTCGAGCGATGTGCCTGGAGATTCTGAGACACAACTTGGCTACCGGACGGTCACTACCAGAGGTGAGTTCACTGTTATTTGTCTCTGTACTTTCCAAATTCCTATTTTTTTATAGGCAAGGTTTATTTTACCCCTTTTAGGTCAACCCTAACCCATTTAGGTTGACATTGACTCATCTAGGTTAACTTTGACCCATGAAAGTCTACACTGACCAGAGGGTTTTTGTCAGTTTTTGAGATGAGGTCAACCTTGACCCAAAAAGGTCGACCCTGACCCAGTAAAGTCGACATTGACCCAGTAAAGTCAAAATTGACCTAACTGAGGTCAAATTTGACCTAGTTCAGTTAGATTTGCAGATTTGATGATTTAGATGACTGATATGATGTTTGTTTATGCTTGCAGGACTTAGTCTATTTCCGAGAGCATCCCTTTGGGGAATTGCTAGTCAAGGTCAAAGAGAGACTGTCTGAGCTTGATGATGAGGGGATGCATTTACTGAGGGATGTGGGACTATACTAGGTATTAGTCCTTCCATAGATCAGACTAC
This sequence comes from Chamaecyparis obtusa, assembly GCA_027943335.1. NCBI lineage: Eukaryota > Viridiplantae > Streptophyta > Pinopsida > Cupressales > Cupressaceae > Chamaecyparis > Chamaecyparis obtusa. The sequence continues at coordinate 3,364,101 of BSBK01003000.1, forward strand.
ACCGAGCCATGCTATCGGCTCTAATAAAGAGGTGGGATGAGGACACATGCTCCTTCCATCTTCCCTATGGTGAGATTACAGTGACCTTAGAAGATGTTTACAGGATCCTGCGGCTTCCAATCTGAGTGGAGACCATTAGGCCTAGAGCATAGCATGGTTTTGAGGAGATCCATGTAGACACAAAGTATTTTATAGAAGTGCTTCCACAGATGCAGACCCAGTCAGATCAGATCCTACTATCTTTCGTACTGTCAAGCCCTACACGTTTAATACGAAAGGTGATGTTGTGTATAGTAGCCTTGGTTGTGTTACCCAACTCAAAGGGTACCATATTTTTTTCACCTCTTACACATCTTATACAGAGGATGGAGAGAAATAGGACCATGTTCTCATGGGGTTGCAGCATGTTAGCTCAGCTATACCATGAGCTGGGTCAGCTAGTGAGGTATCAGCGGGAGAGTCTGTCAACATGCACACTTCTGCAGGTTTGGATATTTGAGCATTTCACATGTACACATCCATAGGGAGTTCCCATGATGGTAGATGTGAGCACATCAAGAGCCTTTGCATATCCTTTGAGAGATGTTTAGCAGTTTTGGGATATGCTCCACTAGAGAGTACATCTAGACCGCATTGTTAGCACCGATGTGATATGGAGACCCTACTACCGGATGACAGAGTGACCTGATCCACGATTCTTGATGAGACATTTATAGAATTGTAAACTACTAGAGGGTCATCAGAGTCATATAGTGATTCCCTACTATTATGATCAGGTCATGAGGCAGTTTGGCCTATTACAGGGAGTCCCTAAGGTAGTACCTCGCTATGTACATCTGATGAGATACTATCAAAGACTTAGTGCCATACGCTGACCATCGATAGAAAACATAGAGGATAGTGATATAGAGGAGATAGAGGATATAGAGGTACCATCAGATGTAGCCTATTTAGGCATGAGCTGAGATTACATCAGGTACTAGAGTTTGGAGGGGATCCATCCTATCTTTCCCAAGGATTATCCCACAGGTGATCCAGGCTTTACAGAGGGGACACACCGAGATAGTGGAGCCATAGAGTAGGATGAGGACATCAGAGATGAGGAGGAGCACATCCCTAAGGGAGATCCCATGGAGGAGGAGGAGAGAGAAGATGAGAGAGTGGAGGACATGCCCCCAGCTGCTGATACTGGTGTAGATATACCTATTACTCATGCATCACCACTGAGATCACGACGACCCCCATGGCCTCACACAGAGACACCACCATTGAGACCTAGATATAGCGAGTGTGGAGAGAGTAGTCACTCCATGCCCCCACCATCTAGACACTTTAGCAATGTCTAGGAGGGAGACCCAAGTATGAAATTTGATTGAATATGTGATTTGATTTGAGATAGACAGGATACTAGACTGATAAAAGTTTTCTTTCTACAGCGAGCGTAGCGGAGTGGAGGAGATTTATATCTGAGGTTCTCAAGGATACAATTATATCCTACCGACTACCAGCTGACGAGTGAGAGTCTTCTATCAGTCACAGAGATCCCAGCAGGCGTGCTGACATCTTTGTATGTATCCAGCGATAGCTGAGATTGTGCAAAGAAAGAGAGGAGATGCTGATGGCAGAGGTACAAGGTCTCTGAGGATGTGTATAGGTTATGAGCATATCCAAGAGCCATACATGGACACACAAATCTTCATCTTCCCAGCATAGAGCAGAGAGATCTAGGAGTCATCAGCCATCAGAGCAACATAGTGATAGACGTAGTGATAGATAGGGTCATTGGCCACATATGTATCAAAACTTTGAAAAACTCTTTTTGATGAATGAAAAACTTTCTCTACTGATTATTTCTATGTTTGATTACTATGCTTTCATCAATATTAAACTTAATAGAAAGAAAGGAAGAAAGAAAGAAAATGCATAAACATATTCAATATGTAATTTTTTACTAAAACTACATAACCTATAAAATAAATCTTTATAAGGAATACATAAATGCACATGAAACAAAGGAAAATAAGGGTAATATTGTTTAAGATGCATAATATTAATGGGTTCCTTAAAAGAAACACCATCCATATCAGCAAGTTTTTAAGCACCCAAACCAAAGTCTTCAATAACAAAAAAAAAGGTCCAAGCCAATTAGGGCTAAATTTTCCTTTTTCGCCCGGTAAGCATTCACATTTCGTTGATTCTCATAAAGGACTAAATCACCAACCACAAATGTTCATTCAATTACCTTATGATTGTATTGTTTCTAAAGACATTTATGATAAGATTTGATATGTTCTAATGCATGTATTCGTTGTTCATCCAACATTTCTAATTCTTGCAAGCGTTGTTCACGAAAAGTATCTTTATCAATTATCCCATGAAATGAAACACATAAAGAAGGTATTTCTAGTTCCAACGACATAATAGCATCAGTACCATAAACAAGGTTATAAGGAGAAGTACCCATGGCAGTATGAACACTAGTCCTATAGGCCCATAAAGCATAAGTCAGTTGAGTATGCCAATCTTTCACATGCTTATTAACCATTTTTCTCAAAATTTGTTCAATAATTTTATTTGATGCTTCAGCTTGTCCATTAGATTGTGGATAGTAAGGAGTTGAAAATCTATGTTGAATCCTATATTTCTCCAAGAATGTTGTGACTTCTTTTTTTTTAAAAGAGGTTCCATTATTCAAAATTATCGTCGAAGGAATACCAAATCTTGTTATAATATTATTAAGGATGAAATCACAAATAACATTCGCTGTTTTTGACTGAAGAGGAACAGCTTCAACCCACTTCATGAAATAATCTGTAGCAGTGAGAATGCAAGTATGTCCTTGAGAAGAGGCCGGTGAGATTTTTCCAATAAGATCAAAACCCCAAACACTAAAAGGCCATGGAGAAACTTGATTACGAAGCTCACGAGTAGGAGCATGAATCAAATTACTATATTGTTGACATTGAGGACATTTCTTAACAAACATGAAAGAATCTTGTTCCATTATTTTCCAATAATATCCCATTCGAAGCAATTTATTAACTAGGGATTTTCCACCAAAATGTCCCCCACAAGAACCAGAATGAGATTATGCTAAAGCTACATGAATTTCAGTTCTATTGAGACATCTTAATAATAATCCTTCATAAGAGTGTTTGTAAAGCGTATCTCATAAAATGATGTAACGTACTGCAAGTTTCCTAATACAATTACGCATGTTCCTTGTTGCCAATTCAGGAAAAGTACCATCCTTCAAAAAATGAAAATATGTGAATACCATTCATCTGAATGCAAATTGAAACAATCAGAGGTAATCTTGTTAGAAATTGTAGGGCTTTTAAGAGTTTGTATAGTGAATTGAAAGTTTTCAACATTGTTCTCAAGACAAACCAAGGAAGTTGCGCTTGCCATGGCATCTGCATGTTGATTATCCTTCCTAGGTAAAGTTTGATTCTTATAAGAGGAGAGTTGTGAAAGCACATCAAGAGTTAATTCTCTATATTGTGTCATTTTAGCAATTTTAGTCTGATATCCTCCTTTAATCTATTCAACTATTAGTTGTGAATCTCCATATATGTGTAAATGTTTGATATTGAGGGATGAAGTTGCCCGTAGTCAAGCTATAAGAGCTTCATACTCCACAATGTTATTAGTACAAGGAAAGGTTAGTTTATATGATAAAGGGATGGGTCTTTTCGTAGGTGGGATCAAGATGATACCCACACCAGAACCTGTTTTACACTTAGACCCATCAAAATACAATTCCCAAATATCCTCCTATTGAATAGCTAGGATATTATCATCAGGAAATTCTATGGAAGTAGAACTTTTATCGGAGTGAGGACAAGGAGCTTCAACTAGATAATCTATCAATGCTTGTCCCTTAATAGACTTTTGAGAAATAAAATTAAGATCAAATTTTGTAAGAAGCATCACCCATTTTGCCAACTGGCCCGAGAGATCAGTTTGTGAGAAAATATGTTTCAAAGGATCAAATTTGACAATCACATTAACATCAACATTTATGAGATAATGTCTGAGTTTCTAACATGCATAAACTATAGCTTGACATTGTCTTTCTAAATCTGTATATCTTGTTTCATAATCAAGTAAAGTCTGACTAATGTAATACACAGATCTTTCTTTACCATTATCATCAATTTGAGCTAACAATGAACTCATGGCCTGTGGAGTCGCTGAAGTGTATAAATGAAATGGTTTATCGAAATTAGCAGGCTACAAGATATGAGAATTTGCAAGATGCTCCTTAAATTGCCCAAAATTTTGTTTACACTCATCATTCCAAGAGAAAGTAGTATCCTTTCTAAGCAAGGAAGTAAAAGGGATAGTTTGGTCCGCTAAATTAGAAATAAATTGATGAATAGCTTGTATTTTTCCTTGTAAACTTTGTAACTAGGAAATATTCTTTGGAGGAGGCATATTAACAATAGCTTCAATCTTTTTAGTATCTAATTTGATGCCTCGCTTAGAGATTATAAATCCTAATAATTTACCGAAATCAACTCCAAAGTTACATTTCTTAGGATTCAATCTCATATTATAACTTCTAATTCTTTCAAATATCTGTCGTAAAATAGTAACGTGATCTTCTCTTTGTATATATTTTTCCAAGATATCATACACATACTCTTCAAGAATCTTATGAATGTAATCATGAAAAATTAGGGTCATAGCCCATTGATAAGTTGCTCCCACATTTTTTAATCCAAAAGGCATCATGACCCGACAAAAGTTTCCCCAAGGTGTTATAAATGTAGTCTTAAATTGATCTTTAGGAGGGATAAAGATTTCATTATATCCCAAAAATCCATCCATAAAAGATAACAAGGCATGAACCGTTGTTGAATCCATAATCATATCGATGTTAGGTAATGGGAAATCATCTTTCAAGGATGCCCTATTTAAATCTCTAAAATCGGTACACATTCTTATCTTATTTTCTCCTTTTGACATGGGCACAATATTTGAAATCCAATCTAAGTAATCAATAGAATCGATAAATCCATAATCCAATAATTTTTCAATTTCACCTTTGACTAACAAAGCAATGCATGGATTCATCTTTCAAATTTTCTATTTCACAGGCTTCATATTCAGTTTTAAAACAATGTTATGAGTAACAATATTAGAATCTATTCCTAGCATATTTGAATATGTCCAAGCAAAGATATCCTTAAATTCAAGCAAAAGGGAAACCATCTGATCATGCTCATCCTGGTTCAAACACTTTCCAATTTTTATCATCCTTTCAGAGTCATTTTCATCCACTTAAATATCGATAGTTTCAGTAATTAATAGATCATTTCTTATCAGAGAATCCATTGGTAAAGGAAGAGTATCATGTTCTTCATGTTCTCCAAAATAAGCATCAATTTTTAAACAATAAGGCTTTCCTTGTTTGTGATGAAACTTAGGTAAATCCTCATAAACCCCTAAAAATTCCATTAAGGCTTCATCTTTAGGAAAAATATCTAGAGAGGATTGTTGATTAAGATCAATAAGCAATGGGTTAACCAACTTCAATTGTCCACTGCAAATATGATTAACATTAAGAGGAAAAGAAGATGGTTGTCTATAAGGATTAAATCCTAATCCATATGTATGATCATAAACTTCATTATCCAAAGGTACTTGTATACCTTGTTCATATTTACCACATCCTTTCCCATTAAATCTTGATTTCTTAAGAAAATGATAGCCAGGACCATCTCATTCAGTCATGTCAGAAGGAGTCCAAGGAACAACATATGTCACAATGTCATAACAATCAGGCTTTATAGTTTCAATCATTTCATTAATCGAAGTGGCAACAAAATTACTTATTATAAATCGGCGAAGAAATAAAGACTTTTTTCTCAAATTCATTTTGTTGCTTCATAAATTCTAAATCAAAGACCTTGTATTCTCCAATAAACATAGGATTAAAATCCAATGTCCCCCAATCATCTTCAGTCAAAGAAGAAGAAGATGGAGCTTCTTGTTGTTGAATCTCAAGTTGTTGTATCTCAGATTGTTGTAACTCTAATTGTTTTTCAATCTCTTTACTAGGTTGAATAGGTTCAGAGTTTTTGGCATATTCTGCATTTAAGCAAGGATTCGGGGTATCATCCGCATGTAATGTATACATTAAGTTATTATAGATGAACCTAACCTTGCGATGAAGAGTAGAAGGAACTGTATGCATAGTATGTAACCATGGTCTTCCTAAAAGAAGGTTGTAATTGAGAGGTCCAGGCATAACATGAATAGGAGTATTTAGAATAACTGGACCAACTTTAACAGGTAAGGTAATAATGCCCAAAGTTCTTTTTGCAATATTATCAAATCCACGTATAGGAACATTATCAGGTTGAATAGTAGTAAGATCAACCTTAATCGCCTTGAGCATATCCATGCTACAAACATTAAGTTCAGATCCATTATCAATTAAGGTTCTTCGAATGATACTCTGATTAATAGAGACATCCACCATAAGAGCATCATATTGATTTTGCACCTCTAGGTAAGGTAAATCATTATCACAAAAAACAATAGGAGGTACAGAAGGCATAGTATACATACAATCCAAAATAGAATGAATGTTCTCTTGATTAGGAGGTGAAACAGGAAGAGTAGATAAAGATTTTTGCAATGCCTCATGATATGTCAGGGAGGTTTGAAGTAATTCCCATAAAGATATCTTAGCAGGAGTAGCACGTAATTGATCAACTAAGTTGTACTCTCTAAAGGTAGATGGATACCTAGGTGCTTAAGGAAGCATAGGTTGAGAAGGAGGTAAAGAAACCAAAATAGTAGGCTAAGGGTTATTCTATGTGCGATAAGTATGTGAAATGGAATCAGTGTTATCAAAGAAATCCAAAGGATCTCTAGGTTTACCTTTAATTGTTATACGAGGACATCCTTTTACTGTCATCAAAGGTGTGGGATATATCATTTTAGGTTTATCAATGTTGCAAATACTGGGACATGAAGGTAACCATGCACACACCCTATGGTAAAGGTCAATTGGAGAGGTTGTGGAGGAGAGTGAAATAGGAATAGGATCCATGGAGATCATATTTGAACCATTTTCATCCTCACTACCATGTACCTCATTAGGGAATCTATCCTCTTGTACAATAAAAGTCTCATCAAAGTACTCAAAACAAGAAGCATACATGTTGAATACAAAGAAAGCACTAAAAGCATGAAAATGTAAATATTTTTATATGTTTAAAGGAATTTTGCAATGTTTTTGTAGTTTGAGATATAAATGCAAGAAATATAATCTTATAAGCATACAAGATTTAAATCTAACACCATAAAAGAAAGAGTTGTCATAAACAGGTTCACCAAAATGAATAGGTGTAAAATGGAAGCTTAGAAATGTACATAACAATCAACACTTATTCATTTGAATTGAAATAGCATAAGTAAATCTGGAAATACTTGGAAATTAATTAGGTCAAGATACATACCTCATCATGAAATTGAGTTAGAAATACCTATTTTCTGAAGTCTGTGTGAAGTTTGGGAAGATTCTGCAACCAAATATATGATCAGAAAGATGAGACAGAGAAAACACGGAAAATTTTCATCTTTCCAAGAACAGGTTGACTTTGACCCTCATAAAAGGTCAAACACTACATTTTTTTCTGAAGTTCGATTCTGATTTTGTTCACAGATCTCAGAAGTTCGGTGAAAAGGGTACTCAAATCTATCCTCTGATTTTCAAAACAGCGACTGTAGATATCTGAAAAAGGGGATTTTGGGGTTGGCTATATAGGGTTTTGCCTTAGTCAAACCCTCGTTTTGGTGATCTCCACCTCCACGAATAGCCAATTGAAATAGAATGTGTGTGTGTATGTATTGCAAGTGTAATGCCAAGATCTAATCCTCTATATCAAAACCCTAGCATGAATATGTATGAAACAACAATGCATAGATTTGAATGAGATAGAAAAGCATACCAAGCCCCCAAGGCTAAATTACTTCTACCAAACTCACAATCCATAATTGTTACTCCATGATTGAATCTTTGAATGCTTGAAAGTTGATAATGGTGGATCAAGGAAGAAAGGATCTCTCTTTCTCCAAGTATGTGTTCACAAAGATGCTTGATGTCAACAATGGCTTGATCTTCTATATCATCCTCTTGCTATCTTGCATCTTAACCATTCCTTGCTTGCTGGAAATCTTCTTGCTCATGAAATTGACTCCTTGAGAGTACTTGATCATGAGAATGCTTGGTTGTACTTGGTGAAAATGAATGCAAATGAGAGTCTTTATATAAAGGCTTCAAGGTGAGGCTCCTAGAGCAATGTGAGGACCCATAATTCAAATTTCACCTTGAATTAAGGTCCAATCACAATAACCAACTAAGGAGGGAAAATAATTAAATGAAATTCAAATCAAAACCTTTTCGCACCCGAATCCGAGAGCTCGACATTGATTTCGGGGCCCGTCAAGACCAAATTTGAGAAAGGGGCACAGATTCTAGAGGGGGTCATAATCGAGGTTGTAACTGACCTAGTCAAGATTGAGTTCAAACCTAACCTAGTCAGGATCAAGTTCAAACCTGACCTAGTTAAGAACAATCTTGATTTTGACCCTGTGGGCCCAGATCCAGCTAGAATCAGGACAGGAGATCTCGAGGATGCCCGGAGACCTAGAAATGATAGCAGAAAAGGATAGAATGACAAAGATAGGCATAAAATCCTATGATGACTATGATGAAAGCTAGGAGGACCTATTTCTAAGTCCTACCTAGAAAATAGAGCCATGGGAAAAGGGAAATTAAGGAGAATCCTTGGGATCCTAACCCTAATTTCACCTAGAATGAAGAAGATAAGTGCAAAATGGATCCTAAATGCAAGTCTATCATGATAAATGTACTAAAAGAGGGTGCTAAACCTATCAAAATGGAAGTGCTTCCATTTTAAGATGATACAATTGGTAAGGTTTTCAACTTGAAATAAAAATCAATTGGCTTGTTTACCTGATCAACAGATCCAGCAGAAGAACCTTATGCACTCATTGCTCGGTATTGTTCAACCACGGCTTTATAGCCTTGTTTGAAGCCTATTTTTTTGTCCTCTTCTGTAATCAATTTTTTGAACTCCAAGGCCTGCATTTTTTATTGGTATCATGAATTTTTATTGTAGTGAATTTCATCAAAACTAAATTGATTGTAATTTAATTATAAATATTTGCATATGATTTTCCATTTACTAATACTTACAACTCATGTAGCAAGTTTTGAATATCCACCCGAGCCAAGCCTGTGTTTCCTGTGTTTTTGTTTCTTGTTGTTGTTGCCTTTGTTGTGTAACGCAACTTATGTGATGTTTGAAGTATGTTAGATCACATAAGTACAAAGAGTAAATAGTACATAATTTCATTATTAACATTATCACGTACCTTCTTTCCTCAAGTGATATTACTTGTCCACTATGTCTTTCACTTCTCTCAAGTGCATCCTTTTTAAGATCCTCCCACTCATTAATAGGAATATAGGGAGTCTACTCATAATAAGGGTTGTGTTCTATTTGGCTCCTGTAGTTGTCCCTAATATACTTCAAAATAGTGCCCGCTTTGTCAAGGAGTCTAAGTCTATGAAAGACTTCGGGTCCAAAAAGTGTTTTCATAGAGTCAATGAGCTTATTCTTTAACCCTTTATCTTGTACTAACCACCTTTTAAGAAAAAAAACTGTTAGATTCATAAATGAAGTGAAGCTACCTTTTAATATACTTGAAGACAGGGATGAAATGAAATCTAATCTTGTAATGAAATCAAAATATGATACCATGTGCGTATGGTTAGCTCAAAAAATGCACAAACATTCATCATTAAGTTTTTCATAAAATAGATTATTCCCTGCAAGATAATTATGAGATTATTATAATTAGTTATTGCAAGGGACCACACAGGGGGTTAGTGCATTATGTTATGAGTATTATATTGTATAGTAAAAGAAAGGATCAGTCTTTAAAGTACTTGGAAGCTGGGCTACTCTCAAGGTAAGTCCATCTTCATTACTCATGACCAATTGATCACACTGTATTGTTCTCCTACATTTAACACGAGTACATCCAGGAATTGCATCATCGCCTCCTACATAAAATGAATCCAATATTACAAAATGCCCCCTAAGAAAGAATATATAGTTCAAGTGAAATAAACACATGATAAATAAGAGAGAAAAAGAGGAGTCTACTTACCAATAGTAGGTGTACTTACCGACATTTCAAGTGGAACTACCTTTGTGGATCTGATCCTTGTACCAGGCACCATACTCAACATAGGTTCAATAGCAGGTGCTGAACAAAAATATTGTTAGAGCATAAAAAAAATGGATAACCATGGACAATATGGAGGATAAAACATGTGATGTACCATCCAAAGTATTTGCATCTAAGGTAATTCCCTTTAATCTATTTAGCATCCCCTATAAAGAGAACACATATATATTTTAGTTAATGACATAAATAAAATAGTATACTATAAAAATCATTATTGAACTTTTTTTATAATCAAAAACTACATTAATACTTACTCTATAGTTCTGAACACGGCCAATCAACATATCCACTGCCCTCTATATTTCAGGAGTGTGAGGTTGAATATTTTCCATTCAAGCTAACTCTTTTGATATTGCATGAAGGACCCTTTCCAGTGCAACCATAGGATCAACCTCTAATAAAAAATCAACATTGGATGGATCATGCTCATTCTGTGGCTCCTCATGGACTACTTGTTCCTTTCCCTTTCTCTAATTAGCACTCATTTGTGAGAAAAATATTATTATCCCTTTATTTAAAATCAATCCAAAATAGTAGAACAACAAAATATATGCATTAACATAACAAAAATACACATTAACATATTTCTTGTATGTGCATTTGTACAACAACAATGAGTTTTACTTGTCTTACAATGTGTTCTAAAGTTGAACAAATGGCCTCTTTAATGTTTTAGAGGTTTCAAAAATGGCCTTTATGACCCTTAATCAAGGATTGAGTGCTTTTGAGGTGTGTGTAGGTGGTTTGTCTATCCACCAAAAGTTGCTTGACAAATTTGAAAGTTGTCATGACAGTTTTTCTTGCAAAAGCATGTAATCGGCTCAAGAGATAGCTAGCCTGATCCATGGGCCCTAACACTGAGGAGGGAGTTATTTAAGCTTTTAAAACCATAATTTGAGGCATAGGGAAGAGTTCAATATGAAGAGAAAACTTTTGGTTGCAGTTAGACTATGTAACTAGTTTTCCTTTGACAAAGATATACATTTTTGTGTTGACAGAGATAAGAAATAGATTGAATATCTAACTATAATGTTTGCATGTGATGATTGTTAATGTTTTTGAATTCCTAGGATAGTTATTTAGCATTTCATTTTAGTTTTGAGTTAGTCTTCATAGTTTTCTTTATCTTGGCTTGTCTCGGGTTACTACTAACAGAGCTTTGAATAATGGAGTGCTAGAACACTCTCCCACCATACAATCTATACAGGTCTATGGGATTTCTTTCTAGACTCCTTGTAATATATGTTTTGCAAAGGAGGGGCCCTAGAAAGTTTAGGATGTATCTATAAACTGATGTCCTAGGAAAGCTATCAGTGTTTGGTTAGGGGTCAGTGTGTTGTTGCAAAGCAGATGGAGTGATTGAGGGCACTCAAAGCCTGGTTCAAATGATGTGGAGGGGAGGTCAGATGCATGATCAATCATCTCCAATGCAGAGAGAGCTCAAGGGATTTTGGATACAAGGGAAAATACTAAACCCTCACTGTTACAAACAGTGAGTTACCAAACCCTCATTTATAGCCCCATTTTCAGCAAGCCCTGTATGGACAGTATGGGAAAAGGAGACCGATAGAATATTAAAGCCCTCCCAAAAAGGTATTCAAATCCATAATTAGTTGGATGCTTTTCTCAGAGAAGTTTGGATTTATTAGCAGAAAAAGGTCAATTAGGCCTACTAAACCTAGTAGCCTTTTTAGGCCAGACAGCAGACAAAACTTTTTAGAAGGGACAAAGAGGTTCCTAGAACAGTGAACTTTATCATATTCTTGGTGTCATAGACTGAATGGAGAAAGGAGGAGTTTAAAACTTATTAGAAGGGGACTAGGACAAAGTTATAGCAAGGTCTATGTAACATCAAGTACCCTAGTTTGCATTATTAAATGATCTTGTTTAATTTGTGTTCATTTCATACAAAGCTACATGTAAAAGAAAAAAAAAATTGCATCTAAAGATTACATGTATATATATGAAAAATAACTTGTATTTACTATACAAGGAAAATAACTTTCAGAAGAAAATGCAAGAGTACAGGCATACATAATAGGATGAACATAAATAATAAGGGTGCCAGACATTGCCTGAAGTGATGAATTTTTGACCTGGGTATGAATCTAGTGTGCCCCTGTGTGATCCAGAACCTACAAAGAAAAGAGAGATGGGAGTTAGATAAAAAATATCTAAGCAATGAATGGAATCCTATTACTGATCCTCATCTACAATTATGCATGTGCATAGTCAAGCCATACACTTCTGAAAGAAAAACCATGCTACAGGACATGTGCACTCAGAAGAATGTTGCAGAGAGTAAATTGCTACATTTATGTCCGCATGAACATCTGGTGAGTCACTATAGCCAAATGTGGACCTCAAATCCAACTACACACACAACATGGTCATTACTCACATGATAAAATTACAAGAGAGAGTATGAATTACTCAATTTGAAATCCGTGGTGAACTGACCTGTTGCCTCCTATGTAGACGGGGTGTTTAATTACTCTCAGATTGGAGAGCCAACAACCATAAGACCAGTTCTACAATGGAGGATTTTCAAAAGCTATGAAAATTGCACAAAATGAAATTAAACTAAGATGAATATGCCATTAAAACTGAGAATGAAGATGCAATTATACTAAAAGCTTGAAAGAAATATGAAGTGCAATTTAATCTAAAGTACTTGAAAAGAAATATGAGATTAGATTAAGCTATGAGAAAATAAGTAAGATAACTATGATGAATATGCAATATTAAACTAAATGAGAATTATACTAATATGCAAAAATCTTTGAAATTGAGACACAAAAATAATATAGTTCAATTACTCTCAAAAATTGCTCCCCTTGAATGAAGAAATGACACTCATTAAATAGAAAAGCCTAGGAAGAGAATGAAGGGGTTCTTGATTTGAAACTCCTAACTCTTCATTCCCATTTGAGACAAAAATGCATAAATTACTTATTAAAAGAATGGAAAATGCCACACAGGGTGACCTTTCGAATATTATGAATTATTAATACAAAAAATGAGTGTCCATTCAAATAACAAGTAATTATTAATTCCTTTCCATGTGTATTAGCCAAATGGGGTGGGTTTAATTTAATTCCAAGTACTTAGGACTTTAGGATTAAATTAATTTATCATAGGCGTAATTTAGCTATAAAAGTCAAAGACTTTAGGAATTAATTTTAATATTTGATTAATGCAATTTAGGGTTTTTACAATTGAAATCAAGTTGAATTAAGTCAGGTAGGAGAGAGAAAATTGCCTAGGGAACTAGGGCTTTGGAGACGTAAAATTGATGAAAATGCACCAAAATTAATTGAATTTATTAGGTGCCAATTTTGGAGTATTACATTTTCCCCTCTTTGAATTGATGTGAGAACAATGTGTTGATTCAAAGAATAGCCCGAAGTAATAGATGACAAGAAATTCGGGAGTCTAGGTTAGGTTGCCAAGACACCGAACAGATCAAACTGTGATTTTCCAAAGTCTAAGTTAGATTGCGAAGACAACGGTCTTGAGAGAAGATGAGAATCAGGGTTAGGTTGCCCCAATGCCCAGAATGAGATTCAAATGCAAACTTAGGACTGTCTCCAAAATTAGGGTTAGATTGCCCCAATACGAAGCTCAGCCCTCCAAAACCTGGGTTAGATTGTCCAGATAACGGTCTAAGAGAGATTTCGAGAGCCATCTCCAAAACAAAGCTTGACTCTCAAGAATTAGGGTTAGATTTCCCTAATACATAAAAGATTTCAAGAACCATCTCCAGAATGAAGCTTGATTCCCGAGGATCCAAGTTAGATTGCTCAGATACCTAAAACATAGATGACCAGATAGCAAGATGCGAGGCATCGAGATGCGCCTAGCAATGAGAACTGATGATTCAGATTAGATTGATTCGAGATTCAAATGATGCAATCATCCTACCCCCTCGAGAGTGAAATCGAAAGATGACATAAGAAGGATGATTGACAATAAGAGGTTGCAGAGAAAAAGCAATTAGACTAGATTCGAGAAGCTGCAAAAGCAAATCATAGCAAAGCAAAGGTCCTATTGACCAAGTTTGACCATAGTTGACCATGGTTGGCTAGATTTGACTAGAGTTGACTTTGATGAAAAGAGAAAAGGTCTTTGAGAACATGATGTAAAGATGAGGGTCTGGCAGGAAAATGACGCCAAAAGGTTGACTGCACAAGCGTCCAATCCCAAAAGGGTCCCAAAATTTAAAACATGATTTCAAGCTATCTAGAGATGTCATATTTTGATTTTGATCCCAAAAATAGATTCAGAGTAGTCGATTTAGCCAATGGTGCATTTTTTGCACAAAATGAAGCACTTTTGAAAATTAGGTCAAAAGCTATATAAGGCTCGGAGGGGTCATTTTCAGTTCATTATTCACCTTCATCTTCTTGTGATTTTGAGCTCTGAGAGAGAAATGGAGGGTCTTCCACTACATACACACCAATTTGAGCACTCATGACGACACACCTAGCTAGCAGAGTATGACACACCTGTAAGTAGTCGATAAACCTCCTTGCATTTCAATTCATACTACTTTTTAGGTCAATTTAGGGTAGATTTGACAACTTTTAGGTCATGTTCTTCTAATCTCGCGCAAGGAAGTAGTTTCCTTGCACTGGCCTAGGTCTCCCTTCACATGAGGAAGTAGTTTCCTTGCATGAGTTAGGTCTTCTTCGCACGGGCTCTGTCTGGAAGCTTGCGCAAGCTAAAAGGTGGTCCCGCGTGAGATTGTAGCAGTTCACATGAGGAAATAGTTTCCTCATGTGAAAAGCTACTAGAGTTTGAAGTCTTTTGTCAAAATTTATCAAATTTACATGAAATTAGCCAAGTATAGTGTCACAGAGCCATGTCTAGGATAGATGCCTTGTTGCATTTGTTTCCATTGTGTTGAAAACCATCATATCGAGAAACTGATCCAATGTCATCACTTGCTTTGGAGGTTGACTTCCCTGATGTCACCTTCAGGATGCACCATCTTGTGATTACCACCCTAGTGTAGAGACTGACAGATGCAGAGAGTGCTCACATTGAGGGACTCAGTTTGGGATTCTTGCATGATTTACCCAACATTCGGCTAAATCACGGTCTTCTTAGTGCATTGGTAGAGCATTTCCATTCAGAGATGAACACTTTTCACTTTTCGATGGGGGAGATAATGGTGACTCCCAAGGATGTATACAAGATTCTGTAGATACTAGTCCCTGGTGCTCGAGTAGACTATGAGACATAGATGCGATAGGGTACAGTAGCCTTGAGGATGATCTTCAGGGATGATCTAGTGATAGGTCGGGCCATCTCCTGGGATGATTTGATCAGCAGGCACAATGGTGTTCATCCATTTGTCATTGTTCTTGCTATGTTTTTGAGCTACTACCTGGTTCCAAATCGAGGTCAGCATGGTCTAGAGTGTGGCTGGGGCACGATGTTGCAGAGGATGTTGGAGAGGCTAGCCATCAGGTTCAGATGGGGTGAATGCATGCTAGCCCACATGTATCATGAGATGCATGAGATAGTATATCGCATCATGAGGATGATGGCGTAAGGTGTCTTTATCTTATAGATCTAGGCCTGGGAGCATCTCCCCATTTGCAAGCCTATCTTCCGTGACACATGGTAGCAGCTTGAGATGTATATTTATAGGTATGTAGGTCTGATGACCTAGCCTTTGCTGGGTAAGATGGATTAGTGGAGAGGATAGCTAGATGACATGGCAACTGTAGTCTGGAGACCTTAGGTGGCTACTTAGCCATGGGATGATGCTTAGAGAGAGATTTCACATATGTTTGTATCTCATCCACTAATTGGATGTAGCATCACCATCATTGAGAAATTCCTTGTTACACATGTCATGTGCTAGTTTGGTAGGTAGCAGGACATATCATAGGAGTACCACCCCTATGTCCACTTCTTTGATGAGGAGAAGGGGTGCCATGCTAGATTGGATCTAGGGCAGTGTGCCATAGAGGCACACATTCCAGTAGTGCGATGGGATTATATGGTGGGTGTCACCAATGCAGGAGTGACACCTGCATACAAGGATCAGTTGATTGCACATCCTTATCCAAGGTTCATAGATCCTATTGGTATGGGGGCTCAGTAGCAATAGGCACCAGATCAGTAGCCACTAGCCCAGTAGCCACTAGCCCAACAGCTACCAGTTTAGCAATAGGTTGCACAGTAGGGACAACAACAACAGAGAGTGTTGAGACCCCGAGTAGGACAAATTAGCATCCCTACTAGGATGATGGGCTCAAATGCAGGAGCTAGGAGTAGTGGGGCCCAATAGAGGTCCACCAGGTAGTGGATAGGTGATACGTCATAGCAGGCACCATCAAATGACGATACTGATATGCTTAACATTCCAATAGGAGTAGGTACATCATAGCTACAGGAGGCTCTTAGGAAGAGCCGTGAGAGGGTACGAAAAGTCTAGAGGGAGCACAATGATGACCACACTTGATTCATCAGAGAGGAGACTCAGGTAGCTGACAGGGACACCGAGATCAAGCAGCTATAGGAGGAGCTAGCATGATCATGGATTGAGACCAGATATGAGGCTACTCAGGTAGCATATTACTATGCAGCTTATTGGGGGTCATTCCAGATCTGTCAGAGTAGGTACCACCTTTCGTTGATTATGTTGGAGCTTCGTAGGAACCTCCACCAGCACCCTCACAGGCACCACCATAGTCCCCACCATAGAAAGCAACATAGGCACCACAGCAGTAGGCACCTCCACAGCGGCTGATGCCTCTACCCCAGAGACTAGTCCCACCACCTCCTCCAGGTGGTACAGGACCTAGTTAGCACACTTGATATACTTGTACATTTTTAGTCCATTTTTTATACTATGCTTGAGTAGCACCTTCTCTTTTGTACATGACATTGTTCGAGATATATATATGAGATCGACAGTTTGATATCATTGCACTTGTTATATTACTTTGATATTGATGTTTATGAGATGTTTTTATATTCTTAGATGTATGGATAGAAATGTATGAAATGCACATGCTTTATTTTATGAATATGAATATGCACATGGTTATTTTATGATGATGCAGTGATAGATGGATAGAATGTATGCATATGTGTAATGTATGATTTGAGTTATGCTTATAGTGGATGCACATGTATATGTAGATGCAAATGAATTTATGAAATGAAAATGCAATGGATATGTAATGTATATGCTACTAATCATCTCATGCAGGATTGTCACCATATATGACAGGTACTAATTAAAGAGATTACATGCCAAAGATCGAGATCGAGGACTAGACACTTGTGCAGCCAAGATGAAACTAGGACAAAAAGATGAGAACCTTTGATGAATAGAAAGAAATCAAGAGAGTAACAAGATATTGTCTCAAATCCAAGCTTAGCATGAACATGCAAGCCTAAGCTAAATGCAAGCCTAGAATGAAAATGCAAGCCCTAGGACTTGGTTGTTGGAATCACCGTATTTATCATCATCGAGTTCATTTAAGCATGGGACGATCACAAGATGTCATACAATTCTCACTAACATTACAATTATGAGAATATGAATTTGACATAAGGCTTAGATTTATCAGAATGAGGTGTAAGCATTAAGGTACAAGAAGCTAGAATGACCTGAACAACTATTCTTTTGATTTAGCAAGTTAACATAAGCATCAAAGCACAATTGCTAGAATGACTTGAATGTTTCTTGTGAACAAACACACCAAACATGTGAGAGTTCCTTCTTTTTCCAAAGATTTCTCGCAGTGACCCTTACGTTCACTTAACAAGACAAGCATTAGCAATTTTACTTGTAGTAGAAAGAAGTCACTAAAATAGACAAGGAGAAGAACCAACCTCACCAAAGCATCCATATAAAAGGAGTTAAGGTACGCATGGCCATCCAATACGAGATGAAGGCTCTTAAAAATGGACACCCCTCTTATATAAATTCATTGGATCATTGGAACTAAACTAGCAAATAGAAAGCAAAGGAAAGATCATGACCCCAGTCTTCACGTTTCTCAGTCAAGAAAGACATCTTAGATTCACTCGAGGAGAAATGATAAAGAAAACAAACAAACAAGCAAAGGAAAAGCTCAGCATGCTTCAAAGGAACACAAAATTATTTTTTATTTTTAGTTTACGTGTGTGTTCAAGTGGAATGAAGTCAAATCAGAAGTGTACAACATTCAAAGTCTCGACAGAATAGCAACAACAGGCAGACGCATTGAGAACCACTAGTGACCATCACGAGAGATGAAGTCTCAAGAAAATATCAAACTGTGAACCAAGTATCAGCAGGTGAATGTAGTGAGAACCACTGGTGACCAATACAAGGAAGATTCTCAAAAGAGAGAATAAAACATGAGCGAAACATCAGCAGGCAGACGCAGTGAGAACCATTGGTGACTAATGTAAGGAAGAGATCCCAAAAGAGAAAGGTTCAAACAAAAGCTAAGTATCATTAGGCAGGAACAATGAGAACCACTAGCAACTAATACACAAGAGATTCTCAAGGAGAGAAATCTCAAAGTAGCTAGGCATCAGCAGGCAGACGCAGCGGGAATCGCTGGAGACTGATGCTCAAATAAAACTTCTGAAAGCAATAGGACAATGCCCCCTAGACCAGAAAGGTGCCCCCAAGTGTGAACCAGTTCCAATCCATGAAGAGTCAAGGAAAATCTCAAAGACAACTTGAAGGCAAGGGCATGAGCTAGAAAACTAAAGGAGGAAACAAACTAAAAGTAGGAAACAAACTAAAGCAGGAAAGCGGGAAAGCGAACTAAAGTAGAAAACTAAAAGCCAAGTGACACTGAGATGAGATGTAGCTTTAGGAAACAAGAGGTGCCTATTTACTAGGTTTTCACCATCTTGGCAAAGATTCTATTTTTGCTACCATGATGCCTGTTTACCAGGTTTTCATCAATGGCACATTTTCTTCTTTTTCAATTTTTTGTACTTTTTCTCTTTTTTCTCTTTTTTTGTATTTTTGAATATTTCATTTTTTTGTATTTTTTATCTTTTCACTTTTTTTTATATTTTCTCAATTTTCTATTTTTTATTATTATTATCAAGGTGCCTATTTACCAAGTTTTCACCAAGATAATAGATACATCAAAGCGCCTGTTTGCCAGGTTTTCACTAAGATGACCATTTTTTTCAGGACATTTTGCAATTTTTAGGATTTTTACAATATATCATTTTTTTGGATTTTTCAGGACTAATAAGTATGTACATGAGCATGCCGAGAATGTCTCAACTGTAGAACTTCTTTAGATAAAGAGCCTTGATAGGCTCTTTGATTTTCTCTCCTTCAGTGGTGGAGAGTTGATAAGCGCCAAACCCAAATATTGCAGTAATGACATATGGACCAAGCTAGTTTGGTTCAAATTTCCCTTTCTGGACTCGCTATTGCTGATTCTTGGGGTTCTCCCTTAGGACGAGATCACCCACTTGGAATTCTCTTTGTCTGACTTTCTTATTGTAGGCTTTGGACATCCTCTTTTGGTATGCTCTTAGATGATCGAATGCCACCTTCTGACGTTCATCAAGTAACTCAAGCTCTTGAAGCTGGGATATTCTATTTTCTTCATCAATGATGAGGCCCTTCAGAGAGATTCACAATGTCAGGATCTTGACCTCAATAGGTAATACTACCTCTGCTCCATAAACCAAGGCAAAGGGAGTGGCCCCCGTTGGTGTTTGAATTCTTGTTCTGTAGGCCCACAAAGCCGAATTAATCTGGAGATTTCAATCTCTACTAGATTTATGAATTGTTTGGTGCAAGATTTTCAAAATTGTCTTATTAGAAGCCTATGCTTGTCCATTACCCTGAGGATAATAGATAGATGACCAATGCTAAATAATTCTAAATTTAGTGCATAAGTCTGTCAGGTCCTTATTTTTGAATTGTCCCCCATTGTTAGTGATAATAGATGAGGGTATACCATATCTGCAAATGATATAGTTCAATATGAACATAGCAATGGTCTTGCCATTAGCTACAGCTAGAGGCACTACCTCAACCCACTTGGTAAAGTAATCAATAGCTGTGATGATAAACCTGTGCCCTCTTGAAGAAGAAGGATGTATTTGACCAACCAAGTCAAAAGCCCATTGTTGAAATGGCTAGAAACTGATGAGAGGACTAAGCTCATTAGCAAGAGCATGAATCAGGTTCCCATGAAATTGGCATTGTTTGCAAGTCTTAGCATATTGAACAGCTTCTTTTTCCATATTCGGCCAGTAATAACCAGCTCTAATAAGTTTCTGGGCTAACATCAAACCACTAGAATGAGACCCACAGATACCTTCATGTACCTCAGCTAGCGCATTTTTGGACTCATTGGGTTCTAAGCACCTAAGGAGAGTACCGTTTAGACCCCATCTATACAAGTCATTTTCTATGAGGACATACTGTGAAGCAGTATGAATGAGGTGACACTTTTCATTCTGAGTATAGGTGTCTGGAATGATCTGTTCATGAAGGTAGGAAAAGATATGGTGGTAGCGGGATGAATCATGTCTAATGACTGAACAGATCATCCGGGATTTAGGAATATCATAGGCAGGGTAGTGTAATGCCTCCACCAAGAATTCATGTCTGAAGTCATTTTCCAGCATTTATAACATTGAGGCAAGAGTGGCCATAGCATCAGCTGCTTTATTGTCTGCCCTTGGAATCTACTAGAAAGAAATGTGTGCAAAGTATTGTTTGAGATCATCCACCATCCTTTTGTTTGGTAGACGCTTTTCATCTTTTGTTTGGTAGACATCATTGACTTGATTGATGATTAACTACGAGTCTCCAAAGACCTTGAGCTCATCCACACGCCATTCAAGGGCTATCTTCATTCCATTAATGAGAGCTTCATATTTAGCTATGTTGTTTGTGTAGGGAAACAACATTTTATAAGCTTTTGGCAATGAGGATCTTTGAGGTGTAACAAATAGAATGCCTACTCTGGATCCTTGCTGATTGAATGACCCATCAAAGAACATGCTCCAAGATTGATGTCTGAGAAGCATGATGGATTCATCTGGGAATTCAATACTCAAAGGCTGATGATCTTTCAAAGGGGCTTCCGCCAGCTGATCAGCAATTGCTTGTCCCTTAATAGCTTTTCTCTCCACATACTCAATGTCAAATTCACTAAGTATCATTACCCATTTCGCTAATCTACCCATGAGAGCAGCCTTGCTTAACAAGTACTTCAGTGGATCAATTTTTGCAATAAGCCTTGTGGTGTGAGCTAGCATATAATGCCACAACTTTTGAGAAGCAAATACCACTTCTAAACAAGCCTTCTCAATGACAGAGTAATTCATTTCATAGGCAACCAATGTTCTGCTGATATAGTATATGGCTCTCTCTTTGTTGTTCTGATCTTCTTGAGCTAAGAGAGCACCCAAAGATGTGTTTTTTGCTAAGATGTAAAGTATAAGCGGCTTCCCATGAATATGAGGCATCAAAATTGGTGGATTAGCAAGATACTATGTTATTTGAGTGAGTCCCTTGTCACATTCCTCATTCCATCCATAGGTCACATTCTTATGTAAAGTTTTAGTAAATGGTTGTGACTTGTTGGCCAACTATGAAATGAAGCACCAGATAGATTGTATCCTTCCTTGTAATCCTCTCATTTTACTGATATTCTTGGGTGGAGGCATGTCCATAATAGCTTGCACCTTTTTAGGATCAACTTCTATGCCTTTAGTTGAAATGATATAACCCAAGAGTTTCCCAGAAGTAACACCAAAAGCACATTTCTTTGGATTAAGCCTAAGACTGAATTGTTCCATGTGGTCAAGGATGGGACCCAAATCTATGAGATGAGTTCTTCACTACATTCTTTTGGCTAAAGTATCATCTACATAATCCTCCATCATTTTATGCATCATATCATGGAAAATAGTAGTAACAGCTCTCTGATATGTTGCTCCATCATTCTTAAGCCCAAAAGGCATGACATTCCAGCAAAAGGTGCCCCAAGCACATGTAAAAGTGGTCTTTTCTTGATCTTCTAGCACAATTTTGATTTGATTATAGCCACAAAATCCATCCATCAAGGAATACATCTCATATCCTCCTGTCATGTCAACTATCATATCAATATTAGGCAATGGGAAGTCATCTTTCGGACATGCCTTATTGAGATCTCTAAAATCTGTACACACACGAATGGATTTATCATGTTTAGTGATTGGAACAATGTTTGAAATCCATTCTGCATAATCAATAGTTTTTATGAAGCCAGCCTTAAGAAGCTTTTCTAGCTCTGCTTTAACCAAAAGCACTACATGTGGATGCATTTTTCGCAGCTTTTGTTTAACAAGTTTGATACCTAGTGCAATGGACAAATGATGCATGATTAGATTGGGGTCTAATCCAAGCATGTCAAAGTAGGTCCATGCAAATTTTATTTTCTTGCTCTGAAAGAAGCTCGTGAACTCTTCTTTTTCTTCAGCAGACAATGATTGTGCTAAATGAATAATTTGTGGAGTAGCCTTTGTACCCAAATTGATCAGCTATGTCAGCTCAATCAATGCTGATGACCTCTCTTGAAAGTGGCTTGGAAGTGTATCAAGTATCTCATCCTTGGGTTCCTTAGAGAGGTTTTCACCCTTGGATACATCTTTTATTTTTACTATTTTTGGCTGTGATACTACCACAAAGTGGTTTTCACCATCAAAGCATCTATTTTTTCTTCTTTTAATTTTTTGACTAAGATACTTGATATCTACCTCTGTCATGTTGACACTACTTTCATTGGTGGGGGACATCATAGGTTCAATAGCATGAAGGTAACAGGCTAGATCATAATCATTCTAGAATGTTAGGACTTCATTGGATTTGAAAGGGGAGTTCCATTTTATCAGATCGGGATGGCGGAGTGAAAGGGAAGTAGTGACTGGTTCAACTGCATTCACGACCTCAAAAGCGCTGACAAGAAAGTCAAGACCTAGAGAAATCTCATCCAAAGGAGCTTTAGTGTTCAAATCCCTATAAGACCTTACATTGGAAAGAGAGGACATGTTAACATTAGTGGTGTCTAATTTGTGAGGCCTAGCGCTAGACCCTTCACCTACTTTGAGGAGTCTTTCATACATGTGAACAGTATCTATGTCTACATCATAATTAGCATCAGACAAAGAGTCAAATTCATATTCATGTGAGTTAGTACTTGATGTAGGAATTTCATTAGCGGCATCATCAGACTCATTATTATCCCTTGTGGCATTAATAGCTTGCTGAAGTTGTTCTTGTTCAAAATACTTTTGAAAATGTGGTGGCCTATATCATTCACCTTGAAAATTAGGATCATGATTTAGTGTTGCTTTCCATTCCTCATATGTGAATTGGCATACTGAAGAAGTTTTATCAGAATCATTATCGGTATCAGTATCTATCTCTACCATATGAATAGGTATGATAGGCTCATTAGGTTTGGCAAAGAGTGTCACAAGATCCAGAGGAATAGGATATGGAAATGTATCTTCATCAGAGCTGTCCTCTGGATTCACTTATGGAGTGGCATCTTCAATTTCTTCTTTAGGTTCAGGTCCAGGCTCAAGATCTGACACAAATTTCTTGGTCCCCAAATGAAAAGGAGTCTTTTTAAAGCCTAAGCCACTAGTATCTGTTGTGCAACAGCTTGTAGCTTCAATGGGTTTTAGTAAGCCATTATCATTTCTCCCTATAGGACCACTCCCCTTATAACCAAAGTGCTTCATGATCTTGAAGGCTTCACTATATGGTTCTTGCTCTAAATCTAGAGGTGGAGTGGTTGTTTCAGCTATTTCTTTTCCTTTATAGATCCATGCTTTGATATCTCTCTCTTCATCCTCATCTTCTAAAGGCGTAGAGGCCCTTACAAAGGTGCCATCATAAACTATTTGAGGAGGAGCACTAGAAAGTTTTTTTTCCTCAGAAGGTCTCCCATAAGAGCGTGGAGATAGTGGTAGAGAAGCTAGTGATAGCACAAGTTCCATTTGGTATTCTCCCATGCATGTATCCTTAAGCCTCAAAGTTTGTTCCATTTCTTTCAACTTAGCATCATAAAACTCAGTGGATTCTCTATTTGCTAGAACAAAGATATCTCCAGTTTGTGCAAGAGTGTTGTAAGAGAAATTAGTATTTGCAGGTATAGTGACTTCCACCCCATGGAATGGGAACATAATGCATTGATGATACATGGATGGAATAGCCTACATCTCATGAATCCAAGGCCTACCCAACAAGATATTGTAGGCAAGAGGAATATCGAGCACTTGGAAAGTAACATCTCTCTCAACAAGACCTACACGGATAGGTAGCACAACTAAGCCTTGGGACTTGCATTCTTCCTCATCATAAGCTTTGATGGTAATCTTTTTGTGAGGGTCTATACAATTCTCATCATAACCTAGCTGAGTGAGCAATTTAGTAGAACAGATATTAAGACTAGCACCATTGTTTATGAGCACTCGGCGGATGCGCTTAGGACCTATCATGACCTCTATATGCAAGGGAGAATTATGTGGGTGGCTCAAAGAGTGATCATCTTCTTTAGAGAAGGATAGATAGTGAGGCAAAGTCAAATGACCCACCATAGATTAGAACTAGTTGAGATCAAGATCCTTGGGAACGTTTGCCTTAGCAAGAGCCTTGTCCAAAATCTGCCTATGAGCGGGTGAGATCTTCAACAACTCAAAAATGGTAATCTGAGCATTGGTTCACTGGAGTTGATCTAAGATGCTATAACTAGCCGAGCTAGTTGTAGGAACAAATTTCATGTTTTTGTTGGTAGGGCCAACAGTAGTCTTATCCGCAATTTTCTTCAGAGTGGATGTGAGAGTATCAGGTCTCTTATCTGTAGTTTTCTTTGGAGTGAATGTGGAAGCATTGGGACCTTTCAAAACAATTCTTCCTCATGATTGAGTGACAACATTAGCATAGTCTTGAGATTTTTCAGATTCAGATGAATGAGATGAAGAACTACGCAAGATAAAAGGAGTATTAGATTTGGGAGCATCGTCACTCCCTTTAGAAGTGATCATGTCACAATACTCTATCTCAATAGGTTTGATTATACCAATAACATTGTCATTATTAGTGTACATGTAATTGACTTTAGCATTGGTATTCTTGGCATTTGAAGACTCACCCTTCTCATGAGGAGGGAAGGGATCCTTAAAAGCTTGGTGGTCAAAATTCTTATTATGGTTCTCCACAAGGATGTCACCATTGTCAATGAGATCTTGAACTTTATGCTTCAGTTGGAGACAAGTAGAAGTCTTATGACCAATGTCTTGGTGATAGTCACAGTAAGCATTATCATTCCACCAATGAGGTCATGGTTGTGGCTCATAAGTACGCTTTTCCAAAGGAGTAAGAACCTGATTCTCTATAAGAGTTTTATAGACCACATCAAGAGGCTCTCCCAAAGAGGTGAAATCGCACTTGGGTCGAGAGGCCCAAGGTTTGTTCCTAGCAAATCTTGAAGTTTGTTGATTATCCATTGTAGTCTTTTTGACAACTTTAGTTGCTTGTATACTGGAAGTAATATTAAAAGTAGGCTTTGAAGGCTTCACAGTAACATTATCCACCACTCCATCATTTACTACATCTCTTTTCTTATTAGTAGTCTTTCCTTTATCCTTGTTTGTGTAGAATCCTTTTTTATTGTCCTTATTCAAAGTTAATTCTCCCTTCTTGATCATAAAGGCCTCTATCTGCACTACTTGTTTGATCATACTATCAAAAGTAAGAGGACCTTGCAATTGCACTTGGTATCCGAAGTCTAGGACAAGATTTTCCAAGAAGATGTTGAGTCTCTTAGACTCTGGTAGCTTATGAGGACACTTCGTACATAATTGTCTCCACCTTCGGAGAAATGTTAGGAAAGATTATCCTTTTCACTGTTTTAAGTTGCAAAGATCCCGGATGTTGATCAGATGCTGAATATTATGTGAGTAGTGATGGAGAAAAAGATTAGCCATTTCGTCAAAAGTTTTAATGCCAGTGGGCAATCTAGAAAACCACTCCATGGCTGGTCTGCCCAAACTAAGTGGAAACAAGCGCATAAGATAGGTTTGATCATGCATAAATTCCATAGATAATGCACCAAACTCCCTTAAGTGATCTTGGGGATCAGTTGCACCCAAGTATTTGTCATATTTGGGAGTTCCACACCTCTAGGAAAAGGTGGCATATGAAGACTTCTGTCAAAAGGGAAAGGACAAATACTTTCCATCATAAATTGTTGAATGGGTTTGTCTTTATTCCTTGCAAGTTGACTAATCTGATCTTGCATTTCTCGAACCATCTTTTGCAACTTTTCAGTCTCATTTTATTCTTCCTTAGCTATGAGTGTTTCAACTTGATAGTCTCGGGGTAACTTGGCCCCTTGTTTAGCTAACTCAAGGAAGTACTTTTCTTTCTCCTCTAGGAGAAGGATCTCCATCATTTTAATAAATCCCTTATTAGCTTTGGCAATGTCTATATCCTATTGAGTTATCACTTCATTTTCATTTCCAAGAATCTCATAAATACTCAGAATTTGATCTTGTTGCTGATCATCTTGGTTTTGATCAAATGGTGGAGGATGATAGAAATAGGCGGGTTGTCGATCGCCTTGAGGTTTTCTTCGAGATTGATCATCATTGTGGGATTGATTTTGGTCATGTTGAGATTGACCATGAGGTTGTTGATTTCAAGGTTGAGTGTGATGTGGGTCATTAGAGGATTGACCATGATATTGATTGGTTTGAGATTGATCAAAGGTTTGACTATACTTGCCCGGTTGGAAGTCAAATGGATCTCCCATCTTGTTGTAGGCTTGTGTAGTATATGAATTCTCAGTGAAATGATATGTCCAATGCTTAAAAGGTGTGGCCACAATAACCTTTGGTGAATGAATAGGATCAAAAGATTTAACAAATTTAGGCAAGAAGATATCATCAACAGTATCACTAGGTTCAATGATAGGACTATTCTCAACAAGATCAATAGGTACGATAATAGGATTAGTCCAAGGAAGAGGTCTTCCAAAGTTGTGAAACAATGAGTTGTCTTGGAAGAACAAGTTGTCTTGGTCTTGAAATGAGAAACCAGGTTGCACTTCAAGAAATGGATTAACACTCTTGAAACATCGAAGGTGATGGTTGAGACAGACTATCTTTTGAAGTATTCAATGAGGAAATTGAGGATATCTCACAAATTTTAGATTTCGCAATAGATTCAAGATGATCTATTTCTTGATTAGGAGGTTCACTTCTACCTTGATCAGGATTTTGAATGGGATAAGTCTTGCCACTTCTAGTCATGACAATCATAGATGAAGATGAAATGAGAGAGGACTTGAGATAATGCTAGACTCTATCTCAAAGAACAATGCAGAGAAGATAAAGGCTAGAATGGCCAAGATGCAAGATGGACCTGGTATGAATCGTCAAAAGAGGTGGTTAGAATAGCTGAGATAAGACTATCGCAACACGAGATACAAAAGGCACATAGAGATAAGGTAAACCAATGAGAAATGACACAAGTCAAAGCAATGATCAATAGATTCCTAACTCAAAACAACCAATTTCTGACATTGAATGACAGGAAAGCAGAAAAATAGACCTCAAACAAAAAGTAGATCAGATAAAAAGTCAAACAGTCAATGGTAAACAGGTCTCTATTTTTGAAAACTGGGCTACAGTCTCATGTGAGAGAGTACCAGGCCATGTTAGAGAACACCAACCTTCATGCAAGAGAACAAAGTCTCCTGCGAGAAAGTTCTCTAAAGAGTGAAACTTCACATGGGAAAAGTGCAAAATCTAACAATCTGACATAGTTTTCGAAGTTAAAGTTGAATTTTGAGGTATAGCCTGAATTGATGTCTAATAGAAAATCTAGTTTTCTGACAGGTTGGAAGAACAGTTTAATCAACAATCTCATTTTGGGATTTCAAGCATTCATTTAAAGGCACAAAGGTTCAAATTAAGTAGTTGTGATACAAAAAAAATGGTGAGAAGATAAAACCTTTGCCCCATTTCTTATGTGCATACGTGCACCTCGCATAGTTGTGTCACCCCCTAGAGGGTGCCTGTGTTTTTGGTGTTTCCAAGGACTCAATAGTGTATGTTCAAAGGTTACCATTGTAGTAAGGGCTAGTGCTGCAACCACCTTCAAGTGTCTAGGTGTATGCCTATGATGGGAATCTATGGGAGAGATTCTTCCCCCTCCCTGCGCAAGATTATGACTCCTTTCAGAGGTGAACCGAGTAGGACACTAGCTAAGGAAAGTTTTTAATAGGATTTTTTTCACACTAACCTTCAGTGCCCCTGATACAGGGTTGAGGCCTCATAGCCACACCAACACCCAAAATTCATACACCCCCGCAAGCAGGGCTAGGAGTGGCACCGCTCAGTATAACAGACGGAGCCTTCTCAAGATGATAGTCAAAGTCTTGAGAAGGAAGCTAACAAGGTTTTGGAGTCTTTAGACTCAACAAAATGTTCTTTATTAGAGTGAAGTGGAATCACCGGTGATAGGTGCGTATTCACTTGGGTCATTCCCAGAGGTTCAACTTCCGGCAGGCCCTCTAAAGGTGACACAACTTGGCTTAGATATGAGGGTTTGATTTTATGTTTCTCTCAAAGAGAGAAGAGCATACTTCTCTACCTCATCACTTCACCCAAACACACCAAGAAGATTCATCACCGAGTTAGCTTCACTCCACCACATCTACAAGCTTTTGGGTTTCTATTTCTCTCAAAGAGAGAAGAGCATAATCCCCTGGCAAATAGAAGCATAAAGATTCACTACCTTTCGCCACTTCCCCAAGAATTTGTCATATTAGTAAGAT
This sequence comes from Chamaecyparis obtusa, assembly GCA_027943335.1. Classification (NCBI taxonomy): domain Eukaryota; kingdom Viridiplantae; phylum Streptophyta; class Pinopsida; order Cupressales; family Cupressaceae; genus Chamaecyparis; species Chamaecyparis obtusa. Next base: position 3,393,245 of record BSBK01003000.1, read on the forward strand.
CATTAGGATTTTAGGTTCATTCATGGTCATCACCTCCATGTAATGAAGAGCCAAATTCCCTACTCACTATCAAAATCTTCAAGAAATTTTAACGGAGCCCTATTTAGACTATCTGAATGAAAGCAAGAAACAAACACAATATTTTAGCAAGTCTTCGACTATCATCTCGCAATCAAACCATTAGCATGTTTTATGTTCTTGGTCAAATGTCTTATAGAAAACTATTACGCTATGAAAATAACAGAGAAATAATAAACAACAGCAAATAAGAAACTATCAAAAATCTAAAATAGGAAAGACAGAAACTGAAAATTTTAAACCATTGTATCCAAATCTTGCATGTGAGAAAGTATAGGGAGCTACGCGAGGATGCATCAACTTGCACGAGAGAGTGCTACAGGGAGCGAAACTTTATGTGACATGCTCTGGATTCTTGCACGAGAATCCATACACAAATAGTATGGACGCATGATAGAGCTTAAATTTCTTGTCAGAAAAAAATGAGAATGAGGCCAGAAATTGATCTTTCTGCCCCACTGTGGGTGCCAAAATGTATATAGTCGAATGTGCACCTCAAATCCAACTACACACGCAACATGGTCATTACTCACATGATCAAATTACAAGAGAGAGTATGAATTACTCAATTTAAAATCCATGGTGAACCGACCTGTTGCCTCCTATGTAGATGGGGTGTTTAATTACTCTCAAATTGGAGATCCAACAACCATAAGACCGGTTCTACAATGGAGGATTTTCAAAAGATATGAAAATTGCACAAAATAAAATTAAACTAAGATGAATATGCCATTAAAACTGAGAATGAAGATGCAGTTATACTAAAAGCTTGAAAGAAATATGAAGTGCAATTTAATCTAAAGTACTTGAAAAGAAATATGAGATTAGATTAAGCTATGAGAAAATAAGTAAGATAACTATGATGAATATGCAATATTAAACTAAATGAAAATTATACTAATATGCAAAAAGCTTTGAAATTGAGACACAAAAATAATATAGTTCAATTACTCTCAAAAATTGCTCCCCTTGAATGAAGAAATGAGACTCATTAAATAGAAAATCCCGAGAAGAGAATGAAGGGGTTCTTGATTTGAAACTCTTGACTCTTCATTCTCATTTGAGACAAAAATGCATAAATTACTTATTAAAAGAATGGAAAATGCCACACAGGGTGACCGTTCAAATATTATGAATTATTAATTCAAAAAATGAGTGTCCTTTCAAATAACAAGTAATTATTAATTCCTTTTCATGTATATTAGCCAAATGGGGTGGGTTTAATTTAATTCCAAGTACTTAGGACTTTAGGATTAAATTAATTTATCATAGGGGTAATTTAGCTAATAAAAGTTGAAGACTTTAGGAATTAACTTTAATATTTGATTAATGCAATTTTAGGGTTTTTGCACTTGACATCAAGTTGAATTAAGTCAGGTAGGAGAGAGAAAATTGCTTAGAGAACTAGGGCTTTGGAGACGTAAAATTGACTAAAATGCACCAAAATTAATTGAATTTATTAGGTGCCAATTTTGGGGTATTACAATTTCAAGTAAAGATCATAACATCACAACATGGTTGGCAGCCCCAAGGAGGCCCCATTGTATGCAGTGAGTAAGCTACATCAAAACAAAGAGGTACACAAATCTACATCATCTATATTGATGTCCCTATTTGATTGGACGGTGCTCCGTTTGTTATATTGCTACTATCAAAATAGAATGGCAGTGGTGATTTAATGCATCTACAGCCTCAACAACATGGTGACATTGATCCAATAACAGAAAATACATTACAAATGCCAAGCTCATAGTCTCAATGAAATAAATAGTGTATAAAACAATATATGGTGCACAACAGCAGCAAGCATGCAATGACAACAATAACATTGCATGATGTCCAAGCTCAAATTCAAAATAGTAAGTGTATTAATGTATGATCTAATAGCAGCAACCTCATTGATCATTACCTTTCACTCCTCCATCATTATAGAAGAGATAACTACCTACAACTATATTTCATAATTCCTCCTTTGAAGTATATATATATCAAGTATAATTATGAGTTTACATCATATATTTAGTCTTAATAAAATCTTATAAAACAACATAAAACTAACCCAAAATACTTTATCTTAATAAAATATTAATAAAACAATATATTTAGTCTTAATAAAATCTTATAGAACAACATATATTGTGTGAAGTGTTTGATCTCACTTTATTTGTTTTGTTGTTTTGCTAGGGCATCATGCATTGTTTATGTCATTATGAGCTCACTGTTTGAGCACCTCATGTCCCTATTTGATTGGTCAGTTCTCAAATAATGAGCTCATAAACAATGCATGATGCCCTAGCTTGCAGCCCATGAACCATCAAGACATTTCCTCATGAAATGATCATAAACGGGGAGTACCACATAGTGAATATCAACAGAAAAACAAATAACGAGAGATCAAACACTTCACACAATACCTTGAAGGTAATAGAAACGATGCCCTAGCTCTCAAAGCTCGCAGATCATCAAGCATTCCAAATAAAAAGATGTAAACAATGCCAACATTAAATAGTGAGCTCATGAACAATGTATGATGCCCTAGCTTGCAGCCCGCGAGCCATCAAGACATTTCCTTGTGAAGGATCATAAGCGGGGAGTACCACATAGTGAATATCAATAGCAAATCAAATAAAGAGAGATCAAACACTTCACACAATATATGTTTTTTTATAAGATTTTATTGAGACTAAATATATTGTTTTATTAAGATTTTATTAAGACAAAGTATTTTGGGTTAGTTGTATGTTGTTTTATAAGATATTTATTAAGACTAAATATATGATGTAAACTCAATATAACAAACAAAGCACTGGCCAATCAAATAGGGACATGATTTGCTCAAAGAGTGAGCTCATAAACAATGCATGATGCCCTAGCTTGTAGCCCATGAGCCATCAAGACATTTCCTCATGAAATAATCATAAAAAGGGAGTACCACATAGTGGATAACAACAACAAAACAAATCAAAAGAGATCGAACACTTCACACAATGCCTTGAAGGTAATAGCAACGATGTCCTAGCTCTCAAAGCTCGCGGGTCATCGAGCATTCCAAATGCTAAGATGTAAACAATGTCATCCAGACATGTGTACTATGAGCTTTCCCATAACAAATGGACTTGTGATGATTTTCACAATAGTACATGTGTTGAAGGAAAGCTCAAAGTACTGCTTAGGAAAATATGAATGTTCATCACCTGTGCATATCAAAGTTGATCAGAGAAGGTATATGCACAACAAAAAAAATAAAGAGAGATCAAACACTTCACACAATGCCTTGAAGGTAATAGAAATGATCAAACACTTCAAAATAGGGACATCAGCCATACACTTCTAAAATGAACTATGCTAAACAACATGGGTGTGTGGTAATGTGATTCAAAAGCTATTATGGAAGATTGTTTTATTATTGAGATAAGGATATCTTAATTCTACAAGAATAAATGTTCTGAGAAATATTTGAATTTAATTTTGACAATAACATGAGGAGTGGATATATTTCAAGCTTCAACGAGACTTCATACCACACACTATTCGTAGATTACATTAAATGTGTTATTTACACTTGTATTGGTGGGAAAACTCTTGAAAATGTGAAAAAGAGATTGCATTCAACCATGTTGTTTACATGACACATGTAGTTTACCTCTAGCCTAAATCAGTGTTGCATACAAATCTGTGAATGGTGCATGGTACGAAGATTCACTCAAACTTGAAAATGATAAGCATTATGATGTTGAGGTATGGTGTGGTAAGCACAAGTATAGTTTCTCGTAAGCTGCTATTGGTATAGTTTTATTTTTTTTCAATAGTTGAAGAATCCAACTTCTCCTATACTTACATGTATGTATACATTTTGGGCTTGGTTTTAATATCATGTAAATTTGAGTGAAATGGTAATAATATTTAAGAGCAACAAGTATGGCATTTTAAACAAGTATGCATATACATTATATAACAAGAGTGATATATTTTAATGTAAACACTTAATGAGAAGGATGCCTATATAATAGGAGGAGTGATATATTTTAATGGCAGTGGACATAGAAATTGTAGTGAAACTTTGTAATTTATTATTGTAAGTGGACATAGAAATTGCAGTGTAAGTAGTAGGATGATTGTAAGTGGACATAGAAATTGCAGTGAAACTCTGTAATTTATTACATGGCTCAATGTTTTATATCCATAGTCAATGTCTATTTAAACTTTAGGATGATACTTATATGATGGCTTAAGTAAATTGTTCTTACCTTGAGACTAGTACACCATGGGATTAAAGGATGGTTGTTATAATAGTAACTATGTGTCTATGGGATACTTTTATATTTTGTATTAAATGATGATAGATACATATGGGTTTCTTCCTTTTGCAACAGTTTATATTCTGATACTTATATCTTGAATTGTCAAATGACCAATGAGTGATAATTTCAAAAGTGTATCATAATTAAAGGCATGTGAATTCATATTGTACTTAATCTGAATGCCACTATGTAATGTTTTTACTTATGATATTAATCTTAATATATCCCTATGAAGATATCCTTATTTTATTATTGATGTCCTTATTTACATCTTTTCATCAAATCACCCAAAAACATCAAGAATGGTCCTATATGGTCACTAATAGCCAACTTTCACAAGAATATGAATGAATGCAAACATAAATAAGTGGATGAACATAAATAATGAAGGTATCAAACATTGCCTGAAGTAATGAAGTGTTGACCCGGGGTTCAATCCAGTATGCTCTTGTATGATCCAAAACCTGCAAGGAAGGAAAAGATGGGGTTAGATCCAAAGGATCTAAGCAATGTCTAGCACCATATTACTGATCCTCATCTACAATTATGCATGTGCATAGTCAAGCCATACACAAACTCAACAACATGGTAGCATTGATCCAATAACAAAAAATACATTACAAATGCCAAGCTCACGGTCTCAATGAACTAAATAGTGTATAAAACAATATATGGTGCACAACAGCAGCAAGCATGCAATAAAAGCAATAACATTGCATGATGCCCGAGCTCAAATTCAAAACAGTAAGTGTATTAATGTATTTTTGCATGATGTCCGAGCTCAAATTCAAAACATTAAGTGTATTAATGTATGTTTGCATGATGCCAAATATTAAATAGTGAGCTCATGAACAATGCCAGTATTAAACAGTGAGCTCATGAACAATGTATGATGCCCTAGCTTGCAGCCCACGAGCCATCAAGACATTTCCTCATGAAATGATCATAAATAGGGAGTACCACATAGTGAATATCAACATCAAAACAAATAAAGAGAGATCAAACACTTCACACAATGCCTTGAAGGTAATAGAAATGATGCCCTAGCTCTCAAAGCTCGCAAGTCATCAAGCATTCTAAATGAAAAGATGTAAACAATGTCAGTATTAAACAATGATCTCATGAACAATGTATGATTCCCTAGCTTACAGCCCGCAAGCCATCAAGACATTTCCTCATGAAATGATCATAAGCGGGGAGTACCACATAGTGAATATCAATAGCAAAACAAATAAAGAGAGATCAAACACTTCACACAATGCCTTGAAGGTAATAGAAGTGATTCCCTAGTTCTCAAACCTTGTGGGTCATCAGGCATTCCAAATGATAAGATGTAAACAATGCAAGTATTAAACAGTGAGCTCATAAACAATGTATGGTGCCCTAGCTTGCAGCCCGCGAGTCATCAAGACATTTCCTTGTGAAATGATCACAAACAAGGAGTACCACATAGTGAATATCAATAGAAAAACAAATAAAGAGAGATCAAACACTTCACACAATGTCTTGAAGGTAATAGCAACGATGCCCTAGCTCTCAAAGCTCGCGACTCATTGAGCATTCCAAATGATAATTAAGATGTAAACAATGCCACTATTAACAATGCTAAGATGTAAACAATGCCACTGAAATTGAGTTAATGAGAAGACAAAGCTCGAATGCCTACCTCAAGTACCAGTGCCCTCTTCCCAAATGGTGTTGGCCTCTTCACGCACGCCAAACTTGGATGCCCTCTTCGTGCCACACAAAAATGCAGTGTCATCTTCGCGGCAGCTCTTCGAATTCACAAATTACAAATGACACTTCATTTTTCTTTATAACCAAATGGGTGTCGCAATTATGACAATAGCATCACTATTATGACACTATCAGGGGAATTTGCAAAAAAAACACAAAAAACATACACAAATTGTAGTGGCGTTGCAAATTGGCATTGAAATTCGACCCCAAATTTTGTAGTGTTAGTAGATTGTTGGACTAACCGGTGTAATACCCCAAAATTGGCACCTAATAATTTCAATCAATTTTGGTGCATTTTCTTCAATTTCACATCTTCAAAGTCTTATTTTACTAGGCAATTTTCTCTCTCCTACCTGACTTTATTTTGACTTGATGTCAATTGCAAAAACCCTAATTTGCATTAATCTCACAACATAATTAATTCCTAAAGTATTCAACTTTATTAGCTAAAAAACCCCTATGATAAATTAATTTAATTCTAAAGTCCTAAGTGCTTTAAATTAAATTAAAACCCACCCCCTTTACCTAATACACATAAAAAAAAGGAATTAATTTTTTTTAGTTATTTGAATGGACACCTCTTTATTTGAATTTAATAATTCAAATTACTCGAAAGGTCACCCATATGTGGCAAAAATTCATTCTCTTAATTAAATAAATCTTTCAATATGTGTCTCAATTGGGAATGAAGAGGCAACCGTTCATTTTCAAGAACCTCTTCATTCTCTTCCTGGGCTTGTCTATTTAATGAACCTTCTCCTTTATTCCAAAAAGGCAATTGTGAGAGTAATTAAACTATAGCGGATTTTAGTCTCAATTTCATATTTTCAAGTTTTCAATTGCAATTAGCTTAATTTCTCATTTAGTATAGTATTGCACCCTCATTTAGATTAATTTGTTTATTACAATTAGACTAATCTCATATTTCCTTTATTATTATTTAGATTAGTTTGCATTATCATATTTCTTTCAAGCTTTTAGATTAATTGCACTTATCATTCTAGCTTAATTTCATTATTGTTTATCTTTTCAAGCTTTGAAAATCCTTCGTATTAGCTTGGTCTTAAGGTTGTTGGCTCTCGTTCTGAGAGTAATCAAACACCCCAGTTAATTAGAAGGCAACAAGTTGAATCGATAGAATCATGCGAATGGGTAATTCATACTCAATTTCATGATTCGATGATCGAGCAATGACTATGTTGTGTTTGTAGTTGGATTCGACGTCCACGTTTAGCTTATAACATTCTGGCACCCACCGTGGGGCAAAAAATCTCATTTCTGGCCTCATTGATTTTAAACTTTTTTTGAATTCTACAATTTGTTGTACGTCATACTTCTCTATGTATAGAAGTTCACGTGAGATTCCTGAGTGTACCACATGAAGTTTTTCTCCTTGTAGCACTTTCTCGCATGAAATTGTACTTTCTCACGCAAGCCCTGGCACTTTCTCGCATGTTGTGTAGTACTTCCTTGCGTGAAGTTTTTCTATCAGATGATTAAAAATTTTAGTTTCTGTAATTTACTGTTGTTCTTTTCTGACATCTAGTTTTTACTGTTATTTTATATCTCTGTTTTCATCACATCATAGCAGTGGTCTGCAGGTCGCTTTGTCGAAGATCTTAAAACTTGCTAACGATTTGATTGCAGGATGATTGCCAAAGAACAATTAAAACATTGTGTTTGTTTTCTTGCTTTCATTCACATAGTCTAATTAGTGCTCCGTTAAAATTTCTTAAGGGTCCTGATAGAAAAGTAGGGGAATAGGCTCTTCATTACGTGGAAGTGATGCCCATGGATGAAACCAATACCCAAATGTTGATGGAATGATGGATACCTGGAGAAGCGGAGAAAGGTAGTGAATCTCTAACACTTCTACTCGCCAGGGGATTATGCTTTTCTCTCTTTGAGAGAACCAGAAACCCAAAAGCTTGTTGATTTGGTGGAGTGAAGCTAACTCGGTGATGAATTTTCTTGATGTGTTTGGGTGAAGTGAAGAGGTAGAGAAGTATGCTCTTCTCTCTTTGATAGAAATGGAAAATTAAACCCTTGGATCTAAACCAAGTTGTGTCACCTTTAGAGGGCCTATCGGAAGTTGAACCTCCAGGAATGACCCAAGTGAGTACACACTTATCGCTGGTGATTTTGCCTCACTATAATAAAGAATGTTTTTTTGAGTCTAAAGACTCCAAAACCATGTTAACTTCCTTCTCTTGATTTTGACATCATCTTGAGAAGGATTCATCTGTTGTACTGAGCGGCACCTCTCCTAACCCTGCTTGTGGGGGTGTATGACTTTCGAGTGTTGGTTTTTCTACGAGGCCTCAACCTTGTATCAGGGGCACCAAAGGTTAGTGTGAATGAAAACCCACTAAGAACTTTCCATAGTTAGTTGCCTACCTGGTTCACCTCCGAAAGGAGTCATAATCTTTGGGCAAGGAGGGGTAAGAATCTCTCCCGTAGATTCCCACCATAGGCATGCACCTGGATGCTTGAAGGTGGTATATGACACTGGTCCCTACCACAAGGGTAACCTTTGAATATATACTATTGAGTCCTTGGAAACACCAAAAACATAGGCGCCCTCTAGGGGTGACATGGCTATGTGAGGTGCACGCATGCACATAAGCAGTGGGGCAAAGGTTTTATCTTCTCACCATTTTTTTTATATGGATAACTATGTGTTTGTTATCGAGTCTTCAACTTTTCCATCATGATTAAACAAAGACTCCCATGATACTACCAGGTTGCTTTGTCCTTGGTAGGTCTATTTTCGACTACTTCTTGTGTCATCATTGCTTGATCAAACCTTTATGCTTGTAAATGAATGATTACAACCTTCAAACTGAGATTGTTGATTAAACTCTCCTTCAAGCTGACTGGAAACTTGATTTTCTATCTGAAAATCATTTACACTGTGTACTGAAACATGTCCTTTATCTCAAAATTTGTGTTAAACTGTCAAACACTGTCTTTTTCCCGCATGAAGTTTCAAAAACTGATTACTTCCTCGTGCGAGATTTCATTCTCTCACGCGAAGCCTGGCATTCTCTCACCTGGCCTAGTATTCTCTTGTGTGAAACTGTAGCCCAGTTTTCAAAAATAGAGACTTATTTCCCATTGACTGGTTGAATTTTTATCTGATCTTGTTTTTTTCTGAGGTCTATTTAACTATTTTCTTGTTGCTCACTGTCAGAAACTGAGTGTCTTGAGCTACAAACTGATCAATTTTTCTTAAACTCTCATTTGTCTCCTTGATTTTTGTCTCATCTCTTTGTGCTTTTGTACCTTGTGTTGTGATAGTCTTATCTCAACTGTTCTAGCCATACTCCTGATGATTTGTACCAGGTGCATTTCACATCTTGGTTGTTCTAGCCTTTATCTCCTTTGCATTGTTCCTAGAGACAAAGTTTTAGCATTATCCCGAGTCTTCTCTCATTTCATCTTCATCTATGACTGTCATGAATCAAAGTGGAAAAACTTATCCCATCTAGAATACTGGTCAAGGTAGAAGCAAATCTCATAATCAAGAAATAGATCATCCTAAATTTGTTGTGAAATCTAAACTTTGTGAGGGATCCTCAAGTTCTTCATTGAGTACTTTGAAAGATAGTCCATCCCAACCATTGCCTCCAGTGTTCCAAGAGTTTTTTAATCCATTGTTTGAAGCACAACCTGGTTTCTCATTTCAAGTTCAAGACAACTCATTCCTCCAAGACAACTCATTGTTTCACAACTTTGGAAGACTGCTTCCTCGAACTAGTCCAATCATTGAACCTATCAATCATGTTGACGATATTGACTCATCTGAACCTATTAATCCTTTTGATCTTGTTCATGCACCAAAAGTTACCTTAGCTACACCCTTTCAACATTGGGCATATTATTTTACTGAGTCTTCATGTACTGCACAAGCCTACAACAAGATGGGAGAGCCATTTGACTTCCAACCAGGCAAATACAGCCAAACTTTTGATCAATCTCAAAACAACCATCATTTTGGTCAATCTTCTAATGACCAACGGCATGCTCAACCCCAAAATGAGACACACTATGATCAAACCCAAGATGATCAACAACAAGCTCAAAAAAAATCTCAAGGTGGTCAACCAACATATCACTATCAACCTCCTCCTTTCAATCAGAGTCAAGATCAAGTCCCTAGCATTTATGAGATCCTTGGCAATGATGGTGATGACACTATAACTCAAAATGATATAGACGTTGCCAAAGCAAACAAGGGTCTTATTAAGATGATGGAGATCCTCCTTCTAGAGGAGAAGGAAAAATACTTTCTTGAGCTAGCTAAACAAGGGGCCAAGTTACCCTCAGATTTTCAAGTTGAAACGCTTACGGCCAAGGAAGAAGATACTGAGACCGCAAAGTTGCAAAAAATGGTTCAAGACATGCAAGATCAGATTAGTCAACTTGTGAAGAATAAGGACAAACCCACTCAACAATTCACAATGGAAAGTATTTGTCCTTTCCCTTTTGACAAAAGTCTTCACATGCCACCTTTTCCTAGAGGTGTAGAGCTCCCAAAATATGACAAATACTTGGGTGCAATCGATCCCCAAGATCATTTGAGGGATTTTGGCACATTATCTATGGAATTCATGCATGATCAAACCTATCTTATGCATTTATTTCCTCGTAGCTTGGGTGGACTAGCTATGGAGTGGTTTTCTAGATTGCCCACTGGCATTAAGACTTTTGATGAAATGGCTAATCTTTTTCTTCAACATTACTCGCATAATATTTAGCATCTGGTCAACATCTAGGATCTTTGCAATTTAAAATAGCGACAAGGAGAATCTTTCCTAACATTTGTCCAAAGGTGGAGACAATTATGTACAAGGTGTCCTCACAAGCTACCAAAGTTTGAGAGACTCGACATTTTCTTGGACAATCTTGTCCTAGACTTCGGATACCAAGTGCAATTACAAGGTCCTCTAACCTTTGATAGCATGATTAAACAAGTAGTGTGAATAGAGGCCTTTATGGTTAAGAAAGGTGAATTAACTTTGAATAAGGACAATAAACAAGGATTCTCCATGAACAAGGATAAAGGAAAGACTGTCAATAAAAACAAGGATGTAGTAAATGATGGAGTGGTGGATAATGTCACCATGAAGCCTTAAAAGCATGTTTTTAATCTTACTTCCAATATACAAGCGGCTAAGGCTGTTGAAAAGACCACAACGGATAATCAAAAAAATTCAAGATTTTCTAAGAACAAACCTTGGACCTCTCGACCCAATCATGAATTCACCTCTTTGGGAGAGCCTCTTGATGTGGTCTATAAAACTCTTCTACAGAATCAAGTTCTTACTCCTTTGGAAAAGCATTGTTGGAATAATAATGCATACTGTGACTATCACCAAAATGTTGGTCATAAGACTTCTACTTGTCTCTAGTTGAAGCATAAGGTTCAACATCTCATTGACAATGGTGACATCTTTGTGGAGAACTATAACAAGAATTTAGACCATCAAGCTTTTAAGGATCCCTTCCCTCCTCATGAGAAGGGTGAGTCTTCAAATGCTAAGAATACCAATGCTAAAGTTAATTACACATACACTAATGATGACAATTTTATTCGTATGATCAAATCTATTGAAATAGAGTATTATGATGTGATCACTTCCAAGGGGAGCGGCGATGCTCCCAAACCTAAGACTCCTTTCATCTTGCATAGTTCCACATCTTGTTTGTCTGAATCTGAACAACCTCAAGATTGTGCTAATGTTGTTACTCGATCATGAGGAAGAGTTGTTTTGAAAGGTCCCGATACTTCTACATCCACTCTGAAGAAAACTTTGGATAAGACTGATGTTGGCCCTACCAACAAGAACACAAAATTAGTTCCTATATCTAGCATGGCTAGTTATAGCATCTTAGATCAACTCCAGTGAACCAATGCTTAGATTACCATTTTTGAGTTGTTGAAGATCTCACCTACTCACAGAAAAATTTTGGATAAAGCCCTCACCGAGGCAAACATTCCCAAGGATCTTGATCTCAATTGGTTCCAATCTATGGTGGGTCATTTGACCTCACATCACTATCTATCCTTCTCTAAAGAAGAAGATCACTCTTTGAGCCATCCACATAATGCTCCCTTTCATATAGAGGTCATGATAGGTCCTAAACATGTCTTTCGAGTGCTCATAGACAATGGTGATGGTCTTAATATTTGTTCCACTAAGTTGCTTACTCAGCTAGATTATGATAAGAATTGTATAGAGTCTCGCAAAAGGATTACCATCAAAGCTTATGATGAAGAGGAATGCAAGTCCCAAGGCTTAATTGTGCTACCTATCCATGTAGGACCTGTTGAAAGGGATGTTACTTTTCAAGTTCTTGACATTCCTCTTGCCTACAACATCTTGTTGGGTAGGCCATGGATTCATGAGATGCAGACTATTCCATCCATGTCCCATCAATGCATTAAGTTTCCATTCCATGGGGTAGAAGTTACTATGCCTGCTAATACCAATTACTCTTGCAACACTCTTGTACAATCTGCAGATAGCTTTGTTCTGGTTAATAGAGAGTCCATTGAGTTTTATGATGCTAAGCTAAAGGAAATGGAACAAACTTTGAGACTTAAGGATACAAGCATGGGAGAATACCAAATTGAACCTGTGCTATCACTTGCTGCTCTACCTCCATCTCCACGCTCTTATGAGAAACCTTCTAAGAATAAAAAAACTTCAGATGATCCTCCTCAAACAATCTACAATGGCACCTTTGTAAGGGCCTCTACACCTTTAGAAGATGAGGATGAAGAAAGAGTTACCAGAGCTTGGATCTATAAGAGAAAAGAAATAGCTGAAACAACTATTCCACCTCCAGACTTAGAACAAGAGCCATACAGTGAGGCCTTCAAGATCATGAAGCACTTTGGCTATAAGGGGAGTGGTCCTATAGGAAGGAATGACAATGGATTGTTGAAACCCATTGAAGCTGCAAGTCACCGCACAAAGGATACTACTAGCTTGGGCTTCAAAAAGATCCCCTTTCATTTAGGAATAAACAAATTTGTGCCAGAACCTGAGCCATAACCTAAACCTGAGTCAAAATTTGAAGATACTACTCCAGAGGTAAATCCAGAGGCCAGCTCTAATGAAGACACATTTCCATATCCTATTCCCCCGGAACTTGTTGCACTCTTTGCAAGGCCTAATGAACCTTTTATACCTGTCCATATGATAGAAATTGATAGTGATTCCGATGAGACCTCTTCGATGCATCGACTCATGTATGATCAATGGAGAGAAATACAAATGGCTGATATCAACTCTCAGTGTGAATGGTACATACCCCCACATTTCCATGAACAGTTTGAAAAAGATCTACTTTAGCGAGCCATTAACACTGCAAGGGGTAAAGATGATGATACAACTACTGCTAATGGAATTCCTACATCAAGTACTGACTCACATGAGTATGAATTTGAATCTTTTTCTGATGCTACTTTTGATAAAGACATAGACATGGTGCATACTTATGAAAGACTTAATCCCCAAAAATGTGCATTTGGTGTCACTTCTGGGAAACTCTTGGGTTACATCATTTTAGCCAAAGGCATAGAAGTTGATCCTGAAAAAGTGCAAGCTATTATGGACATGCCTCCACCCAAGAACATCAGTCAAATGAGAGGAATACAGAGAAGGCTAAAATCTATCTGGCACTTCATTTCACAGTTGGCTGACAAGTCACAACCACTCACTAAAACTTTGCATAAGGGTGTGACTTATGAGTGGAACGAAGAATGTGACAGGGGACTCACTCAGATTAAATAGTATCTTGCTAATCCACCTATATTGATGCCTCCTATTCATGGGAAGCCACTCATACTATACATCTCAGCAACAAACACATCTTTGGGTGCTCTCCTAGCTTAAGAAGACCAGAACAACAAAGAGAGAGCCATTTATTATATCAGCAAAACATTGGTGTCTTATGAAATGAACTATTTTGTCATTGAGAAAGCTTGTCTAGCAATAGTATTTGCTTCTCAAAAGTTGCAGCATTATATGCTCGCTCATACTACAAGGCTTATTGCAAAAATTGATCCACTAAAATACTTATTGAGCAAGGCTACCCTCATGGGTAGATTAGCAAAATGGGTGATGATACTTAGTGAATTTGACATTGAGTATGTGGAAAGAAAAGCTATTAAAGGACAAGAAATTGATGATCAGTTGGTGGAAGCTCCTCTGAAAGATCACCAACCTTTGAATATTGAATTCCCACATGAATCCATCATGCTTCTCACACATCAGGCTTGGAGCATGTTCTTTGATGGATCATTCACTCAGCAAGGATCCGGTGCAGGCATTCTATTTATAACACCTCAAAGATACTCATTACCAAAGGCTTATAAAATTTAGTTTCCTTGCACAAACAACATCATTGAATATGAAGCTCTCATTAATGGTATGAAGATAGTCATTGAATGGTGTGTGGATGAGCTCAAGGTCTTTGGAGACTCTTAGTTAATCATCAACCAAGTTAATGGTGTCTACCAAACAAAAGATGACAATCTAGTGTCGTATAAAATAATGGTGGATGATCTCAAACAGTACTTTGCACACATCTCTTTCTAGCAAATTCCAATGGAAGATAATAAAGTAGTTGATGCTATGGCCACTCTTGCTTCAATGTTACAAATGCCAGAGAATGATTTCAGACATGAATTCCTGGTGGAGGCATTACACTACCCGGCCTATGATATTCCTAAATCTAAGATGATCTGTTCAGTCATTGGACATGACTCATCTCTCTACCACCATATCTATTCTTACCTTCATGACCAAATCATTCTAGACACCTATACCCAAAATGAAAAGCGTCACCTAATTCGTAATGCTTCATGGTATGTCATCATAGCAAATGACTTGTATAGACAGGGTCTAGACAGTGCCCTCCTTAGGTGTCTAGAACTTGATGAGTCCAAACATGCGCTAGCTAAGGTACACAAAGGTATCTATGGGTCTCATTTGAGTGGTCTAACATTAGCTTGGAACCTTATTAGAGCTAGTTACTACTGGCTGGACATGGAGAAAGAAGTTGTTCAATATGCCAAGACTTGTAAACAATGCCAATTTCATGGAAATCTCATCCATGCTCCTACTAAAGAGCTTATTCTTTTCATCAATTTCTGGTCATTTTAGCAATGGGCCTTTGACTTGGTGGGTAAGATACATCCTTCTTCTTCAAGAGGACATAAGTTTATCATCATGGCTACTGATTATTTTACCAAGTGGGTTGAGGTAGTACCTCTGGCTATAGCTAATGGCAAGTCTGTGGCTATATTTATATTGAACTATATTATTTGTAGATATGGTGTACCCTCATCCATCATCACTAACAATGGGGGCCAATTCAAGAACAAGGACCTGAGAGAGTTATGGACCAAATTTAGGATCATTCAGCATTGGTCATCTATCTATTATCCCCAGGGTAATGGACAAGCAGAAGCTTCTAATAAGACAATTCTCAAAATCTTACATAGAACAGTTCATTAATCTGGTAGAGATTGGCACCTCCAGATTAATCTGGCTTTGTGGGCCTATAGAACAAGTATTCGAACACTAACAGGGGTCATTCCCTTTGCCTTGGTTTATGGAGCAGATGCAGTATTGCCTATTGAGGTCGAGATTCCAACATTACAAATCTCTCTGAGAGGCCTCACCACTGATGAAGAGAATAGAATATCCCAGCTTCAAGAGCTTGAGTTACTGGATGAACGTCGGAAGGTGGCATTCGATCATCTAAGAGCATACCAAAAGAGAATGTCTAAACCCTACAATAAGAAAGTTATACAAAGACAATTCTAAGTGGGTGATCTTGTTCTTAGAGAGAACCCTAAGAATCAGCAACAGCGGGTCCAGAAAGGAAAATTTGAACCAAACTAGCTTGGTCCGTATATCATTATTGCAGCATTTGGGTCTGGCGCTTATTGACTCTCCACCACTGAAGGAGAATAGCTCAAAGAGCCTATCAATGCTCTTCACTTGAATAAATTCTATAGCTGAGACATTTCTCGTATGCTCATGTACATACTTATTGGTCCTAAAAAAATCCAAAAAAAAATCATATATTGCAAAAGTTCTAAAAATTGCAAAAATGTCCTAAAAAATGATCATCTTAGTGAAAACTTGGTAAACAGACACTTTGATGTATCTATTATCTTGGTGAAAACCCAGTAAACAGGCACCTTGATAATAATAAAAAAAATATTCAAAATTTGAAAAAATACAAAAAAAAGAAATATTCAAAAATACAAAAAAAGAAATATTCAAAAATACAAAAAAAGAGAAAAGTACAAAAAAAAATTGAAAAAGAAGAAAAATGTGTCATTGATGAAAACCTAGTCAACAGGCGTCATGGTAGAAAAAATAGAATGTCTGCCAAGATGGTGAAAACCTGGTAAACAGGCACCTCTTATTTCCTAAAGCTATATCTCATCTCAACACCATTTGGCTCTTGCTTTCCTGCTTTAGTTTTCTTTCCTACTTTCCTGCTTTAGTTCATTTCCTACTTTAGTTTGCTAGCTCATGCACTTGCTTTCAGTTGTCTTCAATATTTTCCTTGACTCTTCATGAATTGGAACTAGTCACACTTGGGGGCACCTTCCTGGTCTAGGGGGCATTGTTCTATTGCTTTCGAAAGTTTTGTTTGTGCATCAGTCACCAGCGATTCTCGCTGCATCTGCCTGCTAATGCCTAGCTACTTTTTAGATTTCTCTCCTTGAGGATCTCTCATGTATCAGTTTCTAGTGGTTCCCACTATGCCTACCTACTGATACCTAGCTCTCATTTGAACCCCTCTCTTTTTGAATCTTTTCCTTACATCAGTCACCAATGGTTCTCACTGCGTCTGCCTGCTGATGTTTCCTTCGTGCTTAGTTCTCTCTTTCGAGAATCTTCCTTGTATTGGTCACCAGTGGTTCTCACTGTGTATGCCTGCTAATACTTGGTTAGCACTCTAATATCTTCTTGAGACTTTGTCTCTTGTAATGGTCACCAGTGGTTCCCATTGCGTCTGCCTACTGTTGCTATCCCATTGAGACTTCAAATGTTGTACGCTTCTGATTCGACTTCAATCCACTTGAACACAAACTTAAACTGAAACTAAAAACTGAATTTGTGTTCCTTTGAAGCATGCTAGGCTTTTTCTTTTGTGTGTTGTTCTTTCACTTTATCATTCCTCCTCGAGAAACTCTAAGATGTCTCCTTGAATGAGAGAAGCGAAGACTAGGGGCATGATCTTTTCCTTTACTTTTCATTTTCTGGTTTAGTTCCATTGATCCAAAGAATTCACATAAGAGGGGTGTCCATCTGTAAGAGCCTTCATCTCATATTGAATGGCCATGTGTACCTTGAATCCTTTTATATGGATGCATTGGTGAGGTTCCTTCTTCTCCTTGTCTGTTTTGAGTGATTTCTTTCTGCCACAAGTAAAATTGCTAACGCTCATCCTGCTAAGTGAATGTAAGGGTCATTGCGAGAAATCTTTGGCAAAGGAAAGAACTCTTGTGTTTCTGGTGTGTTTGTTCATAAGCAACATTCAAGTCATTCTAGCAATTGTTCTTTGATGCTTATGTTAACTTGCTAAAACAAAAGGAATAGGTGTTCAGGTCATTCCGGCTTCTTGTGCCTTAATGCTTACATCTCATTCCGACAAATCTAAGACTTATGTCATATTCATATTCTCATGATTGCAATGTCAGTGAGGGTTGTATGGCATCTTTTGAATGTCCTATGCCTAAAAGAACTCAATGATGATAAATACGATGAGTCCAACAACCAAGTCCTAGGGTTCGTGTTTAGTTTAGGCTTGCATTTTCATTCTAGGCTTGCATTGAGACTATGTTTTGGTGCTCTCTTGATTGTCTTCTTCTGGATCTCTTCATGAAAGGTTCTCATCTTTGTCCTAGTTTTGTCTTGGCTGCACAAGTGTCTAGTCCTTGCTCTCAATTTTTGCAACATCCTTTTGATTAGTACCTGTCATATATTGCTAAAATCTTGCACGAGATGATTAATATCCATATACATTTACATATTCATTTACATGTACATACATTATAAGCATAAATAAAATCATACATTTCATTCACTCATCTACCATCTATCATTGCATTTCACATTGCATATTCATATACCATCATAAAATAAAACATGTGCATCTCATACATATCTAATCCATACATCTAAAGCATCTAGGAAACATCTCATAAAACATCAACATTAAAGCAATATAAAACAAGTACGATGATATCAAAATTGTGATCTCATATATATATATATATATATATATATATATATATATATATATATATATATATATATATATATATATATATATATATATATATATCAGTAGGATCAATGTCATGTACAAAAGAAGGGTGTTACTCGAGCACAGTATAAAAAATGGAGCTACAATATATATCAAAAATATGCTAACTCTTCCTATCACCACCAAGAGGAGGAGGTGGCGGTGGTCCCTGTGCTGCTACCTACAGAGGTGGCATCGATCTCTGGGGAGGGGGCATCGGTCTCTGGGGAGGTGCCTGTTGTGGAGGTGTATGTTGTGGAGGTGCCTATGGTGGTCTTTGTGGTGCTCCTGCGTACTCAAAAAATTGAGGCACCTACTCTGATACATCTGGAACAGCTCTGCAATATGTTGCATAATAATAAGCTGCCTGAGCAGACTCATATCTGATCTCCAGTCATTCTCTCGCCAGCTCCTCACATAACTCTCTGATCTCCTGATCCTGATTGGCTATGCCAGTCTCCTATATGATGACTCAGGTATGGTAGTCATCTCTCTCACGATGAACCTTCCTGACCCTCTCCTAGCTCTTCCTGAGAGCCTCTTGCAACTGTGGTACCCCTTCTCCTATAGGACCATCTAGCATATCTGTATCATCGCTCAAAGGTGCCTGCTATGATGGATCCCCAATCCTCTACCTAGTAGATCTCTGCTGAGACCCATTGCTCCTAGCTCTGGCATCTAACCCCATAGTCCTCGGGGGGACGTCTATCTATACTGACCTGGGCCTCAATGCTCTTTGCCCAGGCTACTGTAATGGTACCTCCTGCTATATAGGTACATGTTGTTGCTACTGTTGTCCCTGTGGTCCCTACTATGCAACCTGCTATTGTACAGGCTATTGTACTAGTACCTACTATAATACCCCAAAAATGGGCTATAGATTCATTAACCTCCTACATCTATAAATTCAAATAAAATCAACATCAAAGTCCTAACCTAAAGCACATCGGCAAATTATCAAATCTTAATTGATTATCTTAAATTTTGCATCAGGGAATATTCCTAGTAATATTCCTATTTATCCTAATTATCTTTAATTTAATGATTATTTGGCGATAAATCTTATTTATCCTCAAGTTTGATTAATTGAATATTCTAAATATTTAATTAATTAGATTTAATACTGCCACTTAATTATTTAATTAGATTTATTCCTAAATTATATTATTTAATTCTGACAATAAAATAATTTATCCTATGACTAATTGATTAAATAAGAATTTAATTAATTAAAGTCAATTGTCAATTTTTAATAATATAGTTTTTGAATAAAAGTTTGATTTAATAATTGATTAACCCATAAATCAATTGTTTTATTTTTAAAATCAGTTAAGTTTAGGATAAATCACTTTATTTATTTATTTAATTTATAATTAATTATGCACATCCAAAAAGTAGTTAAACTTTAAATCAGAAAATCAATTCAAGTTGTTTTAAACTCAACTCTCTTTTGAGTTGAAAGCTGATCTCAACTTCTGATTTAAATCCAAAAAGCTGATTTGCATGATTTTGTGAGTTAATCTATCTCTAAATTCTTGATAACTCAAAAATCAACCTAAGTTTATCAAGAGTGATTTATGGCTTTTCCCATGCACCTCCAAAGCCCTGGATTTCTATAAAATCAAGGCTCAGCTCTTCATAATTCATCTCACAAGTTTGCATACTTACTCTGCCAAAATCAATCCATGAATTTGCACAATCACGCTAGCAAATTGATATCTGAAGAATTGAAGCTTCTTGCAAATCAATAACTTTTGTGAGATCAATCTTGTTTTTAATTCATTCTAGTTTCACATTTCATATCATTGTTAGATTAATTTG
This sequence comes from Chamaecyparis obtusa, assembly GCA_027943335.1. Classification (NCBI taxonomy): domain Eukaryota; kingdom Viridiplantae; phylum Streptophyta; class Pinopsida; order Cupressales; family Cupressaceae; genus Chamaecyparis; species Chamaecyparis obtusa. The sequence goes on from BSBK01003000.1 coordinate 3,413,533, forward strand.
CATATCAGTTTTTCATATAGAATAGATTCATAATCAATTTTCTATCATCATAAATTGTACCAAAAAACCAAAAATATAGATTAATTTGCATACATTTCATATCTAGATTCTGTATTCAAAACCTTCATTTAGGTGTCGTCAAGGTCACTGATCTCGGTATAATCTGAGAATACATACTCACATCTACTAGAAGGTAGTAAATCACCTGGTTAGTTTAGTTTCCATTTCATTGCACAATTTTGATTTTAGCTAACCTCTAATGTTTTACTAAAGTGTTGTGTCTACAGCTAGGTACAAAATTCACACACATTTTTGGTGCCCACCGTGGGGCCCTGAAATAGGTTTCCATTCAATTTCTATCAATTTCTATCATCTTCTTGTCATTTTCTGTTCCAAGCTATGATTTTTAATTTCTGTCTGTACAATTTTCATACAAGTTTTGTCAGAAACTCATACCAGGAAGGACCCACTATTGTACGATAGTTGATTTGATCAAGGATCGTACCATCAGAAACATAGTGTTGTTTGGAAGCTCTTTTGTCATATGATCTGATACCCATTATCGTATGAGTTTTTGGACTGTCATCTGGGAGGTGACCCACTGTCATACAAGTTTTAGTGCCAGGTTTCAATTGTCGTTTCAATTTTTTAGCTGGTTTTCCAGATTTGATTTCCAGATTTGGACTGACAGCTAACATTAACAATTGAAATTTGTTGTTTCTGATTGATTTCTGTTGATTTTGATTGGGAAAAGTGTGAGAATTGCTAAAAATAGGTAAAAATCTATTGAGCATGTTGTGAGGAATTCAGGTAATCTTCTCAACTGATAATGTTTTGATTTGGACTAAAACAAACATTTCACATGTCTGGCTTGTGTGACCTTTTATTTCTTTCATTTCACAGATTTCATTTTGGGCTATAAAAATGAACATAGATTTTCTTTTCAGCATCTTTTTTACACATAGTAAATAGGCCCTATGAACACTATTTGCGGTTCTTGAGAGAGTGGGTTTCTAGCGAAACTCTTCTCAATGAAGGAACCCTTATAGGTAGGGAGGTTACTGAGAGTGTCTCACATTCTACTAGATTTGTGCGTCTTCAACTTCTGATTGATACATTCTCTCTTTGGAGAGGTTGATAGATCATAAGTGGTTGAAATCATAGATCTTTGTGAGATAATCTTGTTCTTAGCATGTCGGATTAATCTTTCTACTTTGTTTTGGTTAAAAGTGAAAAGGCTAGAGGTCTATGCTCTACTCCCTTTTTGGGTAGTATCAAAAACTCAAATCCTTAAATCTGGAACCAGTCTCCATGTGGTATCTTTTGTGAGTCACCTTTAGAGAAGGTTAACCATAGAGGACATTCCCTTAATTGGGTCAACCACATTGATAGAACCTCAAGCGGTAATATCCATTTTCACCGTGGTAGCAGCAGCTGCTATATAAATGTCCTTGTGGAGGAAATCTTCACAGGTGTGGTCTCTTGTTGGGATGTCAGATCTCCCTAGCAGCTCCTAATTGATTAATTTCTTGGACTGTGTCAAAACCCTGGTGCACCTGGATTGGAGTTTTCCCTATTGAGATCATAAAAGTTGCAAAGTCAAACCATTACCACAAACCCTAGTGAGGCCAAATTTTCATTTGCTAGGAATATGTGCGTTATTGCAAAACTTTTTGGAACATACACTGTTAGCACTCCTAAGGATTAGCACAATTCAGTCACTTGATTGTTCATGTGCAGGGTTTCTTTGTCCCCTGTTCATTATTTTCAGCCGTGCTTGAAATCATTTACTTGTTGTTTTGCGTGCTTTCTTATCTATTTGGTTATTGAAAATGAACGAATCTACTACAATCTTCAAATCTTGACAGTGAAATTTGCAAACAATCTAAAATTGAAAACCTAAAAATTGCAAAATCTGATGTCAAACACCTCTCTAGAGTCAAAATTCATCTCATAAGGTCAGAAAGTCATACGAGTTTTGGAAATTTTCATTTCATGACTCCCCTACTATCGTATAGTATTTGGTATATTGTCATACGACTTTTGTTGTCAGTCAATCTGAAAAAGTCAAAAACCCTGCTATCAACTATCGTGTGAGTTTTGCAATATTCGTACGAGTTTTTCAAGTGTCATTTCATACCCTACCCACTGTCGTATGAGCTTGTAGAAAGTAATTTGACAAATTTTGAAAATTTCCATAAAGTTGTCAGAATTGCCAAATACCCAGCTTTTTCAGCCTATTTCAAGAATCTGTCAAACAAATCACTATGTCAGGAATAGAGCAGCAACTACTGAGAATCCAATCATTTTCCTAAAGTGGCCTTTTGAATCTGATTCAACCTTCTGTTTAATCGATTTGGGTCTTTCTCATCTTGTGTCAAAACCTTATCATAACTATCAATCTTCAATCAATCTTCAAAATGGCTAAGTGTTGTGAACTTGTGTTTGCTATCTTTTGGGCATCTACCCATACATCCAGGGCATAGTATCCTTCATCTAAGTCCAATCTCAACTTCAATCAATCAAACCCTCATAAGGTTGCATCATCTGATCTTCTTGAATCAATTCATTCTTCAGTTGTCTCCATCTTATTCTTTTGCTTCACCCAAGGTTAATGGTGAAAACTAGAGCTTCCTCACACAAGAAATCAGGAGAAATATCTCATACCTTACCTTTCACTCATATCCAGGGTCCAACTCTTGAACAACTCTACAATTTTGGTCTTTACAAAGATGATGGTCTTGGCAACTTTCGATTAAAAACTGGTTACATACCTCCACCATCAACTCACGGAGGTAATAAAAAAACTCCTCCTTGATCTATCTCAGGGAGTCCTAAAACTCCTACCATGTCTCAAGTAGGGACAAACCATGGCTCTCAAAGAGCTCAATCTCAACATGGTGCAGATCAAGAACTCACACCTAAAGAAATTGCTCAGTATCAAAATGATGATGACTTCAAAAGAATGATGAAACATTTCTTGAAAGAAGATAGAGAAACATACTTTCTAGAGTTATCTCATCAAGGAGCTAAACTTCCTCCCAAATTTAATGTGGAAGATATCATTACACATGAGGAAAAAACTCCACTCATAGCTATGATGAAATAGATGCATGCCATGCAAGTCAAACTTAATAAACTTGAGAAAGAAAAGGAACCCAAGGAGTTCTCCATGGAGGCTCTATGTCCTTTTCCATTTGACAAAGACTTGTACATGCCACCATTCCCAAAAAGAGTGGAGATACCTAAATATGATAAGCATGATGGACACTCTGATCCTCAAGATCATGTTAGAGAATTCTACATGCAATATATGGAGTTCATGCACAAACCAACCTATATGATGTGTCTCTTTCCTCGATCTCTGGGGGGAGCAACCATTCATTGGTTCTGTAGATTGCCTTCTACTATCAAAACTTTTGAGGAGTTGATCAAATTGTTCTATCAGCAATACTCCTACAATATTCAACGTCTCGTCACCATGATTGACATCTGCAATCTCAAACAATATCCAGGAGAACCATTCTTGACATTTCTCAAGAGATGGAGGAAGAAATTCTCTCTATATGCTAGGCCTATTCCAAAAACTGAGAAACAGGAAATCTTCATCAATAATCTTATCCCAGAGATCAACTACCCTTTACAAATGCAAGATCATACATCTTTTGATAAGATGGTGGACAATGTGATCAAAATTGAAAAAGTACTCGTGAAAAAAGGAGGCATCACACTTCAAAAGGACAAGTACGAATCTAGATCCAATTCTAAAGACAAGAACAAAAACTAGAATAGGAATAAAGGCATCATCATAGATGGCATTGTTGATACTATTCATGCCCCATCAAAGGCACTAGCTTTCAATATAACCATTGGTACCCAAGCCATCAAAGCTTCAGAACAAAAGGTGTCTGAACCATCTCAAAAGAAGCCAGAGTACAAATCTTGGTCCGCTGATAATAAATGAAAGTTCACTCCTCTTGGAGAATCTTTGGAATCAGCTATGAGAACTATGATGGCTAATAACATCATCTCTTTTCCTAAGATCTGACAATCTGATCCTGACCCTAAGCCAAAATGGTGGAGAGAGAATGAATTTTGTGATTTCCATCGGGGTAAAGGTCACAAAACTAATAACTGCTTACACTTGAAACATACTATTCAAGATAAAATTGATAATGGAGACATAACAATTGACAATCATAAGAGCAATAATGATCATACAGCATTCATAGAACCATTTTTGAAACATGGTCAAGAAGTTTCATCTTATTAGCCTAATATGGGGGCAAAGGTCAATTATGCTTACCCTGGAAATAATGTTGTTATCAATATGGTTGAACCCTATCTCTCTGAGCATTGCAATGTCATCACAATTGTGCAAAGGAATAGAGATCATCCTTCAGCCAACATAATTACTTGATCACAAGCTCAGGCACATCTGAAAGGACAAATCCTAGATTCATCAAATGTCCCTAAGATGCCCTTCAATCTTTCTTCCGCTTCCAAACAGAAGGCTGCTTCTAAATCTTCCAATCCTAAAGATACAAGGCCAACATCTTATAGCATTGTTCAATAACTCCAACACACTAATGCAAAAATCTCCATGTTTGAGTTGCTTCGAATATCTCCATCTCATAGAGCTATTCTAGACAAAGCTTTTCTTGGATCCAATGTTCCTAACAACCTTGTGTTAGACAGGTTCCAGACTATGGTTGGACATCTTACATTCCACAATGCGTCTCCTTTTTAGAGGAAGATGACAACTCCTTGAGTCATCCACATAACCAGCCCTTGCATATAGAAGTCTTGATCCAGAACTGTAGAGTCAAATGTGTGTTGATAGATGGAGGCACTGGCCTAAACATTTGTTCTTACAGCTTGATCACACAATTGGAATTTTTAGAATTGGCTATTGATCCTAGAAAGAAAATAACTATAAAAGCCTATTATGAACAAGAAAGATCTTCTAAAGGCACCATTTTCTTACCTATCAGAGAAGGTCTGGTTATCAGGGATACTATATGTCAAGTTCTTGATCTACCTTTGGCTTACAACATTATTCTAGGGAGACCATGGATACATGAAATGAAAGCTATTCCTTCTACATTCCACCAATGTTTGAAATTTCCTTATGAAGGAGTAGAGGTCACTATTCTAGTGGACATATCCACCACTTGCAATATATTGAAGGAAAGTGTGGATAAACTTGTGCCTAATAATAGAGAATCTTCCATTAAGTCAACAAAAGAAGCTACCACATCTAAAATGGAAGACATTGCAAAAGAGGTCAATATCAAATAAAATGGTATGGGAGAATATACTATAGATCTAGTCTTATCTTTGACATCTCTCCCTATCTCACCTAAGTCTTATGGACAGTCTTTAAAATAATCTAAACCAGACTCTAAAGAACCTCTTGAGGCATATAAAAGAAATTTTGTGGCAGAACAAGTCTCCAAGCAAGAATTTGAAGAAGATGAAGCTGTGCTTGAATGGCTATACAAGGATGAACCTGAATCTCAAGTTGTTCAAACTAATGACTCTATAGTATCCAAAATTCCTTCTAAATCATATGGCCCAAGGGGTAAATTGATAGCTAAAATGGGATATCCAGGTAAAGGACCTCTAGGAATCAGAGGAAAAGGTCTTATGACACCTATTTCACATACTAGTAGGGAAAACAAAGATATTGTTGGCTTAGGCTTTAAAAAGAAACCCTTCCACCTCAAAGGTAATTGTTCTCATGTCATAGAGCAGATCACACTAGGAGAACCCCTTCTTAAGAAGGAAGAAACTGAACCATCAGATAGTGATTCAGATAGCTCAAAACTTATTCATTATGAGTGTTTGCCTAAGGAAATCAAAGACCTCCTTGAAGCCGAAGATGATCCAATAAAAATAATTAATGTAGTAGAAACATAAGAACCTACTAAAGAGCAAGAGATAGTTGCAACACAAGAACTAGCTAGTCCCAAGGCTAATCAAATGGACCAAGAGGAAAGTGATAGTTATTTTGAAATAGATTCCCATGAGTATGAATTCAAATCAGAAATTGAGGGTCACCCTTTTTGGGGTATTCATCCTGACTTTACACATGTTCTAAGATTTCCTAGAGGTCCTAAGTCAGAAGATGAATCAAATGACTATGAATGGGGAGTCATTCCAAAGGAAGATGAGTTTATCATGGAAAAACATGTTGATGTTATTCACCAATATGCACCTAAACCCAACGTAAGTCAAGAGAAAAGTAATGAACTTAATGAGTCTGATCCACCTATGGCTAAATTGGACTCCCATAATGACATTGAGCCTATTCATGAATTGAATGTCTTAAGTTGTAATTCACCTTTAAACTCGAGCATCGAGTTAGGACTGATGATGATGGATCCATATTTGTAAACACTATCTCCCAATCTTTCCCCATTTTGACTATCCAACATCCTGATCTTCTAGACCAAACCTCCACAAATCCGAGCCATGGTATCTATACTTTTCCAAATGACTATGCCCTTGCGACCTCAATGTAGTTGAACATATGAGGACTTCCATCAATGAACCAAGCGTCGGCATGATGGAGTCAGACATCAAGTATCTTAGTCAAAAGAATAAAAATAAAAATAAAAGGAGTTTTGAGGGTGAAAACCACTTTGTGGCAGTCTCAAAACCTACAAAAGTAAAAATAAAAGACATATCCAAAGGTGAAAACCTCTCTAAGGTGCCTAAGGATGAGATATTTGATGTCCTTCTGAGTCATTTATAGGATAAATCTCCAGTTCTAATTGAGCCCACTCAATCCATCAACTTGAGAACAACAGAAGAACCACAATTGATTCATGTAGCACAATCTTTATCAGCGGAAGAAAAGAAAAAATTTACAACATTCCTAACAGAGAATAAGATCAACTTTGCATGGAAATATTCAGATATGCTAGGGTTGGATCCTGATCTTATAATGCACCATTTATCTATAGCTCCAAACGTTAAACCTGTTAAGCAAAAATTAAGAAAGATGCATCCACATTTACACTCTTGGTAAAAGCTGAATTAGAGAAGCTCCTAAAAGCCGGATTTATCTAAGTTATTGATTATGTAGAATGGATCTCTAATATTGTACCCATTTCTAAACCAAACAAATCAATAAGAGTGTACACCAATTTCAGAGATGTAAATAGAGCATGCCCTAAGGATGATTTTCCACTACCTAACATTGATATGATAGTGGACATGACTGCGGGTTTTAAGATGTATTCTTTAATGGATGGTTTTTCTAGATATAATCAAATCAAAATTACTCCAGAAGATCAAGAGAAAACTACTTTCACATGTGCATGGGGCACCTTCTATTGGAATGTGATGCCATTTGGGCTTAAGAATGCTGGTGCTACATATTAGAGAGCTATGACATCTATTTTCCATGACATGATGCATAGGACTATGGAGGATTATGTTGATGATACTTTAGCAAAATCTATGATTAGAACTGAACATCTAAATGACTTGAGCAAGATTCTTGATAGAATGGAAAAATTTAGTCTCAGACTAAATCCTAAGAAGTGTGCTTTTGGTGTTACTTCTGGAAAGCTCTTAGGATACATAGTTTCAAAGAATGGCATTGAAGTTGATCTAGCTAAAGTAAAGGCTATAATGGAGATGCAACCTCCCAAGAACATCAATCAAATGAGGACATTGCAAGGGAGAGTTAAATCTATCAAATCCTCCTATCTTGATGCCTCCTATTCAAGGGAAGCCATTGATCTTATATGTCTCCACAACAGATACATCACTGGGGGCATTACTAGCACAACATGATGTGAATAAAAAGGAAAGAGCTATATACTATATCAGTAGAACATTGGTGGCATATGAAAAGAACTATTCTATGATTGAAAAGGCTTTTCTAGCTATGATCTTTGCATCACAAAAATTGAGACACTACATGTTAGCTCATACCACTCAATTAGTAGCTAAGATTGATCCACTAAAGTACCTACTCAACAAAGCTACTCTAACTAGTAGATTAGCTAAATGGGTCATGCTCTTAAGTGAATTTGACATTGAATATGTGGAAAGATAAGCTATAAAAAGATAGGTAATTGCTGATCAATTGGCTGATGCACCCATGATTGATGATACACCAATGCGAATGAAATTTCTAGATTCCTCTATCATGACTCTTTCTTCTAGAGAATGGCAGTTATTCTTTGATGGCTCCTATACATAGAATAGATCAGGAGCAGGCATATTATTTATAACTCCTCAAGGATACTCCATACCTAAAGCATTCAGATTAAAGTTCCCTTGCATAAACAATATTGCATAATATGAAGCCCTTCTTAATGGCATGAAACTAGCAATAGAATGGAGAGTGACAGCAATACACATTCATGGAGACTCTCAACTTGTTATCCATCAAGTCAATGATGTGTACCAAACTAAAGATGAAAATCTCATTCCATACAAAAGAATGGTAGATGATCTAAAGAAGTATTTCATATCTATCACATTTGAGCAAATTCCTAGAATAGAGAACAAGGTTGTCGATACAATGGCAATGCTATCTACTCTATTATAGCAGCCTAAACATGAGCTATGCTGAGTTCCTGGTCGAAGCACTATCTTATCCTGCATATGACTCCCTCGAAACCTACATGATTTGCACAGTTGTAGGTCATGATTCATCCAGATATAAAAACCTATTCTCCCTTCTCAAAGACCAAATCATTCCTAATACCTTCAACCGCCATGAAAAGAGATACCTTATCCGTAATGCCTCCCGATATGTCATCATTGGTCATGATCTTTACAAATGAGGTCTAGATGGTATGCTCCATATATGTTTAGAATAGGAAGAGTCTCAACGTGTGTTAGAGGAAGTCCATGAGGGTATATGTGGGTCAAACTCAAATGGTTTAACACTAGCTCGAAAACATATTAGGGCTAGGTACTATTGGCCTGAAATGGAGAAAGAGTCTATCAAGTTTGCTAAAAAATGTCAAAAGTGCCAAGTGCATGGCAACTTAATTCATGCTCCAGGGAGAGATCTAATTCCCTTTACTAAACAATGGCCTTTTCACCAATGGACATTTGATCTTATAGGATCTATAGATCCTCATTCTTCTAATGGACATACCCATATAATCATAGCTATAGATTATTTTACAAAATGGGTAGAAGTAGTCCCTTTGACTCAAGCAACTAGAAAAAAAATATCTATGTTCATCTTGAACTATATCATATACAGATATGGGATCCCACATTCTATAATCACAGATAATGGGGGATAATTCAAAAACAAAGACTTAGATGATCTATGTGCCAAATTCAAGATTACACAACATTGGTCATCTATCTACTATCCTCAAGGAAATGGACAAGCAGAAGCTTCTAACAAGAATTTATTGAAAATATTGCACCGTATAGTTAATAAAATAGGAAGAGACTGACATCACATGATCAATCCAGCTCTCTAGGCCTATAGAAAAAGTATCAGAATGCCTACTGGGACTACACCTTTTGCTTTAGTTTATGGGTATGAAGCGGTACTACCTATTGAGGTTGAAATCCTATCACTAAGAATTAGAATGCATGGTCTAGTAACTGATGATGAATACAGAGTGTCTAGGTTGCAAGAACTTGAACTACTAGATGAGCATAGAAAAGTAGAGTATGATCATCTCAGAGTGTATCAGAAGAGAATGTCTAGAGGCTACAACAAGAAAGTTAGACACAGAGAATTTCAGGTTGGTGATCTAGTCTTGAGAGAGAATCCTAAAAATCAATCACATAGAGAGCGCAAGGGGAAGTTTGAACCCAACTGGCTGGGTCCCTTTTTTATCACTGCTAATTTTGGCTCTAGTGCCTATCAACTCTCAATGATTGAAGGAGAACAGCTTTGAGAACCAATCAATGTTCTCCATCTGAAGAAATTATATGCCTAAGGCATTCAGTCTATGGAAAATTGTCCTGAAAAAATCTTACAAAATTGAAAAAAGTCCTGAAAAAAATGAACATCTTGATGAAAACCTAGCAATAGGCACCTTGATGATTCACAAAAAAAAGTAAAAAAACATCAAAAGTACAAAAAAATTGAAAAAATGATGAAAAGTACAAAAAAAAATGAGAAAAAGAAAAAGTGCCTTGGTGAAAACCTGGAAACAGGTGCCTTGGTAGAAAAAATAGAATCTCTGCCAAGATGGTGAAAATCTAGCAAATAGGTGCCACTTGTTTCAAAACGCTCCATCTATCAGCACAATCTTGGTCTTTCCTAGCTTTCAATCTTTCTTTAGTTTGTACATATCTCCCAGTTTGTTTATGCATTCCTATTTTCAATAAAGTTGGTCTATGTACCATCAGCACAAGCGTCTGTATCTTATCAATGCTTAACACTTGGGGGCAATCAATGTCATATCCTATGGCCTCCAGTACATCTTAGATGAGTCATATCTAGTTAGAGTCCTTTGAAGCTTTATCTTGAGTCAGTCAGTCTATCTCATCTCCAGAAAGGATTTTGTATCTACAACAATGCAATCAAACACAAACTGAAAGCAATCTATGCTTTTTACATGCTTTTATCTCCTTATATGCTTACTGATTCACATTGAGATTTTTGCATATTTTGTTCCCACGAGCTCTTCGATGATGTCCTTTACAAGATTTAGAGAGTGATGACTGGGGGCATAATCTTTTCTTTGTTTTCTTCTTGTATGTGAAAATCTAACAACTTTGGAAATTTTGGATTGAAATGGTGTCCGACTATAAGAGCCTCTATCTCGAATTGGATGGCCATGCATACCTCGACCATTGATACCTAGAAAATTCAAGGAAGTTTGATCTAACTGTTGTCTTTTTTGAGTGAATTCTTTCTCCTATTGTGAAATGTGATCTTACCTAAGGATGTGAATGATAAAGGGTCACTACGGGTAATTCACATTGGATTTAGAATGATATCTTGACTATTTGATGTGTTTGTAATGCAAGGCATATTCAGGTCATCACGACATTTATGTTTTGATGCTTATACAAATTGCTATATCAAAATGGACATGATATTCAGGTCATCCTGGCGCTTATGCATTGGTGCTTATATCTAATCCGACATTCTGAAAACAAAATCAATATTCATATGTCTATGGTTTTCTAGCCAATGGGTGTTGTATGGATTCTTTAGCATAAAAATCAATATTCATATGTCTATGGTTTCATAACTAGTGGGCATTGTATTGATTTATCCAGTTACCTAAAAATTCAATGATGAGAATGACTGACACATGATCAGTGACTAGGTCCTAGGTTTGCATTTCATTCTGCATGTCATTTTGCATTTTGCACTTTGCATGATCTCACAAATTGCTTGAGCACTTAAACGATTCTTCAACAATTCTCCTAATCTAAACTTAAATTGGAAACAAAGAGTTGAGTCTCATATGAAGTTTTCTCCAACGAAACAACAAGTAGAATCCTTTTTCAGGATCAAAATCAAAATTTGAGATCGTTTATATTATTCACTACTTGCATAATCGACCTTCAGACATGATAGAAACCCATTTTTCAAATTAACTGATTATCTTACATCAAACTATCAAAATTTCAACTTGGTCAACTCATGGTTTCACCTAGTCAAACTTGGTCTCCAGGACCTCTAAATGATGTAGAACGTGTTCTCAAACGTGTATAACCACTTCTCAAATCAATTAACATGCTTCTCAAACTATAACGCTGACTTTTCTTGTCAGATTTCAATTTTTATCCCGAAGGGGGCATGGTATTGCACATAATTCAAAGTCTGTAATATAAATCTAAAATCATATCTTTCCTCAGTAATCGAGACAACAACCATGTCTACTTGTTGATTCATCAAAAGACCTCATCGCTTGGGGCAAATAAATCATCGCTTGGGGCATATCAGATTCATCAAGATCCATATCAATCTGGTATTCTCTTAATCTTGTAAACTATATCAGTTTTTCGTTACCATCGGTTCATTAGTGTTATTTCCTTGGTTCTTCATAATTGAAGGGTTCAGATGTGATACCAATGTGATTCTTATTGACAATCAGGTCTGGAATCAGTCACTCACTTCTTTGCAATCATAAGGTTCAAAATTAGGTGTTTTGACACTTCTTCACAATCATCGGTTCATTACCGTTATACTTAACATTATCTTTGGTCATTCAGGACCTAATATCTTCGAATCTTTCAATTAGTTACTGTCTCATATCACAATTTTTGTTTCATATCAATTTCAATTTCAAACATCAGTTTCAACATCATACACAGACTGTCTTTGAACCACTTCACTTCGCATAGTAATTCAAAGAGGGGCAAAATGTAATACCCCCAAAATGGGCTATAGGTTCATTAACCTCCTACATCTACAAATTTAAATGAAATCAACATCAAAGTCCTAACCTAAGGCACATCGGCACATTATTGAATCTTAATTGATTATCTTAAATTCTGCATCAGGGAATATTCCTAGTAATATTCCTATTTATCCTAATTATCTTTAATTTAATTATTATTTGGCGATAAATCTTATTTATCCTAAAGTTTGATTAACTGAATATTCTAAATATTTAATTAATTAGATTTAATACTGCCACTTAATTATTTAATTAGATTTAATTATATTTATTCCTAAATTGTATTATTTAATTCTAACAATAAAATCATTTATCCTATGACTAATTGATTAAATAAGAATTTAATTAATTAAAGTCAATTATCAATTTTTAATAAAATAGTTTTTGAATAAAAGTTTGATTTAATAATTGATTAACCCATAAATCAATTGTTTTATTTTTAAAATCAGTTAAGTTGAGGATAAATCACTTTATTTATTTATTTAATTCATAATTAATTATGCACATCCAAAAAGTAGTTAAACTTTAAATCAGGAAATCAATTCAAGTTGTTTTAAACTCAACTCTCTTTTGAGTTGAAAGCTGATCTCAACTTCTGATTTAAATCAAAAAAGATGATTTGCATGATTTTGTGAGTTAATCTATCTCTAAATTCTTAATAACTCAAAAATCAACCTAAGTTTATCAAGAGTGATTTATGGCTTTTCCCATGCACCTCCAAAGCCCTAGATTTCTATAAAATCAAGGCTTAGCTCTTCATAATTCATCTCACAAGTTTGCATACTTACTCTGCCAAAATCAATCCATGAATTTGCACAATCATGTTGGCAAATTGATATCTGAAGAATTGAAGCTTCTTGCGATCAACAACTTTTGTGAGATCAATCTTGTTTTTAATTCATTCTAGTTTCACATTTCATATCATTGTTAGATTAATTTGCATATCAGTTTTTCATATAGAATAGATTCATAATCAGTTTTCTATCATCATAAATTGTACAGAAAAACCAAAAATATAGATTAATTTGCATACATTTCATATCTAGATTCTGCATTCAAAACCTTTGTTTAGGTGTCATCAAGGTCACTGATCTCAGTATAATCTAAGAATACATACTCGCATCTACTAGAAGGCAATAAATCACCTGGTTAGTTTAGTTTCCATTTCATTGCATGATTTTGATTTTAGCTAATCTCTAATGTTTTACTGAAGTGTTGTGTCTATAGCTAGGTACAAAATTCACAAACACACTATTGTGCTGGTACCTACTATTGTGCTCCCATCCCTATCAGATCTGTAAATCTAAGAAATGGATGGGCTAGGTAGTGGTCCCTATATGTAGGTGTCATCCCTGCATTGGTGACGTCCACCATGTAATCCCATCGGGCCTGAGGAATGCGTGCCTCAATCGCACATCTACCTGGATCTAGTCTCAGATGCCACCCCTTCTTCTCCTCATCGGTGAAGCAGGCATAGGGGCAGTACTCCTGGGAGATGTCCTATTGTCTCCCAAACTGATGCAGGACACATGTAACAAGGAAGCACTCAATAATGGTAACACTACGTCCAATCAATGGATGTGAAACAAACATGTAAGAAAGCTCTCTCTAAGCATCATCCCATGGCTCAGTAGCAACCCATGGTCTCCAGACAACAACCGCCATATCATCGAGCTATCTACGCCACTGCTCTATCTTACCCAACAATGGCTAAGTAATCAAACCTGCGTACCTGTATATATATGGCTCAAGAGCCTACCGTGTATCATGATAAATCAGTCTACAAATAGGGAGATGCTCCCAGGCCCAGATCTAAAGAATGAAGATGCATGTTGCCATGGTCCTCGTGCCATGATATATGATCTCATGCATCTCATGGTACATATGGGTGAGCATGCACTCCCCCATCCGAATCTAACTATTGGTATGGCCAACATCCTCTACAACATCGACCCCCAGCCACACTCCAAACCATGCTGACCTTGAACGGGAGCTAGATAACAACTCAGAAACATAGCGAGAATGATGGAAAATGGATGAGCACCATTGTACCTATAGATCAAATCCTCCCAAGAGATGGTCTGGCCCATCACTAGATCATCTCAAAATGTAGTCCTCAATGCCACTGTGCCTACCCGCGGCTGAACATCGTACTCTACTCTGGCACCATGGACAGGTATCCGCAAGATCCTATATATATCCTTGGGAGTGACTACCATCTCCCCTAGCGACAAATGGAAGGTGTTCATCTCCAAATGGAAATTCTCTACAAGTGCACCAAGAAGCCCGTGATTTACCCGAATGTTGGGTATATCACACAAGTATCCTAGACCGAGTCCCTCAATATGAGCACTCTCCACATATGTCAATCTCTATATCAATGTGGTGACCATTGGATGATGTGATTGGAAGACGACGTCGAGGAAGTCAACCTACAAAGCAAGCGATGACATTGGATCAGTATCTCAATATGGTGGTTTTTACCACAACAATAGCAAATGCAGCAATGCATCTATCCTAGACATGACTCTGTGATGCTCTACTTGGCTGATTTCATGCAAATTTGGCAAATTCAAGTAAAAGTTTTACAACACTGTAGCAGCTTTTTGCATGAGGAAACTGTTCCCTCATGCGAGACGGGACCTTCTCCTACACGACAATGTGAAAGTTTGCACGACATGATCGAGTGATCCGCACGAGACTCCAGACAGACTCCAGGTGAGGAAACCCTAACCTATGTGAGGAAACCATTTCCTCACGTGAGGGGTGACCTAGGCCTGTGTGAGGAAACTATTTCCCCATGTGAGACTTGAAGAACATGCTCCTAAAGTTGTCAAATCTACCCTAAATCGACCTAGAATGTAGTATGAATTAAAATGTAAGGAGGTTTATCGACTACTCACAGGTTGGTCATACTCCAGCGACCAGGCGTGTCATTGTGAGCACTTAAATCAATGCATGTGCACTGGAAGGCCCTCCATTCTCTCTCTCAGAGCTCCAAATCACAAGAAGACAAAAGTGAATAATGAATTGAAAATGACACCTCCGGGCCTTATATAGCTTTTTGACCTAATTTTCAAAGTCCTTTGTTTTGCATGAAAATTGCACCCTTGGCTAAATCGACTGCTCTGAATCCATTTTCGAGATTGAAATTGAAATCTGACATCTCTAGATAGCTCAAAATTACATTTTAATTTATGGGACCCTTTGGGATCTGACACTTGTGCAGTCAGCCTCCTGGCGTCATTTTCCTACCAGATCCTCATCTTTGCATCATTTTCTTGAGATCTTCAATGTTTTCATCAAAGTCAACTCTAGTCAAATTTGGTCAAACTTGGTCAGCAGGGCCTCCTGATCACTCCAAATCGCTTCTGCAGCTTCTCAAATCTAGTTTGATTGCTTCTACTCTGCAACCTCTTGTTGTTAATCATCCTTCTGATATGTCATCTTTCAATTTCACTCCCGAGGGGGCAGGATGATTGCATCATTTGAATCTTGTTGAACTAGTCTCATTTTAATCTGATCTAAATCAAAGTCTTCACTACTTGGGACATCTCTTCACTAGGGGCATCTTCATGCCTCACATCTAGTCATCTGGTAATCTATCTTTTAGGTATCTGAGCAATCTAACTTGGATCCTCAGGAATCAAGCTTCATTCTGGAGATGGTTCTCAAAATCTCATTAGGTATTGGGGCAATCTAACCCTAATTCCTGAAAGTCAAGCTTTGTTCTGGAGATGGCTCTCGAAATCTCTTTTGGACCATTATCTGGGCAATCTAACCTGGGTCTCAGAGGGCTAAGCTTCGTATTGGGGCAATCTAACCCTGATTTTGGAAATTAGTCCTAAATCTGCATCTGTCATCATTTGATCAATGGGCATTGGGGCAATCTAACCCCGATTCCAGTCTCTTCTCAAGATTTCTTTTACACCGTTGTATTTTCAATCTAACTTAGACTTCGAAGAATCATGCTTCGTTCTGGAGGTGGTTCTACAATTTGATCTATTTTGGTGTCTTTGCATCCTAACCTTGACTTCTGAGGGTTAAGCTTCATTCTGGGGATAATCCTGAAATCTTATTTGTCGCATCAGACTATTCTTTGAATCAACGTACTACTCACACATCAATTCAAAGAGGGGAAAATGTAATACCCCAAAATTGGCACCTAATAATTTCAATCAATTTTGGTGCATTTTCTTCAATTTCACATCTTCAAAGTCCTATTTTACTAGGCAATTTTCTCTATCCTACCTGACTTTATTTTGACTTGATGTCAATTGCAAAAACCCTAATTTGCATTAATCTCACAACATAATTAATTCCTAAAGTATTCGACTTTATTAGCTAAAAAACCCCTATGATAAATTAATTTAATTCTAAAGTCCTAAGTGCTTTAAATTAAATTAAAACCCACCCCTTTAGCTAATACACATAAAAAAAGGAATTAATTTTATTTAGTTATTTGAATGGACACCTCTTTATTTGAATTTAATAATTCAAATTACTCAAAAGGTCACCCATAGGTGGCAAAAATTCATTCTCTTAATTAAATAAATCTTTCAATATGTGTCTCAATTAGGAATGAAGAGGCAACTATTCATTTTCAAGAACCTCTTCATTCTCTCCCCAGGTTTGTCTATTTAATAAACCTTCTCCTTTATTCCAAAAAGACAATTGTGAGAGTAATTAAACTATAGTAAATTTTAGTCTCAATTTCATATTTTCAAGTTTTCAATTGCAATTAGCTTAATTTCTCATTTAGTATAGTATTGCACTCTCATTTAGATTAATTTGTTTATTGCAATTAGACTAATCTCATATTTCCTTTATTTCTATTTAGATTAGTTTGCATTATCATATTTCTTTCAAGCTTTTAGATTAATTGCACTTATCATTCTAGCTTAATTTCATTATTGTTTACCTTTTCAAGCTTTGAAAATCCTTCATATTAGCTTGGTCTTAAGGTTGTTGACTCTCATTCTGAGATTAATCAAACACCCCAATTAATTAGAAGGCAACAGGTCAAATCAATAGAATCGTGCAAATGGGTAATTCATACTCAATTTCATGATTCGATGATCGAGCAATGACTATGTTGTGTTTGTAGCTAGATTCAAGGTCCACGTTTAGCTTATAATAACTACCAACATCTCCCTTCAGGATTTGTGACATGGTTTAACAACCTCTTGTGTTCTATAAGTCTAGTGGTTGTATCGGGCATTAACAGGTTGATCTTTTGATGCTACAGGAATCACTACTTGTAACAAGTGGTATCAGAGCTTGGTCACAGGTTCGAATCCCCTCAGGTGATGTTGAGGGGGGGATTGTTGGACTAACCACCAATGTCTCCCTTCAGGATTCATGACATGGTTTAACATCCTCCTATTTTCTATAAGTCTAGTGGTTGTATCAGGCATTAACAGGTCGATCTTTTGATGCAATGGCAACCACTACTTGTAACAAGTATGTATTTAAAATGTGCAAGCTTAGATAAAGTGGACCTGTGAACTATTTGACCTCATTCTATAATTGTAGTATATGCAAATTTTAGAAGCATAGACAAGGCACATAAATTTTTTGGCATAGTGCTTCAAAGAAATTTGTTCTCATGGAATGCCTTGATTGTGAGATACTAACAAAATGGATTGAGGATATCTTTTGAGGTTCATATAGTGTCAAAAAATCTAAATGATGGGTTGTAAACACTCATAAAACCCTTAGAAACCTAAAATATTTATAATTTATTTATCTAATACCATGGATCAAGTCTTAATGACATGAATAGTTCCAATCAAAGCAATTTTGTGGCATTCAAATCCTTTGCGAAGAAGAGCATTCATACTTACAAAATCAATTTTGTCAATGATTGATTCCATGCATGTCATGCTCTTTTTCCAAATGCAATATTGTTCAATGGCCTTAGTAAGTTCCTTGTCGCTAGTGATGCTATAGATGTTAACACAAACATGGAAGAGATGTCAACATTGACATTGTGTCAAATAATACTTTGATGAGATCCATATCAAGCACTTCTAAAATAGCCATCAAGATATTAACACCTTGGAAGAATAAAATATTCTCAACTTAGCATTGATAATCTCTACAAGGATGACTAATGAGAAGGTCCTTAAAAAATTCCAATTTCCTTGTTGTGGTGACAATAATTTTACTCCAAGCTTACAAATTGAACATGGGCACCTCTTCAATTTTAATACTTAAATGGGTTGATTATTGGCTAAAGACACTAGAACTTTACAAGACCCTTCTATAATCATGGTGACAGAGTCACATAATAGAAATGAAAACCAAAACATTTAATAATAAATATCTCATCTCATTACATAGACACAAAGACAATTCACCATTCTATAAATAACAAATCAATCATTCAATTATTTTTGTGGAATAGAGGTACATTGTTCGGTCCCCATGACAAACCCAATAGTCCTCTATCAAGTCAATCTATTATTCAATGTATTAATTTGGAAAATTTTTAATTGATGGCTCACATACAATAAAAACCCTTCTCTTGCTTCTCCCAATTGACTCCCTATCCCTCTTTTGGTCACCCCTCTAAAATTGATCCCTTTAAACTATTGACATCCTTATGGAAGCTAAAAAATGAATTCCCATAAATTAAAAAAACTACCACAATTTCCATTACCTACCCATGTGGCAACAAGAGACAAATAGGACACTTGATTAAAAATCTACGGAGCTTTCACTATGTCTCTCACCCCTGCCATTAGGGCTCAGGCCTCTTTTGCTATGATCAAGACTGTTGTTGTCGTTGTTGGGTTGTGGGTTCCTAATTATTCTTCTTCTGGTGTGATTGGGCCTGCAGCAACCGCTTCTACTGTATTTAGGGTCCTAGCTGCTGTGAATGGGGTCCCTTCTTCTACCGCTAATGGTGGTCATCGGTTGTCTATTTTTTCTACTAGGTACGTGGTGGAGGCTTCTCTGCCTCCCATTAATGTTGATCCTATTTCGAGCCCATCCCTTCATGCATTGTCAGCGGCTGGGGGTTCCCTTGGTGCTCATTCGGTTAGTGTTGGGGAGCATTCTGGTGGTTCCTCTCTATGCAAGGCTTCCACTCTTAAACAATCTTCAGTTCCAGGATAGGGGGTGTGGCCCCTTTCCATGTCTCTAACCCTCTGATTCTCTCTCTAGATGACAAGGTATTGAAAGACATTGAAGGAGCATCCTCTATTTTTACTGAGCATGGTCTTATTTTCAGGTTTAAGGGCTTCTGGCCGAGTCTTTCTAATTTGCATGCTTGGATTATGTGCTAGTGGGAACCCATCATTTCTAAAATTGTTCACATTTTCCCTCTGGCTAGGGGTTTTTCCATTGCTAAGTTTGAAAATCCTACTGATAGGAACCTAATTTTATGTGATAATTTTTTTAGTTGGGATTCTCAGTTCATTCTCATGATGAAGCCTTGGCATCCTGATTTTGATGCCTCTTCTGAGACTTTTGCCAAGGTTCCTACTTGGGTGCAGCTTCCCAACCTCCCTCATCATTTTTGGGTAGATTCTCTACTTGAGGCTGTGGGTGAGGCTCTTGGGGACTTTATGATGGTTGATGAAGAATCTAATGATAACTTTCATTCTACTTATGCTAGTATTTTGGTTGATCTGGATTCTTCCAAGGGTCTTCTGGAAAAGATTATGTTGAAGCATCCTAAAGGATCCTAGATTCAAGCCTTGGATTATGAGGGACTTCCCTTTAGATGTAGGAGATGTTTTAAAACTGGTCACTTAACGGATCAGTGTGGATTGGAAAAGGTTAAGAAACATGCTTCTTGGTGGAAGGGGGCTTCTTCCCAACATTACTTTGTTGTGAAGGACTCATCTATCAGGAGCTTTTCTCAATTTATTTCCTCTTCTCAAGAGATTGTTGAGGCAAATGTGCCTCTTGGAACCGTTGTTGGCTCTTCCCCGTGTGTTGATTCCATCCTTGGGTTGCCTCTTTGTACTGATTCAATTTTTTTCAATACTACAATGGTTCATTCTAGATTGGATACTACAAATTCACCTCTTGAATCAGCTTCTCTGGATACCTCTAGCCCTATCCTGGATCATTCTCTTATTTCTCAGAATTTGGGCATCTCGGTTCTTGATTCAATTTCTTGGCAGGATTTGGCTAAGAAAGCGGAAGATGGGTGGACTTTTGTGAAAGGGAAAAAAAATCTAACCATCTACCCTCTTTTGATATGTCTTTTCATTCCCAGTCAGGAAAGAAATAATTTTTCTTTGGTTTTCCTTTCTGGGCAGTTGGACCTTTTTTGGATATATTTTCTTTGCTATCTGTTGGAAGTTTTAGGGTTGCTAGACTTAATTGTTCTATCTTTTGTAGTGGTTGCTCTTGTTGGGGATCAAGATTCTTCCCTCTTTCTGGTTCTTTCTTTTTCCAGGTTGTGGGAGCCTGTTGCAAAACCCTCGATGTGGTCTTGATCTATTCCATGTTTGAATTTTTTTTGAATATCTTTTTGGACCATTCTATATAGGGTTTTGGGGCCCCTTCAAAACCTGATTTTCCTTAATCAAAATAAGATACAAATAGAACAAGGAACAAGAAACAAGAAGACATGAATTTCCTAACAAACTAGAAATAAAAATAAAGAGATTAATAAAGGTAGAGCCATAAAATTGCATCATTATGCAATTTCTCAATTACCTAGGCCTCATTTTAGCATGTGTGGCCTCTTACATATATTTCTTCTTATCACACCTTGATTTAGCATATACTTTTGGCATCCCAGATACCAAATTGGACCCCCAATCCAAATTTGGGTCTATTTTGGGTGGTCAAGAGTGACTAGGTGGGTCACGGGCAAGTTGAGTCACTCCTTGTGTGTTTGAATTTTGTACCTAGATGTAGACACAACACTTCCGTAAAATATTAGAGGTTAGCAGAAATCAAAATCATGCAGTGAAATGGAAACTAATCTAACCAGGTGATTTACTACCTTCTAGTAGATGTGAGTATGTATTCTCAGATTGGACCGAGATCAGTGACCTTGACGACACCTAAACGAAGGATCTGAATGCAGAATCTAGATATGAGATGAATGCAATTTAATCTATATTTTTGGATTTTATGTGTAATAAGATGAAACAAATTGATATGAATCTATTCTATATGAGAAACTGATATGACATGCAATTAATCTAACAATGATAAGCTAAATGATATGAATGCTCAAAAACAATGAAAATCTCACAACGGCTGGGATTCGCAAAGATTGATTCTCCGATCACCAATTCGCTAACGTGAGGATGCAATTCGTGGATGGATCCAAAATGAAGAGCTGAGGCCTTAATTTATAGAAATCCAGGACTTTGGAGGTGCATGGAAAAAGCCATAAATCACTCTTGATAAACTTGGGTTGATTTTTGAGTTATCAAGAATTAAGAGATAAATTAACTCACAAAATCATGCAAATCAGCTTTTTGATTTAAATCAGAAGTTGAGATTAGCTTTCAACTCAAAAGAGAGTTGAGTTTATTTTTAAAACAACTTGAATTGATTTTCTAATTTAAAGTTTAACTAATTTTTGGATGTGCATAATTAATTATGAATTAATTTAATAAATAAAGTGATTTATGCTCAACTTAACTGATTTTTAAAAAATAAAACAATTAATTTATGGGTTAATCAATTATTAAATCAAACTTTTATTCAAAAACAATATTATTAAATTTGACAATTGACATTAATTAATTAAATAAGAATTTAATCAATTAGTCGTAGGATATTTGATTTATTGTCAAAATTTAATAATACAATTTAGGAATAAATATAATTAAATCCAATTAAATAATTAAGTGGTAGTATTAAATATAATTAATTAAATATTCAAAAATATTCAATTAATCAAACTTTAGGATAAATAGGATTTATCGCCAAATAATCATTAAATTAAAGATAATTAGGATAAATAGGATTTATCACCAAATAATCATTAAATTAATCAAACTTTAGGATAAATAGGATTTATCGCCAAATAATCATTAAATTAAAGATAATTTACAGTTTACAAGATTAAGAGAATACCAAATTGATATGGATCTCGATGAATCTAATATGCCTCGAGCGATGATTGATTTGCCCCAAGCGATGAGGTCTTTTTGATGAATCAACAACTAGACATGGTTGTTGTCTTGATTACTGAGGAAAGATATGATTTCAAATTTAGATTACAGACTTTGAATGATGTGCAATACCATGCCCCCTTCGAGATAAAAATTGAAATCTAACAAGAAAAGTCAGCGTTGAATAGTTCAGAAGCATGTTAATTGATTTGAGAAGTGGTTAAACACGTTCGAGAACGCATTCTGCATCATTTGGAGGTCCAGAAGACCAAGTTTGATGAGGTTTGACCATGAGTTGACCATGGTTGACCAAGTTGAAATTTCGATAGTTTGATGTAAGATAATCAGTTAAGTTGAATACTGGATTTTTGTGATGATGGAAGGTTGATTATGCAAGCAGTAGACCGTCTTGGGTCCGAAAATTTTAAATCATGATTTTGACATAGTAAATGATCTCAGATTTTGATTTTGATCTCGAAAATGGATTCAGAACGTCAAAATTAGCCAGGGGTGCAATTTTCATTAAAAACGGAGCACTTTTAAAAATTAGGTCAAAAGCTATATAAAGGTCAGAAGGGTCATTGTCAATTCATTTCAACCTTTTGACTTTAGAAATCTTGTGGAGCCCTCTGAGAAAAAATGGTAGAGAAAGTGGCAGAACCAAAGGTACCTGTGAGTTCGCATTGATTTGAGCGCAGTCGGAGACACCAGAGACCTCGGCAGTACAAACATCTGGTAGGTGGACCTCTTTACTTCTCTGAAAACTCAATTTTTTCATGATTTATAGAATTTTTAGCATTTTTCGTACTCTTTTTAATTTTGAATTTTTGAATGCATGGAAACTTGTATGACTCTCCAGCGAGACTCATACGACTTTTGAACTATAGATAGGTTGTCGTGTCATTAACCCCCAAGACTCGTATCAGAGGGACTCAAGAGTCGTACGACATTTCGTCGGGTCCCTCATAAATCGTACGAGGAGGAATACATTGTCATATCACTATGCTTTGTCATATGGTATGATGTAGAAACTCGTACAACTTTCCCTGCCAGTCTGAAGTGTCGTATGGAAAACAGTGAGCCAAAAACTCAGTAGTAGGTCAAATTTTTGAATTTCTTGATCTCTTAGCCTAATTGTTGACCTTTTAACCTACCTTCTAACATAGTAATCTATTCAATTCCTATACTTATAACACATTTTGTGACCAAATTACTGATAGGATTCCCTATTTCTATACTGTGTAGGTCATATATCCAGATGTTCATGTACGGATTTCACATCTAGCTACACAGAGATTATGTGTGCCACTGCCAGACCCTATGAGAGTACACCTTGCTTCCTGTGGATTTGAGTACCTCATTCATTTACCCAAGATTAGGGTAAATCACAGACTTTTGACTACTCTGATTGAGAGATTTCATTCGGAGACCCAGACATTCCACCTGCTGACTAGGGAGATCATTGTTACCCCTGAGGATGTGTATCATATACTGTGCATTCCTTTTCATGCAGGCCAGTAGCCAGAGTATGTAAGTTTGGGGAACTCAGGTTTATTAGCGTTCAGACGTCTCTTTGGAGATGATACTTAGATGACTGCCTCCATTTCCTGGGAGACTTTAGTACAGCATTATGGACATACGCATCGGCTAGAGTGCATTATTGTCAGGATGATAGGAGGGATTATCATGTCTGACCGTCAACAAAATGGTCTATTGACAAGGTGGGCCCCGATGGTTGCACATCTGATGGTGACACCTTCTGAGTTGGCTTGGGGTCAGTGTCTTTTGGCCCATATGTTCTCTAAGATGCATGAGGTAGTGTATCAGGAGAGAAAGTCTTTTGCAGCTGGAGCATTAGTTCTACAGATCTAGGCATGGGAGCATATCCCAGTATTGAGACCAGTATGCACCTCACAGAGGCAGCCTCAGGAGCCTATTATTTATATATATGCTGGATATTTCATGCAGGGACAGATGGGTCATGTGGAGTATTGGAGGTGATGCCTTGATGATGTGACTTTTGTTCAATGGAGACCATATGTGGGTATAGAGCCTTGGCCTACTGCTCGAGAGTAGTTTAGTTTCTTCTTCTAGAGTCATGTACTGATCGGGAGGTCATCCTCCACTTTAGAGAGATTCATCATCACCAAGGTGTGGCAACAATATGGATGAGTGCAGGATGCACTAGAGGACTATGCCACTTATTCTTGGATAGCTCATGAGCTAGGACTCGGATGGACCACGAGGCTCTCTTATGCTTTGTGTTCACAGGAGTACAGTGCGATCGTTGGCAGAGATTGGGAGTACAGACCAGATGTACTTGATGGCAAAGTTATAGACGGATTCATTGCCTAGCTTGTTGACCATCCTATCCACAGGTTCTTAGATCCTATAGAGCTTATACCTTCCATGGAGGAGGCTATGGATGTGACCAGAGCACTATTGAGATAGGGTCCCAGACCCACATAGGTTCCTATTGTGCATCCCACACCTCTGAGACCTAGAGCGATGGCTCCTCTGCAAAGACCATCAGGATAGATGAGGCCCCCTCATACCACTAGTTCTACAGTAGGTAGATCGACAGGTTCTCATAGACAGACTAGGGGAGAGGGTGGTACTCTAGGGGGTGTTGGTTCAGCTGAGGAGGTACTTGCAGTAGAGTAGGTTGTGGGTGGTGGTATGGATCTGATAGAGGAGGATACAGGATTTGATCTAGGTGTAGAGGTTAGATGTTGTAAGGCACAGAGAGCAGAGACTACAGAGCAGACTGTCCTAGATACTGAGATACCAGTATCCAATGTTGATCCTACTATTCCTCTTACTCCATAGGAGACTATGAGACAGCTCAGATTATAGGTTAGGGACCTGAAGGTTCGCAGTGCGCGGTGGGAGGAGAGATACATAGAGGCTAATAGACAGTGCACTGAGCTTCGTGCAGAGGCACAAAGATTACAGGTCAAGGTGATTCATCAGACCACACGGGCAGCCTATTATGTGTCCACATATTACACTATTGTTCCTTTTGCACAGAGAGTCCCTACGTACTCCCAGTACATGATGGCATCAAAGGGAGCTAGAGCACCTAGAGCAGAGGCAGTACTAGATGCACCACCTCCACCTCCACCAAATGCAGAGGATCAGGCTGATAGTTGATCTGTTTTGATATGTTCTGATATACTGTGCTCTTTTTGATCATTGATATACTATTCTGACTTTGATAGCTTACATGAGCATATTCTTTTGTACACTGTGCCAGTAGTGCACCCTTGACTAGTTTGAGATTTTTGATATATATGAGATTGATATTGTGGTTACGACTTCATTTGTACTTTTCATGTTTTGATTTATGATGATATCATGTGATGTTTACACTATGAGTAGTGTAGAATGTATGTATGGATATATGCAATGCAATGATTTCTTTTCATATGTATGGATGTAATGCAAATATATTTTGATTATGAAAAGATGTATGTATGATTTATGCTTATGCACATGGATGTATGGTAATGCAACAGGTGATTATGATATGAAATGTAAATGCAATGATACACATGATATGTTTTGTAGGAATTGATGAAGACAAGTACTCAGTCTTATGTCAAAAAGGATGTTTAACCCAGGAGGATAACTGCTTGTGATTGTATGAAGAGACCTTTGAGGTAGGTTTCAGCTCTTAGATTTGAATAGGTGATTGAAGAATCATTTAAGTGTTGAAGTTTGTTTAGCCATTGTGAGATCATGCAAACATGCAAAATGCAAAGAAACATGTAAATTAAAATGCAACCTAAGACCTAGGACCTAGTCACTGATCATGTGTCAGTCAATTTCATCATTGAATTTTTAGGTAACCGGATAAATCAATACAATGCCCACTAGTTATGAAACCATAGACATATGAATATCGATTTGTATGCGCAGGAATCAATACAACACCCACTAGTTAGGCAACCATGGACATATGAATATTGATTTTGTTTTTGAAATGTTAGATTAGATATAAGCACCAAGGTAAAAATGCCAGGATGACCTGAATATCATGTCCATTTTGATATAGCAATTTGTATAAGCATCAAAACATAAACGTCATGATGACCAGAATATGCTTTGCATTACAAACACATCAATTAGTCAAGAGATCATTCTAAATCCAATGTGAATTACCCATAGTGACCCTTTATCATTCACATCCTTAGGTAAGATCACATTTCACAATAGGAGAAAGAACTCACTCAAAAAAGACAATAGTTAGATCAAACTTCCTTGAATTTTCTAGGTATCAATGGTCAAGGTACACATGGCCATCTAATTCGAGATAGAGGCTCTTACAGTCAGACACCATTTCAATCTAAAATTTCCAAAGTTGTTAGATTTTCACATACAATAGAAAACAAAGAAAAGATTATGCCCCCAGTCATCACTCTCTAAATCCTGTAAAGGACATCATCAAAAAGGTCGAGGGAACATAATATGCAAAAATCTCAGTGTGAATCAGTAAGCATACAAGGAGATAAAAGCATGTAAAGCACAGATCATTTTCAGTTTGATGTTTGATGTTTGATGTTTGATGTTTGATGTTTGATGTTTAATTGTGTTGTTGTAGATGCAAAATCCTTTCTGGAGAGGAGACAGACCGACTAACTCAGATGAAGCTTCAAAGGACTCTAACTAGATATGACTCATCTAAGATGTACTGGAGGCCATAGGATATGACATTGGTTGCCCCCAAGTTTGAACATTGATAGGATACAAACGCTTGAGCTGATTGGTGTACAAACCAACTTATTTGAAAACAAGAATGTGTAAACCAACTGGGAGATATGTACAAACTAAAGCAGGACTGAAAGATAGGAAAGGCCAAGATTGCATTGATAGATGGAGCATTTTGAAACAAGTGGCACCCATTTGCCGGGTTTTCACCATCTTGGCAGAGATTCTATTTTTGCTACCAAGGCGCCTGTTTCCAGGTTTTCACCAAGGCACTTTTTCTTTTTCTCATTTTTTTTGTATTTTTCATTTTTTAATTTTTTTGTACTTTTGATATTTTTTTACTTTTTTTTGTAAATCATCAAGGCGCCTATTTCTAGGTTTTTACCAAGATGTTCATTTTTTCAAGACTTTTTCCAATTTTTAAGATTTTTTAGGACATTTTACCATAGACTGAATGCCCTAGGCATAGAATTTCTTCAAATGGAGAATGTTGATTGGTTCTTGAAGCTGTTCTCCTCCAGTCATTGAGAGTTGATAGGCACCAAAGCCAAAAGTAGCACTGATAAAAAAGGGACCCAGCCAGTTGGGCTCAAACTTCCCCTTGCACTCTCTATGTGATTGATTTTTAGGATTCTCTCTCAAGACTAGATCGCCAACTTGAAATTCTCTGTGTCTGACTTTCTTGTTATAACCTCTAGACATTCTCTTTTGATATACTCTGAGATGATCATACGCTGCTTGTCTACGCTCATATAGTAGTTCAAGTTCTTGCAACCTAGACACTCTATAGTCATCATTAGTTACTAAACCATGCATTCTGATTCTTAGTGATGGGATTTCAACCTCAATAGGTAGTACTACTTCAGACCCATAAACTAAAGCGAAAGGTGTAGCCCCAATGGGCATTCTGATACTTGTTCTATAGGCCTAGAGAGCTAGATTGATCATGAGATGCTAGTCTCTTCCTATTTTATTAACTGTAGGGTGCAAGATTTTCAATAGATTCTTGTTAGAAGTCTCTACTTGTCCATTCCCTTGATGATAGTAGATAGATGACCAATGTTGTGTAATCTTGAATTTGGCACATAAATCATCCAAGTCTTTGTTCTTAAATTGCCCACCATTATCTGTGACTATAGAATGTGGAATACCATACTGGCATACGATGTAGTTCAAGATGAACATAGATATTTGTTTACCAGTTGCTTGTGTCAAAGGGACTGCTTCTACCCATTTTGTAAAATAATATGTAGCCGTGATTATATGGGTATGTCCATTAGAAGAATGAGGATGTATGGATCCTATAAGATCAAATGCCCATTGATGAAAAGGCCATTGAGTAGTGAAGGGAATTAGATCTCTCCCTGGAGCATGAATTAAGTTGCCATGCACTTGGCACTTTTGACAGTTCTTAGCAAACTTGATAGACTCTTTCTCCATTTCAGGCCAATAGTACCCAACCCTAATAAGTTTTCAAGCTAGTGTTAAACCATTTGAGTGTGACCCACAAATACCATCATGGACTTCCTCTAACACATGTTGGGACTCTTCCTATTCTAAACATCTAAGTAGCATACCATCTAGAACTTGTTTGTAAAGATCATGACCAATGATGACATATCGGGAGGCATTACGGATAAGGTATCTCTTTTCATGGCGGTTGAAGGTATTGGGAATGATTTGGTCTTTGAGATAGGAAAATAGGTTTTTATATCTAGATGAATCATGACCTACAACAGTAAAAATCATGCGGGTTTCAGGGGAGTCATATGCAGGATAAGATAGTGCTTCCACCAGGAACTCGTAGCATAGCTTATGTTTAGGCTGCTGTAATAAAGTAGATAATGTTGCCATTACATCAACAGCCTTATTCTCTATTCTAGGTATTTTCTCAAATGTGATAGATATGAAATACTTCTTTAGATCATCTACCATTCTCTTGTATGGAACGAGATTTTCATCTTTACTTTGGTACACATCATTGACTTGATGGATTACAAGTTGTGAGTCTTCATGAATGTGTAATTCTATTACTCTCCACTCAATTGCCATTTTCATGCCATTAAGAAGGGCTTCATATTCAACAATATTATTTGTGTAAGGAAACTTGATTCTAAATTCTTTTGGGATTGAGTATCCTTGACTAGTTATGAACAATATGCCTGCTCCAGATCCATTCTGTGTATAGGAGCCGTCAAAGAATAACTGCCATTCTCTAGAAGAAAGATTCATGATAGAGGAATCTGGGAATTCCATTTGCATTTGTGTGTCATCAAACAAAGGTGCATCTGCTAATTGATCAGCAATAACTTGGCCTTTAATAGCTTTTCTTTCAACATATTCAATGTCAAATTCACTTAAGAACTTGACCCATTTGGCTAATCTACCCATGAGGGCAGCTTTGCTTAGTAGGTACTTTAGTGGATCAATCTTAGATACTAAATGTGTAGTATGAGCCAACATATAATCTCTCAGTTTCTATGATGCAAAGACCATAGCTAGACAAGCTTTCTCAATCATTGAATAGTTCTTTTCGTATGCCACCAATGTTCTACTGATATAGTATACAGCTCTTTCCTTCTTATTCTCATCATGTTGTGCAAGCAATGCCCCTAGTGATGTATCTGTAGTAGAGACATATAAGATCAAAGGCTTCCCTTGAATGGGAGGCATCAAGATAGGAGCATTTGATAGATATTTCTTGATATGATTAAAGTTATTTTCACATTCCTCGCTCCATGCAAAGGTCACACCTTTATGTAATGTCTTTGTAAAAGGTTGTGATATGTCTGCTAGCTGAGATATGAAGTGTCTGATAGATTGAACTCTACCTTGCAATGTCCTCATTTGACTAATGTTCTTGGGAGGTTTCATCTCCATTATAGCCTTTACTTTAGCTGGATCAACTTCAATGCCCTTCTTTGAAACTATGTATCCTAAGAGCTTTCCAGAAGTGACACCAAAAGCACACTTCTTAGGATTTAGTCTGAGACTAAATTTTTCCATTCTATCTAGTATCTTGCTCAATTCATTTAGATGTTCAGCTCTAATCATAGATTTTGCTAAAGTATCATCAACATAACCCTCCATAGTCCTATGCATCATGTCATGAAAAATAGAAGTCGTGGCTCTTTGATATGTAGCACCAACATTTTTAAGCCCAAATGGCATGACATTCCAATAGAAGGTGCCCCATGCACATGTGAAAGTAGTTTTCTCTTGATCCTCTGGAGCAATTTTTATTTGATTATATCCAGAAAAACCATCCATTAAAGAATACATCTCAAAGCCCGTAGTCATGTCCACTATCATATCAATGTTAGGTAGTGGATATCATCCTTAGGGCATGCTCTATTTACATCTCTAAAGTTTGTGCACACTCTGATTGATTTATCTGGTTTTGAAATAGGTGCAATATTAGAGATCCATTCTGCATAATCAATCACTCGGATGAATTCGGCTTTTAGGAGCTTCTCTAATTCAGCTTTTACCAAGAGTGCAACATGAGGATGCATCTTTCTTAATTTTTGTTTAACCGGTTTTACTCCAGGAGCTATAGATAAATGGTGCATTATAAGATCACGATCCAACCTTGGCATATCTAAATATTTCCATGCAAGGTTGATCTTCTTCTCTATTAGGAATGTTGTAATTTTTTTCTTTTCTTCTTCTGATAAAGATTGTGCTACATGGATCAACTATGGTTCATCTGCTATTCCCAAGTTGATAGATTGAGTGGGCTCAATTAGAACTGGAGATGTGTCCTGTAAATGACTCGAAAGGACATCAAATATCTCATCCTTAGGTGCCTCAAAGAGGTTTTCACCTTCGGATACATCTTTTATTTTTACTTTTGTAGGTTCTGAGACTGCCACAAAGTGGTTTTCACCCTCAGAACTCCTTTTCTTTTTATTCTTATTCTTATTTTTCTGACTAAGATACTTGATGTCTGACTTCATCATGCTAAAGCTTAGGTCACTGATGGAAGTCCTCATAGGCTCAATTGCATTGAGGTAGCAAGCAAGGGCATAGTCATTTGGGAAGGTATAAATATCATGGCTCGGATTTGTGGAGGTTTGATCAAGAAGTTCAGGATGTTGGATAGTCAAAGCGGTGAAAGATTGGTAAAGAGTGTTTATGGATATGGATCTGTCATCATTGGTCCTAACCCGAGGCTTGAGTTCAAAGGTGATATTACAACTTAAGACATTCAATTCGTGAATAGGCTCAATGACATTGTGATAGTCCACTTCAGCCATCGGTGGATCAAACTCGATAATTTCATCATTTCTCTTTAGAGTTACATTGGGTTTAGGTGAATATTGGTGAATAACATCAACATGTTTCTCTGTAATAAGCTCATCTTCTTCTGGAATGGCTCCCCATTCATAGTCATTAGATTCTTCATCTATGCCTCTAGGAAATCTAAGAACATGAGTGAAGTCAGGATGAATACCCCAAGAAGGGTTACCCTTAGATTCTGATTTGAATTCATACTCATGGGAATCTATCTTAGAATAACTACCACCTTCCTCTTTGTCTGTTTGATTGTCTTTGAGATTAGCTGGTTCTTGTGTTGCAACTATCTCTTGCTCTATAGTAGGTTCTTGTGTTTCTACTACATTAATTCTTTTGATTGGATCATCTTTACCATCAAGGAGGTCTTTGATATCTTTAGGAAAACTCTCATAAGGAATGAGCTCATCAGTGGTGTTTGAATTGTCGCTATCAGATTGTTCAATTATTTCCTTCTTTAATTGATTTGCTACGGAAGGCTCAATTTTCTCTAGAACATGTGGGGAGTTCTTGCTAAGATAGAAAGGCTTCTTCTTGTATCCTAGACCCATTGTATTCTTGTTGGCTCAACCATGATGTTCAAGAGGTGACAGAAGACCTTTACCCTGTAGTCCTAGAGGTCCTTTTCCTTTATATCCCATCTTAGCTATCAATTTATTCCCTAGGCCATATGACTTAGAAGGAACCTTCAATACTTTAGAGTCACTAGGTGGAACAACTTGGGATTCTTCTTCAAATTCTTGTTTAGGTATTTTCTCTGCAACAAATTTTCCTTTATATGTCTCAAGAGGTTCCTTAGATTTAGGTTTGAACTTTTTTTGAGCTTGCCCATAAGACTTAGGTGAGATAGGGAGAGATGTCAAAGACAAGACTGGCTCTATAGTATATTCTCCCATACCATTTTCTTTGATATTGACCTCTTTTGCAATGTCTTCCATCTTAGAGGTGGATGCTACATCTGTTTGCTTAGTGGAAGATTCTTTGTTATTAGGAACAAGTTTATCTGTATTTGCCATCAATGCATTGCAAGTTGTTGACATGTCAGCTGGAATGGTCACCTCTACTCTGTCACAAGGAAATTTCAAGCACTGATGGTATGTAGAAGGAATAGCTCTCATCTCATGTATCTGGTCTCCCTAGAAGGATTTTGTAAGCCAAAGGTATATCAAGAACTTGACATATAGTATCTCTGATGATAGGACCTGTTTTGATAGGCAAGACAATTGTTCCCCTGGAGGATCTTTCCTCTTCATCATATGCTTTGATAGTTATTTTCTTTCTAGGATCAATGGCTATTTTTTAAAATCCCAGTTGTGTGATCAAGCTATAAGAACAAATATCCAGACCAATGCCTCCATCTATCAACACACGTTTGACACAACTGTTTTGGATCAAGACTTCAATATGCAAGGGTTGGTTATGCGGATGACTCAAGGAGTTATCATAGTCCTCTGAAAAGGAGATATACTATGGAGACGTAAGATGACCAACCATAGCCTAGAATCTATCTAAATCAAGGTTATCAGGAACATTGGATCCGAGTAGAGCTTTTTCTAGAATGGGTCCATGAGCTGGAGATATCCGAAGCAACTCAAACATGAAGATTTTAGCATTAGTATGTTGGAGTTGTTGAATGATATTGTACGAAGTAGGCCTCATGTCCTTAGGATTTGAAGATTTAGATGTTGCCCTCTATTTAGAAGTGGAAGATAGATTGAAAGGCACCTTAGGGACATTTGATTGATCTGGGATTTGTCCTTGTAGGTGTGCCTGAGCTTGTGATCAAGTAACTGCATTAGCTGATTGATTTTCTCTATCTCTTCTTACAATTGTGATGACATTGCAATGCTCAAATAGGCTTGGTTCAACCATATTGATAACAGTATTATTTCCAGGATAGGCATAATTGACCTTAGCACCCACATTAGGTTGAGAAGATGAATCCCCTTGGCTATGCGTTGGAAATGGTTCGGTGAATGCTGTGTGATCATTATTGCTTTTAGGATTATCAATCGTGATTTCTCCACTATCAATCTTGTCTTGAATGGTATGCTTCAAGCGCAAGTAGTTATTAGTTTTGTGACCTTTACCTCGATGGAAATCAAAGAATTTATTCTCTCTCCACCATTTCATCTTAGGATCAGGATCAAATTGTCGGATCTCAGGCAAAGAGATGATGTTATCAGCCAATAGAGTTCTCATAGCTGATTCCAAAGATTCTCCAAGAGGAGTGAACTTTCATTTATTATCAATGAACCAAGATTTGTATTCTGGCTTCTTTTGAGATGATTCAAACACCTTTTGTCCTAAAGCTTTGATGGCTTGAGTACTAATGGTTAGATTGAAAGTAGGTGCCTTAGATGGGGCATGGAGATTATCAACAATGCCATCTGTGACGATGCCCTTATTCTTGTTCCAATTTTTGTTCTTATCCTTAGAACTAGATTCATACTTGTCCTTTTGAAGTGTGACGTCTCCTTTTTTCACAAGTACTTTTTCAATTTTGATTGCATTATCTACCATCTTGTCAAAAGATGTATGATTTTGCATTTGTAAAGCGTAGTTGATTTCTGGAACAAGATTGTTGATGAAGATTTCCAGCTTCTCAGTTTCTGGAATAGGTCTAGAATATAGAGAGAATTTCTTTCTCCATCTTTTGAGAAATGTTAGGAATGGTTCTCCTGGATATTGCTTGAGATTGTAGATATCAATCATGGTGACTGGATGTTGGATGTTGTAGGAGTATTGTTGATAGAAAAATTTGATCAACTCCTCAAAGATTTTGATTGTAGGAGGCATCCTAGAGAACCAATGAATGGCTACTCCTCCCAGAGATCGAGGGAAAAGATGCATTAGATAGTTTGGTTCGTGCATGAACTCCATAGATTGAGTATAGAATTCTCTGACATGATCTTGAGGATCAGAGTTTCCATCATACTTATCATATTTTAGCATTTCCACCCTTTTAGGGAATGGTGGCATATACAAGTCTTATCGAATGGAAAAGGACATAGGGCCTCCATGGAGAACTCCTTAGGTTCTTTTTCTTTTTCCATTTTGTTAAGTTTTACTTGCATGGCATGCATTTGTTTCATCATAGCCAAAATAGGAGTTTCTTCCTCATGTGTAATGATATCTTCCACATTAAAATTGGGAGGAAGTTTAGCTCCTTGATGAGCTAATTGTAAAAAGTATGTTTCTCTATCTTCTTTCAAGAAATGCTCCATCATTCTTTTGAAGTCATCATCATTTTGATACCGAGCAATTTCTTCAGGTGTGGGTTCCTGATCTACATTGTTTTGAGATTGAGCTCTTTGAGAGCCATGGTTTGTCCCTGCTTGATACATGGTAGGAGTTATCCCTGGGATAGATTAAGGAGGATTTTTCTGATTACCTTTGTGAGTTGATGGAGGGGATATGTATCCGATTTTTAATCAAAAGTTGCCAAGACCGTCGTCTTTGTAAAGACCAAAATTGTAGAGTTGCTCAAGAGTTAGACCCTTGATAGTGGTTATAGGTAAGGTATGGGATGCTTCTCCAGATTTCTTGTGAGAGGAAGCTCTAGTTTCCACCATTAACCTTGGGTGAAACAAAAGAATATGATGAAGACAACTGAAGAAAGATCTGATTCAAGAAGCTCAAATGACGCAACCTTGTCAAGGTTTGATTGATTGAAGCTTAGATTAGATGTAAATGAAGGAGATTGTGCCCTGGATGTATGGGTAGATGCCCAAAAGATAGTGGACACGAGTTCACAAAACTTAGCCATTTTGAAGATGGATTGAAGATTGATAGTTATGACAAGGTTTCGACACAAGATGAAAAAGACTCAAATCGATTAGAGAAAAGGCTAAATTGGATTCAAAAGGCCACTTTAGGAAAATGATTGGATTCTTAGTAGTTGCTACTTTGTTCCTGACACAGTGATTTTCTTGACAGACTCTGGAAATAGGCTGGAAAAGTTGGGTCTCTGATAATTCTAACAACTTTCTAGCAATTTTTTCAAAATTTCTCAAATGAATTTTTGCAGGCTCGTATGACAGTGGGTAGGCTATGAAATGACAATTGAAAAACTCATACGACAATTGCAAAACTCGCCTAACAGTTGATAGCAGGGTTTTTGACTTTTTGAATTGACTAGTAGAAAAACTCGTACAACAATATACCAACTACCATACAACAATCTGGGGGTAATGAAGTGACACTTTCCAAAAGTTGTACAACTTTCTGATTTTACAAGATGAATTTTGACTCCAGAAAGGTGTTTGACATCAGATTTTGCAATTTTTTAGATTTTCAGTTTCAGATTGTTCACAAAAATGTTTGTCCAGATTTGAAGATTGTATCAAATCGATTTGTTCTTAGTAACCAGATAGATAAACAGGCACGCAAAATAGCAAGCAAGTGATTTCAAGCACATCTAAAAACAATGAATAGGGGATAAAGAAACTCTGTGCATGAACAACCAAGTGACTGAATGTGCTAATCCCTAGGAGTGCTAACAGTGTATGTTCCAAAAAGTTTTGCAATAATGCACATATTCCTAGAAAATGAAAAATTGGCCTCACTAGGGTTTGTAGTAATGGTCTGAATTTTCAACTTTTGTGATCTCAAGAGGGAAAACTCCAATCCAAGCGCACTGGGGTTTTGACACAGTCTAATAAATTAATCAATCAAGAGCTGCTAGGGAGATATGACAGCCCAACAAGTGACCACACCTGTGAAGATTTCCTCCACAAGGACATTTATATAGCGGCTGTTGCTACCATGGTGAAAATGGCTATTACCACTTTAGGTTCCATTAATGTGGTTGACCCAATTAAGGGAATGTCCACTATGGTTAACCCTATCTAAAGGTGACTCATAAAAGATACCACATGGAGACTGGTTCTGGATTCAAGGATTTGAGTTTCTGATACTACCCAAAAAGGGAGTAGAGCATAGTCCTCTAGCCTTTTCACTTTTAACCCAAACAAAGCAGACAGATTAATCTGACACGCTAAGACCAAGATTATCTCACAAAGATCTATGATGTCAACCACTTAAGATCTATCAACCTCTCTAGAGAGAGAATGTATCATTCAGAAGCTGAAGACGCACAAATCTAGTAGAATGTGAGACGCTCTCAGTAACCTCCCTACCTACAAGGGTTCCTTCATTGGGAAGAGTTTTGCTGGAAACCCACTCTCTCAAGAACCATGAATAGTGTTCATAGGGCCTATTTACTATGTGTAATAAAGATGTTGAGAAGCAAATCTATGTTCGTCTTTATAGCTCAAAATGAAATTTGTGATATGAAAGCAATAAAGGTCACACAAGCTTGACACGCAAGAGTTCTTTTTAATCCAAATTGAAATGTTATCTACTGAGAAGATTACCTAAATTCCTCGCAACGCGCTTAGTAGATTCTTACCTATTTTTAGCAATTCTCACACTTTTTCCCAATCAAAATCAGTAGAAATCACTCAGAAATAGCAAATTTCAATTGTTAATGTTAGCTGTCAGTCCAAATCAAGAAAAAAAATTTGGAAAACTACCTAAAAAAGTGAAACAACAATTGAAACCTGGCACTGAAACTCGTACGACAGTGGGTCACCTACCAAATGACAATCCAAAAACTCGTATGACAATGGGTATCAGATCATATGACAAAAGAGCTTCCAAATGACACTATGTTTCTGATGGTACGATCCTCAATCAAATCAACTATCATTCGACAGTGGGTACCTCCTGATGTGAGTTTCTGACAAAACTCATACAAAAATTGTATGGATAGAAATTAAAAATCACAGCTTGGAACAGAAAATGACAAGAAGATGATAGAAATTGATAGAAATTGATGGAAACCCATTTCAGGGCCCCACGGTGGGCACTAGAAATGTGTGTGTGAATTTTGTACCTAGTTGTAGACATAACACTTCAGTAAAACATTAGAGGTTAGCAAAAATCAAAATCATGCAATGAAATGGAAACTAATCTAACCAGGCAATTTACTACCTTCTAGTAGATGTGAGTATGTATTCTCAGATTGGACCAAGATCAGTGACCTTGACGACACCTAAACAAAGGATTTGAATGCAAAATCTAGATATGAGATGAATGCAATTTAATCTATATTTTTGGATTTTTTGTGCAATAAGATGAAACAAATTGATATGAATCTATTCTATATGAGAAACTGATATGACATACAATTAATCTAACAATGACAGGCTAAATGATATGAATGCTCAAAAAAAATGAAAATCTCACAACAGCTTGGATTCGCAAAGATTGATTCTTCGATCACCAATTCGCCAGCTTGAGGATGCAATTCGTGGATGGATCCAAAATGAAGAGCTAAGGCCTTAATTTATAGAAATCCAGGACTTTGGAGGTGCATGGAAAAAGCCATAAATCACTCTTGATAAACTCAGGTTGATTTTTGAGTTATCAAGAATTAAGAGATAAATTAACTCACAAAATCATGCAAATCAGCTTTTTGATTTAAATCAGAAGTTGAGATCAGCTTTCAACTCAAAAGAGAGTTGAGTTTATTTTTAAAACAACTTGAATTGATTTTCTGATTTAAAGTTTAACTATTTTTTGGATGTGCATAATTAATTATGAATTAATTTAATAAATAAAGTGATTTATCCTCAACTTAACTAATTTTTAAAAAATAAAACAATTGATTTATGGGTTAATCAATTATTAAATCAAACTTTTATTTAAAAACTATATTATTAAATTTGACAATTGACATTAATTAATTAAATAAGAAATTAATCAATTAGTCATAGGATATTTGATTTATTGTCAAAATGAAATAATACAATTTAGGAATAAATATAATTAAATCCAATTAAATAATTAAGTGGCAGTATTAAATCTAATTAATTAAATATTCAAAAATATTCAATTAATCAAACTTTAGGATAAATAGGATTTATCGCCAAATAATCATTAAATTAAAGATAATTAGGATAAATAGGAATAAGTAATATTCCCCGATGCAAAATTTAGGATAATCAATTAAGATTCGATAATGTGCAGATGTGCCTTAGGTTAGGACTTTGATGTTGATTTCGTTCGATGTCGATGTAGGAGGTTAACAAACTTATAGCCCATTTTTGGGGGATTACACTCCTAACCCTCAAAGTTTCCCCTAACTCTGAGAGTTGACCCCCAATTTAAATTGGGTAACAATTATTTGATTTTAGCGGGATTCTTAAATCTAGATCAACCCCCTTTAAGTTTTGCACCTTGAAATGGTTAGAAGGGGTATAAAACAAGCTAACCATATTATTTTAGATTTGAACAACATTAATATATTAATTTTTTAATTTTTCTTTTACCAATGTTTCCATAGTTCTCCAAGACATATGTGTACCATTTTTAATATCTTTTGACCTACTTATCCAAGTTTTAAATAAATTATATATTATTATTCTACACTCAACCGAGCTCACTTTAGAAGAGTGAAATTATTTTGTCCTAGGTGGTTTTTTCCCCTAGTAGGGTTTCCACGTTAAAATCAAAGTGTTATATGTGTATGGATGTGGTGAATTATTATTTTACTTTACACATTGCTATAACTGGATTGATCGATATATACACTAGTTAATTTACTGTTATTCAGTAATTGAACAAAAAGGCACAGTTAAAGTTTTACTGAGTTAGTTAAATTGTTTGAAAGATGTTTATATACATCATGGAGTATTTAGGACTATAGGATACTGGACTTAACTGATTCACCCCCCTCTCAGTTATCTAGCAATCATGATCAAGGGGAATTTCTTCCATTTCCTATTGCACAATCAAAAGGGAGATGACCCACTAGGCCCAAGTAGGACTTAAGCGCTAAGAGGGTGCAATGATCCTTCATTGTAATGATTAGAAGAGGAATATGATTGGATGATGAAGGATAGAAGAAAAAATAGGAAAAATTGACAAGTTGTAGAATCTACATCTTGATAGAAAATAGATAGATTTGTGCAAACCTATCATAAAAACAAACAGAAGATGTTACTAACCCATAGTTTTAGTTCGATATAGATTTGGAGGGAAGAGGGAAGTTTTGGAATCCTATTCCTAATGCTTTTGACTTTTTCAAAATACAAATTGTCTGTCAATTCTTGTACTTTCAAAATCTAATATGGTGCAAACACAACATGTACCTACACATAGAAAAATAGGAAATTATTGCACATAGAGACTTGGGTTTGCTTCAATCATACCTTTGTTTATAAGCAACCTTGAAATAAAATAAAATAAATGTAAGTGTGTTTTCATATCTAGAAGAGGATAGATCTAAAAATAAAGTGCATTATACCTTGGCAATAAAACTTCTCCTTTGAATGTGATCAAGTATGTTGATGCAATAGCTTTGACTTCACACAAAAACCCAAAAGGAAATCATGAAAGATAAAAACTTATGTAATGGATGTTGTAGTTTTCCATAATTCTTTATGAAGAGAGAGAAGAACAACTTGAATATTTAAAGACTTGAATGTATTTAGATGGATGTTTGCACTATGATCTTATTCCTTGATGATGAAATCCTTTGCTTTTCCTTCAATGGAGGAAAGAAGCCCAAGAACCATGAAGAAGATTGCCTTAAAAACACCTTAGAATTTTTGAGATATTGACTAATAATTCTTGGATGCAAAATTGTATGAAATATCTTTAATTCCAACTTGTCTTATGTCCAAACGAGGAGAAGTAGATTTCTTGCATACCTCTCTCAACATTTCAGAGCTCAAAACTCAAAGGAGGCTGACAAGAATCTAGAAATCCCACTAATTCAATAAGACGAGCCATTGATTTAAATTTTGGGGGAAAAATATAGGGAATAGGACATTTATGGAACCCTCTTCCTACAAAAAGAGGATGAAACTTGAATTAGGAGTCAGAAAGATGTACAAAAAGCCAAAAATTTAGGTAGTGTAGAGTTGGAATACTAGAAATTACTATAGGAGCTCAAACATGATAAAATGGGGCCTAATTGAGCTTCTAATTATCTATGCTTATAATTTAGGATGGTACATTTATCCCCCACTTTATCATGAGTATTAGTCCACCACGTTCTCATAATAAAGTAGAATAAAGGAAGAGAAAGACATAAAGATGTAATCATGGGAAAACTACAAAGAGATAAGACATCACTAAGTTTAAGGACACAAGCCCCCAAACCAAGGATCTTAACTCATACAACCATGTGAAAGGACACATAAAAGGAAGAAAATTTTGTAAAGCTCACTAAGATTCCAAGTCAACTAGTTGAAGAGACCTCAGTAAAGAAAATGTCTCAACTACTAGCATCACACTTGGAAAACTATTGCAAAAGCACAAGTGGTCACATAGAAAGAGAAAGAGCACATATCAAAGATGAGACAAGAATCCATAATCCAATCAAATAGAAAAGTATTTTATTCCATGGAATCACGGAGAAGAGAAAATTAAAACCATGGTTGACACAAACTAGCCATTTGTGTTATGTTAGGTGGTCCATGAAAGAGAAGAGGAAAATAAAGTCGATGGTCTAGCAAGCTAGTCAACTCATAAAAGTTTATGAAAATAATCTGAGGTAAAATGTTCTAGCATCTAGTGTTATGCTAGTCAACCCATGAAGTTTCTGAAAAGTATAGGTCAAATTGTCTAGCAATGTAGTCAACCAATCCTAGAATGTGTGCAAAGGAGTCATTTGGCCCTAGAAAATTATATTATGCTACTTGTACTCTACTCAAGAAATACTTGACACAATCAAAATATTATCAATAAGGAGGCCATATATATGCACTCCCCTTCCCCCTCCCCCCCACCCCTATAAGATGGAAAAATAGGATTATTTGGGCATCTTAAGAAAAATAATAGGAACAAGAATATCCACTATTAACACCAAGGAGATATCCACTAAGAAACACTTAGCCCAATCCAAAGAGATCACAACTCCTATGAGGCAAGGAAGAGATGAATATAAAGAGATATCATGCAACAAGTGTAAAGGGATACTTTTGAAGGATGCTAAAAAGAGTATGAAGAAATCAAAAATAACATCATTGACTAAAGGAGGTGAAAGAGAAAAAGAATTCACAACTTCTACATTTTTAGGTATTCTTGATGAATGATGACACACTTTTAGCCTCCAAGTGAGAGATTTTTTTATCTGTACATACAATTGCAAACAAATAAGAGGTTGTGATTAAGGATACACACCTCTTACATAGGAGAGAATCGATAATTAAAACAAGTAATTCTATGAAATAAAAGACATCATTGTAGGTAGGAAAAATATGCAAGACTAAGAAAGAAGATTAGTAGCAATTTACTCAAATAAATAAACTACTAAACAACCCTACAGAACAAAAAAATATAAACATGATGATAAAAAAATGAAATTAGAAATTCAATTCAAACTCTTTTGATCTATGTCTAATTTATTTTATTGCTTCATCTGAAAATACTTGTTGTATACCATGTTGGTTTGTTCTCCTGCTATTACTATTGTAATCATAGTCTTCTTCAGATGAACTAGCACTATCTCTCTCCCAATAAGGACTAGTTGATAGAGTATTTACTATTGGTTGATCATCTTCCACTTGATCCACTTCTTCTAGGATATTTTGTGTTATAAGACATTGCTCTTGAGGATGGGGAAAGTTACAAACATCTCACCAAGGCTCATCATTCACGAAGTGATTACCTTTCTTCAAAGGATTAGGATTTTTCATTTCCTTTTTGGCTAGAATTGATTTTCCATCCTTCCAATTTGTGTTATAACACATAGCTTGCAGCCTATATCGATCATTCTTGATGAAGGGTTTCTCATTACTCTTGAACTAAAAATTATCTCGGCCTTGGTTAGCTTGAAGATTTTTGTTAGAGTAAAGTATTAATTATATTAATTAACTTTACTCCCTTCTTAAGATGTCAACTCTTTTTCTTTAGTTGTTTATATTTAAACACACATGCACGAGTTGTTTTAAACTCATGCACTAGTTATTTTAAATATAAACTTGCATGCATTATTCTTGTAATAATTTAACTAATTATTACATGCACTAGGGTTTGCCTTTCAAGGCTTTTGATCTCCTTTATAAGGATGATCCATTGTACATTTAATTTATTCATTATTTGAGGATATTTTCTTCTTCATATTTTTGAGTCAAAGCCTTGCCCTCTTCTTGTCTCTACTTCCTTGTAATAGGTTTTTTTATGCAAGTGATCTTCGGGTTTTGTGGATTTGTATTGCTCAAATCCTACAATTTTTAATCATATTCATCATCTTATCAACAGTATCTTCTTCTTTAGTTTTCTCTAGGGCTTTTGGATTGAACAACTTTGGGCCATCCCTATTAGTAATTCTACCAGTTGCTTTTCTGTCATTTTCAATAGTCATTGCTATTTTGAAAGCCTTTTGCAATGATGTTGGTTTACGAGACCTTATCTCATAATTGATCTTATTGTCAAAGGCAGCTTGATAAAATTCTATGAGGAAAGAATCCATTGGTTTGATATCTCTTGGAATTCTATTCAATATCTTATTAAACTCTCTGACAGGCTCATTCTAATTTTTTTTTACACTAGTTGATTCATGATAAGCAAAGGACATGTCATTATGTTCCCCAAATTTCTCAATGAGCTGATTAACAAAATCTTGTCATCCAGTGATAGATTGATCAGGTAATCCCCTATACCATTCAAAAGCATCTTTTGTCAAAGATTGAACAAATAACTTCATGTGCACATCCTCGTTATGTTCTTCAAATTCTTCAATGGTACTTTTCAAGTTTACACAATGGACTTCTGTTGATTCTATTCCATTCCCTGAAATTTTAGAAATCGCATTTCTCAATTCATTTGATATAGGATTTAGAAATCCCACAATACCATTGAAATCAAGTTGTCTATATCTCTCTGATATCATAGGGGGTCTAATATTATCCCGGTTGGCATCCTAATTGTTTATTCTTGGTCCCCTGTTATTATGGTTATTATTATTTCTATGATCCTGATCTCCTTGATTATGATGCTAATCTATATATTTTTGTCGAGTTAGACTACCATTTTACTGACCTCTATTATTAGGTTGTCTCCAATGATCATCATTATCCCTTCTTGTATTCCTATCATTTCGCTCAAACAATGGGTTGTGATATGTATCATTAGCAAGCTACTCAGTATTCTTTCGGTGAGGAGGATTGTATCTTGGTGCTTTCTCTTCTTGGTTTATGTATCCATATCTTTCATCCTCATGTGCCCTTTCAAATCCTCTTATACTTCCTGAAGCAATTTTAATATCTTCCCTACTTATTCCAAATATGGCCAATACTTCATTTGGTTGTTTTCTAAATGCCTTTGCAAATTGTTTCCCTTCTAGAATAAGATTATTAAAATCTTGTATTACCTTTTGAATTTGCTTTTCAACCTCATCTTCATCATCACTATCATCCCCATCATTTTGGTGATTGTTCATATCCTAATAGAAAGGATTTACGTTTTCATCCTCGTTATCCTGACTCCTATAATTGGATTGGGGATCTTCATCTCAATTATATTGTCTTGCTGCAAATTGCTTAAGACCAACAAACGACATCTCTAGACTACATCTCTTGGTATTCCCTGGTTGAGTTTTAAATCTAATTCAGTATGACTATTTGTTTTATTATGCAATGATCTCCTTCCCCACATGTATGAAACAGTCACGTATCTTGGATTGTTACCTTTTGTTCTTTAAAAAAAAAACATTGCATATATTATAGTAGAGTCGCCACCTTCTTCATAAGAAGGACAAAATTATACAATTGATTCTGAGTTCTGTCTCCAGCAAAGTCTAACTCTCTAATCACCAAAAATTATGAATAATGTTATCACAACAACTCCCTAGTAGAGTCACCAATTTGTTGGTGCCCAAAAATGAAGGATTGGATTTCCTATGGACTTGCCAATCCAATACTGGGAAATCAAATTATTTTTGCTAACGAACAAGTTCAACCACAATAGGGGTTCAAACTTTTGCGATTCTAGCTCTGCAGGACCAAGGCTTGTGGGCCTATACCTTAACCAAATTTGTTGGTTCAAAGGCTTTTTATAGCAGATAACTAAATATTAAACTTGTGGATTCTCTCAAAGTGGCAAATGAA
Organism: Chamaecyparis obtusa; assembly: GCA_027943335.1. Taxonomy (NCBI): domain Eukaryota; kingdom Viridiplantae; phylum Streptophyta; class Pinopsida; order Cupressales; family Cupressaceae; genus Chamaecyparis; species Chamaecyparis obtusa. Next base: position 3,458,122 of record BSBK01003000.1, read on the forward strand.
CTTGAGAGGGATCAAATTATAAGTGTCTCAACAGTAATATATTGAATGCTACAAAAAACTAAAATGCTTTGATTAATAGTAAATGTTTGATAAAAGTTATATAAAATGAAATGGATCGAAGGAATTGAAAATCACAAACTATTAACAATGAACTGAATGCCTATATTCCAATTATTGATAAGATAAGTGCCTTCTCTCTACTTGGGCAATAGAGTCAAATTCTTATCCAATCCTATGTACAACTCTAGAGACAATTTTAATAACTTTTTTATGAGAACAAGACCATCACTTCAGAGGCTTCTACATGAATTATATTTGAAACAAGATTATATAGTTAGTTCTACTAGATTTTACTATGCATTGAGAGACCAATAAAATAAAATAAAGTTTGACAACCACACCTTTCAACTGATAATCAAACTGTATACCTATTTTGAATTATAATGGCATGAGAATTCAGCACAATGAGGCAATTTAAAATGATTATATTTATCTAAAGGACTAATTGAATCAGAATTCAAAATTTACCATAAATATGAGAGAAAAATACTTAGCTTTTTATCGATGTCAAAAAAAGGTACATCAGAGTTCATAATTTGTAGTTGTGAATCCAAAAGACTATATTTTTATCAATCTATGTTCCTCCTAACTATTCTATCTAACTCTCATTTATAGTAGAGTAGTTAGTTAAAAAATAAAAGGATGTCTCCCTTCAGTACAACTATTGATTAACTAATACCTAACTATAACTACTGATTCACAACTACTCAGAAAAATACTTGATGTTAAACAAGTTAATCTCCCAAAATTTGTCTGAATTCCTCAATGTGTTGAAGGTATCCAGTTGAAGCATGGGTATCAGCATCATCTGTTACATTCCTAATCACGATCTCCAAGTTGACAAACTAATTGATCATCTCCACTGTAGCTTTCATCTCAAAGGAGTCTTCCCAGACAGCACTCAGGACATCATCCAATATCTTTTGACAATCTGTAATCCAAGTGCCTTTATCCGTGATTTCTTTGTTTCTATCCATCAATGGTGGCACCCCTTTTTTTATCAGTCCTCTGAAACCTTCAAAGTCACTTCTAATATCTTCCCCATATTCATCATGCTTTCTAATCATTTTTTTCAATTTTTGAAGCCAAATTTGGATTAGGGTCATCCTTTAGCATCATTTGCAACCTGTACTTTATGTGTTCACGGGATAAAGTGCAATTGTAATTCATCCTATAACTCTCCCAAAAGGTTTCCAATAGTCTAATTAAACCTTTAAATATTTCCTTTAATATAAAAATAGAAGCATCATTTCTTATGGTTTACAATTTCTTGGTGATTTTCTTGTTCTCTTCAACCAGTTCATCATATTTCTTCTTCCATTTAGAGTCATTAGGGCATGCAGTCATTGGAATAATCATACCACTTTTCCTACATTTTTCTTCATACAAATGCTTCCACTAATCTCTTTCCTTAATAAGTCTTTCAATTTGTTTTTTGTTCAATTTTGAAATATCAATGGCAATATTTGCAATCGAAACAAGATTTATTTCCCCAACTTTTAGATTCATCATGTGGCCAAATGCTTTATCCGCATCAATGATCTTGGGTCTCTTATGGGGTGGGTACAGTGCCCACAATAGCATGGTGCCCTCTTCCTCAACAAACCTAGATCCAATAAAAATGTCCTTCACACCCTGTACATCCAATTTGTACTCTTTCTTGTCAACTTTCATCATGTTGTCAAAAATAAAAGAAGCACTGAGATCCCAACCAGGAAACAATATGACACCAGCCTCTACAAGGTATTGATTACCCTTTTCTGGTGTCATTATCTTTGATTCCTCTTGGATTTCCCTTTTCAAATTCTCTATTAATTTTGCTTCACTTCCTGGAGTCAATGATGGAATAGAATCCCTCAATTTCTTTCCCTTAAAATTATACAAGAAAACCATGAACTCCTTCAATTTCAAAAAGTTCTCATCAGACACAAATGTATGGAATTCATCTAACCTATCATCTTGGTGTGCTCCCAATGTAGAAACAATCAGTTCATTTTGATCCAGCTCCTCTCTTGGTTCATTCTTAAAATGTCTGGTCATAGCTTCAGGATCATTTTCTCCTTCAGAATCATAAGCCTCACTCATCATCCAAGCCAACTCTTCTTTCTTCTGAGCCAAATCCATGTTATACTTCTCAACCATTTCTTGTTCATATTCATCTTCCATGTTCTTAAACATATCTTCATTAAAACGTGCTTGATGTGGATAGTCTCCCAAATTCTGACTCTTCCTATAGGAGTGAATATATCCCTTGGGATCATAGTTCTTCCTAGGCACATGATGTAACATCTAATATTCATCCCTTAATTTCTTATCAACAATTTTATATGCTTTTGAAGAGACAATGGTAAAATCTCTGAATATCAGGGTTCCAAGAAGAAAAGTTTGTTTATGCACCGATCCTCCAAAATGCTTGTTACTTGAGAAACCCATTTGTCTCACAATCTCCAAATAGGCAATTCTATTAGGGACATATTTGGGTAATATAAGTGGTGGCTCCTCTCATCCATACACTCTAATGCAAGTGAATGAATCATACACATACCAATCACCCCAATTGTGATTGACAATATTTTGCAAACCAGAATCCTTAGGTCTTGAGAACCATTTTATTTCTTTAGAAATGGAATGATTAATAACAACCCCAAACATCCTGGATGCTAGTCTGACAAAGAATTCTTCAAAGACTACATAATCTAAAAACTCATACCGAGAATCCCAAATTGAGGTCCATAGTTGAACTAGTTGATCCTTCACATCTTGTCTTTTTAAGTTCAACCTTAATTGCTCAAGCCAAACCCCAAGTCTATGACCATAAATCAAGACAATGTGCATGAGAAAAGAATAATGTTTGAATGTAGGTTGTGTGCTATCCTTGAAGAAAGTGAATCCATCATGCAGACATTTTTCCAAGAAAGATGCATAGTCAAAGGGTCGAGCCTCATACATCTATATATCTATTGCTAAGACCATGGGTCCCTCAATCATCAAGTCAGGAACTTCTATTCCTCCCAACTATCCACACAACATGTATGTAATCTCCGAATACCTTCTAAATAAATTAAAATTGTAGGGAGGGCCACCCTCATCAGTTAGGGTATTCGAATCCCTTGTATGGACTGCTAATTTCCAAATTTTATAGGTTGTGTCTGCTATTATGAACTCATCATGCAACTTAGTGAAACTTAGTGAAAGACAATTTCATGGTGAATCCTGTTTCTAAACCAAAAACTTCCTCTATCATTTTCGCTGAAATTTGAAATAAAATATTCCCATCTTTATCTTTAACACATCTTTCCTCATAATCATAATTATCCACTAAAATTTTAAGGAATTCAACATTTAGGAATACATTCGGGACAATTAACCTACCTAAATTCAAATGCCATGGATTGTTGAGAGGGATTTCTTTATTCCTCCTGAGGTAGTTGAAAAGAAATAATTCATATCCACGAATTCAAGTCCAAACAACTCTGACATTCTTGAATTTATCCTCCATTTTGTCCTTTTCTGGCACCATATGCTTGCTTCTTCGTGATTTAGGCCCAAGACCATGCATTTGATCAATAAGGTCTTGGTTCAATTTCCTTGGGGGAGCTTCTTTGGATGACTTATGCTTTTTTGTTGCTGGTTTCGAGCCTATCGGCGCCTTCCTCTTGCTAGATGATGCTGAAGATTCCATGGCTTCCCAAATTTTCGTATCACTTCTCTACAATAGCTTGTTGATGCAATTATTTAGTTGGAATTGCTAGGATCCTCTTAATTTTATAATTATTTCCTTCGTGTAACAACTATGTTCATTCTCCAAAGCTCATTAATGGCATCCAATTTGCTTAGGAATTCAAACCCATGAATTAACGGTTGCTTATCACCATAGGTTGTTCTGGTATAATAATATTTTTCCCGCCATCGGGTTATACATTCTCCGATTTACTTGTTCATTTCATCGTCATATCTTTTCCTGATCACCTCATCGGCAATCGGGAATCTTGATTACAAGCTCACCCGATATCCATTCCTTCCCGATGACAACATCGCTATATGTGTCACTGATCTTGTTATAAACATTGTCAATTGGCATAAATTTCATAGATGATTTTATCAGCTATCAGGGCGGGCACATTCTTCTCCTACCGAACTAAACATTCTCCCGATGAAACTGTCACTATAAGCCTCTCTGATAACTTCATCTACGATCGGGATGCCCAAAATTGTTCCTTTTCAATCTCGCTTTCCCTCTGATAGGCTTATCGCCCAAAGTTATCCCGAAGTTTCAATCGAGGATGGGAGTGCTTGATATTTTCTTTTGTCGATGCTTTTGTATGCCCGATAGAACTCTTGATATGAGTTATGTCACTGCCAAAATTTCTAAGACCATCAGTAATTGTTATCACAACAAGAAGACCACTTATTTCTCTGCTATCATATTGTTGCCATTGTGACCTATCCCGATCGGGGTAATTTATGCCGATATATGTGACTTTTGGTTTTTGACCGTTTTTCCTTTGGATTTGCATTGTGCCTATTCTTCAAATTGATGACCCTTAAGTGCTGCCCATGAGACAATACCATCAACATCCTAGATTATGTTTCAACATGAGAAAATCGAAATAACTATTCACAAAATATAATGAAACTTTTCAAGAAATTTTCATATGCAAATTTGAATGTCAGCACAACTTGTTTTCCAACTATTGTGTATACAGATAAACTAGTGTTAACCCACTATTAATTTACTAGATAATTTTTTCAATAAACTTTTAATTAACAAAATCAAAAAACAATAATTGAAACATAAAAGATAAGTTCCATTTTTTTTGTTTAACACTGATGGTTTTGTTTTAATGTACGTAACATGAAATGGAATTCTAAAATAGGCAAAGCCCAAGATTCGATTTTGCATGACTTGGAATTGCATGATGAACAATTTATTATTGTCTGTTGTCTTTCATTTTGATGAGCTGTTTATCTCGGAGATTGAGACTTGTAAATGCAGACACAAATTTCTCTGTCCTCCCAACAATTTGTGCTCTTTTCATTTCCAATTTTACTGTCTTATCCTTTTTGATGTAAGATTCATGTTTCTATTTCGATGTATACAACATGAAATGGAATTGTAAAATGGACAAGGCCCAAGATTCGATTTGTCTTCATTCGCCTGCTAAAAACATGGCGTGGGAACAGAAGAAGACGGCCACACTCCAACTAGATTATAAACAAGTTCTTATTTATTGTTAAGAAAATACTACATATTGTTAGCACCTTCTTTACCTCCTTTTACTTAATAATATATTCTCGTCTATTCTATTCAAATAAATGTTATTGTTAATGTTTCAATTTGTATGGTCTTTGCGCATGGAAGTTTCACTATATGCAACGAATAAGTTGCCATCATCATCAGTTTTATTTGCAGCATACTCCTCACTTGTGCCAAAATGAGACATAGAAAAGGTAAGTGAACTGTTTGGCAAAAGCCTCAAAGTTATATATTCTCATGAAACACCCTAATTGCATGATATTAATAGAATGGATTTTTTGAAAAGGCATTAGAAACTTCCATTCAAATGAGTTTCCAACATCTTCTCATCTTGTGTGAAAATGGGAGCTTTGGAATAAGGTATGGATATTTATCATAGGATAAAAAACACAGGTTTCTTTTTAAGATCTTATGGCTGCAAGTGCCTTAGTAGATATGTATTTAAAATGTGCAAGCTTAGACAAAGTAGACCTGTGAATTATTTGACCTAATTCTATAATTGTAGGATATGCAAATTGTGGAAGCATAGACAAGGCACATAAACTTTTTGGCATAGTGCTTCAAAGAAATTTGTTCTCATGGAATGTCTTGATTGTGAGATACTAACAAAATGGATTGAATATCTCTTTTGAGGTTCGTAGAGTGTCAAAACATCTAAATGATGGGTTGTAAACACTCATAAAACCCTTAGAAACCTAAAATATTTGCAATTTCTTAATCTAATACCATGAATCGTGTCTTAATGACATGAATAGTTATGTAATCAAAGCAATTTTGTGGCATTCAAATCCTTTGGGAAGAAGAGCACTCATACTTACAAAAGCAATTTTGTCAATGATTGATTCCATGCATGTCATGCTCTTTTTCCAAATGCAATATATTGTTCAATGGCCTTAGTAAGTTCCTTGTTGCTAGTGATGCTATAGATGTTAACACAAACATGGAAGAGATGTCAACGTTGACATTGTGTCAAATAATACTTTGATGAGATCCATATCAAGCACTTTTAAAATAGCCATCACGATATCAACACCTTGGAAGAATAAAATATTCTCAACTTAGCATTGATGATCTGTGCAAGGATGACTAATGAGAAGGTCCTTAAAAAATTCCAATTTCCTTGTTGTGGTGACAAGAATTTTACTCCAAGCTTACAAATTGAACATAAACACCTCTTCAATTTTAATATTTAAATGGGTTGCTTCTTGGCCAAAGACACTAGAACTTTACAAGACCCTTCTATAATCATGGTGATAGAGTCACATAATAGAAATGAAAACCAAAGCATTTAATGATAAATATCTCATCTCATTACATAGACACAAAGATAATTCACCATTCTAAAAATAATAAATCAATCATTCAGTTATTTTTGTGGAGTAGACATGCATTGTTCGGTCCCCATGACAAACCCAATAGTCCTCTATCAAGTCAATCTATTATTCAATGCATTTTAATCGGAAAATTTTTGATTGATGGCTCCCATACAATCACAACCCTTCTCTTTCTTCTCCCAATTGACTCCCTCTCCCTCTTTTGGTCACCCCTCTAAAATTGATCCCTTTAAACTGTCGACATCCTTATGGAAGCCAAAAAATGAATTCCCATAAATAAAAACTACCACCATTTCCATTACCTACCCATGTGGCAACAAGAGACAAACAAAACAAGGGACAAGAGACAAGAAGATGAGAATTTCCTAACAAACTAGAAAAAAATAAAGAGAGTAATAAAGGTAGAACTATAAAATTGCATCATTATGCAATTTCTTGATTACCTAGGCCTCATTTTAGCATGTGTGGCCTCTTGCATACATTTCTTCTTATCACACCTTGATTTAATAGCATATACTTTTGGCATCCCAAATACCAAATTGGAACCCCAATCCAAATTTGGGTCTATTTTGGGTGGTCAAGAGTGACTAGGTGAGTCACGGGCAAGTTGAGTCACTCCTAAGCCTCAAAGTTTCCCCTAACCCTGAGAGTTGACCCCCAGTTTAAATTGGGTAACAATTATTTAGTTTTAGTAGGATTCCTAAATCTAGATCAACCTCCTTTAAGTTTTGCACCTTGAAATGGTTTGAACGGGTATAAAACAAGCTAACCATATTATTTTAGATTTGAACAACATTAATATATTATTTTTTTAATTTCTTTTACCAATGTTTCCATAGTTCTCCAAGACATATGTGTACCATTTTTAATATCTTTTGACCTTACTTGTCCAAGTTTTAAATAAATTATATATTATTATTCTACAGTTCATTCTTTATACTTTCAAAAAAAATCCATTTTTAATTATTTTTGCACGCAAACAATGTGACCCACATGAACATGTATCTAATTTTTAGGATGCATCTAACTTGAAAAATCATTAAAAAAAATACTTAGCAAAAAAGCAAAAAAATATTTAAAAAAATACAAGTTTTAGTGCTCACTCTTAACTATCTCTCTACCAAAGGATTTTTCAAAATACTAAATGCAAATATTTGACCCTCTTAATCTTATCCATTTTTTGAAAAAAAATAATAATAGTTTAGAAACTAGATTTAGAGTACTAAAATTCTTGTTCTTTTGGTATCTTCAAATTCTGAGTGCAAAGTCTCAAATCGCTCCTCTAAGTTCAGGCTTAACTAATTTCAAAAAGGAAAAAGGGAAAAGGGAAAATAGAAAAAGAAAAAAACAAGTGGCCACTTTTGACCCCCTTTTTGTTCACCATCTTAGTGTGCTTACCCCAACTACTTTCTTATAATCTAGTGACCAATGTCAAATTAAAATAATATAATCATATTTTAAATGTATTTTATTTTTATAATTTCTTATGAGAACTCATTCAATAGTTTTCATCTAGAATTTGGTGTGATAGTGGTAGAAATGAAATGTTTAGTTGCACGTATGAAAGGTTATATAAATAAATAGGGACATGAAAAAGAAATTAAAAAAAAATCACCCAAGATGTATGTGAAAAAGGGGGGATATACAAATAAATGTTTTTGGTAGGAGGGATATTAAAAATTCAAGATCTATGGAGGTAGAATTAAAATTAAGAATATTACTTAAGATTCTAAGATTATAACTAATATAGTATAAGTTTACTAAGTGAGTTTACCAGATCAAACCTACTATTCTTTTACACATTTTGGACATAATAGTTGACATGGTCTAATGCTCAAGTTAGATAAGATTGATGGTGCGACTCTGTTTAGCTAGATTCAAATTCACTTCCAACTTAATCCAAGTTGACTTAATTAAAAGATATGATAATTTCACATTGGTTTGCATGTTGGGTTATTTTAATTGATGTGTAAGCCTCATATAAAGATATTTTCTAGATCATTAATATAATTTCTGTATCATTAGGAAGTCATCAACTCATATAGAAAGAAGCATATCAAGAGCATAAATGAAATTTTGTATTATAGGCATGTATCACTATTTATAAGGACAACTATGCTATCATTATCGATAATATTGTGAAAACAAGTGGCTCGTGGTTTAGGTATAAGGAGTCTTCAAAATCTAATCTTGTAATAAAAGTTCTTAAATTTTTTCCTTAATGTCATGATGCGCACATTTAGATATCAAATGAACAATTACAAATTCCTTAGATATATAAATGAAAGAGACACAATCAAATCTCTAATTAGAATTGTGAGTATAATTCCATCTAAAATCGTAAAACACCTAGATCTATTTGATCCCTATCTTAAATATGTCAATATGATCTTTGATTTAATACTTAAATAACATCAAGCACAATATATCAATAAATATAATGTAAAAAGTAATGAAAGGATATTTTTCTTCATTTTAATTATATAACTTACTTTTAAGAAAGTTATATATTCATTTAAATCTGATATTTAGTAATTGAAATAGCATCCACTAAATGTAAATTTACACTTTTAAAAAAAGAGTTAAAGTATTATTTTTAACAACTATTACAATTAGTTTTATAAAGTAAACTTTAGTTTATTTAGAAGAGTTCCCAAAGTTAGTCAAGGAAAGATGCATAGAAAGGTAAAAATAGTAAAAACTAATATTGTATTATTTTTTAATTTAAAATTATAGACAATAAAATTATATTCGCTTATATAGCATGAGAGTATATGTTGTAGGAATGAGGATTGTTTTTATTTCAATGTAGATTCTATTCATCTGTTCTTTGCATTGCAACAAGACAAAAATATGGACTATTCTCCCCTTTCCCCATCAAATGAAAATGACTACCTTGTTCAATAACTCTCCCTTCCCTAATCACAGCTATTAAATCTGCATCACGAATAGTACTCAATCGATGAGCTACAATCACACTAGTTCTTCCTACCATTACTCTATCTAGTGCCTCTTGTACCACTTTCTCAGACTGGCTATCCAACGCACTAGTGGCCTCATCTAGAAGCAATATGCTTGGATTCTTTATTATTGCTCTTGCAATTGCAATTCTTTGCTTTTGTCCTCCTGACAATTGCACTCCTCTGTCCCCAGTTTGTGTATCATATCCTTCCTTCAAAAAACTAACAATCAAAACAACTTGTTAGCACTAAAATGGCACAAAAATATTAATAATTTACTAGATGTTTAGATGGAGTGTTGAATTCTTATATAAATAACTCAAACTTAAATAACAAACATTCTTATATTAGACGTATCAATAATTTAGTAGATATTTAGATAAACAATTTAGTTCTTATATAAACATCCCAACCTAAATTGTAAACATTCCTATATTGAACTTTTCAATAAATTAGTAGATGTTTAGATGAAAAGTTGAATTTTTAAACAATAAACATTTTTATATTAAGCTTATCAATTATTTAGAAAACACCCTAATTCCTATATAAACAACCAACGTTATAAGTGTAAACCCTTATACTTAAAAGTCTAAATATTTCTAATAACAAACAATGTAGCATTGCTTAAGATCTTTACCTTATGAAGTCATGAGCATTGGCTGCCTTGGCAGCCTCGATCATCTCTGCCTCGGTTGCATTCTGTTTTCCATAGCAAATGTTGTCTCGAATGCTTCCTGCAAACAGGGCTGGCTCCTGTCCAACCAGACCTATATGCTGCCTCAGACTCCTCAGATTGAACCCCTTAACATCTCTTCCATCAATTCTCACAACCCCCTTCAATGGGTCATAGAATCTCTCTATCAATCCAATAATGGTGGATTTTCCTGACCCGCTCTCCCCAACCAGAGCCACCCTCTGCCCCTCCTTTATGCTCAGGCTGAACTTGTTGAAGATCATGACATCCGGCCGAGATGGGTATGCGAAGTACACGTCTTGAACATCGATATTGCCCTGTAATTTGGATGGCTTCTCACCATTTTCATCATCCGGATTGATGCGGCTCTCTCTGTCTAGAATTTCAAAGACCGATTTGACGGCATCTGAGCCTTTTGCAATGTCACTGGTCATACTCCCTGCTTCTGCTATCACCCTTGCAGTGCTCATCAAAATGAAGAATACTTTAAAAAGCTCTCCGGATGAGATGTAGCCATGGTAGACAAGATGTGCCCCGTACCAGAAGCTCAGGGCCGAATTGAGAAAACTCATGCATTGTGATGCGCCAAGAACTATTCCTGCAACCCAAGACTGTTCCATGGCTTCTCTGTGAGGGCCCTCCTGAGTCTTTGCGTGCAGACCCAGAATTCTATCCTGTGAAGAGAAGGCTGTAATGGTCCTGTGGTTGCCTACAGCTTCTGAGGCCACTTGGCTTCCCTGGTCTTGGGCTTTCACAACCCTTGCAGACATACGAATAAGGAGGACCTTTCTTGAGTAGTGGCTTGCTATTGAGATTGGTTGCACCGCTATTATTACAACTGCAAGACGCCATGCTACAACCAAGCTCACGGTGAAGGCTATTCCCACTGCAGATAGAGTCTGGACAATTAGTGATAGACGATCTCCCACCAGAGATCTCACCTGCATAAAAAATTCAGAGTTCAAATTTTGTTCTGTTTCTTAATAAATTTTTCAAATGGGCAAACACTTTCAGTTTCGAAAAATGTACCACATTAGCCTCCTTGGTGAGCCTGGAGCAAATGGCTCCGCTAGAATTCTGGTCTTGATCGAACCACCCAACTTCAAAGGTGAGGATCTTCGACAGCATTCGCTCTCGGACTCTCTTGGTGAGATATTCCCCCATCTTCCCAAAGTTGTAGTGTTGGAGTACATTAACTAGCAGCGAAAGTACTCCCAAGCTGAAAAATATAAGGGAGTAGTCTCTGGCTTTCTCTTTCATCTCCGCGTGATTTTTAATGAAAAACACAGAAATCATAGACGCAAGGGTATAAGAAGTAGTGGGCTGAACTCCACCAAAGGCGATGGCGCCCAAACACCCCATTACAGCCTGCTTCCATTCCGGAGCATTTAACATCACCAGCCGACGAAACGATGGGGCAGAAGAATTAAAGACTTGTTTTTTCTCCTGTTCTCGATGCCCTGATAAGGAGCGGAGTGAGCTTGATTTGCTCAGGACGCTGGAGCTTCTTGCTCTTGTAAGCCCCGCCTCTCTCACATCGCCCTGCTCTTCTCCTGCCTCCTCTGCGTTACTTCCCGCTTGCTGGAGCTGAACCAGAGCCGCATAGGCTCCGCCCTCTCTGCATATGAGATCGTTGTGCTGCCCGGATTCGATCACCTGACCATTGCCCACCACTGCAATGAGCTCGGCGTTGCGGATTGTGGAGAGGCGGTGGGCGACGATGAGCGTTGTCCGGCCAATGGAAGCATTGTCTAGGGCATCCTGCACAATCTTCTCCGACTCTGCATCCAGAGCACTCGTTGCCTCGTCCAGCACAAGCAGCCGAGGATCTCTCACCATGGCCCTTGCAATGGCTATTCGTTGCTTTTGCCCTCCTGACATCTGCACTCCTCGCTCTCCTACCTATAACATTCAACTCATATTCATGAATCTCTCTAATTTATCTCATTCTTCTATTTTATTGATGAATAAACGTTTTCACTCTTTCCCAAATTGGGCGAAACAGCAAATTGTGGAGTGAATGAGAAGTTGGGGAGAAAACAAAAAGGAAAATCTGACCTGGGTGTCATAGCCGTCTGGCAACTGGGTAATAAACTTGTGAGCATTGGCGGCCTGCGCGGCCGCAACGACTTCCTCCATGCTGCTTTCCTCCTTCCCAAACAAAATGTTTTCTTTGATAGAAGTCGCAAACAGGGCAGGCTCTTGGCTCACTAATCCGATTTGGCTGCGCAGCCATTTCAGTTTGAGCTCCCTGATATCAACTCCGTCCAGCAGAATCTGCCCACCAAGAGGATCGTAAAATCGCTCCACCAACGCAACCGCCGTGGACTTCCCCGATCCGCTGCCTCCCACCAAAGCGACTGTTTTGCCAGGCCGGATGGTCAGACAGAAATTAGAAAATATGAGGGTTTCCGGCCTCGAAGGGTACGCGAATTCAACGTTTCTGAACTCGACTTCACCGTGAACTTGTTCCAGAATTTCTCCTCTGCTATCATCAGAGTCAATGATGGGCACCCTCTCGATCATCTCAAATATACGTTGAGCAGCGCTGCATGCCTCCGAAAAGTACCGAATGTTTGGAATTGCAGAGCCCAAAGCTCTGTAAAACATCCACAAAAGTTGTACATGATGATTAAACTTTAAACACCTTAAATCACAAGCAAATTAGCTCTATATACAGAGACAAATTATAGAGCACTTACGCTCCACCCAAGATTAGACAAGTTCCAGTTGCAAAAACCCTTCCTCCGTTTGCTCCATGATACATGACCTGTCTGGTGCCATACCATGATATGAATGCCCACATGCAGAACACCACTCCCGTGCTTCCCACTGCTATGCCTTTTACCAGCCCCTGCCTAATTCCGAGCTTTACACTCTCATTAAGTGCGTTCGCGAACCTGGCGATTGTTGTCTCCTCTCCTACGAAAGAAAACACTGTTCTTATCGATGACAGAGCTTGCTCTGCAATGTTGGATGCCACGTTGTTGGCTGTTCGTGTCTTGTGAGCAATCCCAACTAGAATCCGTCCATACATTACTCCCGGAATTATGAGAAATACCACGAATGGAAATGACACCACTGCCAATCTCCATGTCAAGTAGAAGCTCACAATGTAACTGCTAATGAAGAAAACTGCGTTCTTCAGGAAATCTGGTAACTGCTTGATAAAAACAGTGTTAGATGTCTGATGCTAAAAATACACAATCAAATTCAGAAACATACATATATTTAGAAATGAATTGTCGAAATCTGATAATGTTAATAGTATTAAATCAAAAACACACAATCAAATTCAGAAACGCACATACATTTAGAAATGAATTGTCGAAATCTGATACCGTTAATAGTATTAGATAAAAACACACAATCAAATTCAGAAACGCACATACATTTAAAAATGAATTGTCGAAATCTAATAATGTTAATAGTATTAGATCACAAGTTCTAGAGAGAGCCAACATGTTGGTAAAAGGATCACATGCAATTGAATACTGTTTATTTATTGTTCTTGAGATTTGATTCAAAACCAAACACAAATTTTAAGAAACCTTCTATTTAGATCTTATGTAGTGTATAAATTTGATATAACCTTTGAATTAGATTCATACCTTTTCAGCCAAAACATCTTGAATGACAAGGGCATCGTTGGAAACACTTGTAACAACTTGAGAAGTGGTGGTCCCTTGAACGTCAAAGAAACCCACGTCCTGCCTCAACACAGCCTTCAAGTATTTCCTGCGCATGCGGCAGGCCTGCCTTTCGCCAGTCCTCGTCCAGCAAAACCCCCCTTCAAACGAGTCATTTCACAGCTCCATCAACAACATTTTTTATACTAGCAGTGCTTGGTTGATAAGATTGTATATAGTTTGTCTATACAAGTCCAAGTACTCACCTAAAAATGCAGCAAATCCAGTCGTAACAGCAATATAGACAATATTTAAAGAATTCTGCAGGATTCATAAACACAAAAATCAATGGGAAAACATATTATAGGATTAAAAATATGAATTTTTCATGATATAAGCTTGAATTCGATTACTTCAACTTTTTTCTTCTTCAGTATCAGTATTATGGATCATTTTCTATGATTCATCATTTCTTTTTTGGGATCTCATTGTATTGATAGGTATCAGTATTATGGATCATTTTCTATTATTCATTATTTTTGTTTTTGGATTTCATTGTATTGATAAGTCATAAATATGATTGCAGCAATGATGAAGAAAAACTGTTACATAATCAAATTAACAAATATTCTTTTATCAACTGTTCTAATCATACTCTATGATTTATTATTTCTATTCTTACGATCTTTATTTTATTGATAAATAATGATATATGAATCAGAACTTTGATGAAGGAAAAAAACTTTGATTATCAAATTTACAAATATGCCAATTTAACATTTAGAATAGATCTGCAGAATCAACTGGATTATGTAAACTTCTTTCTTCATCAATGTTTTAAATCATACCGTATGATTATCACCTCTTCTCTTATAATCTTATTCTATTGATGGTCATAAAATATAATTGCAACATTGAAGAAGAAAACTAAATGACCTAATCTACAAATATGTTTTTCATCAACATGGTCAATCATATTCAAAACCTGTTTTTATGTAATCAAAACATGTTCAATCATATTTTATGATTTATCACCTCTTTTCTTGCGATCTCATCCTATTGATACATCTCAAATACGATTGCAAGCAAGCATTAATGAAGAAAGATGATATTACCTTGTCCATGGCATGAAGATACTCACTACGACTGCTTTGAGAAGATGGATCATAATTTCCTAATGTGTTCAAGAGGGCACCCAAGACCACTATTAAGATAGGCGTGGACATTCCATCTCCAATGCATCCTAAACTACCCACACCAACAAGCCACCAATCCACTGAATCAGCGTACTTGAACAGTGCCCATAATGGCACACTCTGCTGCTTCTTTGAATGCCCACCATTGTCCTCCATTTCACTCTCAAATTCTTAACTAAGAATGCAAATATCTCCTACTTACAAACAACATTTCAACACAAGCTCTAGCTTATCATTCTCCACAAACTACATTTCAGTGCCCAATCATTCTGTATCATATCATATCATATCATCCTCCAAAAACCACTTCTCAAGATCAGCTCTATTTTATCATGTCACATGATTGACTGTCTCAAATCTTCTCCACTAGATGTTAGCCTCACTTCTAGTTTACTCCATGAGAATAAGTAATGGTTAGATTCTTTTGGCTTCATAATAAATTATATATACAATCTAAAAATGGTAAAGCACTATCACAGATACAGTAAATTAATGATTTTTATACCATTTAAAATGGTGGTAGGGTAGACATACACGTTTCAAGTCTCCCTTCAAGTATTAACTATATTTGTAACTTCAATCACATGAAATAATCTGACAGTTGATGTGATAATTCTACGTATAAAATGCTTAAATACAGTCATGAGCATGAATTTTAGGCCATGAAACTTGTCAAATTGAAATGTAAAATGGTTGAGGTATGATCTTGAATACGATAAATGTATGATTTGGTGGAGGAGTGGAATCAAAAGATAGCGGGATTCCTTATCCTTCCAATAATAAAATACTGCATATAGTGAAAGCCTGCTTTTGACCTTTTCAATACCATACTAAATTCAATTTTAAAAAATGAATAATCAGTCCCTCTATTGATCCTAACAACTTTGTATTTATAAAAAAAAGATTCCATGGGCTATTTTTTAAGATGCCATTCATGACATACACCGTACCTTGTAAAGTTTCACACAATAAATAATTCTCTCCAATCCAAATTCTGAAACACCCATTTATAATACAATTCCTAAGGAAAATAATTCTGCTGGAACTAGCTTAATAGAATAAATTTTAATTAAGATTTAATAACTTAATAATTGTAAATTTTTAATCAAGAAAATAAATGTAATAAAAGGTAGTTTTCAAATTTTAGAACTACATATCAATGTTGAAAGTTCTAGAATTGATTTGGTGTATGTTCAAAAAATAATGTCTTTATGTTAGTGAAGTATTTGGAAAACTATTTTGAATCTCTGTTTGTTAGTATTAAGGTACGTTATTTATCCAAGAGAATTTAAAAGTTTCTTAATTGTGTTCACCAACATCTACCTAACTAATTTAGTGTATAAGTCAAAAGTCTAAAGGACCACCTTTTTTTCAAGGGAGAAAGTCTTAAAGGACCACCTGCTTGTGTATGATGTGTATTTAAACAAAATCAGTATTGTTCATGTATACAAGTGGAGTAGGGGAATGTCTAAAGGACCACCTTATTTTCAAGGGAGAAAGTCTTAAAGGTGACAATGAGATTAGTGATGGGAGTTAGTGTGATCTTTAGTTCATTCCTACTTCACAAGGATTGAATGTCATATGGGAGTATTGGGTTGTAGTATAATAGTGGTAGTGTGGCAAATGTTATTGTGGTGATTCTAATATGCATGTTTGTGTTGTCAGTTCATATTATATTGAGTTCTTGCTAGGAGTTACCAAAAAAAATATTCAAATGATAATCTTCTATCTCAAATAATTCCTCAAGAAGTGCTAGCTCAAAAGTGCATTGTGTTTTATTTTATTCTTGAATTTGTTGGAGAATTTGTACTTGTTCTTATCAATGATCTCAAAGATTAATTGATTTTCCCTTTACTCACTTTGAATGAACTTTACCTAAATTTATCTATTTCTCAAATGCATGAGCTTGATATGTTGCATGAGTTTTTCTTTAGAGTATTGGTTTTTATTCCTTGTGTGAACTTGTTTTTACTTGGTTATTATATTCATGATTGGTAAATGTGGAGCCTCTAACTCAAAAGTGCAACAATCTAGAGATCATGTTTCATTTACCTATGTTTTGAACAAAAAAATTATAAATAAATGAACTATTGCAATTTATACTAGAATGCTTAAACAAGTAGCTAAATGTAATGAAATAAAGTTAGCATACTTTTGTACTTTTTCTAGTGTGAAAATAAATTAATATTAACTAAACCATTAATCAATGTGTATTGATTTAAAAATCTAAGATTATACGTGCAACAATAATGAATTAAACTTTAATCAAACCAATATGAAATTTTTTTATTTATTTTTTTCATATTTTTAATACAATTTACTGAGAGTAGGCAATTAGTTAAACATGTCCATAATTGTGAGGATATCTGACATATTTTAATCCATTGATAAAATATATCTCCATTTCTTTTAAGTATAAAGATCTCACCAGCTATATAATAGTGTTATTGACTAACATTTAATTAGTGGGTTTATATTAACTTTATATATGTTGTTAACACATAAAAATATGCATAGCTACTCATCATCTCTTGCTAAAAATACAAGTAATAGTGGTTAAAAAATAATTCGTCTTGAAATCATTATATATTAATATTAGATATTAAAATATTATGCTATTAAAATAAAATATTATGTCATTGACATCATGTTGAATAGTTTGAATTTGTACAATCTAGATAACTCTAGTGTACAACTTCTAATTCTAAACTAGAATTACAAATTTTAATAATAAAATATTATGTCATTGACATTGTGTTGAATAGTTTGAATTTGTACAATCTAGATAACTCTAGTGTACAACTTCTAATTCTAAACTAAAATTACAAATTTTAATAATAAATAAATGTTTCTAACATATCATATGTAAAACCCCAATTTCTAAGAACACTTTCAAGTAGTGTGTTACGAGTAATGCTCTTTTTGGAGAACTCAACCACAAAATATTAAAATTCAAGATGAAGAAAGGAGATGCCAATAATCTCATTTAGTACATAAACAATATTCAATACAAATTTAAAACATAAAAATAAAATATTAATACAAACCTTATATGTACAAACTTCCATAAATCTGTAAATTTAGGCCCCCTCTCAACATATGGCATATAGTCAATTTAAATATTTCATTGAATGCAAAGACTAGATCCCTATGAGTTTCATTCAACAAATTTGTCCATGGTGTTGTTTTTTATTAAAGGCAAATTGGTTTTACAGAGACAAGAAACCCAAATTCAAGAAAACAAAAGAGTAACAACGAATAGTCTACACCCAATAGCTAACCAAATGCTAAACAACCCCAAACCAAAGACACAAAAATAGGTGCGACCAATCCCCACAAACTAAAGAGATTTTATTAGTTCAGCATTCTTCCTAAGAACATCCTCATGAATACTCCTAACTTTATTGATAATACTATTAAAAGGAGTAGTGTTATTATCTTTGATTCAAAGTCTCGTCATTGGACCAGGAACAGAGTCTTTATTCAAATTAGCAATAGCAACACCCTTGATCTCATTGGATCCAGTCTCTCTTCTAAGACCTCCTTTAACATATTTAACGCTCACCAAAGGAGAGACAATAGCACCTTTAGAAAGAGCCTGAAGCACCTCCACCTGTTCATTCAACTTCATAAGTCCCTCGGTCGAATTGTCCATGGTCATTTTACTGACAACAATCACCACTTTGATTTTTTCTTACATCTTATTTAGAGCATCTTCCACTCCACTGATACATTTTTCATGGCCTTCCTTGATCTCCTTAATGTCATTAGCAAGGGTCTTGGATAACACTTTTTATTCTAATTACTAACCTATTTCTTTATGTGACATGATATATAAAACTATCATAAGCAATTCAAACCTCTTCTTCATGAAATTATTTCCCTTGAGAAAGGAGGTTTTATTGAAGGGAGACATATAAATTGGATGGATTTTTTGTAAATCAGAAGGTAATTCATTTAATGTAAATTTTGTGTTTAATAAAGGGTTGTATTACATTGGATATGTCAAAGGCTAATGATATGGTCAAGTGGAGTTTTTTTTTCCATGAATGTTGGCCACATTCAAATTATGTCAAAAATGGAAGACTAAATCATGAGCTATATTTGTTTTAACATACACAATTTTAATCAACAGTCTTCCTTCCCAATATCTTGGTGCCACCTATGGTCCTCACCAAGGAGATCCATGTTTTCGATTAAGGTAAAAATAGGTTTTGAAGGGACCCCGAAACCCTATACAAGATGGTCACAAAAGATATTCAAATATGCCCACTAAGTGAAATGGAGCAAGACCAAAGAGAGGGTTTTACCAAGGAGATCCATGTTCCTCGTACCTAAATTTTATTTTAGCCAAAGGGTTGGGAAGACTCTTCTTATAGAGAATATAACAAAGATTGATAATTGTATCAAGTTAGGTGATCATAGTTTGTCTTGTATGATTAGAAATTGGAATAGATTGCATGCATATGAAATAACCACAAGATTCATACAAACAAACATGCAAAGCAACTCTAATCTACACATCAGAAACAACTTAGAAAATGAAGAATAAAAATCTATCTAAACTCCCTCTAAGATTTAGTTCCCATGTCCTCCTTTCTTCTCCCAAAGATGGGTTGATGTAGCTCTCCAAATGCCTTGAAATGCACTATATGTTTGAAAGCAATGCTATGAGAATACTAGGACTGTGGTTTAGAAATAGATAGAAGATAGAAGAATTTGGATCCCTTAGATCTATAATAACAATGCTAATGAAGGCTCCCTTTGTAAAGGGAAATGAAGTCCTATTTATAAGATTTTTAGGAGAATCAACGGTCAGAATTTTACGAAAATGAAGGGTTGAAATTCTCTCATTTGAATTATTTAATTCAAAGTGGGTGGATGGGGGGTGGATGGATGGATCCACTTTGAAAAATGAAACCTACCCAAATTCGTATGGAATGCTTAAGTGAGGTTTTAGAGGGGTTAAAAGGCTTCTAGAGGGTAGTTAAAGTCAATTTTAGCTTCCCCACTTGATATACTTAGGGTTAGGTGTTGATTTTTGATCACTAGGTGGCCCAAAACTCATAAAAGAGCCTCCAAAAATGACCCCAAAGTCTAAATCCGAGTTTGTGGAGTTTTGGATTATTTGGACAAAGTATATTTTTTCCATGTGGTTGTTTTTTACTTGAAAGGAGAAGTGAAGACTTTAGAGGTTGAAGAAATCATTATTTTAATTTTAGTGGGTGGGTAAGAGAGATGAGTTTGGTTAGAATTAGGAGTCATGTGCACAAATAGAATTAAATATAATATTTAATTTCAAGTGGGTTAAAAGGGAAATATGAATTAATTTAAATAGATAAATATATTTATTTAAATTAATAGAATAAAATAAAATTAAATATAATATTTAATTTCAAGTGGATAAATAAAGGAAATATGAATTAATTTAAATAGATAAATATATTTATTTAAATTAATAAAAGAAAATAGAATTAAATGTAATATTTAATTCCAAGTGGGTTACAAAGGGAAATGTGAATTAATTTAAATGTATTTATTTAAATTAATAGAAGAAGGGGATTTAATTAATAAAAGTACTAGGATTTTAAATTAATCAATCATAGGGTTTGTTTAGCCATTATATTAAATGTAGCATGTGACTAATACAGATTTAAAGTTTTCTGTATTTGACACTAAGTCAAGTAGAGTCCATTAGAAGACATCATTGCCTAGTATAATAGGACTTTGATGGTTTAGAAGGATTGATATACTGAGGCCAATTTTGGGGTATTACATTTTGCCCCTCTTTGAATTACTGCGTGAAGCGTAGTGGTTCAAAGAATAGTCTGATATGATGATTGATGTCTAGATTGGGTCTTGATCGACCAAAGATTTGAGATGTTGTTAACGGTACCAACAATGAACCGATGATTATAAACAAGTGATAAGACGATTGATTCTGAACCTATGATTACAAAGAAGTGAGTGACCTATTCCAAACTCAATTGTCAATAAGAATCACATTGGTATCACATCTGAACCCTTTAGTTATGAAGAATAGAGGAAATAGCACTAATGAACCGATAGTTACAAAAAGTTGATATAGTTAACAAGATTAAAAGAATACCAGATTGATATGAATTTTGATGAATCTGATATGCCCCAAGTGTTGTGTAGATTTCAAGATTATCTCTAGAACAGAGTTTTGATTTCTGGAATCTAGGTTAGGTTTCCCAAATACCAGTCAGAATTAATTTTCAGGGGTTGAGATTAGATTGCCCCGAGCAATGTGCCTCAGTGGATTGACAAAAGAGAGATATGATGCCCCCTCGAAAAATTGGGCAGAAATTGATTTAAGGACAATTTTTTGAAAAGATTGAGGTTAGATAAGATTGATGGAAGGAATGTTAGATAGAGAAAAGATGATTGGTGATGATACTTGCTTTCATAAGTGCACTTCACGTCATTAGAGCTTTATTTTAATGTTGCAAAAGTGGATATGTCATACCTAGCATAGAAAGCTAGGACGATGATCCATTTGCGTAAACAAACACATAGCAGACAGAGAGTGATCTCATCTTTCCTAAGACATATGAACAAATGCCTCAGGATCTCAGAAGATTGTCCAACAAGCAGAAGTCAAAACAAAGACAAGGAAAATATTATGAACAAATTTATTACAAATTTGTAAAGTATTTGATTTTATTTATTTGATTTTTTAGGATTTTTGAAAAAAGTATTTGATGTTTTTACACATTTTTCAAGACATTTTACCCCTTTTTTTTTTTGAAAAGATTTTCCAAGGATATTAAAAAGATGGACGAGTAAGAACTTGCCCCAGCATATGATAAGCATGGTCGTAGTGACCCATACGTTCACTTCATAGGATGAACAATATGATGGCAAGAGTAGGCAGACGCAATGAGAACCACTGGTGATTGTTATGAGGGAAATTCTCAAGGAGAGAGATCACAATAATAGCTAGGCAAGAGTCTCCCCTAGGAGCTGCTAAAGTATAGGGGTTGATGGGACAAGATTTTTGACCAAATGTTATTGCAAGATTAACAAGGATGTGTACAGCGGATGAAGAAAATCTTAAGATTTTCTGACAAGATTTATTTTTTTAGGAAGAAGTGCCACCGCGCTATATACAATATGTATAAGGACAAGATGAGCTAATAGCGATAGGGTGCGTAGGCGTGAACGATTGGTATTTAGCAAGAGAAAAGGCCATAGAAAATTTACAAGAGAAAACACATCAAGTGTATCAGAGAAGAAGGCGAAGAAAGAAATATCATTAGTGGGGAGAAGAAAAGGCAGTAGGCATAATGAAAGAAAGTAGAAGAAATGAAGATGGTAGTGATGAGAGTGCGGATGGGAGACGGGTGAGGCCAAAGCTCATAATAAGACATCCCCAGAGAGATCCAGGTCCTTTGATGTCGCAGGTGGCATGGAGAGAATGGACAGAGGATGCGAGTGAGGGAAGGCAGGAGGATGCGGGTGAGGGAAGGGAGGAGGAAACTGATAAGAGAAGGTAGGAGGCCAGATCCCAGGAGAAATATGCCTCATGGAGATCAAACTATCCAATACTCTCTAGCTTCTTCGAACAAGGTCCACAAGGTGATCAACAGAGATGGAATCTTGTCATACATCGACCAGTACCGAGGTATCTGATATTCTCTAACTTCTTCGAACAAGGTCAACAAAGTGATCAACAGAGATTGGATCTTATTGTACAATGACCAGGACCAGAGCCAATGGTTGTAGCACAAGTAGTAGGACCACAGCTCGTAATGTGGCGACAATTTGCATTGGCAGAAGACTACAATGCGGTGGTGGAAGAAAGAGATGCCTTGTGGTGACAACTAGCGGTAGAAGAAGAAAGGGCGAATCAAGCGGAAAGCGAGGTGACATGGTTGCAAGGTATGATGGATAGGCTACGGGAAGATAGTGCTCAGACTGAAGCATCCCGTATGCGGGGGATGATGGAGGCAGAACAGGCTCAAGCTGATTGTGCTCAGGTTCTGGCTGTCTGAGCACTATCTTCCCGTACCCTATCCATCATACCTTGCAACCATGTCACCTCACTTTCTGCTTGATCTACCCTTTCTTCTTCTACCGCCAGTTGTCGCCGCAAGGCATCTCTTTCTTCCACCACCGCATTGTAGTCTTCTGCCAATGCAAATTGTCACCACATTACTGGCTATGGTCCTACTACTTGTGTTGCAACCATTGGCTCTAGTCCTGGTCGTTGTACAATAGGATCTAATCTCTGTTGATCACTTTGTTGACCTTGTTCAAAGAAGCTAGAGAATATCGGATACCTCGGTACTGGTCGATGTATGACAGGATTCCATCTTTGTTGATCACCTTGTGGACCTTGTTCGAAGAAGTTGGAGAGTATCGGATAGTTTGATCTCCATGAGGCATATTGCTCTTGGGATCTGGCCTCCTGCTTTCTCTCATCAGTTTCCTCCTGCCTTCCCTCACCCGCATCCTCTGTCCATTCTCTCCATGCCGCCTACGACATCAAAGGACCTGGATCTCTCTGGGGACGTCTTATCATGAGCTTTGGCCTCACCCGTCTCCCATCCGCACTCTCATCACTACCATCTTCATTCCTTCTACTTTCTTTCATTATGCCTACTGCCTTTTCTTCTCCCCACTAATGATATTTCTTTCTTCGCCTTCTTCTCTGATACACTTGATGTGTTTTCTCTTGTAAATTTTCCATGGCATTTTCTCTTGCTAAATACCAATCATTCACGCCTACGCACCCTACCACTATTAGCTCATCTTGTCCTTCTACCTATTGTATATAGCACGGTGGCACTTCTTCCTAAAAAATAAATCTTGTCAGAAAATCAAGAGATTTTCTTCATCCGCTGTACACATCCTCGTCAATCTTGCAATAACATTTGGTCAGAAATCTTGTCCAATCAAGCCCTATACTTCAGCAACTCCTAGGGGAAACTCTTGCCTAGCTATTACTGCGATCTCTCTCCTCGAGAATTTCCCTCGCAACAGTCACCAGTGGTTCTCGTTGCATCTGCCTACTCTTGTTGTCCTATTGTTAATCCTATGAAGTGAACGTGTGGGTCACTGTGAACATGCTTATCAGATGCTGGGGCAAGTTCTTACTTGTGCATATCTGTAATATCCTCAGAAAATATTCAAAAAAAAAAAGAAAAAAGGGTAAAATGTCTTGAAAAATGTGTAAAAATATCAAATATTTTTTTCAAAAATCCTAAAAAAAATAAATAAATCACATACTTGAAAATTTGTAATAAATTTGTTCATAATATTTTCCTTGTCTTTGTTTTCACTTCTGCTTGTTGGACGATCTTCTGAGATCCTGAGGCATTTGTTCATATGTCTTAGGAAAGATGAGATCACTCTCTGTCTGCTATGTGTTTGTTTACGCAAATGGATCATCGTCCTAGCTTTCTATGCTAGGTATGACATATCCACTTTTGCAACATCAAAATAAAGCTCTAAAGACGTGAAGTGCACTTATGAAAGCAAGTATCATCACCAATCATCTTTGCTCTGTCTAACATTCCTTCCATCAATCTTATCTAACCTCAATCTTTTCAAAAAATTGTCCTCGAATCAATTTCTGCCCAATTTTTTGAGGGGGCATCATATCTCTCTTTTGTCAATCCACTGAGGCACATTGCTCGAGGCAATCTAGTCTCAACCCCTGAAAATCAATTCTGACTGGTATTTGAGAAACCTAACCTAGATTCCAAAAATCAAAACTCTGTTCTGGCCTCAGTATATCAATCCTTCTAAACCATCAAAGTCCTATTATACTAGGCAATTATGTCTTCTAATGGACTCTACTTGACTTAGTGTCAAATACAGAAAACTTTAAATTTGTATTAATCACATGCTACATTTAATATAATGGCTAAACAAACCCTATAATTGATTAATTTAAAGTCCTACTACTTTTATTAATTAAATCCCCTTCTTCTATTAATTTAAATAAATACATTTAAATTAATTCACATTTCCCTTTTTAACCCACTTGGAATTAAATATTACATTTAATTCTATTTCCTTCTATTAATTTAAATAAATATATTTATCTATTTAAATTAATTCATATTTCCTTTATTTATCCACTTGAAATTAAATATTATATTTAATTCTATTTTCTTCTATTAATTTAAATAAATATATTTATCTATTTAAATTAATTCATATTTTCCTTTTAACCCACTTGGAATTAAATATTATATTTAATTCTGTTTGAGCACATGACTCCTAATTCTAACCAAACTCATCTTTCTTACCCACCCACTGAAATTAAAATAATGATTTCTTCAACCTCTGACATCTTCACTTCTCCTCTCAAGTCAAAAACAACCACATGGAAAAAATATACTTTGTCCAAATAATTCAAAACTCCACAAACTCGGATTTGGACTTTGAGATCATTTTTAGAGGCTCTTTTATGAGTCTTGGGCCACCTAGTGACCAAAACTCAACACCTAACCCTAAGTATATCAAGTGGAGAAGCTAAAATTGACTTTAACTACCCTCTAGAAGCCTCTTAACCCCTCCAAAACCTCACTTAAGCATTTCATACGAATTTGGGTAGGTTTCATTTTTCAAAGTGGATCCACCCATCCACCCCCCATCCACCCACTTTGAATTAAATAATTCAAATGAGAGAATCTCAACCCTTCATTTTCATAAAATCCTGACCGTTGATTCTCCTAAAAATCTTATAAATAAGACTTCATTTCCCTTTACAAAGAGAGCCTTCATTAGCATTGTTATTATAGATCTAAGGGATCCAAATTCTTATGTCTTCTATCTATTTCTAAACCACACTCCTAGTATTCTCATAGCATTGTTTTCAAACATATAGTGCATTTCAAGGCATTTGGAGAGCTACATCAACCAATCTTTGGGAGAAGAAAGGAGGACATGAGAACTAAATCTTAGAGGGAGTTTGCATTTAATTTCATTCTTTATTTCTAAGTTGTTTCTCATGAAGTAGATTAGATTTGTTTGCATGTTTCTTATATGAATCTTGTGGTTGTTTCATTTTCATGCATTCTAATCCAATTCTAGTCTTACATTTTGGTGAACCCGACATGAATACTAACCTTTTGATATTTTTTTGTTTTTTTTTGTGATGTTTTTGTGATTGTAGGGCTCTTGGGAAGCTTCCTCAACAATTTTTGCAAGATTGGACTATTTCTTCCACTTCTTGTCTTCCATTCTTCCACTTTCTTATTTCATTCTTGACTATTCCCATTCCATTCTAAGGGTCTAAAATGAACTTCTAATGCATCTCATTTCAAGTTCTAAAATTAATGAGCTCTCACATTTGGATTTGGTGCACATAAAATGAACTCAAATGCTTCCATTTCCAATTTCTAAAGGCAAAATCAACCTTCACACTTAGCTTTGGAATGCTTAAAAAGAACCTCACATTTGGATTTGGTGCTCTTAAAATTGATGCAACTAATTTTCAATCCAATCACTAAAGGCTAAATGAACTCTCATATTTAGATTTGGCGTAGCTAAAATGAATTCAACTTATTTCAAATCCAATTTCTAAATGCTCATGAATCCTCACATTTCCTTTTCGAGTACCTAAAAAGAACTTCACATCTTTGATTTTCCTAAAGGCAAATGAATCTCATCTAAGTAGGATTCAAAGTAAATCAACGTTCATTTCTTCAACCTATCCTCTAATGTTCTTCAATCTTTTCAAATCTAGCTAAGTAGGGGTGAAAATTGATCAAATGTCTCCCAAATTTGCATATTCTAAGGTCAATTAACTCTAATCTTTTGCAAATATACATGTTTCTAAATTGCTCACGCACAACAACACAAAGGTGAATTATGTTGCTAAGATTTGAGGTATTCTATTACATCTCTACAACATTTCAATTTTGGAAATAAAATGAACCTCTCATGTGTATGGCTTGTGTGATTCAATACTTTCATAAACCACATTTCGATTTTGGGCTCTAAAAAGAATATAGATTCAATTCCACACATAAGTGTTTCACATAATAATTAGGCCCTATGAACACTATTTGTGGTTCTTGAGAGAGTGGGCTTCCAACGAAGCTCTTCTCAACAAGAGAATCCTTGTAGGTAGGGAGGATACTGAAAATGTCTTGTGTTTCACTAGGTTTGTAGTCATTGACTTATTGATCGATGCATTCTCTCTCCGGAGAGATTGATAGACCATGAGTTGTTGACATCACGAACCTTGGTGAGACCATTTCAGTCTTAGCGTGTCGGATGAACCTTGTTTGCTATGTTTTGGTGAGGTGAAGAGGCTAGAGGACTATGCTCTACTCCCTTTTTGGGTAGTATCAGAAACTCAAATCTTTGGATCCAAACCAAGTCCCAATGTGGTCCCTTTTGTGAGTCACCTTTTAGAGAGGGTTAACCGTAGTGGACATTCCCTTTATTGAGTCAACCACGTGGACGGAACCTCAAGCGGTAATAGTCATTTTTGCCATGGTAGTGACAACCGCTATATAAATATCCTTGTGGAAGAAATCTCCACGGGTGTAGTTTCTTCTCGGGCTGTCAGAACTCCTCAGCATCTCCGATTGATTAAATTCTTAGAATGTGTCAAAACTCTGGTGCGCTGGGATTGGAGTTCGCCCACTTGAAATTAAAAAAGTCGCAGAGTCAAACCATTACTACGAACCATAGAGCAACCAATTTTTTCTTGCTAGGACTATGTGCGTAATTGAAAAACATTTTGAGAACATACACAAATAGTTCTTTAGAGAGTAGAAATACTAAGTCACTATCTTTCTTCATGTGCAAGGTTGCTTTGTCCCTTGCTCATTGTTTGAAAACAATGGTTTGCTTGAACTCCCTGATTGTTATCTTGCGTGCTTATTTAACAAATAAAAACTGAGTTCCTGCATTTATAGCTACTTGATAGTTCAAACCCATGTGCTTGTTAACAAATGGTCTCAAAATATTCAAACATCCAAAATAGTTGAATCCTTTTCTAGTAAACACAGTCATCCCAAGCTTTCACGTAGTTCTATTAGGAAACCCTATGTCAGGAATGAAATAGAGAGCAATAGCTTCCAATCCATTTTCCAAGGAGATCCTTTTAGCTTGATTTTGCCTTCTAATTCATCTATCTGAATTTGGTCTCATCTTGTGTCAAAACTTTGTCAAGACAACCTCAAATCAATTCTCAAACAACGGCTAGGTGTTGTGAACTCGTGTTCACCATCTTTTGGGCATCTACCCATACAAATAGGGCACAGTATCCTACACTTACGTCCAAATAATTTATCACCCAATCAACCAAACCAATCTTGACGGGGTTGTGTCATTTGATTTGTCCTAAATCGGGTCATCTATCAGTTGTCTTATCTTGCTCTTCTGGCTTCACCAAAGATTGATGGTGGAAACTCGAGCATCCTCACACAAGAAACCCAGAGAAGAGTCTAACACTATACCCCCTCTACCATCAGTTCACGAAAGTAACCCACCAACTCCTCCAGTATCAATACCAAAATAGAATCAAAATACCGCCATGTCTCAAGGTGGAACCAGTCATGGCTCTCAAGGTCATCAATCTGAACATGGTGAGGACCGAGAACCCACACCATCTGAAATAGCCAATCACCAAAATAATGATGACTTTCGAAGAATGATGAGACATTTCTTATGAGAAGAGAAAGAGGCTTATTTCTTACAACTAGCTCAACAAGGAGCCAAACTTCCTCCTAATTTCAATGTTGAAGATATCATCAAACATGAGGAAGAAACTCCCATCACTGCTATGATGAAACAAATGCATGTCATGCAAGTCAAACTTAACCAGATAGAAAAAGAGAAAACACCCATGGAATTCTCTATGGAGGCTTTATGCCCCTTTCCATTCGATAAAGACTTGTACATGCCACCATTCTCAAAAAGAATGGAAATACCCAAATATGACAAATACGATGGAAACTCTGACCTCCAAGATCATGTCAGAGAATTTTGTACACAATTTATGGAGTTTATGCATGAACCAACTTACTTAATGCACCTTTTCCCTTGATCTTTGGGAGGAGCAGCTATCAAATGGTTCTCTAAAATACCTCCGACTATCAAGACTTTTGAGAAGTTAATCAAACTATTTTATCAGCAATACTCCTACAACATCCAACGCCCAATCACCATGATCGACATTTGCAATTTGAAACAAAAGTCAGGAGAATCCCTTCTCACTTTCCTCAAACGTTGGAGGAAGAAATTTTCACTCTATGCTCAACAAATTCCAGAAAATGAAAAACTTGAAATATTCATCAACAACCTCATTCCGGAACTCAATTATCACCTCCAAATACAAAATCATACTTCTTTTGATAAGATTGTAGAAAATGTCATAAAAATTGAAGATGTACTTGTTCGTAAGGGAGACATATCCTTTTATAAGAAAAACAAGTTTGAAACAGGTTCTAATTCCAAACCAAAGGACAAAAACCAAAATGTCAAATTTTGGAATAAGAACAAAGGCATTGTCACAGATGGTGTTGTTGATACTCTCCATGCCCCATCTGAGGCACCAACATTTAATCTCACTCTTGGCACCAAGGCCATCAAGGCTTCAGAACTGAAGACACCTGAACCTGCTAACAAAAAGTCATCTGAATATAAACCTTGGGCTTCAGATCCTAAACGCAAGTTTACTCCTCTTGGAGAATCTTTGGAATCAGCTATGAAAACTCTGTTAGCTAATGACATCATATCTCTGCTTAAGATCTGACAATATGACCCTGAACCTAAACCGAAGTGGTGGAGACAGAACGAGTTTTGTGACTTCCATCGTGGCAAGGGTCATAAAACTAATAACTGCTTACGCTTGAAGCATCTCATACAAGACAAAATTGATGCTAAAGATATTTTAATCGACAACCATAAGAGCAATAATGATCATACAGCATTCACAAAACCATTCCCGAAACATGGTCAGGAAGTTTCATCTTCTCAGCCTAATATGGGGGCAAAGGTCAATTATGCCTACCCTGGAAATAATGTTGTCATCAATATGGTTAAACCATGTCTCTCTGAGAGTTGCAATGTCATCACAATTGTATGAAGAGATAGAGATCACTCCTCAACTAACGTAGTTACTCGATCACAAGCTCCAGCACATCTAAAAGGACAAATCCCAGATTCATCTAATGTCCCTAAGATACCTTTCAATCTTTCATCTGCTTCCAAACAGAAGGTTGTTTCAAAATCTTCCAATCCAAAAGATACAAGGCCTACATCTTATAGCATTGTTCAACAACTCCAGCACACTAATGCAAAAATCTCTATGTTTGAGTTGCTTCAAATATCTCCAGCTCACAGAGCTATTCTAGACAAAGCTTTGCTTGGATCCAATGTTCCTGATGACTTTGATTTAGACAGGTTCCAGACTATGGTTGGACATCTTACATCTCCTTTTCAGAAGAAGATGACAATTCATTAAGTCACCCCCATAACCAACCTTTGCATATAGAAGTCTTAATCCAAAACCGTCGTGTCAAACGTGTGTTGATAGATGAAGGCGCTGGCCTCAATATTTGCTCCTACAAATTGGTGACACAATTGGGATGGTCAAAAAATGCTATTGATCCTAAAAAGAGGATAACCATAAAAGCATATGATGAACAAGAAAGATCCTCAAAAGGAACCATTGTCTTGCCTATCAGAACAGGACCTGTAATCAGAGATGTCACCTGCCAAGTACTGGATCTCCCACTGGCCTACAACATTCTTCTAGGAAGACCCTGGATCCATGACATGCAATCTATTCCAATTTCTAACCAGGAACTCATAACGTAGCTCATGTTCTGGCTATTGTAGTAGAGATGATAATGTT
This sequence comes from Chamaecyparis obtusa, assembly GCA_027943335.1. Taxonomy (NCBI): domain Eukaryota; kingdom Viridiplantae; phylum Streptophyta; class Pinopsida; order Cupressales; family Cupressaceae; genus Chamaecyparis; species Chamaecyparis obtusa. Next base: position 3,489,105 of record BSBK01003000.1, read on the forward strand.
GCCATAGCATCAGCAGCCTTGTTCTCTGTTCGAGGAATTTGCTCAAAAGTGATTGTGATGAAATACTTCTTAAGGTCATCAACCATGCGTTTGTATGGAACTAGTTTCTCATCCTTTGTCTAGTATACATCATTGACTTGGTGTATAACGAGCTGGGAGTCTCCTTGAATGTGTAACTCTGTCACTCACCACTCAATTGCTATCTTCATACCATTAAGTAGAGCTTCATTCCCTGCAATATTATTTGTACAAGGAAATTTTATTCTGAATGCTTTAGGTATGGAGTATCCTTGTGGTGTTATGAACAATATGCCGGCTCTAGATCCATTTTGTGTGTAAGATCCGTCAAAGAAAAGTTGCCAAATCCTTGAAGATATGTGCATGATAGAGGAGTCTGGAAATTCCATCTGTAATGGTGTGTCATCAAACATTAGGGCTTCAGCCAATTGATCAGCAATGACTTGACCTTTGATAGCTTTTCGTTCAACATATTCTATGTTGAATTGACTCAATAGCATCACCCATTTAGCTAATCTACTTGTGAGGGCAGCCTTGCTCAATAAGTATTTTAATGGGTCAATCTTAGCTATCAACTGTGTTGTATGAGCTAACATATAGTGTCTCAGTTTTTGTGATGCAAAAATCACAACTAGACAGGCTTTTTCAATCTTTGAATAGTTCTTTTCATATGCTACCAAGGTTCTACTGATGTAGTAGATGGCTCTCTCTTTATTGTTGTCATCATGTTGTGTCAGTAATGCCCCCAGTGAGGTATCTGTGGCGGAGACATAAAAAATCAATGGCTTCCCCTGAATGGGAGGCATCAAAATAGGAGGATTTGAAAGATATTGCTTGATGTGGTTGAAGTTCCTTTCACATTCTTCATTCCATGTAAAAATCACACCCTTATGTAATGTGTTTGTGAAAGGTTGTGATATATCTGCTAACTGAGATATGAAGCGTCTAATAGATTGCACCCTTCCTTGCAAGGTTCTCATTTGACTGATATTTTTAGGAGGCATCTCTATGATAGCCTTGACTTTAGCAGGATCTACTTCAATGCCTTTCTTTGAGACAATATAGCCTAGGAGCTTTCTGGAAGTTACACCAAAAGCACATTTCTTAGGATTTAGTCTGAGACTAAACTTCTCCATTATGTCCAGTATTTTGCGCAAATCATTTAGATGTTCTAATCTTATCATTAATTTTTCTAAGGTGTCATCAACATAGTCTTCCATGGTTTTATGCATCATATCATGGAAGATAGTTTTCATAGCTCTCTGATATGTAGCACTAGCATTCTTGAGACCAAATGGCATGACATTCCAACAGAAAGTACCCTAAGCACAAGTAAAAGTTGTTTTCTCCTGATCTTCTGGAGCAATCTTGATCTGGTTGTAGCCAGAAAAACCATCCATTAGAGAGTACATTTCAAAGCCAGCAGTCATGTCCACTATCATATCAATGTTTGGTAGTGGAAAGTCATCCTTAGGGCATGCTTTGTTTAAATCTCTGAAGTCTTTGCATATCCTGATAGATTTATCTGGTTTTGAAACTGGGACTATGTTTGATATCCACTCAGCATAATCTATGACTCAGATAAATCCGGCTTTTAGCAACTTTTCCAACTCAACTTTGACTAGAAGTTCAATATGAGGATGCATTTTTTGCAGTTTTTGTTTGACAGGTATGACTCCCGGAGCTATGGAAAGATGATGCATTATTAGCTTAGGATCTAATCCGGGCATATCAGAATATTTCCATGCAAAGTTGATTTTCTTTTCTGATAAGAACATAGTGAATGCTTGTTTTTCTTCTTCTGACAGAGATTGAGCTACATGGATTAACTGAGGTTCTTCCACTGTGCCCAAGTTGATAGACTGAGTTGGTTCAATCAATACTGGAGATCGGTCTTGTGAGTGACTCGAAAGGACATCAAATATCTCATCCTTAGGTGCCTTTGAGAGGTTTTCACCTTTGGATGCATCTTTTGTTTTTACTGTTTTATGTTCTGAGACTGCCACATAGTGGTTTTCACCCTCAAAACTCTTTTTCCTTTTGTTTTTACTTTTTTGACTAAGATATTTGATGTCTGACTCTCTCATGCTACTGCTAGATTTACTGATGGAAGTCGTCATGGGTTCCACTGCATTGAGGTAGCATGCAAGGGTGTAGTTAGTCGAAAAGATATGGACATCTTGGTTTGGGTCAGCTGAGTGTTGGTCTATGAGGTCAGGATGATGGATAGTCAATGTATGGAAAGATTGACTGATGGTGTTTACGCTTATGGTGTTGTCATCATTGGTTTTAACCCGACTCTCAAATTCGAAGATAGTATCACTACTAAGAATGTCTAGTTCATTAATCATTTCAACAGTGTTAGTGATTCCATTGTTAGTATTAAGTGAATCAGATTCACGAGGTTCGTTACTTCACTCTAAACTTATGTTAGGTGTAGGTGAGTTTTGATGAGTGGCATCTGTGACAAGCTCATCTTTTTCTGATTCTTCCTCCAAATCAAGAACATGGGTGAAATCGGGATGAATTCCCCAAGCAGGATTTCCTTCAAATTCTGAGTGGAACTCATATTCATAGGTGTCTGTTTCAGAATCATTGTTGTGTTCAAGTTGTTCAGTCAACATTCTTTCAGGATCAGTCAGTTTTTGTGTGGTGACTATCTTTTGGGTGTCCACTATACTAATTCTCTTTATGGGACCATCTTCAGCATCAAGGAGGTTTGTTATTTCTTTAGGCAAATGCTCATAAGGAATGAGCTCCTCAGTAGTGTCAGAATCATCACTATCAGATTGTTTTGTTTCTTCTTTCTCAAGAAGAGTTTCTCTTGGCTTGATTTGCTCTATGACATAAGAGGAATTCTTGCTTAGGTAGAAAGGCTTCTTCTTGTATCCTAGACCTGTAGTATCCTTATTTGTCCGGCCACAATGTTCAATGGGTGATATAAGACCTTTGCCTCTTATTCCTAGAGGTCCTTTTCCCGTGTATCCCATTTGAGTCATTAACTTGCTACCCGGTCCATATGATTCTGCAGGAATCTTGTGTGATTGAGAGCCACAATTTTGAACTGTGTGGGATTGGGTCTTTTCTTTGTATAACCAGGCGAGTACACCTATTTCTTCCTCAAATTCTTGCTTGGGCACTTGCTCTGTGACAAAGCTCTCATTATAGATGACTTTTGGTGCTTTGATTGCTAGTTTTGTCTTTTCTGAGGGTTGTCCATAAGACTTAGGTGAAATTGGGAGAGAAGTGAGAGACAACACAGGTTCCATTCTATATTCTCCCATGTCGATGTCTTTGATTTTGACCTGCTTCATTACATCCTCTACTTTAGAGTTAGAGGTTGTGTTACTCTGTTTAGTGACGGATTCCCTATTGTGTGGAACAAGTTTGTCTGCACTTTCTTGCAAAGCATTGCAAGAAGTTGTAATGTCTGCTAGTAGAGTGACCTCGACTCCATCATAGGGAAATTTTACACATTGGTGATAGGTTGATGGAATAGCTTGCATGTCATGGATCCACGGTCTTCCTAGAAGAATGTTGTAGGCCAATGGGAGATCTAGTACTTGGCAGGTGACATCTCTGATTACAGGTCCTGTTCTGATAGGCAAGACAATGGTTCCTTTTGAGGATCTTTCTTGTTCATCATATGCTTTTATGGTTATCCTCTTTTTAGGATCAATAGCATTTTTTGACCATCCCAATTGTGTCACCAATTTGTAGGAGCAAATATTGAGGCCAGCGCCTCCATCTATCAACACACGTTTGACACGACAGTTTTGGATTAAGACTTCTATATGCAAAGGTTGGTTATGGGGGTGACTTAATGAATTGTCATCTTCTTCTGAAAAGGAGATGTATTGAGGAGATGTAAGATGTCCAACCATAGTCTGGAACCTATCTAAATCAAGGTCATCAAGAACATTGGATCCAAGCAAAGCTTTGTCTAGAATGGCTCTGTGAGCTGGAGATATTCGAAGCAACTCAAATATAGAGATTTTTGCGTTAGTGTGCTGGAGTTGTTGAACAATGTTATAAGATGTAGGCCTTGTATCTTTTGGATTGGAAGATTTTGAAACAACTTTATGTTTGGAAGCAGATGAAAGATTGAAAGGTATCTTAGGGACATTAGATGAATCTGGGATTTGTCCTTTCAGATGTGTTAGAGCTTGTGACCGAGTAACTGCATTAGCTGAGGAGTGATCTCTATCTCTTCATACAATTGTGATGACATTGCAACTCTTCAGAGAGACATGGTTCAACCATATTGATGACAACATTATTTTCAGGGTAGGCATAATTGACCTTTGCCCCCATATTAGGCTGAGAAGATGAAACTTCCTGACCATGTTTCAGAAATGGTTCTGTGAATGTTGTATGATCGTTATTGCTCTTATGTTTGTTGATTAAAATCTCTTTAGCATCAATTTTGTCTTGTATGAGATGCTTCAAGCATAAGCAGTTATTAGTTTTATGACCCTTGCCACGATGGAAGTCACAGAACTCGTTCTCTCTCCACCACTTTGGTTTAGGTTCAGGGTCATATTGTCAGATCTTAGGCAGAGATATGATGTCATTAGCTAACAGAGTTTTCATAGCTGATTCCAAAGATTCTCCAAGAGGAGTAAACTTGCGTTTAGGATCTGAAGCCCAAAGTTTATATTCAGATGACTTTTTGTTAGCAGGTTTAGGTGTCTTCAGTTCTGAAGCCTTGATGGCCTTGGTGCCAAGAGTGAGATTAAATGCTGGTGCCTCAGATGGGGCACAGAGAGTATCAACAACACCATCTGTGACAATGCCTTTGTTCTTATTCTAAAATTTGACATTTTGGTTTTTGTCCTTTGGTTTGGAATTAGAACCTATTTCAAACTTGTTTTCCTTGTAAAGGGATATGTCTCCCTTACGAACAAGTACATCTTCAATTTTTATGGCATTTTCTACCATCTTATCAAAAGAAGTATGATTTTGTATTTGGAGGTGATAATTGAGTTCCGAAATGAGGTTGTTGATGAATATTTCAAGTTTTTCATTTTCTGGAATCTGCCGAGCATAAAGTGAAAATTTCTTCCTCCAACGTTTGAGGAAAGTGAGAAGGGATTCTCCTAACTTTTGTTTCAAATTGCAAATGTCGATCATGGTGACCGGGCGTTGGATGTTGTAGGAGTATTGCTGATAAAATAGTTTGATTAACTCCTCAAAAGTCTTGATAGTTGGACGTATTTTAGAGAACCATTTGATAGCCGCTCCTCCCAAAGATCGAGGGAAAAGGCGCATTAAGTAAGTTGGTTCATGCATAAACTCCATGGATTGTGTACAAAATTCTCTGACATGATCTTGGGGGTCAAAGTTTCCATCGTATTTGTCATATTTGAGTATTTCCATTCTTTTTGGGAATGGTGGCATGTACAAGTCTTTATTGAATGGAAAGGGGCATAAAGCCTCCATAGAGAATTCCATGGGTGTTTTCTCTTTTTCTGTCTGGTTAAGTTTGACTTGCATGGCATGCATTTATTTCATCATAGCAGTGATGGGAGTTTCTTCCTCATGTTTGATGATATCTTCAACATTGAAATTAGGAGGAAGTTTGGCTCCTTGTTGAGCTAGTTGTAAGAAATAAGCCTCTTTCTCTTCTCGTAAGAAATGTCTCATCATTCTTCGAAAGTCATCATTATTTTGGTGATTGGCTATTTCAAATGGTGTGGGTTCTCGGTCCTCACCATGTTTAGATTGATGACCTTGAGAGCCATGACTAGTTCCACCTTGAAACATGGTGATATTTTGATTCTGTTTTGGTATTGATATTGGAGGGGTTGGTGGGTTACTTTCGTGAACTGATGGAAGAGGGGGTACAGTGTTAGACTCTTCTCTGGGTTTCTTGTGTGAGGATGCTCGAGTTTCCACCATCAATCTTTGGTGAATCCAAAAGAGCAAGATAAGACAACTGATAGATGACCCGATTTAGGACAAATCAAATGACACAACCCCATCAAGATTGGTTTGCTTGATTGGGTGATAAATGATTTGGACGTAAGTGTAGGATACTGTGCCCTAGTTGTATGAGTAGATGCCCAAAAGATGGCAAACATGAGTTCACAACACCTAGCCATTGTTTGAGAATTGATTTGAGGTTGTCTTGACAAGGTTTTGACACAAGATGAGACCAAATTCAGATAGATGAATTAGAAGGCAAAATCAAGCTAAAATGATCTCCTTGAAAAAATGGATTTGAAGTTATTGCTCTCTATTTCATTCCTGACATAGGGTTTCCTAACAGAACTACGTGAAATCTTGGGATGACCTTGTTTACCAGAAAAGGATTCAATTGTTTTGGATGTTTGAATATTTTGAAACCATTTGTTAACAAGCACATGGGTTTGAATGATCAAGTAGCTGTAAATGCAGGAACTCAGTTTTTATTTGTTAAACAAGCACGCAAGATAGCAATCAAGAAGTTCAAGCAAACCATTGTTTTCAAACAATGAGCAAGGGACAAAGCAACCTTGCACATGAAGAAAGATAGTGACTTAGTATTTCTACTCTCTAAAGAACTATTTGTGTATGTTCTCAAAATATTTTTCAATTACGCACATAGTCCTAGCAAGAAAAATTTGGTTGCTCTATGGTTTGTAGTAATGGTTTGACTCTGTGACTTTTGTAATGTCAAGTCGGAAAACTCCAATCCCAGCACACCAGGGTTTTGACACATTCCAAGAATTTAATCAATCGGAGATGCTGAAGAGTTCTGACAGCCCGACAAGAAACTACACCCATGGAGATTTCTTTCACAAAGATATTTATATAGCGGTTGTCACTACCATGGCGACAATAGCTATTACCGCTTGAGGTTCCGTCCACGTGGTTGACCCAATAGAGGGAATGTCCACTACGGTTAACCCTCTCTAAAAGGTGACTCACAAAAGGGACCACATTGGGACTTGGTTTGGATCCAAAGATTTGAGTTTCTGATACTACCCAAAAAGGGAGTAGAGCATAGTCCTCTAGCCTCTTCACCTCACCAAAACATAGCAAACAAAGTTCATTTGACACGCTAAGACTGAAATGGTCTCACCAAGGTTCGTGATGTCAACAACTCATGGTCTATCAATCTCTCCGGAGAGAGAATGCATCGATCAATAAGTCAATGACTACAAATCTAGTGGAACACAAGATATTTTCAGTATCCACCTTACCTACAAGGATTCTCTCTTGAGAAGGGCTTCGCTAGAAGCCCACTCTCTCAAAAACCACAAATAGTGTTCATAGGGCCTAATTATTATGTGAAACACTTATGCGTGGAATTGAATCTATATTCTTTTTAGAGCCCAAAATCGAAATGTGGTTTATGAAAGTATTGAATCACACAAGCCATACACATGAGAGGTTCATTTTATTCCCAAAATTGAAATGTTGTAGAGATGTAATAGAATACCTCAAATCCTAGCAATGCGATTCACCTTTGTGTTGTTGTGTGTGAGCAATTTGGAAACATGTATATTTGCAAAAGATTAGAGTTAATTGACCTTAGAATATGCAAATTTGAGAGACATTTGATCAATTTTCACCCCTACTTAGCTAGATTTGAAAAGATTAAAGAACATTAGAGGATAGGTTGAAGAAATGAACGTTGATTTACTTTGAATCCTACTTAGATGAGATTCATTTGCCTTTAGAAAAATCAAAGATGTGAAGTTCTTTTTAGGTACTCCAAAAGGAAATGTGAGGATTCATGAGTATTTAAAAATTGGATTTGAAACAAGTTGAATTCATTTTAGGTACGCCAAATCCAAATATGAGAGTTCATTTAGCCTTTAGTGATTGGATTGAAAACTAGTTGCATCAATTTTAAGAGCACCAAATCCAAATGTGAGGTTCGTTTTAAGCATTCCGAAGCTAAGTGTGAAGGTTGATTTTGCCTTTAGAAATTGGAAAATGAAGCATTTGAGTTCATTTTATGTGCACCAAATCCAAATGTGAGAGTTCATTAACTTTAGAACTTGAAATGAGATGCATTAGAAGTTCATTTTAGACCCTTAGAATGGAATGGGAATAGCCAAGAATGAGACAAGAAAGTGAAAGAATGGAAGACAAGAGGAAGTGGAAGAAATAGTCCAATCTTGCAAAAATTGATGAGGAAGCTTCCCAAGAGCCCTACAAGCACAAAAATATCACAAAAAAAAATATATATCAAAAAGGTTAGTATTCACGTCGGGTTCACCAAAATGTATGATTAGAAATTGAAATAGATTGCATGCATATGAAATAACCACAAAATTCATACAAACAAACATGCAAAGCAACTCTAATCTACGGATGAGAAACAATTTAGAAAATGAAGAATAAAAATCTATTTAAACTCCCTCCAAGATTTAGTTCTCATGTCCTCATTTCTTCTCCCAAAGATGGGTTGATGTAGCTCTCCAAATGCCTTGAAATGCACTATATATTTGAAAGCAATGCTATGAGAATACTAGGAGTGTGGTTTAGAAATAGATAGAAGATAGAAGAATTTGGATCCCTTAGATCTATAATAACAATGCTAATGAAGGCTCCCTTTGTAAAGGGAAATGAAGTCCTATTTATAAGATTTTGAGGAGAATCAACGGTCGGGATTTTACGAAAATGAAGGGTTGAGATTCTCTAATTTAAATTATTTAATTCAAAGTGGGTGGATGGGAGGTGGATGGGTGGATCCACTTTGAAAAATGAAACCTAATTCGTATGGAATGCTTAAGTGAGGTTTTGGAGGGGTTAAGAAGCTTCTAGAGGGTAGTTAAAGTCAATTTTAGCTTCCCCACTTGATATACTTAGGGTTAGGTGTTGATTTTTGGTCACTAGGTGGCCCAAGACTCATAAAAAAGCCTCCAAAAATGACCCCAAAGTCTAAATCCGAGTTTGTGGAGTTTTGGATTATTTGGATAAAATATATTTCTTCTATGTGATTGTTTTTTATTTGAGAGGAGAAGTGAAGACTTTAGAGGTTGAAGAAATCATTATTTTAATTTTAGTGGGTGGGTAAGAAATATGAGTTTTGTTAGAATTAGGAGTCATGCTCAAATAGAATTAAATATAGTATTTAATTCCAAGTGGGTTAAAAGGGAAATATGAATTAATTTAAATAGATAAATATATTTATTTAAATTAATAAAAGAAAATAGAATTAAATATAATATTTAATTTCATGTGGATAAATAAAAGAAATATGAATTAATTTAAATAGATAAATATATTTATTTAAATTAATAGAAGAAAATAAAATTAAATGTAATATTTAATTTCAAGTGGGTTACAAAAGGAAATGTGAATTAATTTAAATGTATTTATTTAAATTAATAGAAGAAGGGGATTTAATTAATAAAAGTACTAGGACTTTAAATTAATCAATCATAGGGTTTGTTTAGCCATTATATTAAATGTAACATGTGATTAATACAGATTTAAGGTTTTATGTATTTGACACTAAGTCAAGTAAAGTCCATTAGAAAATATCATTGCCTAGTATAATAAGACTTTGATGGTTTAGAAGGATTGATATACTGAGGCCAATTTTGGGGTATTACATGTCTCACCTTCAATTTGTGGATGACACTAGTGTCGTGAGGGTAGCCACTTGCATAGAAGAAAAAATTATTACATATAATATTTTAATACCCACTTCAATTCTAATAACTAAGTCATCGATCCTCATATATCCAAATTGGTATTCTTGAATCTTGAGTAGAGGCTTCAAAATAGAATTTTAGGCACTTTGGGATTCACAAAATCCCTTCTTCTAATAGAGTATAGAGGGAACTCTTTGATACTATCCAAACTAAATTTAACCATTGTTCCAATAACTAGTTAAGCAATAGAAGAAGATTTACTTTTCCACGGTCTGTTGTTTAGGATATGTCTATTTATAAATCTTCCATCCTTGTCAATCCATTTAAACCATTTGAAAAGAGTAAGATAAAATGGTTATGAAATTTCGATGGACTAGAGATAAGGAAGAGAGAAAGTGAGCTATTGTAAATTTGGAGAAAGTAATTCCAACAAATATAGTTATAGCCCTACTTTTGAACTTTTCTATATCGTAATAATTTATGATTAAAATAAAAAATAATAGCAATATTGATCGCAACACACATAGACAACTTGGTATTTATAATAAAAAGATCACATACGTCATTCTTTTAAATTTCATTTATGACATATGCTACTCATTGTTAGCTTTCACACTAATAAATAATTCTCGGAAGTTCTCATCAATATTTTGAAATGGCCATTAATAATAATTATAAAGAAAAAATAATTATTCTTAGGGGGTAACTGGATTAAATAAACTTAATCAAAATAAGTATAAATTCCCTATAATCTACTCTTAAGTCATCCACCATAGAATTTAGTAGGGGCTCATCTTGTAGTGCTAATTGTTTGAGGTGTTCAAAGGGAATTATAGTTCCTTCTAAATCATCCTTTTATTAGACTAACATTGTCACCATTTTAGCCCAATGTTCTTAAAGTAGTAGGGGCATGAACACCCTACTACCCCTAATGAATTTAAACTAATTAGGATCAATAATTCAATAATTTATAACATTTAAATTGAGAATAAATGTAAGAAAATGTAGTTTTCAAAACCTATAATTCAAGAGTGAATGTCAATGTCAAAGATTTTGGAATCAATTTTTTTTATGTTAAAAAAATAAAGCATCTATGTTAGTGAATTGCTTTAAAATCTACCTTGGATTTGTATTTATTTGAACTACAATGTATTATTCACCTCTAGAGAGTTTCTTAATTGTGTTCGACAAAGTCTATCCATTGTTGTGTACAAGTTGAATGTGGGGAGACACAAGTATTTCTCATGTACAATTTGTGTTTAATAAATCATTCTTTCTCACATGGAAAGATCAAATAGAATAGGAAATTGTCTAAAGGACCACCTTCTGCTAGATGAAAAGAATCTTGAATGTGGTAGTAAGGTTTGTGATGGGACTTATTGTGATCTTTAGTTGATTTTCAATTCACAAGGATTTAGTGTTTGATGTCATATGAGAGTATTAGATTCTCGTATACTAGTGGTAGTGTGGCACCTATTCCTACAAATCTAAGAACTATCTAACCTAGTAGCCTAAATAAACACTCCTCTAAATTCACACACTTGAATATTATAATATATAATATAAAGAACTATTTTTTATTGATTGAAAATATCTAATAGATTCATGAGATTGATGAATGTTAGGATTATCTATTTTAATTATAAATATGTATTTAATGGATTTTAATACTCTAATCTTGTTTCATTTATAATCATATTTTACTATTCATCCAATTGTCTCCATAGTCATTGTTGTTCTTAAATGATATAAAATTTATCTATATATAGAAGATATATAAATTATGTGTCAGAGTTGGAGAATGTGATTCGCCATCATATTCTTCCATTAGTCATCCTTATATTTGGTGCATCACATGGCTAATGTGTACTAGGTCCACTAATAACATGCAAAACAATAATTAATAATATAGTTTAAGCCAAGAGCCATCAAAGTCAATGTGATTCCACATATATTACCCCTCTTAGGGCCTTTAATAGAGTAGGTTGTTCACTATTAAACTGTATCGTCTTAAAAGTTAACACCCATTTATTTGGAAGCTCTATGACCTATTAGGTATCATTTTAGTGATTTCTAAGATCTGAATGTGTTTATGCTTGATTTCCTAGTCCTCTTATCTTCTTTCCCCGAAACTCTCCCCAAACCTCAAGAACATTTTTAAAAATGAGCCTCTTAAGGACTAGACCAAAGTCTGAAATGACCCTAACCGGCCATTTACTAATTTTCTCAACCAAATCACATGCAGATTCGAAAACCAATAAAACATGCAAATATCCAACAAAAATATTCGAATAACCAGCAAATATAACTTTATTAAATTTCTCAGAAATATGATTTTGTATTATACATCAGCAATACAACAACCAAACATTACAATAACCAATCCAATCCGAAATACAACAAAGAACAATAAGACTGGATGATAAAGAACCTGGTATAACAATGGCGAACTCTGAATGAATCTACACCGAGATGAATCGGGTTTCCGTCCAATCCACCAAGAAATGCTGAAGGTTTCCGTCCTCAGATTTCTAATTCGATAGTTGAAGCTTCTCAAATTCTCCAAGAGAAGTAATATCCATAAACTGAAGCATGTTGAAATGAGACTCCAAAACCTCCTCTTATGGCTACAGCTACGACTCTTCAGTTTCCCCACTGACTCTTCATATGCCCATTTCGTCTCTTTATAAACTCACTTTAAGTCTCTTTAAATAAATGACCGTTGAGTTATAAAGTAAAATAATAAATAAGTGAGGAAATCATCCGGCATTAAAACGGAGGCCCAAACAAGCTCGGATGCCGTCGTGTGATAGCTCACTGGAAAGCTCTCAACAAGACGCTCCAAGTCCACTACTGAAAAGCCGAGAATTCTGAACCCCTGTTGACTTACTATAAATAGTAAGTGCCTTGAAAACTTGTAGAAACTGCACTGATTGGCCTGGAACTGAAACCACCTAGGCCAATCATCCCCTGGAACACTGCCACGCCACGATTAGCCCTCTGAGCCAAGGTGAAAAGGCTAACAACCTGTCACAATATAATGTACCCTAAAAAGGGAACATTACAAAGTCATCCTTGTCCCTAGGACTAGACCGAAGTCATCCTTATCCCTAGGACTAAGTCGAATTCATCTTCAGGGAATAATTTTTAATGGGCTCTGGGCCCAATGCATGGGTGTTACATTTTCTAATCTTAATTGCGGTCGGCCTATCGATTCTAAACCCCAAAATGAGCATAAAAGGAGATGAAAGATCCTCATTTTAACAGCCATTATTATGTAATTATCCATCTATTGTGTAAGCAAATTTTGGTGATTTCAAGTGAAATCAAGCTCTTTTAGATTCAAGATTTGAAGAAAAGCATCCAATTCAAGATCTCCAAGTCTTCTTCAATTCAAAATCAATCTTCTCTCATTGATTCAAGTTTTTATCTTCCATGATGGCCAAGTAGAGGAGTTCACAAGCAAGCAAGAAGATCCATATCTATCATTCCTTACTCTTCTTCTCCATTGAAGTGATCAAGCATACATTCATTCAAGATCTAAGATTTGAAAATTGTACATCCATTGCTTTTGTGAGGACATCCTTGATTCTACAATGCATCTCAAGCAAGCATGTGTGCATCTTCATGGTTTTATCGAATTCTAACATCCATCCATGAGGGTTTTACACGCAAGGTGAATACTTACATCAATCTTTTTATACATGTTTTATTTATTTCATTACAAGTTTAATTCTTATACAAGGGCTTGACCAAGGAAAGTCCCTTTCCACAAAAATTTTCCCTTCTTTCTTATGTGTAGGAACAAGTGATGAAGTTTTAGATTTGGATTTTCAAATTTTCAGAATAAAAAATTAATCCTTTACAAACATTTTTTATGCTTTCAAGACTAGATCAAATTGAGTCCCAAGTTGGCATTGTCCTGAGTGTTTGCAAATTTCACAGCTAGGAATAAGAAGTCTCAAAGTTCCATATCTAGAATGGTTTCCAATTCTAATAGGTTTCCGACAGTCAATTCCAAATTTGGCGTTCACTTGTCCTCTCCTAGCCCTCAAGGTGGGTTCGTTCTTCTTATTTCCTTGTAGCATTTATTTTGATACATTCACTACTGTGTTTGGCACCAATTTCCAACGAATATTTGTTGAAAAATCAACAAAATTTTGTCAGATTTCTAACAAAACAGCCATAAAAAATTCATCACAAAAATTTCATCTGAAAAGCAACGAACCTAAATTTGTCGAAATTTCAACGAATTATCGTCAGACAACGTCACAATCATTGGCATTGGTTTTCATTTTGTAAATCAACGAAAACTTCATCAAAATTGCAACGAAAAAACATTAAAAGGTTCGTCGATATTCCAACAATGTTCGCCAAAAAAATTGTTGATAGTACAACAAAATTATTGTCACTTGTACTGCAAGTACATCAGACATTTTTGTTGTTCGTCGTATGGGAAAGCTGTAATATATATATATATATATATATATAATCGTTCAAAATTATCCATGCTCTAGATGCCTGGTAGTACAAATCTGAATTAGGAAAGTATTATATAGAAAAGATGCAAAATATCTCAAGTGAAATCCAAACAATTTATAAGAAAACAATGGCATGTGCATATTTATAGATATACTTTGGAAACAGAAGATATTATTAACTAATGCAGAGCTCAGATGTTCCTTGGTTTGGATCATCATGGATTTTGTTATGTACAAATACACTATAATTGATATTTCTTTTGGACATGGAAATAACAATAACAATGCATTCAAGAATAATGTTAATACTTATCATCAAGAAGATCTTTCTTCTCTCAAAATATTCTAGAATAATGTTAATACTTATCATCAAGAAGATCTTTCTTCTCTCAAAATATTCTAAGGAGATTAGAATTACTTTCATACATGAAATTGTTAAATAACTAATAAAAGTTGAAACTATTAACGATAAATCCGATATAAAAAATGAAACAGATATTTACACTGGTTTAAGACGACAGTCCAGAGAGGTCCTGCACATACTCCATATTCAATAGGCAACCAGACAAAATCTTGTCATGGGAGTCTTGGAACTTATAAATAATTTCACAAAAAAACAACTAGAAAATCTGAAAAAATCCAGATTGCCATTTAGTAGGAGAATTTCATATTCTTTAGCTGAATTTTGTCCGTTAACTTTCATACATGAAATTGTTAAATAACTAATAAAAGTTGAAACTATTAACGATAAATCCAATATAAAAAATGAAACAGATATTGTGTACACTGGTTTAAGACAACAGTCCAGAGAGGTCCTGCACATACTCCATATTCAATAGGCAACCAGACAAAATATTGTCATGGGAGTCTTGGAACTTATAAATAATTTCACAAAAAAACAACTACAAAATGTGAAAAATATCCAGATTGCCATTTATTAGGAGAATTTTCATATTCTTTAGCTGAGTTTTGTCCGTTGCTGTTGACCATAAATCCAGTATAATTGTTCTCGTTTGTTTTTGCTTTTGTTGAATCTTAGAAATATGAATAGAATTTAGGTATGTGAGATTAGAGATAATTATATTGTTTGCTCCCACTATCACAGGTTGAAAATATCCTATAGCGGAGGTAACAAAGTGGTCATGCCAGTTGTATAACGAGATCTTATCACTACATACATTAGCTACATGATATATGGTTCTAGACCATTCCAAAAGTATACAAGAAGTACTTATCTTGACTAGATCCATGCATATAATGAACTATGGAATGTGTGGTAAGTTCAGAGTGAGCTTGGGTCAAAAAAAATGTATATGAATCGGATTCATAACCATAAAGTTTCAGATAGATAACCAACAAAAGGAGAAAAGATCAAAGTTTTCTTTTGGATGATATCTGCTACCATATTCCCAACAATAAATGCAAAGAGATGGTAAGGATAATGGAAACAGCCAAATCATAAGAAAGTAGCGCAAAAAAAGAAGACAAAAAGAAAGCACTGGTAAACAGCATCAACAAATACCTAAATTGAAAACTTGAGACATGCATCTGAGGAGATCTTAAATTGACAAATCAGTGAACAAATAATTGAATGTTGAATACATTACCAATACCAGCAACAGATCTAATAAGTAAGAGCAAAAGACACCCAACAACAGATCTAATAAGAGCAAAAGACACAAATCAAGCATATGTGTGAAAAATAATAGCAGCAAGAAAAAATCAGTCGTCTATAGTAGTGCAGCGTGCTAAACATTTATGGTTCTAAGATCTGTAAGGCCAAAAACCAGATCAGAACAAGACTTGAAACGTTGTCTGTCTCAAAGTAATATTACAAGCAACAATCGAGGCTGGGGTAGATAGCAACTGCAGATAAAATCCGCACCATATAAAAAGGAAAAGGATAATCAAAACAATGATGCAGAAACATATAGCTTTGAAGAAGATTATCTTACTCCATTTATGGAATTTACAATAGAATAATGTTTTTACACGATAGTTGGATGATTAAAAATATTGCTTTACATAATTGTGCAATTATGATTTTCTGTTGTTAACCGAATGAGATCTCAACCTTGACAGGATTAACACGGTTGTCCTTATCATACTGCATACGCTGCTCCTTGTCCATAAGCAATTCATAAGCTGCCTGAATCTTAATGAAATAAATTTCTGTTGTTTCTCCTTCCTCCAAATCCCAACTGCCATCATAAACTAAGATGACAGGAAAAGTGAGTCTCTCTACAAAATTCTGAAAACTTTAATAAGAAAATAAGGAAAACTCTTATATTACCGACCATAAATGATGAAAAGAAAATAATATAACTGCTGGATATTTCATGGATGACATCATGGAGAAGCTAAGAGGCAAATCTAGTCCATGCCCACTAAACAACAAAAAACAATTCTGCGCACCTAGGAAAATAGAAAAAATATTTTCAATCAATTCTTTTAACAAAAATATAATCGCTGTCTTTACCTCAAGATGTTAAAGTTCATTGATTTCTTTACCCAATATTGGACTTCAATTCTATGGCTTTCCCACACTTCACATGAACTGAAATCATAAACTATTCCAATATGAAAAGGGTAAAAAGCATGTTAGTGGAACATTTGTTAAAAGACAACATAATAAATGATCCCTCCACTTATGAAAGCATTGAATTTTGACACTTACAGTTAATGACCAAAATAAGAGGGTACCATTTGCAAGATTAAAATTTAAAACTTAATATTTATTGGTGACAACGCTAGAACAACTCCCATAACATGTTTATT
Organism: Chamaecyparis obtusa; assembly: GCA_027943335.1. Classification (NCBI taxonomy): domain Eukaryota; kingdom Viridiplantae; phylum Streptophyta; class Pinopsida; order Cupressales; family Cupressaceae; genus Chamaecyparis; species Chamaecyparis obtusa. The sequence continues at coordinate 3,505,978 of BSBK01003000.1, forward strand.
TTGTTAGGTGTGAGCTCCAGTCATGTGAAGAAGCTACTCCTTTGAAAGAGGACTCATGCATTTACATTTGTCTTTCATATTTGAGCTTCTATGCGGAAGCCATTTAAGTGGTGGCTTTTCAGCATAGGCTGACTTTCTATTATGCATATAAATTTGAATTTTCTTAATTTTGTCTGCATTTATAAACCAAATGGAATCTTCAGAACCTCATTTTAAGTATTTGAAGATAGTGTTCTTACAAAATTGATGCTCACAAGCACTTTATCTTCAAATTGTTGATCTACCATGAAACTAGACCGGTGAGCAATGTTTAAAGTGGAGAGTTGAAATTTAAATTTCTTTAATTAAAATTAACTTAGCTTTATTAACTAGGGAGTTATTTTACCAACAGGCAAATAGCAAAGCATACTTTAAAGTTTGAAAGATGACTTCTCATAGTTAACTACAATCATCACTCATAATATGGAGAGAATAAAACAGGAATTAGAGACGACTTTGCCTTGACTTCCAAGTGGGTCCAAAAGCACAGTAGTTTTCCATCGCTGCCACCGAGACTTACAGGAGGTTCTCTCTGTGACTATCCAACCTAACTTGTCATGTACTGACATCTGGAGATTGTACCACAGGAATCTTCACTTCTTTGAAGAAGATTTCCACCTTAAAGAGATAAATCTGCCTCATTTGAAGCTACACAACTACCAACAGAGTTATGAAGATACTATCCATGTTGACAGATTCATCTGGGACCCTAAACCAAGCCTTAGAAAGCTACAGAATTCATAACAAAAGATAAAATACCACCAACTGTTGTATAATTTTTGTCTTGGACTTAAAGTAGATATCATAATTACAAATCTCAGACACGATTAAATCTCAATGACTGATGCACCAGAACAGCTCCAACTAGGCCAAAAGATCCTTGGCCAAATTTGACAAAAGACTTGGCTTCTCTAAAATAAGCTCTTTGAACTTCACATGAAGCTTAATTTCTCTTTTCTTTTAGCCTTTTAGGCAATCAAAACTCAAGCATGACTCAGAAATTCTCACTAAAACTCAGAGAGCCTTACTGAACCTGAAGAGCCAATCTATTTCAATTGATTTTGGTCACTTCTCACTCAGAATCCCACATACTTAGAGAATCTTGTAAGTTTTAATTATACCAGATATTAGTTTTGTCTATTGCTTTTTCAATATTGCACTTGGATCCAATTTTTAAATATAGGATTTGCAATCAATTGATCTATTACAAGACATAAATAGGAATTCCATCAAATCATTTGATCATTTCTTGATCATTCATGAACATTTATTGTCTGTATTTCTTTTCTGTAAGGCTTTACAATCTTGTGTAAATAAGGAAAAACTTTATCACACCTGTGGAACCATATGTTTGTCAATCCAAAACTGAATATAGAAAATTAACAAATTCACATTTTGAATTTTCATTGTTGTGATAAGTATTTTGTGTGATCATAATGTTTATCTTATGATTTTTTATAATTGCAGTTGTCCCTCAGAAATCAGCTAGAACTCTGCTTTAGTTTATGCTTTGTTCCAAGCAAAGTTATGAAACAATATAAACTACTTCAATTTAGATTGTGAGAGAATAAATAAAAAATTAATTCCCAAAATGAGAAATGTGAATCTGTAGGCTTCTCAAACTACTACCAAATTTTGTAGCATCGTGAGATCTCAACATCCTTAGACCACTCAATTGGTGGCTTGCATGCTCCTAGTCCTGTTTTTTATTTTCCATTAAAATGATAACAAGTACATGCATGTAAGAGTTGGACCCCATAAAATATGCAAACATATGATTTACCTTGAATTGTAAGAGTAGTACTTCAAATTTAATGCAAAACTTTAATTGATCTAACTTTCCATCACTCATACTCCAAAATGTAGGTAAATTATCCCCTGATATGATAGAAACAACAATTTTGGGCTAGAATATTTTTAAAAAACATGTCAGAAAGATAACTACTGCAATTACACTGCCACATTTTTGCTTTGAGACTGATTTGTTCAGTGTTGCTATGCTAAATGCTTCTAGATCTGACTGTGTATCATGTTCAATTTCCAGCATTTTGGGTCTCTGTTGGAATCAACTTCAGGGTAAAATGGCTGCATTCACGCTATCAATAATTGTCTGCCTCATTTCATTGAGAAGGCATTCTTTAATTCATTTAGTTATGATAAAAGGCCTCTGTTCTCCCTAATCTAATCCACCAATCATCCATACGCAGACCATAATACCATTAACAATAACTAGAGGTTGCAATTTAGTGAATAAAGGTTTTCACATACCAGATGTGAACAAATGGGAACCTAAGGCAGCATCTGGGCAGATCAAACTGACCTGCTGCTACCACCTTCAGTTGCTATCCAGAAAAACCATTGAGGATGCCAGTCTGGATGAGACTCCCATCTCTTCCCCTGCATTTGTAATGATGGCACCTTAGAAGCAGTAATAAATGCTATTGGAGCGTACAAAACATGCACCAAGCCCAAAGAAAATAACTACTCAGTAGTCTGCATTTGTGTAGAATCTTCTGAAAGGGCATCCTGATACCATTAGCTTGAGATTGATCAAGTTAATATTCACTCAGAATCCTTGACTACGAGTATTCCTTTCAAATGCATTATCTGTCAAAAACATAGGCACTTTCTAAGGGACTGCCCAAAAAAGCCAAGAGCAGACCTGTAGAAAGAAGTTCAAAATGGAGAATTTAAACAGACTAGTAGGCAAAGTAGCAACCACAAGGTAAATCCCGTCTCTTTTGCCAAAGTTCCCTATTCTTCAATCCCTTTAATGTCTTGTCCCAAAAAGTTCCTGTGGAAGATAAGGTAGTAAAGATGACCAAAGTAGCTTAAAGAAAGCTGGAAATAAGTTGATCCAACCTTTCTAATTTGAAGAAAGACAAGAACCTACGCTATTGGATGGTAAAGAGATGGAAGAGGAAGAAGACCTTACTTCACCTGTCATTACTCAAAAAGCTAAAGGTAGAAGAATGCAAAGGTTGGATGAACTGATTATGTTGGCATTAATATAAATGTGAAATTTTATTTCTTGTCTGATTACAGATGTTGTGGAAATAGTCTGGATTTATTGATACTGACAAAATAAATCATGATGCTTGGCCTGCTATCTTAGCAGACCTGACATCAGGAGAACAAAGCATTATTAGTGCTGCCTTTGGTATATTTTCATAATTAGTTTGTACAAATTATGTTCACTTAAAGCTATCATTTCAATGTGTGATTCCATTTCATTAAATATCATTGTCTGTCTAAACAGGTCACACTAGGTTGTTTCAACCTGACAAACTAATCACAAAGTCTCAGGCAGCTGTTGCTCTTGCAACTGGAGAAGCAGAAGAACTTGTCTCAGAGGAGCTTGCTCATCTTGAAGAAAAGTCATTGGTCGATGCTGCAGTTGCAACACATGCTACTCTGGAAGCTCAAGTCCAAAAGGACCTTAAGGATTCCTTTAAAAGTGAGCTTGAATCAGAGAGGGAGAAAATAAAAGAGACAGAAAAATTAGCTGAGGAGGCAAGATTGGAACTAGAAAAAATAAAAGAGAGGAAGAGAAGTACTCACTTCTGAAGAAGGAAGCTGCAGTTGACGCTGAAGTCAAGTTTCTTAGAGCACTTAATTTTTAAAGACGAACTAGAGAAACAATATCAGACCATTTCAACAAAAAGGGTGGAAACGTCTATGAAAAGGGATGAGATAGAGATGAAGCAGAAGATATAAACATTGTCTTGGATATGGAAAGAGCAGAAGTGAAGATTGAGAAGAAGGCACTAGCATTGACTAGGTGATCATTTGTTTGTGTTGTTAGATTTGTTTCACTTAAACTAGTATGTTGTAATAATAAACTGATGATTAAGCAGAGTTCCCAGTCTCGGACTCGGCTCGGACTCGGAAAGGCTGACTCGACTCGTGACTCAGCAATGACTCGTTAAAATGAAAAAACCCTTGAAATTATATACTATTATAATTATATATATATGAAATTATATATCATATTCCATGACCTGGGCCGAGTCATAAAAACTCGGCAAGGTCTGCTCAGCTCGGCAACTCGGACAACCCGCATGACTCGCAGTGAGTCATGGAACTATGTGATTAAGTGTCTTTAGGGATAAATCAGCTAATTCAAACCATGATTGCTTGGCTGACCCAAAAATCGTAACACTTGGAACTGGGCAAAAACTTATAGAAATGCAATAACTCAGTAAATTAATCAATCATCAAACATTATACTGTATTTTAATAATATGTTTTAAGAACTTTTCATATTACTAAATTTGTGAAACATATTATTGATTATTCATATATATATAGGTAGTAGATTTATTCATGATAGTAGCAATTGTTTTTGTAAAAGAGAGCAGATACTTTAAATGGCAAGTTTTGACTTGTTGAAAAAAATGTATTCTCTGCTCAAGATGAGGGTTTAAAATAGGGTTTGGAAGTTGTTCTTTTTTCACTCAATGACTGTCCTTAAAGCAGAATTGTGACTCTTACTCAAGGATATCCACTCTGTCAAGTGTATCCACAGTTTTGAAAGGGTTCTAAGGAGGTTCTTTTTCACACTTTCAAAAAGATCAATGACTATTTTATGAGAGATAATCAGGATAGTTAACTGTTCCAAGGTAAACTCACTAATTTCATTAAAGGTTACTCACTGATTTTTTAACTTCAAAGCAGGGACCAAGAACAGAGGTACAACTATGTTACAAGTTACAGCAATGATAGAGCTTGATGCTGCCCCAATGGTGTTAAAAATAGTCATAGATCAATACTATTATGAGAAAAGGCAGTCATGTGACTAAAATAACAAGAAAGCAGAATTAATAGAAAATTAAATGGTGAAAGATCAAAGAGTAAGGAAAGGACAGCAATGTCATGACTGGATGTTAAGAGACAAATCCATTGTCGAAGGAGCTGAGATTTGAAGTGCAATCCTAAGGAAATACCTCTTGACAACCCTTAAGAAGCAAGGAGCCAAGTAATGTATGTAATAAAGGTGATTGAACACATTGACAACGATCAAAATTAGTGTAGAGAGGAGCAGTCTTGCGAAGAAGACAAGAATAAGTAACAAGGTAATGATGGAAAGGTTATTTCACAATTTTGACTGGTCATTTCCAAGTGCATTAAGCAGTGGTTTACAATGACAATTATGCAGACAAAATAGTGACCATGGAAAAGAACTATTAGAGGAGACACAAGCGAAATTGGACAGTGTTAAACATGCTTCAAGCGCATTGGCACACAATTCATAAAAAAGAGGTATGGACAGTGATAGTAGGTTTTGATCTTAGCAATAAATTCTCGGTTAAGGGCTATTGTGATACCCCCTTCCAGAAGTAAATTGAGTATTAAATTATAATAAAATTAATAAATATATTAATCGGTCAATATTGTTATTCAATATTAATTAATATTAAAATAATACTATTAACATTAATCAATTAATAACAGATCATTATGATTATGAGATTGTGTTAACCAGACTATAATCATTGGAGAGGATTAAGACAACGAATACAGGCCAGCATAATCAAGGAATTAAAAATAAGAAGAAAAGGATGATTAATAGCTATTGATGATTAGGGATGGTATAATAATAACCACCACCAACAATTAAGAGACCAATTAAGATTGAGGATCAATAACAATAATCTGATAATATCAAGCAATACCAATTATTAATATTGTTGAGCATCGATAATGATAGCTGGTGGTGTTATGAACTTATCGATTAAAATAACAATGATCAATATTGTTGATAACAATTAAAATACAGAAGTACCGATGATATTCCCTAATGACAGCAAGTAACAACAACGATTATAATTCCTAACAAAGATTTATTATGGTTATCTTGTGAGGAATAAAACAATAGCAGTTTATTAAAGGAAATTAATAAAGTCTCCAATGATTATATTAATCAGATAGTTAGCTATCTAAACAGAAACAACTGTAAGTAATGGTGTGGCAGCGATTATAGAGTTGTTAATATAATCGATGAAAATATATATAACTTACGCTAGCATTTCTTAAGAGACACGATGTCCGTAAGGAATAAAATAATTATTACATATATTGACCGGAGTGGATTTTAATACAACAATTAGGATTGAAATGGTGCAGTTTGTAAAGGAATTGATTAGGGAGACACAAGGCATGTCTTTTGGCATTGTGGCTTATCATCCCTATTTGTATAATATAAGTTGGCATTCAAATTCATTTGGAGGGGGAGACAGAGGGACAGTTTTAGATGGCAGACATAACATGGTAACTACACACGGATGGGAAAGAAGAGATATACGACAGATAAAATTATTCTTTCATTCCTATGTTCACGATGGAGAGTATATTATAATAAGGGGAATAGATTACGAATAATGGAGATCGGATAATATTATATCATGGAATAAGAATGATATAAATGGAATTGAAAGTATTATATATCTGGTATTATAAGGAAAATAGCAGAGAGGGAATCGTACAAATGGAATAGAGAATTATATTTAGTGGTGACGATAACTATTACAGAGGAAACTGAGACTATATATATATACTAGTAATCAGAATTACTTATATAGTAATCAGAATTATATATAATAGATATTCTAAATAAGTCAGTGACAGTGCTGTAAGCATATGGTGATAGCAAATAAGGCTGTAATGTAGCTATGGAAAGTATTGGCTTACAGAATATTATATCTGAATTCAATATAGTCTGCATATGTATTATATAATGATGACATCAAAATTAATTATACTGAACTATATATATATATAGTACAAAAGTATATATATAGTAAGATTATAAATGTATAAACATATATATTAATATTAAGTAATAATAAAATCAGAATTATATGTATGTTTTATACATATAGTGGTAATACACGAGATATTAATGTATATATGTCCATATTCAAATCTGTTACTGCTTCAAACACAAGAATGGAAGGCAGAGACTACCAAAGAGGGGCAGTCTAAACCCAATAGGGTAACTCCCAAGATAGAATAGGGACCAGCCCCCTCTTTAACCTTGAGAGCTTGAGCTCGAGACAGGTTAAAGGCTGAGTCTGTAAACTTTGAGGAAGTCTATCAATGGTCTCTAAGCGCTTTGGTTTGCCTCCAGTGTCTTCTCCCTTCTCAAGGATTGAAGTAATAATAAGGTCAGTCTTGTAATATGGATTGCAAATACCCAAAATTCTTGATTCATTATTTGTTAATTTTTACTCCAAATATTAATGTTAAATTAGCAGGGGACATTACAGCTATAGTCACGAGTAAAAAGTGTAGTCCTAAGTTCAAATGTGCTTGAATGAATATGTGTGTGATAAGCATGAAAAGGTCAGGGGTGTTAGGAGATAGCCAAGAGACCTTGTAGTAGTAGAGGCCGAGATAAAGAGAAGATATCACTGTCATATGAAGGTCATTGAATCTCTTGAGGACAATATTCATTGTACAAGAGAAATGACATTGAGGAGGGGTGACTGTCCTAGAATTGTACTACTGTCATTACAGCTCACATGTCTTTGATAAAAGTAATAATCCATGATCTAAGGGGGCAGAGGCAGAGCTTTTCTTTGAAGCTATCAAAATGAAAGGGTTCTCAAAATTAATAGAAAAGGGTGAACAGTAGAGGAGGCTTAAATCCTTCAAAGAGTACTCAAGGTTGGTGATTTTCATCAGAGGTCAGCCACATGGCCATTAAGGATTTTCATTAATGGAAATATTATTAAGTACATTAAGTAATGATTGAAAGAAGGGTTTTACTATCATAGTGCAGATCTACATCAATGTACAATAAAAAAAATAGTGAGATCCCATGAACAACAATGATCATATTATGATGGTAACAGAGTCTCCATTATCATAACATTCGTGTTGCAAAAACAGTGACAAGTAATGTCATGAAGAAGTAAAATGCAATGTCAAGGTGTAGCATCTCATGTTTTAATCTGCAGATCAGGTTGATCAGGTTTTATAAATTTTAACTGTAAAAACCCCCTCAATCAATGAACTATCAGAAATTAAAAACTTCCCTATTAATTCCCTACACATTCTACAATATATGGATTCATATGGAACATTAGATAGAACAAAACAGAAATTAAAAACATCCCAAAAGAATTCCCCACACTTTCTAGAATATCTAGATCCATAAATTCATATGGAATGTTAAGTAAAACAATCCAGACAAGCAGATATTTTGATAGATTTTGAGCAGGTTGGAAGACAGTCTTCCAAGAGAAAAACAACAATCAAATTTCTTCCAAGCCAATAACAACTTTTCTTAAGAACCTTTTATTTTGTTTCTACAGAATCAAAAAATAAGATAAAGGTATTCGAAGAAAGCACCTAGAAATAATGCATCCTATACTGTTTGGATTGAAACTGTTCATGAAGTTGAGACAGTGAGATCGATTCAACCCAAACCTGGCAGAAAAGGACATATGAGCACAACAGATCTCAAGACTTACACTTAAGAGGTTCTTTCGCCACATCAATAAAGGAATAAGTGGAACATGAAGCCAAAAATTATCTTACCTCTGCTCTGTGGATCTTTTCAAAGCATTCATAGGGTTAGGGATAGGTTTTTCTTTAGATATCTTGGAAATTTCCTTTAACCCAATTGGTAAAAGATAAGGGTTTTCCTTTGAGGAACCCTTTGAAGCCCCTTTTCCCCTAAACTCCCCATTCCTCATGCTCTGAGTTTGGCCCTAAATCGTTCTATTGAAATGATTTCAAAGATGTGATTCCGCTTCGCAAATCTCCTATCCTTCCCCAAAAACTCCTCTCCACAAAAACCAAAACTTGGAAAACTTGTTTACTAAAAGGATCTGAAGCAGGATGTGACTCCAACAGAGCTTGATTTCCCCGTCGTTATTTTCCTAGCCATATGCAAAGAACCCAAATTCATCCTCTCCCACGCATTCTCAAGTTTTTTCTACTTTTGCAAATTTTTCACTATGTCGCTTCTTAAACGAAAAATCTAAATAGAAATTAATAAAAAAAATTAAAAACGAGAGAAGAAAGAAGTTTAGACGATGATAAAAATTTTCGTCTAAGGAGCGTCGAAATTTCGATGAAAGTATTCGTCGGAATTCTAATGAATGTCGAGCATAAAAAAAAAATTAAAATGAAAATTTCGCATTTAATATCACATGTATCCGACGATTCATCCAATTATACATCTTTCCTTGAAAAATTTCATCGGATTTTGCAGTCAAATGAGTTAGTAATTAGATCTGATATCATATTTTGCTAGTTATCACTTCCTTTATCATTGCATAAGTGTTTGTCACACTTTACATTTCACATACATACATTTCTATCCATACAAGGAATCCACAAAATCCCCCTTTATCTAGATCATGCATTAGCATCCCTTCATCCTTTTGAGTTGTGCTAATCAGATTTGGCCTAAGGGTGGGTTTTGTATTCCAATATATATGGGAAGTGGGGATCTACCCTTGATAGCCATTTCCCATATCACATTTTGGTGAGCCCGGCTTATGACATTTCCTCTTTTGATCTTGGTGTTAAATTTCATTTGCATGCTTGTAGGTTTACCTTCATATCACATTTTGGTTAACCCAACTTATGACATTTCCTCTTTTGATTTCGATGTTAGATTCCCTTTTATGCATTATCCTTCTGATTTGTTTGTTAGATTTTCTTTGTGCATTGATCTTTACAATTACATATTTAGACCTACTTTGTATGCATTATCTATATTACATCTTTATTACATTGCATGCATTTAGATTCATAATTTCATATTTCATAGCTACATGCTTAAATTTGATAGTTAAATTTGCTTGATTTGCATATTTCTTTCAAATTGCATTACATTTCTCTTTCCTTCCATTCCCTTGTGTATGAGCTTTATCACTTTGAGTCCAACCTATAGCATTTCGTCTAGAAGAAGTCGTAGACTTATGGGTTCCTTTGATCCGCCCTTCTTTCCTAGGAATCTTGATGAGACCAACATACATTCTAATGATATCAATCCTATCATGGAGAAATACTCTTCTCATTCTTCCCCATGATGAAGATAAAGCATTAAGAGTTCCTCATTCTCAATTACAAAAACTTACCCATGAATTTGAAAAGTTTGAACAATGGCTAGCTCAAGAAAAGCATAATCCTAAGGCTCTTTCTGTTGTAGAAGGCTTAAGGAAACTTATTCATCATGATCAACATGGTCTTAACCTCCTGCATAGCATTTATAATCTCATTAACACCAATGTTAAACCTCTTACAGAATGTGCTCAAGATGTAGGCTTTATTCCACCTACTACAAATGTTGAAACCTCTTTACCTATCTCTACTTCTATTCCTAGTGTCTCCACGTATGCTCCACCTCTCATAACAAATTCAATTCAAATTTCCAATCCTACACATCCATGCCTACTTATTATAGTGTTCCTTTTTCATATTCAAACATTCCTCCATTTCCAACAATGCTCCTTGTTAGTATTTTTCAGATTCTACTTAGGATTATTTCAATCTAGAGGACTAACAAAATACTAAGCACAGGATATAAGGTATTAATCACAACGAAGGAAAGAAAATACCCGGAAATGATTCCTTTAAGCCTGTACCAAATTTGTCTTCTGAAGGATAGCTTCTTTAAGTCTGCCCTAGGTCTTCCAACCAGCCCTTAAAGATGCCTTTATATTTGTGTTTGATATATACCAAGTTGGCCCATCTAGGGCTTAGCTTCAAGAAGTCATCAATCTGCCCTGATCTGAACTGCATTTAGTCCTTTATGTATAACTGCAATGCATTCACTGTTAATGACAGTACTTGATGACAGACTCAATTCGCAGCCCATGATATACAGTTTGCTTCAGTATACATGCAGTCGCTCCAGCATAAAACATCCGCTCCTTAATCAATTTGCTGCTCCTTAAACTGTTTGCTGTTCCCTTCATAAATTTGCAACTCCCTTTATAAATTCGCAATTAGGTCTTGGGGAGAGAAGACATTTACTGTTGCTCCAAATTCACTACTATAACTCTGCCCCAAAGTGAACAATCCTTGAGAAGAAATCATATGTTATGTTTTTGATATCTTTCTTCTCAAGTTCGATCCTTATAAATATGTGAATGGAGGAGACTAATTAAGGGGCCGACCTAGGCCTTTAAATAAATAAACCTTGTTTATTTATCTTCTCCTTAAGAGGTCGACTTGGGCCCTTTAGATAAACTTGATTATTCCATTCAAATATTAAATCGATCTTTTAATAAACAATAAATAATAAATATCTCTATATTTATTATTATTATTTATATATCAAAAATATCTCAGCCAATGCATGATATATTCACCGAAAGGCCATAATATCAACACTCCCTCTTGGACTTGAGGCAAAGATCAACCCAATGGACTCCCTCTATCAACCCTTGACAGAGGTGCCAAAAACATAAACAGCATGGATCCCATATCCAAAATAATCATAATCATAGATCTCATATCTATGATAAGTAGAACACATATGTTCTTACATCATTTCCAACCATAGATTTCATATCCAAAATCATGATAACTGAATGATTACCAACTAGATGTGGATTTCCTAAATCCACAAGTCTCCGAGACTCAAAACATATAAAAATGGATTCCTAATCCAATGATCCCATAGATCTCCCATCTATGATCGTAGATCTCTATCTACAAGATATAATGAGAACACAACTGTTCTTTATAAACCATACATCTCATATTCATATGAGAAACATCATATCATATGATGCTTACCATTCAAATGTGGATCTCCTAGATCCTTTGGTCTCCAAGAATATCAATCCATGATATAAGGTAGTATCAAGTCCATGATACTTATGGTATCATCAAGTCCATGATGTATACCATCCAATTTGTGGATAACTAAATCCACGAGTCACCAAGACTCAAGAGATGTCAAATCCATGACATCATACCAACATCAAGTACATGATGTCTTACTATCCAAATGTGGATTTCTCAGATCCATGAATCCCGTGACTCAAGAATATCAACTCTATGATATTCATGGTATCATCAAGTCCATGATGTTACCAAATACTCAATTGTGGATCCCTAATCCATGAGTCTCCAAGACTCAAGGGATATCAACTCCTTGATATCAGAGCATTCGTCTCACGAATATCAAGTCCATGATATTCACCAAGTGCTCAGAGCAATGGTCTTTTGACATCAAATCCATGATGTCTCACCAATTGCTCGGAGTAATGGACTTTTGACATCAAATCCATGATGTCTAGCCAATTACTTGGAGTAATGGATTCTTGACATCAAATCCATGATGTCTCACCAATTACTTGGAGTAATGGATTTTTGACATCAAATCCATGATGTCTCACCAATTACTCAGCAATGGATCCCTGATCCACGAGTCCCCCCTGGACTCGAAGAACATCAAATATTATTTTTCAATTCATAAGAATAACTTAGCCAAAAACATAAGTATATCTAAATGAATAATCATATGAAACCACATAAGTATAAGATTAACCAATATGATGAAAATTTCATACATAGAACCACATGTATTTAGTAAATGAAAGAAAGTATGATCCATTCATACATAATATCAAAGTATGCTACACAAGCTAAATGATGTATGCCCCATACAACCCAAATGTAGCTCTCTCATAGAACCAACATAATTTATCCAGCATCTATGCATAAGAGTAATCACATAAGTCTTTACCACCTAAGGATAACCAACATTTAGTCAAGTGTAATGTGAACACAGCAAGATGCAATATAGTTCTCTATATGAATCAACATGAATGTTCTTTAAGAGGTATGCCTATTCTAACATATGCCAATGTAAGAACGTTCCAACCAATAATGTATGCACCTATGCATAAGGAAAACAGTAACTAGCAGTACTATCAATTGTGATTTCCGTAACGGAGAATATAACTCAAGGAAGATATACAAATCAATGTCAACATATTTCAATGCTTAACATAAACCAAGAGATGTATTTACTCACATAGTTTCCTAAGCAAAACAAAAACATATCATATCCCAGTGTGAGGTATACTCCACAGTCATAATGTATGATGCCAAATATGCCAATAACTATGCTGAATGGATAGTTATGTATGTTGCCCTCATACGCTAGAATGCATCCATGACAATCGGCTAAACAAATAATCAATTATGCTAATGAGGCATTCTTAACCATTTGATCAAAAATTAACAGGTAATGATGATCATACCAATGATATCAACAAGACATAAGGAAGGAGATTACCATCCAAACCAGTGAAGCCATGATTGAACTCCCTCTTAAACCATATGTCTACAATTAAGATACCCAGGGAACAAGAGACTTACTCCCTCTAGATGGTCTTATCTTCATCCATACATGCTAAGGTAAATCAGGTATGCTGCTTACATGCTAAAGTATACAGTGTGCAGTAGTTCTCTCATAGAACAAGCATAAATCAGTAAGGAAGGCATACTTAAATTAATCCAAATAGATAGCTCTTTAAGTTACCATAGCTCTAACTAAGACAAAATCTGTAATACATACCAGATTATATCATTTGTCCAATGCCAATGTAAGGACCAACACAAGCCAAAGTTGTCAACAGTTAAGCAATCATAACAATGAGGAAGGATGTTCTATCATAAGCCAAGTGTTATGAACCAGCCAATATGTAAATATAGCATATGTAAGTGCTAATCAATGCAAATGTTTAATGAATCAACTATATGATGCTAATGAACTAGCTAATGATCCAATAAGCCATGTAAGAGGAATAGGAAAGTGAACCCATGATCAAACTCCCTCTTAATCAAGATTCCCTCCAAGGTATTCAACCTTAATGCAAGATTTAGCCCTACTTTCATAACCAATTTAAGCCAAACCCCCGGTTGCCTTAGTTTTGAAATAGATAGATTGAAATTCCTAAATCTAAAATGGATCTTTCTTCTACCGTAGCTCTGATACCATGTTAGTATTTTTCAGATTCTACTTAGGATTATTTCAATCTAGAGGACTAACAAAATACTAAGCACAGGATATAAGGTATTAATCACAACGAAGGAAAGAAAATACCCAGAAATGATTCCTTTAAGCCTGTACCAAATTTGTCTTCTGAAGGATAGCTTCTTTAAGTCTGCCCTAGGTCTTCCAACCAGCCCTTAAAGATGCCTTTATATTTGTGTTTGATATATACCAAGTTAGCCCATCTAGGGCTTAGCTTCAAGAAGTCATCAATCTGCCCTGATCTGAACTGCATTTAGTCCTTTATGTATAACTGCAATGCATTCATTGTTAATGACAGTACTTGATGACAGACTCAATTCACAGCCCATGATATACAGTTTGCTTCAGTATACATGCAGTCGCTCCAGCATAAAACATCCGCTCCTTAATCAATTTGCTGCTCCTTAAACTGTTTTCTGTTCCCTTCATAAATTCGCAACTCCCTTTATAAATTCGCAATTAGGTCTTGGGGAGAGAAGACATTTACTGCTGCTCCAAATTCACCGCTATAATTCTGCCCTAGAGCGAACGATCCTTGAGAAGAAATCATATGTTATGTTTTTGATATCTTTCTTCTCAAGTTCAATCCTTATAAATATGTGAATGGAGGAGACTAATTAAGGGGCCGACCTGGGCCTTTAAATAAATAAACCTTGTTTATTTATCTTCTCCTTAAGAGGTCGACTTGGGCCCTTTAGATAAACTTGATTATTCCATTCAAATATTAAATCGATCTTTTAATAAACAATAAATAATAAATATATCTATATCTATTATTATTATTTATATATCGAAAATATCTCAGCCAATGCATGATATATTTGCCGAAAGGCCATAATATCAACACTCCTAACATTCTTCATGTTTCTCCTGCAATTTTTTCTACCGATTCCACCATCAACATCTTAGCTCAAATTGTTTCTTCCTTACAGCAACAAATTACTTCTATGACTCAAAGTTCAACATTCCTACTTGTGACATTGCTAGTCCTTTGTCTATGGATATTATCTGAGCTGTTATCCCCAAAAAGTATTGAGATTCCTCATCTTGAAACTTATAATGGTAAGGGTGATCCTGTGACTCATGTCAAAACTTTCCAAACCTTGTGTAGTGATTTCTCTCATGACCATAGGTTCATGGCAAAGTTGTTTACTAGAACCTTTCGAGACAAAGCCTTGCAATAGTATTGTTCTTTGCCTCCTTATTCTATTGATTCCTTCCACAAGCTTGCTAATGCTTTTATTCAACAATTCCAAAACAACATTGGTCCTAAAATTTCTTTGACTGATTTAATGCATTGTAAACAAGGTGTTAAAGAAAAAGCTAGTGATTTCATTGGTATATTTAAGCATTTCCATGCTCAGATTTATTATCCTATGCCTAATGTTGATATAAAACGCATTTTTATTGCTAATTTACAAAAAGACATTAGAAATAAGATTCTTCTTTCTACGTTTTCTTCCTTTTCACAATTGTGTGCAGTGCTTCATCATTATCATCATTATCAACTTCAAGTGAGTCAATTTTAAAGCAACACTCCAATGGCTCATGTTCCCATTGATAAGAGTGATGTAGCATCCAATTTCAACAAATTTCAAAAACTGAACAACTACATCAAAATCAACAATTCATCCAACACTATTGATGAACAAGTGGCAGCAGCATCCAAAGGTGTGGCTCCTTTGTCATTTGTTTTTAGACCATGCTCATACTTATACTCAACTTTCCAAATCTTTGCATAATGTGATGAAGTTAATGAATGCTAATGTGTTAACACTTCCTCCTATCAAACCAATTGACCCATCCAAACCTAAGTCCAAATACTTTGATCCCAAAGCTTTCTGTCAATACCATCATTAACCTGGTCATGATACTAAAAAGTGTTTTCAATTGAAAAATGTTGTTCAAGATCTTATTGATTCTAATGATACATCTGTAGATCCTAACATTAACAATGGAAACAAATCAGTTGCAGCTCCTAATCAAAATTTGCAAATTTACACCAATCCTTTGCCTTCTCATTCAACCAATACTATTGATCAACCTTCTTCCCAATGCATTGACTATGATGAGAAAGTTACTGAAGCCAACCATTTTGTTAACCAAGTTGAGCATGTTAAAACCCTCAACCTCCACCTCAATCTTGCATTAACTTTGAACTTTGATCCTACTGAAACAATTAAAGCACTTGATAGTCCTCTCTACATTGTCGCTAGGGTTAATGGCATTCCTTCCCATGGTACACTTGTTAATCCCACTTGCATGGTGAATGTGATAACTGAAGAGCATCTTTTTAGTAAACAAATGCAAAAAGATTTCTATGATAAATATGATGTCTTGATTCAAACTTGCAATTGTTTTATTTATCCTTCACATGGTTCCATTTCATTTCTTTTGGAAGTTGGTGGTAAAACTCTAGACACTGCTTTCACTATCACTCCCACTTCTGATCAATTTCAAGTTAAACTTGGTCTTCCTTGGCTTACCTCCATGAAAGTCGTGGCTTCTCCTATTCATAAATGTGTTAAATTTCTTCATAATGGAGAGATCATGACCGTTAACTGTGGTCTTTACCAGCCTTTTGTTCCTCGAGACTCAGTTGACCTTGATTTCTTTTGGCCTTCCATGCCTCAACCCACTCAAACCCATCATGACTATCTCTTTCGATCATACCAAGCCTACAAGATTAATAATATTTGTGGACTTAGCAAACCTAAGGATGTTCCTACACCACCTATACCTCTTTTATAGGCTTCTATTCCACCTCATATTGCTTATGCGCATCCTCTTCCTGTCATATTTCAACCTAGTGTGGTTCCTTCAATTCTTCCTCCTAAAGAAGAAAAAGGACCCGATGTTGATTGATCCTATCCCAAACCAAATTTCTAGCAAGACCAAACGCAACTATAATGCCCCTGACCATCGTCACAAGCGTCGTGCTAGAGCCCATCAACGTGCTTCTCAAAACATTGCTTCACGTCATACACCTCATCATGCTTCGCTTCCCTTTGATCAGCCCATGCTTGAGCCCACGGAGGAAGTGAATTTAAACCAAGTAAAAATGAACAAACATGACAATGCTATCCGTATCTTAAATTCTATTAAAATTAATCTTGATGATAAAGATACTCTTGATGATGATGTTCATGATACTAACAATGATATTCATGCTAGTGATTTTGATGACTATGAGACTCTTGATATTGATCATGATTTACTAGCTATGCTTTCACAACAGTTATCTATCACTCCTATGACTATCTCTTTCGATCATACCAAGCCTACAAGATTAATAATATTTGTGGACTTAGCAAACCTAAGGATGATCCTGGACGTGGACTTCTTCCTACACCACCTCTACCTCTTTTAAAGGCTTCTATTCCACCTCCTATTGCTTATGCACATCCTCTTCCTGTCAAATTTCAACCTAGTGTGGTTCCTTCAATTCTTCCTCCTAAAGAAGAAAAAGGACCCAATGTTGATTGATCCTATCCCAAACCAAATTTCTAGCAAGACCAAACACAACTATAATGCCCGTGACCATCGTCGCAAGTGTCGTGCTAGAGCCCGTCAACGTGCTTCTCAAGACATTGCTTCACCTCATACACCTCATCATGCTTCGCTTCCCTTTGATCAGCCCATGCTTGAGCCCACGGAGGAAGTGAATTTAAACCAAGTAAAAATGAACAAACATGACAATGCTATTCGTATCTTAAATTCTATTAAAATGAACAAACGTGACAATGCTATTCGTATCTTAAATTCTATTAAAATTAATCTTGATGATAAAGATACTCTTGATGATGATGTTCATGATACTAACACTAATATTCATGCTAGTGATTTTGATGACTATGAGACTCTTGATATTGATCATGATTTACTAGCTATGCTTTCACAGCAGTTATCTATCACTCCTAGTAACAAACACAGTGACCTATCTTCACAACATGGTTCTTGTTTGGAATTGGCTATTGTTCCATCTGTTGTGCTTGATGTTTCTCCTCTTTCAAGTTGCCCACCTTCCCAAAACATTATAGACCGAGATAGGAGGGCAGGTAATACACTTGACTAGATCCTCTTGTGCGGTGGACTATATGTGTTTTGCCTGTTGTAATGTGTTTCCCCAATAATGTGTTGCATGTTGTATGTTTTGTTTAAATTTCTTTAAATGACCCTTATTGCTCTGTTGGCACAAGGTGATAAAAGAATCGCCATGTCGTAAACATTCTATTTGCATCTCTCCTCTTCTATATGTCGTTACATGTTATGTTGTACCTGTTCCACTGTTCGTAAATGTGCCTTTGTGTTGTCTTATTAGAATGATGCAAAACAGTAGACACCTATTCGTTTTGGTCTTCATGAGTCGGTCCAAAAAGACTCTTCTTCGTAACTCTTACATGCTTTTATTCCATTGTGTTGTAGTTCTACTTCCTCTGGGGATGATGACATTTCATTTTGACATAATATTTCATGCTTTCTTTTGTCATGTGCTCATTTCCCTTGAATTTTCCTTTCTTGGGGGCATATCAAAGTGGAAACGTTTCTTCATAGATGCATGTACGCTTTGTTAAAGCAATTGCTCCTGTTATGGCATTTGCAATTGCTTTAACATAGGGGTATACACTCCACTCACATTTTGCACACACACACTATTTCAATGCTGCTTTACATTTAGGATCCCTTAATGGATACAATTTACTTAAGGACAAATCCTCCTTTTCTTTTTGATGCCTAAGGAAGCTTACCTTCCCTCAGGACAAACCATCGCTCTTTTGGATCCCTTATGGATACACTTTCCTTAAGGAAAGATCCTCCTTTTCTTTTCAACCCCTAAGGAAGCTTACCTTCCCTTAGGACAGGTCATTCCTTTGTCAGGTCCCTTATTAGATACACTTTCCTTAAGGACAGATCCTTGATGGATTGACTAGCATGGCACACAAACCTGCTAGAACTTTCAATGCCTTGCGGCCCCTTCTTTGTGTGGTTCACAATAAGACACACAATCTTGTTAAGCTAAGGTGATCACACTCTTCTCTTCTCACATCTTTTGCAGCCCCTTCTTTGTGTAGTTCAAAGAATAAGACAATTTTGTAAGGCTAAGGTGATCACACTCTTCTCTTATCTCTCTTTTATCGTCAAAGCCAGATAAAAGAATGTCTCTCTTATCGTAGTTTTGGATTTGATGAGGACTTAAGTCACTTGGGGGCTTCATGTTTCCTTGTATCCTTGACCTTGATAAGATCATCTTATGCATTTGATAGATCTAATTTATGTTTAACTTGACAGTTTATATGCTTTAGTCATCATCATTGGAATAGTCATTGGAATAATAATCACATTGAATGGTTAGCATACATTTATCATTGGAATAATAATCACGTTGAATGATTAGCATACATTTATCATTGAATGGATTGCTTCAGATTTAGCCTTGTTCAGGATTTGCTTGCTCTATTTCTGATCTGTGAATAATCCAATTATTATGTAACTAATTCAATGGCAACCATAGTTCTGGGGAAAGGCAAAGTATAATAGTTTGCATCGCAGACCTGGAATTAAAATCGGAAATTCAAATCAGTACTCCTTATGTTCAACTTAACAGTTTATATGCTTTAGTCATCATCATTGGAATAACAATCACACTGAATAATTAGTATACATTTATCTGTGAATGGATTGCTTCAGATTTAGCCTTGTTCTGAATTTGTAAACAGATCTGTCCCAGCAGTAAGTCTTTTAAGCAGCTATTGCTCCTGAGAGCAGCCTTATAAACATATCAGGGCTTGCTTGTTCTGTTTCTGATCTGTGAATAATCCAATTATTATGTAACTATTTGAATGGCAGCCATAGATCTGGGGATCTGCCCTTAGCCTTTGATTTTGGAATCTTTTTAATTTGTTCTGCCCGTGTTTATGTCAGGCTAATTGTCATGGTGACTTTGTTTTTTCACCCAAAAATGCTCAACCTCTGCACCCTTGAGTTAACTTGTAGCTTTTAATATCTTAGCCGTGTCTTCATGCTGATATTTAGCTGAGCTGAATAATTTGCAATCGGCTTAATTTACCCTTGCACCCCTTGCACCCGGCTGGTGCAAGTGCTAGTCTAGGTTGATTTATATGGTGTGTGCATAATTCAATTAGCCTAAATTAGTCTAAGCAAAGTCCAATTTCCTATACGGAAACCACTTAATTATTAAACTGATATATTCATGCCCTAAAGTAAGGTACTTATTTTATTGATATGGATCTTGAATTTGGATAAAATTGGAGACAATTGCCCACTTCCCAAAAACATTTTCAGCAGGCATAATGCCTAGATGCCTCCAAGAAAATTTCCTGCCATTAACAATAATGCTCTGAAAGATTAGGAAAATAATTTTAAAAACATCAAAGCAACTTCCCCACTCATTAAAAATATGAAAAATAGTGGGAGATTCCAATAGCAAGCAAAAGATTTCAACAGAGTTTTCAAGGACAACCATAGGAAACTCCAATAAAATATTACCACAGTAGAGTGAAGCTGCAGAGACAGACAGGGTTTTGAATCTCAGTATTAAGGCTTGGACATTACAAATTAAAGCTAACAAAAGTTAATCATTTTAGCCTGTGTGTGTAGCTGAACCTGTGGAGCGGAATTTGAGTATTCATCAAGGCATCATCAAACGCTGCAGTTGGAAGTGCGCATTGGCAGACATCAATACAAAACGTGGAGGTCTGGACACAACCACCTGTTCTTTTTTTAAAAATTCCCTCAAAAAATTTGTGGTGTCTTGGACTGCTATGATCATATGTACAAGTAGGTTTTCAGCTAATCATTTTAGCCTTTGTGTGAAGGTGAACCTGTGGAGCAGAATTTGGGTGTTCATCAAGGCATCATCAAACGCTGCAGTTGAAGTGCGCCATGGCAGACATCAATACAAAACGTGGAGGTCTGGACACAACCACGTGGACTGCTATGATCATATGTACAATGGTTGGAGATGCTATGTTGGTTAAGAAATGCAAAACGTGGAAAATTTATGTGTATTATCCTTATCATGTTCCCTCTCCCAAAAAAGTAAAGGGTTTTGAATCTCGGTATTACGTCCCAGGAAACGCAAAGGGGTCACATCTCTCTATCAGACGGCAAAGGGAAGACACCATTCCATATAACCACGGTGGCAAATACAGTAAAAAATTCTGATAATTTAGAAAAAAATGACATCTGTTACAGAGCTATTCTACAAAGGAAAACCGTTTTCCTAAAATTACAGAAGAACAGTGCAATTTGAGAGAAGCGATCAATACATTGTCTTTCATAACCTGAAGACAAACCTTACTTTTCGTTGCTCTCCGTCTGATTCAAGGGTGCCACGTCTTTCCATGGTTGTTAAAACACCTTTACAGCTTTGGTTTGTTTCCCGCAAGGGCACATTTCAGTTCAGAAGCAAGAAGACAAACGGAAGAGACATATTGCAAACAGCACGACACTAAAACAGTACACGAAATCTCGGGCATGGCTCGCAACTTTTCTGATGGAGCCTTCGAAAGGGGTGTGGTATTGTCGTCACGATGATGGCTTCCGTATTTATAGGGCATCGTCATGGTGGTCGCAGTGAGTCCCCAAGGTTATCTCTTGCCCCAAGCGTTTCCGCGAGTCATGGCAATTTGCCAAGGTGAGAAGGCGGTGCCTGTGGAAGCAACTCTGTGTCCAGAGAATCCGATTGCTCTACTATAAGCAGCTCACTGTCTGTCAACACCGCGCGGGAAATGTGCAGTTCCTTGCAAGAAGCCCTGTGGCTCGTCTCGGCAGAGACATCTCATTTGCCCTGAATTCAATCCGAACAACATTCCCGTCTTGGACTATTCTGGCAAGGACCGTTTGCCAGCACAGACGCAACCATTTCCGGCCAAAGTCCCCCAGGTAAATAGCTTTATCCGCTAAATAAATTAGGACGCGGCTATCCTCCCAAAGGAATGCACCGCCGTACAAATTTCAAAAATTTGAAAATATCATAGATTTTTATGAAAATTTCAGCATTTGTTTTTCATCATCTGAATATTTTAGATCGAAAACAACCAAAAATTTTCAGGAAAAAACTCTGCATTTTTGCAGATTTTAAAAAAAAAATTAGTTTGTGGTGCATTCTATGAGGAGGATAGCGGCCGTCAATAAATTATACTAGTGTGAAATTATACTAATGTTCTAAGAGAGAAGTATTTTGTTTTTTTCTTAAGAAGTGAAAGTTATGGCTTCTAATAAATTTATGCATCAATTTATAAGGAGCAAAATATGAATAAAACAAAAACTTGGTCAATGTGACTATAATTAGATACAATTTTTTTAATCTAAATTTTCATTAAACTTTTGACTATATTAATAAAAATTAGATTATAAATCAAATACAATATTAAATTATACTAGTTATCAATATATTAATAAATTTAAAACATTTAATTAGATAAAAATATAAATTAAATATAAAATATAAAACCATTACAATTACATTTTAAAAAGAAAAAAGAAAAATTCTATGATAGCAAGCAAGTGCTAAAATAATACAATTGCAAGTGTAAAAATTGGTAATTTATCTAGATACAAATGTGACTATAACTATAGTACCCATGCTTGTTGATAAACCATTTTATATGCAATATTCAATTATTCAAAATTAAAATATAATAATTTTTTAATTTGTAATTTATTAATAAACATGTTTGGAGATGCATTCTATGAATTTTATTATATAGAAGTTGCTTAACTATGCCACTCATTCACGCAATTTCACAAGACTCAGATAATTTTGAGAAAGTCATATCGTGTCGAGTGGAAGGGAAATCTTGAACATCTACACTACCGCAAAGTACAATCCATCAAACTCCTTCATTTGTTAATATTATTTGTAATTAACAATTAACAATAGAAAAACTATGCAAATCACATTTATGACATATTGTATAAGGGAGCTTGAAAATGTAAATTACAGTTGTAAACTCATACCTTGTTAACCTTCAAACAACCGTTGATTTAGTAATTCTACAAAAATGCACAAAAATACGAGTTTATAACTGTGCAAGTAGAGGGATCGACATATATATAATATGCTCCCTCTGAGTGTTGTAAGGGTATCTAGATTAGCACGGGCAACAGCATTTTCTTTGTCCATAGCCTCACTATCAACAAGGTTCCCATTATTGAGTATTGGACTGGACTTGCAATCTCTCTATCGGGCTTTTGATTTTAAATGCATCTGTTTATGGAAGTTGCCCTCATTTTCTTGTCCTCCACATTCTACCTGACCAGCATTGGCAGCAAATGAAACATTGTTTGAAGCCAAAGGGTTTTTACTAGAAAGTGTTATTTTCTTAGGCATTTCATTTCAGCTTAATCTGTCACAACCATATGTGGTCATCTATAGTCCATCGCAATCATCTCTGGTTGCTTCTAGGGTTTACAGTCTTTTGCAAGTTTGTCATGTTCTAGAAAATGACACTTCAACGTCTAATATTCACAACTTGGTACACTTGTTGACTAGACATCTCACACCCAGAGATAAACTAGCTATACATCACTGGTCTTTCGAAACTTTAAATAGAACAAATACAAAATGGTAATTGAATAATAGGGACACGTGCATACGATTCATAAGTAATTAATGAGCAAGTTTCTATCACAGGAGGAATTATTGAGTATAACAAGGTTCCCATTATTGAGTATTGGACTGGACTTGCAATCTCTCTATCGAGCTTTTGATTTTAAACGCATATGTTTATGGAAGTTGCCCTCATTTTCTTGACCTCCACATTCTACCCGACCAGCATCGGCAGTAAATGAAACATTGTTTGAAGCTAGAGGGTTTTTAACAAAAAGTGTTATTTTCTCAGGCATTTCGTTTCATCTTAGTCTGTTGCAATCATCTATGGTCATATATAGTCCATCACAGTTGTCTTTGGTTGCTTCTAGGGTTTACAGTCTTTTGCAAGTCCATCGTATTCTAGAAAATGTCACTTCAACGTCTGATATTCACAACTTGATACACTTGTTGACTAGACATCTCACACCCAGAGATAAACTAGCTATACGTAACTGGTCTTTCGAAACTTTAAATATAGCAAATACGAAATGGTAATTGAATAGCAAGGACACGTGCATACAAATCATAAGTAATTAATGAGCAAGTTACTATCACAGGAGGAATTATTGAGTATAACAAGGTTCCCATTATTGAGTATTGGACTGGACTTACAATCTCTATATTGGGCTTTTGATTTTAAACGCATATGTTATGGAAGTTGCCCTCATTTTCTTAACCTCCACATTCTACCCAACCAGCATCAGTAGCAGATGAAACAATGTTTGAAGCCAAAGGGTTTTTACCATAAAGCGTTGTTTTCTAAGGCATTTTGTTTCATCTTAGTCTTTCGCAACCGTCTATGGTCATCTATAGTCCATCGTAGTCGTCTCTAGTTGCTTATAGGGTTTACAGTCTTTTGCAGGTCCGTCGTGTTCTAAAATATGTCACTTCAACATTTGATATTCACAACTTGATACACTTGTTGACTAGACATCTCACACCTAGAGATAAACTAGCTATATGTCACTGGTCTTTCAAAACTTTAAATAGAACAAATATGAAATGGTAATTGAATTGCAGGGACACGTGCATACGGTTCATAAGTAATTAATGAGAAAGTTGCTATGATCGATTTGAAATAGCAAGCGGGAAAAGTGGGAAACAAACAGCCAATGAAGTGAGTCAAAAAATTTGATCATTGGCGTAAGAGTAGAATCTAACGGTGATGGGGAACGATCAATAAAGTGGCAGGTGAAAAAGGGCAAAACGAAACCAACACTGATGATCAGTTTAATGGTCGACCAAAGGCTCTGAGCAAGACTCCACCGTAGATTGGAAAATTTAGCCTAACCTATTTCATATGGAAACGCCTTCGGCGTAAATATATTTTGTAATAAGTTTTAATCATTACATATTAAGAGATGGAATTGTTTATGACATAATGCCTACTAATTGTCCAATAAAAATAAAGATGGTCATCTTATATATAGATATAGATATATATATATATATATATATATATATATATATATATATATATATATATATATATATATATATATATATATATATATATATATATATATATATATATATATATATATATATATAGAGAGAGAGAGAGAGAGAGAGAGAGAGAGAGAGAGAGAGAGAGAGAGAGAGTAGTCCACTTCCTAAGAATCATAGATAAATATGTCCAAACAATACAACCCATTAGATCAAAACTAAAATAAGTTTGATTGTCTAGTTTTCAAAGATGGGACATGAATGTGCAATCCTAGCTTTGAAAAATGAGCATTGTCTTTTTTTTTAGTTTTAAACCTCCTCCAAATTGGTTTTTTTCTGAATATGCTTAAATTCTTAATATGGAATTAAAAAAATCAAAGAATTTTTTTTGAAAAAATTACGTATGATCTATAAATTGATTTGATTTATTAATTTAAAGGAGTAATGTATTAATCGTAAAATTAATTTAAAAGTAATTCAAACAAACTAATTATGAAATACTAATTATTGATTTAGTTCATTAATTTAAATAATTAAGCTATTAATTGTATGAGAATAGAACTTTTTGTTGGCATCAAGAGATGGTAAGTGTATTAATTGTAAAATTAATTTAAAAGTAATTTAAACAAACTAATTATGAAATACTAGTTATTGATTTAGTTCATTAATTTAAATAATTAAGCTATTAATTGTATGAGAATAGAACTTTTTGTTGGCATCAAGAGATGGTAACCGGTAAGTCTACTACTTGTACATAGAAATTAAGTATTGTCATTGATTGGCAAAAGAGGAAAGAGGTGTTTGACATCTCAATCTAAGGTCTAAAGATTCAAGGAGAACACCAGAGGTGGTTATGTATGTAAAGAGATTGGTTTGGCAACCGGTGACACTATGCAAGAAGGAAAAGACTATATTTGCTCATCAAAAGAATCTAGTCACTAAGCCAAGTGCATCGACAACCAAGGAATAGACAACCGATGTCGACAATACACCGAGAAAAGGGTGCAACTAGTAAGCAGAGGAAGGAAAAGTTAATAGGTCAAAGCTCTTACTTATTCACAACACAAGGATCTCAACCGATCAAGAAAAGACTTTGGTATGATAAGATGAACCGGGGAAGTCATAGTCAACTATCTGTCTAACCAACTCTTTGACTAGGATTTACTGCACTAAATCCGGATGACTTTGAGTTAACATAGTGATTAGTTCAAGGCGCATTCAAAGGTTTTAAAGTCGAAGTCTATGGCTTTAAAACATGGAGTTATCTCATACAAAGGAAATTTTATTGACACACATTTATTGTTTTCTTTGTAAAGCAGATAAAGTAAGGGCATGCATCGGATGTTTTCTTAGTGAACTAATACTCCACTAGGTGAATAATCTGAAGGAGATATGTATTAGGTCATGCATGAGTGGCGCAATTAGGGCAAGGACTCTATATATGTTTTTGCCTATTAAGAATATAGATTGCCCTCATTCAGCCAAAAGAAAAGAGTGAACCTGTACGCTAAAGAAGCTAAGGTGAATAGGAAATACAAGAAAAGAGAGAAGAGTGTGCAAAGAAGCACAACACAAAAGGAGAACTTACCAGAGGTGACCAGTGATGTTTCTTAGTTGAGCATAATAGAGATCTTATCAAGCTATGCAAAGCCATTTGTAAAAGGTCAATCCTTCTATTTTTTTCTAACAATTGCAATAGTTAAATCCCAGTATTTTGGGTGCACTTTAACAGGTCCTTTGTACTAAATCCCTTAATTAGGTGACATCTTTTCAGGTGTTATAAGTCCTCTAACCAGGCAGGCACTAACCGGCCTTATTGTATCAAATCCCTTAACCAGGTCACATCTGATAGTGTGTTGTAATTCTTTAACAGGGAAGGCTCCTAATAGGGCGCACTTTAGAAGAGTGCTGAATTTGTGAGGTCTCCTCACACTGTGGTTTTCACCCAATTTGGGTTTCCACGTGATAAATATGGTGTCACTTTGTGATTGATTTCTTGATGCTACTTTCATGTTTGAATCTATTTTGCTTGCAATTATAAGTACATTTCATCAGATTTATAAAGTAAAGTTGTATAGGTGTTGATTCACTCCTCCCCTCTCAGCACCGGTTGGGACTGTCAATTGGTATCATAGCCACTGGTTTATTTTCTTTACTGCTTAACCGTATAAAGAAAAAGTCAAGATGATGAGAAAAGAAGGACCAAAGTTTTCAAAGAAAAATTTTACTTTGTGGTGCAGTAGAATGAAGTTGTACATGAAAACCACCGGAGATCAATACTAGACTCATGTAACCACTAATTACAGTGAACCCGCTAGCACCCTGACACCTAATGAATTGAAGATCAAGACTGAACACATGGTTGCTATGGATATGATAGCCAACACACTACTAGATCATGTCTATGCTGAGATTGAAAATCTAGAATCTACTCACAAGATGTGGGCTAAGCTACAATTGGCATATAGAGGGGACCCAAACGTATAAAGAGCCAAGGTTGAAAGCCTCAAAGGAAAGTATGATGACATGAGGATGAATGAAGGCAGAGACATTGAGCAATACAGCAACTGAAACAAAAAAATGATCAACTCCATCAAGAGTGCTGGAGGAAAACTCAGTGAAGAGGAGGTGGTCAGAAAAATACTGAGAATGTTCAAACCTCAATATACCATCAAAATCTTTTCAATTCAAGAGCTTAGATCAATGACCTCAAATCAAGTCACTCTAGACTCCCTAATCAGTAAGTTGACTACATTTGAATTAAGTAATTTTGATAATAGCTTACCCATTCAGGAAGCAACTTTTATGTCTTCCATGAATACCTCTTCCACCAAAAAAGGAAGAGAAATCGGTAACTGCTCTACCGGTAAGATTGGTAATCTTGTTGAGAATATGCTCTAAGAAGAGATGGAGTAAGATGAGTTTGAAGCACTCATCACTAGGAGATTTCCCAGAGGGAAAGGGAAGTACAAAGGAAAGCTTCCTCTGAAATTATTTTCTTGCAATAAGATAGGACATATTGTTGTAAGATGTTTAGACAATGACAATAGACACAAGAGAAATCGGTTCAAAAACAAAGCAAAGGAGTGATACCTTGCAGAAGAAGGAGTCCTACCTTGCAGAAGGAGTCACAAACAATGAATCTGAAGACTTTGAAGATCCAAAAATTGCATTTGTTGCAATAACAGAAGAGAGTCCAATGGTAAGTGAAATGGCACTTATCTCAAGATCTCACCAGCATGATGATTGGATCATTGAGAGCGGATGCACTCACCATATGACTGGTGATAAGAATAAGTTCATCATCTTGAAGCTCAATGATGGTCAATCGGTAACCTTTGGAAATAACGCTCCTTGTGCTATCAAAGGTAAAGGCTCTATTGCACTTAGCAATAATGTTGTCTGTGAAGATGTGTATTGGGTAGAAGGGCTCAAGTACAACTTAATGAGCATTGCACAACTGAACAATAAAGGATTCATGTTAGAATTCAGACAAGGTTCTTGTGTTGTCAAGAATCAATCTGGAGCTCATGTTGTAACCAGTAGACAACAAAGGGAACCTGTTCTACCTAGATTCAATGGAAGGAGCCTGTCTCATTGCATCAGTTAAAGGAGAATACAACAAGATCTATATTGTAACCAAAGAGGACAATAGCTAGTTATGGCATAATAGACTCTGCCACATAAACTTTAACAGTATTGTCAAAGTAAGCAAGAAGAAATCGGTAAGAGGACTCCTAGAGATAACAAAACCTGATAAAAGGTATTTGTAAATATTGTTAGTTAGGAAAATTGATAGAAACAAGTTTCAGCAGTAAATCCTTCTCTGCTGAAAATGTTCTAGATATGTGTGGACCAATGAGAACAAAGAGCTACTATGGAGACCGGTACTTCATGCTCTTTGTAGATGATTTCTCAAGGATGATGTGGACACTCTTCCTCAAAGAAAAATTAGAGGCATTTCATATGTTCAAGATCTATAAGGCCCAAGTGGAGAAGGAGACCAGTAAAAGCCTAAAGTGTTTGAGATCAGACAAAGGAGGTGAATACACTTCTCAAGAGTTCACCCGATATTATGAGGAACATGGCATAAAAAGGCAACTATCTACACCTAGGACTCCTCAGCAAAATGGAGTAGTAGAAAGAAGAAATAGGGCGTTGATTGACTATGCAAGAACCCTAATAATTTAGAAGGATCTTCCTCATCACTTCTAGAGACAAGCTATCAGCATTGTTATTTATACACTGAACCGAGTTCAAGTCAAGAAAGGAACTGGTAAGACCCCCTATGAACTATGGTTCAATCACACTCCTAGTGTAGGTTACTTCAGAATCTTTGGTAGTAAATGTTACATCAAAAGAGATATGTACTCTAGGAAGTTTTATCCCAAGAGTGATGAAGGAATATTTCTGGGTTAATCTACCAAAAGAAAATCCTACCGATGTCTGAACAAGAGAACGGGAAAAATAATTGAAAGCATCAATGTAAAAGTTGATGAATATTCAGAACCAATTAAGAAGACCGGTCATAATGAATATGACAGTCTGCAAGGTCACAATGAAGGAAATCTTTTTGAGTTTAATGAAGTAACAATTGAAGATGAAATAGAAGAGCATGTAAATAGACATCTGGAGTAGGAGGTTGTACCTAAAGCTGATAGACCCACTCATGATGATGAACAAGAAGTTGTTCAAAACCATGATGAAGAAATTGCTCCACTGGAAGAGTCTAACTAGGAATAGCGACCGGTTCTCCCAAGGTATGACACATATCACTCAACTAATAATATAATTAGTGACAAACATGCAAATGTCCTAACCAGGAAAAAGGTTAGAGAGAATATATGTTTGTTCTCCTGTATAGAGCCCAAAACCACCAGGGAAGCTCTAGAAGATGAAAATTGGGTCAAGGCCATGGAGGAAGAAATTGAGCAAATAGAAAAGAATGATACATGGGTGCTTTTTCCTAGACCACATGAAAAGAATGTCATTGGGACAAAGTGGGTCTACAGGAACAAGTTGAATGAAGAAGGGAAAGTCATAAGAAAAAAAGCAAGACTAGTCTGCAAAGGGTATGCCCAGGAAGCTGGATTAGACTATGGAGAAACCTTTGCACCTGTGGCCAGATTGGAAGGAGTAAGAATTATTCTTGCCTATGTTGCTCACAAGAAATTCAAAGTATACTAGATGGATGTCAAGTCTACATTCCTGAATGGAATACTAGAGGAGGAAGTTTACATTGAACAACTGAAAGATTTCACATCTACACAAAAAGGTGGTATGGTCTGTAAATTGAAAAAGGCTCTCTATGGGTTGAAGCAAGCTCCAAGGGCTTGGTATGAGAGGTTTTATTCATACCTCCTGACCATAGGATTCACAAGAACTGGGGACAACAACAACATGTATCTCAAGACCGGAAAAGATGGGAACTTGATTACTGAAATCTTTGTGGATGACATCATCTTTGGAGGAGATGACAGGATGAGAAAATCCTTTGCTAAAGAAATGAAGAAAGAATTTGAAATGTCTATGATAGGAGCCATAAAATTCTTCATTGGACTACAGGTCCATCAGCTAAAAGAAGGTATTTTTATCTCTCAATCCAAGTATAAAAAAAGGAATTCTTAAGACTTTTGGACTTGAAGAATCCAAACTGGTTGGTACTCCAATGATAAATAACATCAAGTTATCAAAGGAAGATGATGCAAAAGAAGTGAATGAAACACTGTATCAGTCCATGATAAGGAAATTACAGTATGCAGTACACAGTAGATTGGACATTGCACATTTGGTTGGCATAGTTGCAAGATTCTCTGCAAACCCCAAAGAGACACATCTGATAGCAATGAAGAGAATTTTCAGATACCTAAAAGGTACTGAGGAGTATGGCTTGTGGTTTCCTCACAAGGGAGGCTTCCAAGTAAAGGTTTACATAGATGAAAACTGGGCTGGCAATATTGATGATAGAAAGAACACAAGTGGTGGTGCATTCTTTCTCGGTGGGAGGATTATGTCATGGATGAGTAAGAAATAGAACTGCATTTCACAGTCTACAACAGAAGCTGAATATGTTGCTATAATAATCAATTGCACATAGGTAATCTGGATCAAACAACTACTGGAAGGAATCCAAGAACAGATACCTGAACCAATTGCAATCTACTATGATAGCACCAGTGCAATAAACATATCCAAAAACCCTTTCATGCACTCCAAGACAAAGCACATTTCCATCAAGTATCATTGCTTGAGAGAGCTAGTACAAAACAAAGAGGTAAGATTGGAGTATATTCCCACAAAAGAACATATTGCTAATATGTTCACAAAGCCACTACCAAAGAGTACTTTTGAGTATCTAAGAGGTAAACTAGGGGTGATACCCCTTCCTGATCATCAGTAAACTAGCAAAGGTGATCATTAGTTCATTATGCTTCAACGGAGGGTTTCACCTCATCTTTTATGGACTAATGAGAAGGATTGTTGCTCGAAGGGGGAGCAGATTTGATAAAGGTAGTCTTTATGACTATCCTTTGGTATTATTATCAAAAGGGAAAGAGTTTGGCAATGGACGAGTAGCTGACCAATAGTGGGGGGTACATAGTGGTAGGACAGGTGACATGATTGCACAGTTAAGGTTTTACCATCAATGCCAAAGGGGGGGATTGTTGGCATCAAGAGATGGTAATCGGTAAGTCTACTATCGGTACGTGGAAATTAAGTATTGTCATTGATTGGTAAAAGAGGAAAGAGGAAAGAGGTGTTTGACATCTCAATCTAAGGTCTAAATATTCAAGGAGAACATCAGAGGTGGTTCTGTATGTAAAGAGATTGGTTTGGCAATCGATGACACTATGCAAGAAGGAAAATACTATATATGCTCATCAAAAGAAATTGATCACTAAGCCAAGTGCATCGACAACCAAGGAGACGAACAACTAGTGTCGACAATACACCGAGAAAAGGGTGCAACTGATAAGCAGAGGAAGGAAAAGTTAATATGTCAAAGCTCTTACCTGTTCACAACATAAGGATCTCAATCGATCAAGAAAAGACTTCAATATGATAAGATGAACTGGGGAAGTCATATTCAATTATTTGTTTGACCAACTCTTTGATTGGGATTTACTGCACTAAATTTGGATGACTTTGAGTTAATAGAGTGATCAATTTGAGGCACATTTAAAGGTTTTAAAGCCAAAGTCTGTAGCTTTAAAAAATGGAGTTACCTCATACAAAAAAAAGGTGATTGACACGTATCTATTATTTTCTTTGTAAAGTAGATAAAGCAAGGGCATGCATTAGATGTTTCCTCAGTGAACTAATACTCCACTGGGGTGATGAATCCGAATGAGATTTGTATTAGGTCCTACATGAGTGGCGCAATTAGGGCAAGGACTCTATATATTCTTCTACTTGTTAAGAATACATGTTGCCCTCATTTTGCCTAAAAGAAAAGAGTGAACCTGTACGCTAAAGAAGCTAAGGTGAATAGAAAAGAGAGAAGAGTGTGCACAGAAGCACAATAGAAAAGGAGAACTTACTAGCAGCAACTGGTGATATTTCTCAATTGAGCATAATAGAGATCTTATCAGGCTATGCAAAGCCATTTGTAAAAGGTCAATCCTTCTATTGTTTTCTAACAATTACAATAGTTAAATCTAAGTATTTTGGGTGGACTTTAATAGGTCCCTTGTACTAAATCCCTTAACCAGGTGACATATTTTTAGGTGTTCTAAGTCCTCTAACCAGGCAGGCACTAAACTAACCTTATTGTATCAAATCCCTTAACCGGGTCACATCTAATAGTGCGGTGTAATCCTTTAATAGGGAAGGCTCCTAATAGTGCACATTTTAGAAGAGTGCAGAATTTGTGAGGTCTCCTCACACTGTGGTTTTCACCCAATTTGGGTTTCCATGTGATAAATCTAGAGTCACTTTGTGATTGATTGCTTGATGCTACTTTCATGCTTGAATCTATTTTTCTTGCAATTATAAGTACATTTCATCAGATTTATAAAGTAAAGTTGTATAGGTGTTGATTCACCCCTCCCCTCTCAGCACTGATTGGGACTAACACTTTTATATTATTAGCTTGAGTTTAAATAATAGATTTTTTCTAAAAGATTTTTTAAAAAAAAAATTTTGTGTGGTTGACCTTCTTAAAATTGCATTGAAAACCTCCTTTTTATTATCTTTTGGAAAAAAATAGAATTAGTTTGGTGATCAAAAGAAAGACAAAAGATAAGAAGGGAAAATAATAAGGAATTCAAGTAATCAAATTTTTATTTTTTCACACATCATAGTGAAACCATTAGTTTCCACATGTGACAATTTTAAAACACTATAATGAATACATAATCTATATAATGAGTATGCTTCAATATTTTGATTTTAAAAGATGGTGTTATTACATTACTACCATAGTAATTCTACTATCATTTGTGATGCTTTGTGAAAATTACCTAAAATTCACAATCTAAATAGGCCTTAATTTAAATTTTGACAAGTGGAGACTAAAACACATGTAAAGAGAGAGAAAACAAAATATAGAGGGCAATTGTAGTTCATCACAATTAATTATTAAATAATTTTTATTTTAAACTTAAAATGTTGTCCTATTTACAATGGTTTAAAATTGGGCACTAACATGCACACATCACAATGATGCAACACAACCATGAACACTACTAGAAGAATAAATTGAAGAAAGGGTTCCCAATATGATTCATTTTTTTTCATCATTAAACAAGATGAAATAAATTTAGTAGCAAGATATGAACAACTTTTTACTTCACCATAAAACATAAGATTATCAAATATCTATTTAATATTAGATGCATTCATCTAATCATTATCTCATTATATAAATGATAAATACAATGCTAATTAATTTAGCTGTGTGTGTGTGTGTGTGTGTGTGTGTGAGAGAGAGAGAGAGAGAGAGAGAGAGAGAGAGCATTATAATTATTCTATTTACCTTTCCATGATCAAACAAGACATGATCATGGGAGATCTAATACTTACACATATAACACGACTGAGGTAGTATTATTTGACAACATCAATTCA